>JALIGW010000022.1:2115000-2715000 GCA_023053685.1 Diadophis punctatus similis
AGGGAGGGAAGGGAAGGGAAGGTAGGTCAGGGAGGGAGGAAGGAGAGAAAGGAAGGAAGGAAGGAGAGAAAGAAAGAAAGAAAGAAAGAGGGAGGGAGGGAGGGAGGGAGGGAGGGAAGGGAAGGTAGGTCAGGGAGGGAGGGAGGAAGGAGAGAAAGGAAGGAAGGAAGGAGAGAAAGAAAGAAAGAAAAAGGAAGGAAGGAAGGAAGGAAGGAAGGAGGGAGGGAGGGAGGGAGGGAGGGAAGGGAAGGGAAGGTAGGTCAGGGAGGGAGGGAGGGAGGAAGAAGAGAAAGGAAGGAAGAAAGGAGAGAAAGAAAGAAAAAGAGGAAGGAAGGAAGGAAGGAGAAAAAGAAAGGAAGGAAGCAGAGAAAGAAAAGAAAGAAAGGAAAAAGAAAGGAAGGAAGTGGAGAAAGAAAAGAAAGAAAGGAAAAGGAAAGGAAACAGAAAGGAAAGAAGGAAAGAAAAAAGAAGGAAAGAAAAAAAGAAAGGAGGAAAGAAAGAAAGAAAGAAAGAAAGAAAGAAAGAAAGAAAGAAAGAAAGAAAGAAAGAAAGAAAGAAAGAAAGAAAGAAAGAAAGAAAGAGGGAGGGAGGGAGGGAAGGGAAGGGAAGGTAGGTCAGGGAGGGAGGGAGGAAGGAGAGAAATGAAGGAAGGAAGGAGAGAAAGAAAGAAAGAAAAAGGAAGGAAGGAAGAAGGGAAGGAAGGAAGGAAGGAAGGAAGGAAGGAAGGAGGGAGGGAGGGAGGGAGGGAAGGGAAGGGAAGGGAAGGTAGGTCAGGGAGGGAGGGAGGGAGGAAGAAGAGAAAGGAAGGAAGAAAGGAGAGAAAGAAAGAAAAAGAAAGGAAGAAAGGAAGAAAGGAAGGAAGGAAGGAGAAAACAAAAGGAAGGAAGCAGAGAAAGAAAAGAAAGAAAGGAAAAAGAAAGGAAGGAAGTGGAGAAAGAAAAGAAAGAAAGGAAAAGGAAAGGAAACAGAAAGGAAAGAAGGAAAGAAAAAAGAAGGAAAGAAAAAAAGAAAGGAGGAAAGAAAGGAGGAAAGAAAAAAAGAAAGAAAGAAAGGAGGAAAGAAAGAAAGAAAGAAAGAAAGAAAGAAAGAAAGAAAGAAAGAAAGAAAGAAAGAAAGAAAGAAATTGAATGCAAATCCAGAACCCTCCAACTCCCCTTCTCCTACCGCCTTCATCCTCTCCCCTATCCCATCCGCCCCCAGGATCCTAGGAAGAGATACCTGTTCCCTTGGAAGATCGGAGAGATCCACCTGGAGGTCCTGGGGGAAGTGAAGCCAGAGGAGAGCATCTCGGAAAAGGATGGCGGCTGCCCGCAGCACGTAGGACAGGAAAAGGTTCATGTGGATATAATTGCGCATGCATCGAAGCTTCCTGGGGGAAGAGACGTGGCTCATATCGATTGCCATAATTTGTACACATTCTCTCCCCTCTCTCAATTTATTTCTGTTTAATTGTTGAGAAATATCTACTTGGGAGCACCCATTTCTTGCCCGCGTATATTGCCTGCCATGTCAAGATTACAGGAATGGTCTTCTCGATTGGCATAACCAGATTCGTTTAGCCCTTCCTGCTCCCCTCTCTCCATTTCTCCTCCCAAATAGCTAATAAGGGTAGTCCTCAACGTACGACCATAATGGAGCCCAAAATTTACGTTGCTAAACGAGACAGGTACTAAGTGAGTTTTGCCCCATTTTATGAACTTTCTTGCCACAGCGGTTCAGTGAATCATTGCAGCTGTTAAGTGAGGAACATGGTCGTTAAGTGAATCTGGCTTCCCCAGCTTGTCAGAGGGTCGCACAAGGGGCTCACGTAACCCCGGGACACTGCAACCGTCATAAATATGAGTCAGTCACCAAGCATCTGAATTTTGATCATGTGACCATGGGGATGCTACAACGGTCGTAAGTGTGTGAAAACGGCCCTAGGTCCCTTCTTTCAGTGCCATGGTAACTTCGAACGGTCACTAAGTGAACTGTTGTAAGTCGAGGACTACCTGTACTTGGGAGCCTGGAGCAGTGCATTTGGGATCCAGCTTTTCCATACCTGAACGCTGCCAGCAGTGTCAAAGCCACAAGGAGCGATATGAGCGAGACGGAGTATCCCACGGTGTACATTCGGCGGAATTGATCCAGGACCCACAAATGTTTCTGGAGGAAAAGAGAAATTCAGGGGGGGCTCATATCTAAAAACAACACCCCCATAAAGAAGAATGGGAACATACGGAGGATTTTTCAAACCAGAATTTCCCTGCCGATGTGAGCTTGCTCTGGTGGTTGAGGTGCTGGCCTGGGAACCCGGTGACTGTGAGTTCTAGTCCCGTCTTCAGCACGAAAGCCGACTGAATGACCTTTATTTATTTATTTATTTATTTTGTTATTCTTATATGCCGCCCAACTCCCGAAGGACTCAGGGCGGCGTACAACAAAGAGAAATACAAGAATAAACAAAATTTCATAAAATTAAAAACAATACAAAATTTAAAAAACAGTGTAAAAGCAACAACATCCATTCAGCAACATACATACTTGGGGGGTAAGCTTGAGTGGGTTAAGCTGTCCCCCCCACCTGCAGGAAGAGCCATGTCTTAATCGCCTTTCGGAAGGCCAGCAGAGTGGGGATGGTTCGGGTCTCTGGGGGGAGCTGGTTCCAGAGCACGGGGCCAGCCACAGAGAAGGCCCTCCCCCTGGGGCCCGCCAGCCGGCATTGCTTGGCCGACGGGACCCGGAGGAGGCCAACTCTGTGGGCCCTAACCGGTCGGAGGGAAGTATGCGGCAGAATGCGGTCCCGGAGATATCCTGGTCCTAAGCCATGTAGGGCTTTAAAGATGGTGATCAACACCTTGAATTGGACCCGGAGACCGATGGGCAACCAATGCAGCTGGCGGAGTATCGGTGTCACGTGGGTGTACCTTGGCACACCCACCACAGCACGCGCAGCCGCATTTTGCACCAACTGAAGTCTCCGGATACTCTTCAAGGGTAGCCCCATGTAGAGCGCATTGCAGTAGTCCAAACGCGAGGTGACAAGGGCATGAGTGACCGTGACCTTGGGCCAATCGCCAGGAGGCTGGGAGTTCTAGTCTTGCCTTAGGCATGAAAGCTGGCTGGGGGACTCGGAGAGAAGTAAGTGGGTGACTAGGAGATGGTGAGTTCTAGTCCCGCCTTAGGCATGCTGGCTGGGTGACTTTGGGCCAATCAGCACCTTAGCATCCAGTTTGGTCTAGTGGTGAAGGCACAAGGCTACAAAGCAGGAGACGGTGAGTTCTAGTACCGCCTTAGGCATAAAAACCAGCCGGGTGACTTTGGGCCAATCACCAGGAGGCTGGGAGTTCTAATTCTGCCTTAGTTATGAAATCCAGGTGGGTGACCATGGGCCAGTCCCTCTCTCTCTCTCAACCCAACTCCCCTCACAGGGTTGTTGTTGTTGTTGAAAATAGGAGGAGAAAGGAGTAGCAGTATATAAATCTATATAGCTATTGCTATTCAGTATGTTTGCCACCTTGAGTTATTTAATAACAACAATAAAGGCAGGATAAAAGTCAAGTAAATAAATAATTATCTGTGGCTGCAGTCTTAGTTAACATAATACATTTTTCACTGAATTGAAGGTGTCTTTTTCAAGAGGCAACATGCTGGCTGGGGAATTCTGGGAGCTGAAGTCCACAGGTCTTAAAAGTTGCCAAGGTTGGACCATTCCTGCTTTAACAGATTTTACCTGGAAAGGGAGATCGTTGTTGGGGCCCACGCACTGGGAATGATCGCGCCACGGCAGTCCGGAGGCATCAACCACCCACTGCCCATCTGCGCCACATTTCTGGAACACAAACCCATCTTGCACTGCCAGGGAGAGAGAGCAGAAGGCGATGGTCTGGTTAACAGCTGACTAATTTCTCCGTCTATATTTTACAGTTATTTTATTTATGTATTTATTTTATTTAGTGCTCTTATATGCCACCCTACTCCCTGGGGACTCTCTCAAACTATATCAAACATCGCCTGCTTGCTGCCTAGTGGCTGCCTTAGGGGTGCCTTGCCCCAACTTGAGATCAGACAGCCTGGAGTACAACAGCCAAGAGGGGGCTCTTATCCAGGAATCATAATTTGCGATGGTTTTTTTGCCAGTATTGGTTTATTTCTAACAGTCGCAGTGTCTTGTGGTCACATGATCACCATTTGCAAACTTTCCAGCAGTCAATTAAGGGAGGAGATTCACTTAATGACTGCAGAATTCACTTAACGACCATGTGATTCAGTTAAGGACCGTGGTAAAACTGCAAAATCAGATCCAGTCTGATGATGACTCCTGTAACAATTCCATTGCTTAGCGATTGATTGAAATTCTGGTCCCGATTTGCAGCCATAACTCGGAGACCACCTGGATTCTGGTACACTCCAATGGGGAAACCAACCTGATCTACCTATTTCTCTAAATTATCAATCAAGACTTTCTACCTGCCTCAAACTGCACTCACCTTGCTGGTGCCAAGGGAGGTACCAGGGGCAAGGAACCCGGGCCGACGTATTAGGGAGGGCATCGTCCCAACAGGCATACATATCAAACGTACGGTTACACACCAGGCCTGCAACACAACAGAAGAGAGGAAGAGGGGAATGAGGAGGACGAGAAATCAACAATCACAGGGAGGATGGCGATCGGCGAACGTCTAAATATAGCTACCTAATCACCCCATGCCTCCAGAACCCCCATTCATCAATATTTCTTAAGGTCAACATTTCTCAATCTTGATAACCTGGAGATGAGTGAACTTCAACCCCAGAATTCCCCAGCCAGCATGTTATGAACTTGAAGATGGCTGGCTGGGGAATTCTGGGAGTTGAAGTCCACCCATCTTCAAGTTTGTTAGCACGTTGACTGAGGAATTCTGGGAGTTGAAATCCACCTATCTTCAAGTTCATTAGCATGCTGGCTGGGGAATTCTGGGAATTGAAGTCCACCCATCTTCATGGCTGAGGAAAACTACTTAAGGTGCCCATCAAGAGTTACCAGAGGTGGGTTCCTACCGGTTTGGACCGGTTCTATAGAACCGTTAGTAACTTGGCGGCCTGGGTCGCTGGAACTGGCAGCGACCCAGGCCTGCCACGCCCCCGAGCCTGTTCTCTTGGTGGCGCCGTGAGCGAACTGGCAGTATAAGAATCCGGAACCCACCCCTGAGAGGTACCCATTAGTGACATAATGCGAGGCGCATTATTTCTTTCCTTAACCCTTTTCCAGACCACTTGCCAACCATTAAAGCTTTTCAGGATTGCAGGCACTTTAAAAATCACAACTTCAAACACTTTGACAAAGTGGGTAGAAATACACACAGCGAGAAAAACAGAGCCAGCAACAACAAACTCAGATTTAAAAACTCCATCACGGCAGAAACGTTATTACCTGATGGATACGTAAAAATCCCTGGGAAAACCAATATAGCTAGACACCCCCCCCCCCCAGGCTGAACAATGTGGCACAATTTTGTATTTGACAATAAAAAGGGTGCAATTTTCCCTTGATAGCATCTGTGCCACGAACAACGGTTTCTTGGGCATGTATATCTGGGTTTTGTTTTTTTGTTTTTTTGCATAACGGATTCTGTTCCGCTTGTTATGGAAAAGAGCAAAATTACGACTACAACCTTTGAGATGTACTCATCCGCACGCCCAGAAAGTGCATTGCACCATCTTTTGGGCTTGTGAGACACTGCAAGTTTTTCCTCACACTTTTTAAAGATTACAACTGCCTGCAGTTAATTCCTGGTTAACACTACGTCAATATTCCAAATTGCCTTTTTGGAAAACCACTACACAATTTGGCGTTTTGGCTGCACCGGTGCGAAGTACACCTAATTTGGGTTGTTTGTGAACCCTGCTGTCAATTAGCATCTTGCAAATATACCCTCGGGCTGTAATGCTTCCCGTTGTTTTATTTACACACAGATGATATCTCTGCCTCCTCCATCATTTCCTGAACAATGCAAGCAGCTTTAAAAAAACAGTGTTTGCTTTTCCTGTGAGGACACATCGGACAATGTTTGCAATGTGCATTAAAAAAAATTCACCTTACAAGATAAGCTGTTGGTTTTAAGAAGCATCCTTTGAAGAGGAAGGCTGAAATTCCTGCTAGAGAAACTACAGTATATAGCGCAGTGTTTCTCGCCCTTAGGAATTTTAAGATGGGTAGACTCCAACTCCCAGAGTTCCTTTAGGCAGCATGCAACTTTAAGATGGGTGAACTTCAATTCCCAGAATTCCCTGGTTGACATGCAATGTTAAGATATGTGACTTCAACTCCCAGAATTCCCTAGCCAGCATGCAAGTTTAGGATATGTGCACTTCAACTCCCAGGATTCCATGCTGGCTGAGGAATTCTGGGAGTTGAAGTCCACAGCACATCTTACAATTGCCAAGGCTGAGAAAGACTGCTCTATTGGCAGAAGCCTTGAGGTGGACATGGATTCACAAGACTGAAAAAGCCTCTGCGTCTTTCTGCACCTGTTGGTTGAGGGTCTTCGGTCATCTTTCGAATGCAGGCCTCTTGGTATCCCTGCCAGGCTTCCAACATCTCTTGGACCGAAGACCTCGTGGGGTGAGCCTGTGACACAGGGGAGAGGAGAGGGGTAAGTTGCCCCCAAATTTGGAAGTTAGAAACAAAGCTGCAAACTTGGATAATTGAGTGCATTTAGAGCAGAGGTACACAGATGTTTCATGGATGTGAGAGGGGGCTGCGTTTAATTTATTTCTATCAGGAATGACACTTAAACCAGGTTTTCACGCTGTGGCCACCCCCAACCTTGTTTATCTCCTGCTACCCCGAACATTCAGGGCCCATTATAGGTAATCCTCAACTTATGACCACAATTGGGGGCAGATTTTCTTTGCTAAGCAAGGCGGTTGTTAAATGGATCGTACCTGATTTTACCACTTTTTTTGCTATGTTTGTTAAGTGAATGGTTGCAGTCGTTAAGCGAATACAGAGTTGTTGGGCAAATCCAACTTTCCCTGTTGACGTTGCTTCTCGGAAAGCAGCTGAGCGTTTCATTGCCGTTCGTTTAGTGACCGCTCAAAGTTACAACGGCCTTGAAAAAAGTGACTTACGACCAGTCCTCACTCTTACGACCGTTGCAGCATTCCCCAAGGTCACAGGATTGACATTCGGATGCTGGACCCCTGACTCACATTTATGACGGCTGCAGTGTCCAGGAGTCATGTGATCCATTTTTGACGAGCCAAGCCAATGGGGAAGCCAGATTCACTTAACAACCATGTTACTAATTTAAGAACTGCAGTGATTCACTTAACAAAATGTGGCAAGACAAGTCGTAAAATGGGGCGAAACTCACCTCACAAATTTCTCACTTAACAACGTAAGTTTCGAGCTCGATTGTGGTCGTACGTTGAGGACTACCTGTTAACATGGGACCTCGGAGGTCTTCTAGTCCAACCCCCTGCTGAAGCAGGAGACCCTATACCATTTTAGAAAAATACAATTTAAATATCGTATCTTACGGTTTAAATTGTTTAATTAGTATCCTACTACGTATGATTTATGTTGATTGCTTGTTTAGTGTCCATGACTATCATTAAATGTTGTATCTAATGTTTTATGATGAATGTATTTTTACAATTATGATAATGACCTATCACTATTTGTTGTATGTCACACTGAGAGCTTACGCACCACAGACAAATTCCTTGTGTGTCTAATCACACTTGGCCAATAAAGAATTCTAATTCTAAATAGCTGGAAATGTAATATCAAGAGATGTTTTTGTACAAACTTAGAAATAAAGACAACTGAAGGGGTTGCCCAGAGTTGGCACATGTACCCCAAATCCGGTAGTGGTAGAAGGGAAATTTTGCAGCTACCCTGTCCTCCTCCTCTTCCTCCTCCTCCGAGTTGGAAAGGACCTTGGAGATCTTCTAGTCTAACCCTCTGCTCAAGCAGGAGACCCTATACCATTTCAGACAAATGGATGTCCAATCTCTTCTTAAAAACCTCCAGTGATGGAGCACCCACAACTTCTGGTGGCAAGTCGTTCCACTGGCTAATTGTTCTAATGAATTAATTCTAATTAAGAGGGGCACAGATCCTCTATTGCTCACCTCTATTGTCTGGTAGATCTGAATCAACAGCAAGAACAGCTCCGGGGTTCTCTGCATACCTGGGTGGGGTGGGGGCTACAGATCAGTAAGCCCCTATCTCAGGACCCTCTTTTAATCCGGGGGTCCTTGTCCGCGTTCATCAGCTCTGAGACCTTGTCCAGTTAGCAACTGTCTGAGAAAGGACAAACGGATTGTCCAGAAATATCACACCTAGTGTATCATACAGGTAGCCTTTGATTTACAACAGTACATTTAGTGACCGCTCAAAGTTACGACGGCACGGAAAAAAGTGATTTATGATCGTTTTTCACACTCAGAACTACTGCAGCCTCCCCATAGTCACGTGATCAAAATTCGGATGCTTGGCAACGGGTTCCTATTTAATGACGGTTGCAGTGTGTCCCCGGGCTTACCTGGCCGTCTTTTGTTGAGACCAACAAATTTGATGGGGAAGCCAGATTCATTTAGCCACTGGGTTGCTAACTGAACGAGCGCAGGGATTCACTTAGCAACGTTTGGCAAGAAAAGTCGTACCATGGGGCAAAACTCACTCAGCCAACGTTTCACTTAGCGACATAAATGTTGGGCTCAGGTGTGGTCGTGAGTCGAGGACTGCCCGCATTTTAAAAGTAAATTTGAGAAAATGTCACCCCCTGGCTTTTCACTCCCCCAGGCTACCCTGTCTTGCAAAATAGGGAAGTCTCACTGAATTTAACAGGAGAGAAATTCCAATTTCTGGAATTAAAAGATCCGGTCTAAAAATTCCACTGTCTCTGGATTTGTTTTTTTTTCCCATTTGCAAGAGATAATGGTTAGTTTCATATAACACGGCTTGTTTAGCCACCCACTTGGGTCGCCATTTCTCCAACATTTTAACCCATAAATCCCATTTTATGCAATCTAACCACTCCTGGGTTTCGCACAATGTGTGGAGAAGGATCTATAATTCATCAACCAGACAATCGATATGGTGCCATCTGAAACACTTCCTTAGGTAAACTGAAAACGGGCTGATATTCTTTTTTTTTTTGTTCAACACCCGCTTCAAAATTGCTTCTAGCACTTTTTCCCAAGTTTTTCTCTTTCTTTTTTATTTTTTTTACCTTGCTCAGCTCGACAAAAAGCGAATTGCCAAATGAACAGGGGGGGAAACAACAACGTAGCTTGATAGCTGTTTGACAACTAGAGATTCAACTTCACAAGAGACGTAGTTGTGTGTATACAGTAGGTTCATAACTCTGCCAGACAAAGCAGCTACCGCTCAGTTTCCCAACAGCAATTGGGAAAGACTATCCTGCAAACACCTCAGAATAACAGAGTTGGAAGGGACCTCGGAGGTCATCTAGTCCAACCCCCCTGCTCAGGTAGGAGATCCTAAACCATTTCAGATAAATGGCTGTCCAATCTCTTCTTAAAAGCCTCCAGTGATGGAGTACCTACAACTTCTGGTGGCAAGCTGTTCCATTGATTAATTGTCCTCCCTGTCAGGAAATTTCTCCTTAGTTCTAGGTTGCTTCTCTCCTCGATTCGTTTTAATCCGTTGTTTCTTGTCTTGCCTTCTGGTGTTTTGGAGAAGAACTCGACCCCTTCCTCTCTGTGACAGCCCCTCGAATATTGGGAGACAGCTGTTGGGTCACCCCTAGTCCTTCTCTCCGTTAGATTAGACATACCCAGTTCCCGCAAGTGTTCTCACAGCCTTGAAACAAACCTGTTCCCCAAAAGCGATCTTGAACGCAGAGCTAGAAGGAGAACCAACCGCAGACCCAAACAGGAACACACACACAAATCAGAGAATCCTACCTTTAGCTGGTCTCAGGAGCTGGGAAAAGCAGAGGGACTTTTACCTGTCCAAAAGGTAAGTCGCCCAGAGGCTTCCAGGCTGCTGGTTGGAAGCGCCAGCTCCCTTGCCTTATCAAGGCTTCGAGTGGGTGGCCTGAGCCGAGGGTGAAAGTAGTCAGAAGGGGGGGGTTCTCACGTCATCCCCCTGGGGAGGGTGTCCGCAGGGGGTGGAGGGCGTCCGCAGGGGGTGGAGGGCATCCCTCGAGAGGCTCACGCCCGCTTTGGATGTCATCCAGAAAAGGGCTGGGTCTCGCCTCAGGTAGCAAAGCAGGAGTAGGTGGGTGATGAGGGAGGGAATGTTTTTAATGTATTCCCTGGTTGTCGTGTCAAGAACAGGACGGAGGAGGCAAAGAAACCGGGCAGTGGAGGAAAACATTGGAGGTTTGTATTTGAGAAAATGCAAATTGTTCTGTGAAGTTTGTTTGGCTTGCAAAAGTAACTTATCTGGAAAAGAGAGCTCTAGGGAACTTAGTTTATTTAAAAAGTTTTGCAGAGATACCCTCCTTCCTTCCTTCCTTCCTTCCTTCCTTCCCTCCCTCCCTCCCTCCCTCCTTCCTTCCTTCCTTCCTTCCTTCCTTCTTCTCCTTCCTTCCTCCCTCCCTTCCTCCCTCCCTTCCTCCCTTCCTTCCTTCTTTCCTTCCTTCCAAATCCTATTGGGTCAGTTGTTTGTACAATGAAAAGGTAGGTGCAGACAAAAACTTGAGACTTATGGAACTGGGTCTCCTGTTATGAGTCAAGGGGTCAGACTAGAAGACCTCCAAGGTCCCTTCCAACTCTGTTATTCTGCAGCCTGTATTCTGAAGGGCAGGGGTGTCAGATGTTCAGGAAAAGAAGCAGCTGGCATCTTCTAGGGACTATCGGTAGCCAAATCTCGAAAAATCAGATGCTGACATTTCCAATCCAGAGAAAGCAATAATTAAAACAGGATATTTCTGACAGATCCAAACGGCTTATATATACTGTTTAAGATATAAAAGCCAACAAGATAAAGCAGCTACTCTAGGTCCAAATAAATCAACAATCATTCATAAGTTTATATCTTTATGGCTTTTTTTATCATTTTAATCAGAGTTTGCTTGTTTTCTCTTTATCCTTGCTGATATTTAACATTAAACCTGCCAATGAACATCGGATTTTTCAGGAAATCGATTCCATCACCCGTATGCTCCATCGCTCCTCCAGTTCCTACTCACCAAAGAGACACCAGATTCTCTATTAATTTTCAAAGTGTTACCTGGCTCATATCTTTCAAAAATCTCCCGTCGCCATTATCAAAGAATCGGCTTTTGTTTGCTGAAGCTTTGATCCAAGGCAATATATTCCCTCTTCCTCTCTAAGCATTAATTAAGCTATCAAAGCCGGGAAGGGGACATTATTAAATAGCAACTGCGGTAGAGAACAGCGTCCGTGCTTATTTGGCGTAAACTGAACTTAGTGTAGAATTATCACAGCGTGTACCTTTCCCATTTGGTGGCAGTTTGGCCCTCAGCGTTTAAGGACGTTTCCACGGCGCCTGCCAAAGGATGATTTGATCTTTAGCTCATTAAAGCTTACCTATGTTAGAGCATCGTGAATCTGCCGGAAGACTCTGCTTGCTTTCTGTCCCTGGCCGCCCCAATAATGAATTTAAGACTTTGAGATTGTGGAGATGTAATGCCGAGGTTGATCATTGTGGAAGATCCTGATGAGGAGTTCATGATGACCACGAGGCAGGAGGCATATAAATTTAATAAATGAAGAAATAAATGCTCTCTGGGCTTGATGGCTTGCTTGCAGATGTTTTATTGTCATCGGTGTGAGATACCCAGCTGTGTCATGAGACGTCTGCAAAAAAACCACCAAGAACAGGGAACACCAATGACCCTGCAGTCATCCTCCTCCTCCTCCTCCTCCTCCTCCTCCTCCTCCTCCTCCTCCTCCTCCTCCTTTCCACACATCCCACTCTTTCTAGCACTGATGATGATACCTAGTTGGGTAATGAGATGTCTGCAAGAAAACCACCAAGCTTAAGGAACACCAAGGACCCCACAGTTCTCCTCCCCCACTCCTCTCCACATATACCACTCTTTCTAGCACTGATGATGATACCTAGTTGGGTAATGAGATGTCTGCAAGAAAACCACCAAGTTCAGAGAGCACCTAAGGTCGTCTCCCTCCTCTTTCTTCTTATCTTTCTCCTTTTTGTCCTCCTCCTCCTCCTCCTCCTCCTCCTCCTCCTCCTCCTCCTCCTCCTCCTCCTCCTCCTCCTCCTCCTCCTCCTCCTCCTTTCCCCACAACCCCACTCCCTGCTAGCACTGATGATGATGTTACCTAGTTGGGTAATGAAATGTCTGTCAGAAAACCATTCAGCTCAGACAGCACCAAGGACCCTTCATTTCAACCCGGAGCTATCAAGAGTCTCTTCTCTTGGAGAACCCTGATGCTAGGGAAAACTGAAAGTTTTAATTTTAATTCCATTTTAACATTTTAATCATCCTTGCCTCTTTTAAATTTTATATGCTTTTTTTTTAGGTTTTAATGTTTTATTTGTACACTGCCCGGAGTCCCTCTGTGAGGGAGATGGCTGGCTACAAAATTTGATCAAATAAATAAATCAAAGCAGAGGCTGAGAGAAAATATGGAGGTTTTGTGCTGTCTCTGAGAGACAAACATAAAACAACCATCCCTGCACTGTTTCATCCTCTTGGATTTTTAGCCTTCATTTAATTGTTAATTTTAATGCTTGTATATTAGTTTTTATGGCATTCTAAGCTGTCCCAAATCAGTTAGGCTAGTGAGATGGGAGGTATATAAATTTAATAAATAAACAAACTCAGTTATGGACATGAAGAACTTCAAGGGACAACAAATCGGAAGTCTCTAAATGATGGATTACAATTGGTGGTTCTGACACATCTCATTCTTCTTTACTCTTTCAGGTATATTGATTTTTTTTTAATTTGGGGGGTGGGGGTGAGAAGGTTGTTGTCTTTGTAGATAATCTGGCTTTGACTTGTCAGCAAGTACATTTAGGGCAGTGGTGGGTTGCGGTACGACCAGTTCGCCCGTACCGGTGGTGGAAATTTGCCCCCGCTCGCTGAACTGGCAGTGATGGCCGGCTGGCCACACCCCCGAACTGGTCCTCTGGTTGCCGCTCCTTGAAAGCGGCTTGCAAAGAGGCTTTTGCGCATGTGCAGAGGCTCATTTGCGCGATGTGACTTCCGACGTGATGCGAACTTGTAGGGAAGTTAAGTAGAACCCACCCCCGATTTAGGGTCCTTCTGATAATGACCCTGTTAACATTCTGAATTTGCAAAAGATGCCGATCATCTCTTGCAGGAGCACAAGTCATGCAAGAGCTAAACGATCTTAGCATTAATCCTAGTTCAGTGATGGCGAACCTTTTTTGGTTCGCGTGCCAAAAGGGGGGGGGAATGCGGGGATCACTTGTGTGCGTGCCCACACTCATAATTCCATGCACCCCCGCACATGCACGCATGACCCCCCCCTGCTCCCAGCATGCAATGGCACGCCCATTTTTCGCTCTCCCCAGGAGCCCAGAGCCTTTCTAGGAGGCTGGGGAGGGCGAAAACGCCCTTCCCCACCCCCTCTGCAGGCTGGAAACAGCCTGTTTCCCAACTCCCAGTGGGCCCAGAAGGCCCGAAAATCAGCCGGCTGGTGCACACATGCACGCCGGACCTGAGCTCGCGTGCCCACCGATATGGCTCCGAGTGCCACTTGTGGCACCCATGCCATAGGTTCGCCATCACGGTCCTAGTTCATCAATCATACAACACCACAATAGGGTTGATTGGGTTCCGGTTGAGTAAACCCCAATTTGGGTTACCCGAAACACGATTTGCAATCTGTTGACTGATCTGATTATTGCCGTACGGGCTCAGGTTTAACCTCCCATATTCCTTGCCAACGTTGTATTCGCTGATTCTATTTGCACCGAAAATATCTTTAACCCGAAGCACCGACATTTCTTGGCTTTTAAATCATCGGAGCAAAGCAGTTTGTAGTAAAGCAAACAAATTTAGATAATGGATTAGATTGCTAGCAATGTGCATTAATGCACGTTGATGCAGGTTGAACTAAACGAAAACATCTGTGCTTGGAATTTACAATTGGCACTTACCAGCGCCTCTGTGGAACACTGAAGCTTAGGAATTGCTGCCTTTAACGGTGATTTATGAGGTTGGGGCTCCAGAGACCCTTGAATCAACCTAATAGCTTTTGATATCTCTGGAGGATGGAGGCAAAGCCAGGGAGAAGCATCACGACTCTTCAAAAGGTTGGAAATCTCGCCATTATCTCATGACTCAAGAAGAGACAAAGCCATCCCCCGCCCCAGATGAGATCAGAAGGAAAGGGCAGGGGTAAAAGCCCCACACAAAGGTAATAGAGGGGTTAAACATCTGGTCTGAAGATGTTTCTGGTGACGCATCAAAGGTAGTTGGTAACTTTTCATCAAAGCTAGTTGGTAACTCACAGATACTGTAACATCAGATGTCAGTTTTTGTGAAGACCTATATGTGACGGCCAGAAGCCTGCAAATATACAGTAACAATAAGCCTTGGTTCACAGCTAAACTTAAGCAGTTACTTCGTTCCAAAGAGGAAGCCTACAGAAAAGGCGTTAGAATGCTGTACAATCAGGCCAGAAAAGTATTAACAAGGGAGATCAGAGCAGCAAAAAGAAGCTACTCTAAAAAGCTAAGGAATCAGTTCTCAACAAATGAACCAGCAAACATGTAGAAAACTCTTAAAAACATCACCGGTTGCAGTAAACCTCCTTCCCAGGCTGAAGGAAATCAACAACTGGCAGATGAGCTGAATGTGTTTTACTGCAGGTTTGAGAGAAAACTACTGCCACCCATCTCCACAATCCCCATCTTAGACACACCAATAGCGGCCAAGCCTGCTACAACCTACCCTATCCCATTGGGCCCACCACCTCTGGTGATTACAGAGAATGAGGTGCAAAGCCTATTTCACAGAGAAAAGCCAGGAAAAGCACCAGGTCCAGACAAGATACCGTACTTGATTAAGGTGTTGTTTACTGTTTTGTTGTAAGGAATATCCTTCTGGGTTCAGTTCCAAGTGGGGAAAAAGACACTGGATTCATGAAAGTTGCTTGGAAAGAAGGTTTAATGGTGGACAGGAGCACATGGCATGAGCCCCTGTACAGAAAAGGTAGCTTACATGCTTCCAGGTGTGGGTGAAGAGAAAAAGAGAGAGAAGAGATGCTGAGTTCCTTGTTTTATACTCTCTGTTGGGTCCCACCTCTTAGTTTCCTGTTCCTTGTGTATATGATGCAACTGATTGGTGGTCAGGCTCCCAGAAGGCCATGCAGTGGCAACTCTATAGGCTTTTGTCTAATCCAGCTTTGGCTGAATGAAAGGGCCTTGGGCAAATCCTATTGTGGTTTTATTATGCAGAAGACTTTCAGGCTAGGTGAGAGGAATATGTGAGCTGGGCCCAGTCCTTAATGGCCCATTGGCAAGGGGGTGGGGGTTTTCCAAGGGGAGTCTTTTGTCCGCTCACAAGCATGTTTCCAGATGTGTTCCACAGAATATATTCTGCCTTTTAATATCTCCTAGGATATCTCATTTCCTAGGAGAGGGGTGGGTGCTAACTTCCTACAGTTTGTTTATCCAAGTTGGTAGTTCCTTGATTGGGGTCTTGTTTACTGCTTGATTGACTGAGAATCTCTACAGACTTTTTACTTGATTGTTGATTCAGTATTAATCTTGGTGTTAATCTCCCCTTGTTAGGGTGTTAATTACTGGTGAAGGGATATTTCAGTCTTTTTGTTTCCTTTTTGGCTTTTTGTCTCCTTTGAATGGCATGTAGATGTTGCTTATCTCTATGTGTCTGTTGATAGCTGTTTTGTCTATGGACCAGACCTCCAGGACTTCTCTAACATTTTTGAACTTAGCTTGGTCTAGGATGCTCACACTTTCCCAGTGGAATAGCAAAATCTATCCACATGTTGTACAATTAAGTTTTCATCGTGTCTTCTAACTGCTAGTAGTTACTGACTAAAGTACTAACTAGTAGTCAGTACCTACTATTAGTCAGAAGACATTAATTTAATGTCCTTAAATCAGTACTGTCAATCTGGTATTGCTTCTCTGAGCTCATGTAATGTGTTTAAATCATATGTAGACTTCTTTGCTCTTTGCTTAATGTGTTGAGTGAACTCATTACAATATATAAGCTTTGGTTTATGGCTTAGCATCTTTGAACTTACTCTACCATAGCTTATTTAATAAACTATAGTTAAATATTCGTGACTTCATACAAATGGCAGAGCAATTCAATGGATCCAGCCCTCTGCATTATCGTGGTGACACATATTCATCTAAACGGGGAATGACTCAGTTGTGGTTCGGTGTTCCACACAAAAACAGTTATTTTGAACAAACTTTGAAAAAGGAAATAGCCCATGAAATGCAGCAGGAAGCCTGAATGAGCCAACCAAAATTGCACATGACGGAGTAAATAACATGAACAAAAATGGAGCAAAATGCATTAATAAAATAGCTGTTTTTAAAAAGAAGAAAATGGACAAATTGCTGATATTTTTCATGCCCTTTTACAGGCTTGGGTGTGAAATATCAGTGTTGTAGAATAACACACAGGATCCCCAGAGGAGGGAAAATGGGTTAGGAATATATGACAACGTTTAGCTGTGTGATTCGTGATGGAAAGGATCTACCTTACACCATTTTTCTTTCTTTGCACCATTTCTCCTCAAAGATGTAATTTCACACTGGAGACCTACAACAACTATTGTATGTTGATTGTACATATTGTTGATTGCAACATAAACCACCATGGCTGGGTTGAAAGCTAGAACCAAGCAAACTCCAAACAAATTGGGTTCAGAATCTGTGTGAACCAGGGGTGAAATGCTACCGGTTCAGCCCGGTTTGGGCGTACTGGTAGCTGTGGCTGCTGGTGGTTCGGAGAACCGGTAGCGGCGGCAGCACGAGGCTCCACCCACCCACCTGGACGTCGCCATTTTGTTGTTTTTAACCCTCTGCGCATGTGCAAATCCTGTGTACTATTAAAGATTATACAGTAGTACACTTTAAAAAAAGGTTTATAGCCCATATTTTATTCAGGAGTGGAAGGTAATATCTATAGCTCTCTGTCTTCCCAATTTATATTTATCCACCTATCCATCCATCTATAGTCAGTCAGTCAGTCAGTCAGTCAGTCAGTCAGTCAGTCAGTTCTATCATCCATCTATCTATCTATCTATCTATCTATCTATCTATCTATCTATCTATCTATCTATCTATCTATCTATCTATCTATCTATCTATCTATCTATCTATCTATCTATCTATCTATCTATCTATCTATCTATCTATCTATCTATCTATCTATCTATCTATCTAAATATCCTTGTCTGGCTGTCTATGTATTCATCCATCCATCTGCCCACAATAGCCCTGTAAAGGTTGGGTTGAGAGAGTGACCAGTTCAAATTCAGGCTGGGAATTTCTGTGGCCATGAGGGAACCAGATTCCCGGTCTCCCCTGTGTACCTCCAACATTTAACAATTGTACAGCTCTTGGTGCTGAGCTTAGTGGTAGACCACTTGCTGCGGCCTAGAGGTGGAGCTCTTGCCTCACAATCAGGAGGTTGTGAGTTCGATCCTAGGTAGAGGCAGATGTAGGGTCTCCTGCTTGGGCAGGGGGTTGAACTAGATGACCTGCAAGGTCCCTCCCAACTCTGTTAATCTGTTCTGTTCCTATCTGTTCTGTTCTGCTTGTAGACATTTCATGACCCAGCTAGGTTGAGCTCATCAGTACCAGGCAGAATGGGGTTTGCTGTTGCACTAGCAACTGATGATGTTACCGAGCTGGGTCCCGAAACGTCCGCAAACCACCCACCAAGCTCAGAGAGAGCATGCGCAGACTCTCCGTCCCTCATCCTTAAAAGGACTCGCCTCCCTAACAGGCCACCTTCCGTTGCCATGGCGACCATAGCGGTGCAGCCGGCGCTTCGGATTGGCTGGCTCAGACATCTCGACGTGGCTACGTCGCGTCATGTGATCGACTGTCATGGCGGCGGCGCTGCGGCTGGGTCGCGGCTTGGGTCCGCTTTGGCGGGCACTGCAGCAGCCGCTCCGCCGGCCGCCGCCTCGGAGGGCCGGTTCCAGCGGCGTCAGGAGCCGCCTGTATGAGCACGCGCGGGAAGGGTGGGCGTCGTGGCCGCGGTTCGACGTGGCCGGGCTGAGCGAGCGGCTGAGCGAGGCCGAGCGGGACCTAGAGGCGCGCAAAGGGCCTCTCAAGGCGCCGGACCTGCGCGAGATCGTAAGCGGAGTTGGGGGGTCGCCTGGCTTGGCTGAAGGGGCCGCGGAGGCGGGCGCTGGAATCTCGGCTTCAGGCTGGGGCTGCCTGTCTTTCCCTCCCAGGGGTTGCTTAAAAGGCGCCCTGTGTCCTCCCTCTCTCGCCCGCCTTTATCCGTAGAGATCGGTGTTTTTCAACCTCTGCAGCTTTAAGATAAGCTTAAGTTTTAAGTTCAACTCCCAGAATCCCCCAGCCAGCATGCATTAAAATGTATGGATTTCAAATCCCAGAATTCCCCAGCCAGCATACATTACAATGTGCAGCTTTCAATTCCCATAATTCCCCAGCCAGCATGCAACTTTAGACTATAGGAATACCACTTAGACTTATATACCACTTCACAGTGCTTTACAGCCCAACAATATGTGGACTTCAACTCCCAGAATTCCCCAGCCAGGATACATTAAAATGTGTAGCTTTCAATTCCCAGAATTCCTCAATTGACATGCATTAAAATGTGTGGACTTCAACTCCCAGAATTCCCCAGCCAGCTTGGGGGTCCACACATCTTAAAGTTGCTGAGCTTGAAAGACATTGGTATAGATGACCTTTGGATTTGTCTGTTATTTTGAACCCTGTAGCAATCAAAGAGCTTGGGATTTCTAAGCCATGAAGAATTCATCAAAGATGTGATTAATTACATGCCATTAAGCCAATGTTGATTCTAAGAGAGCACATAGATAGATCTTCTACTGGATGATCTGTGCCCCACCTGGACCTTCAGGTCTTCCAACAGCACCCCATCGCCTCTTTCTTCCGCCTGGCTGTTGGTCTCCTTTGATTTCCTTCCACTTTTCCCAACATCATTGACTTCTGCACAGAATGGAGTCTTCATCTTGACTGATTATATGCCGTCATCAAGTGACCTAGAATTTAGTGGGTCAACATTATTTTCCATTAATTTCATTCATATTTGTTAAATCCTTCCATCCTCTTTGCCCCTCAAACCTTGAATTAAAAGCAATTGAGTCCTACCAGGTAATAAGGAAGCATTTTTAAGTACATTTTAAAAAAAATCTGGAGGTTTAGAAATAGGTTTATTGATTCACTTCTTGCGTGTAAATTTAGTTACATGCTACAGACTTAACCTCTGGTTGCTTCTGATCTAGCAGAACTGTGGTGTGGTGAAAGAGGACATTCATACCATGGTGTCTCCTTTCGAATGATCTAGTTTAATCCTTGCTGGACTCTTGTAATTTTCTTTCTTCCTGGATCCTAACCACCAGGTTACATCTTGGGAAAGACTGAATCAGGTTCAAGAGGAGATTGCAAAACTCACCGTAGAAAAAGAGAGAGTGAGGAAAGAAGTGTACAAGCTTACGGTGAGTGCCCGTGATCATGATCCCTCTGGAATAACCCCTGAATTTACTGTAGGAAAATACGTTAACAAATTAATAATCATCTATGTCTGGCCACTTCTTATCGATAGCTTGTTTTGTTTTTGTCTGAATTATGATTGCTGGGGACTTTTCATTTTTAAAAAAAGCTGGTAAGGATTGAATCAATGCTTCAGATAGTTTATCCCAAATTTCGGAATGTTAATTGGTTGTAGAATAGATAAAAATAACTTTACATCCTTGGTTGATAATTATTCACAATCATTACATTGGTTTGTTTTATGAATAACCGTCCTCTGTTTTTTTTTTCTTTGTAGAAAAGCCATGATGAGGGTACTTTACAGACGGTAAGGAAGTTTCTTTTTTCTTTTTACAGCTATCTTAATCATTTCAATCCAGGGCTTTAAATATAGAATTAGCATTTGCTTAATTTGCCCACAGGAGATTCTAAAATAGGAGGGCAGGAAGTGAACCAGAGGCCTAGGAAGTACTAGGGGTGACACAATAGCAGTGTTCCAATATTTGAGGGGCTGCCCCAAAGAAGAGGCGGTCTCCCTATTCTTCAAAGCACCTGAGGGCAGGACAAGAGGCAACTGATGGAAACTCATCAAGAAGTGAAGCAACCTGGAACTAAGGAGGAATTTCCTGACAGTGAGAACAATTAACAAGTGGAACAGCTTGCCTCCAGAAGTTGTAGGTCAGTGTTTCCCAACCTTGGCAATTTGAAGATGTCTGGACTTCAACTCCCAGAATTCCCCAGCCAGCATTCGCTGGCTGGGAAATTCTGAGAATTGAAGTCCAGACATCTTCAAGTTGCCAAGGTTGGGAAACACTATTGTAGGTGCTCCAACATTGGATGTTTTTAAGAAGAGTTTGACAACCATTTGTCTGGATTGTAAAGAGTTTTCTGCTTGAGCAGTGGGATGGACTAGAAGACCTCCAAGGGTCCTTCCAACTCTGTTATTCTGATCAGCGTATCTTTTGCACCTCCAGAACTCACCAGGAATAGGGGAGCCAAAAATTCTGTTCCTTTTATTTTTTTTTATTTGTATATCACCCACCATGGTTGAGAGTCAGACAACATATTATTGTTATTGTTATTTAGGAGGCTCTTTTGCCTAAAGAGCAAAAGAAATGTTGTAAGCTTTGCAGGCTCATAAAACACCTCTTTATACTCTTAAATTCTTGTATTGTGCCCCACTCCAAAACAGATCTTCGTTTGGTTCACTTCTGAAGCACATGATGCCCAGATCTTGGGAGTTGCCCTCGAACCAATGGAAGTTATGCCTTTTTGCCAGAAAAGGTGCCTGCTGACCCACACCAAAGGTTCCCCCTTGCCTGCCCTTAAGGACAACAATCCTTCCGGACCTATTTTGATTACTATAATTGATTAAATGTATATGCCGACCATCTCCCAATGATTCTGGGCGGTTACAGATTGAAAAAGAAAAAAGAAACGAGAAAAAATGTGACAATAAAAATGGAAAATATTTTCTGCTTGTCCCAAAGATGCTTTTTCAAGAAGCAACTGGTCTTTCTGGTTTTTCCTTGAAGATGTTTCGCTTCTCATCCAAGAAGCTTCTTCAGAGCCGATTGGCTCATTCCCCACCATCCAGTCTTAAGCTGAAGAAGCTTCCTGGATGAGAAGCGAAACGTCTTCAAGGAAAAACAAGGCAGTCCAGTTGCCTCTTGAAAAAGCACCTTTGGGACAACCACGACCTGGATGACTGAGAATCTCCATAGATACTTTCTGCTTTCTTCTGCGAATTCTTTGACATCTTTTCCCCTCTTTCTCTCTCCCGCCAGCTGCCTGCTTACAACGCCTTGGTGAAAGAGGGGAGGGAAATCCGCTTTCGCATTAATGCCTTACGCCAGGAGGAAGTTGAGTTGCAAGAAAAATACTATCTGCCTGCCCTAAAGCTGCCCAACAGGATTCATCCTGATGTGGTAAGGAGCATGAAATAAAGAAGTAAATTTTGGTATGTCTAGGGCTCTTGTCAAGCATGGAAGATCAGGTCCAGTTAAACCGATTTATTGCTAAAAAGCCAATACAATTAGTCTTCGGCTAACAACCATTTGTTTAATGATTGCAGTTACAATGGCACTGAAAAAAGTGACTGAACAACCGTTTTTCACACTTTCACACCATTGCAGCATCTCCATGGTCACATGATGGTTTATGTTTATGACGGTTGCAATGTCCCCGGGTCAGGTGATCCCCTTTTGCGACCTTGTGACAAGCCATGGAGAAGCCAGATTCACTTAACAGCTGTGTTGTTAATTTTAAGAACTGCAACGATTCCCTTAATTCTGGCAAGGAAGGTCACAAGATGGGGCAAAACTCACTTAAGAATTGTCTCACTTAGCAACAGAAATCTGGGGCTTAATTGTGATAATAAGTCGAGGACTACCTGTACACAGGAATTTTCTCAACTAATTTAGCATCTGCTTGGAGTCAGAGAAAAGTCAAAGGGATTCAACAGGATGGGGGTTGGATTTAGTTCATTTGTGGCTAGGTAGGGATTCTAGGCTGATTCCTCTTTTCACTCCTCCCCCACTCCTTCTTAAGCTCCTATGAGTGAGGCAGCCCAAATTTCCTGAACCTTTACTATAAAATAGTTGTGGACATTCACTTAGCTTAGGCCAGGTGTTTTTCACCTTGAATTGGACAGAAATATCGGTAATATTTGATGCTGTGTCTTCACCTCTTCTCTTTTCTTCCCATAGCAATTTGGAGATGAGAACGAACCCAGGGTAGTGGAGATAATTGGTGAAAAACCAGGTGAGGAGTCAATAGCCTGGGCTACCGTTGAGATGGAATTCAGAAGCCATTGAAAAGATTTAGTGCCCATTTACAGCCAAAAATAATGCTTTTACAGAGTCAACGCAACACTGATGCTTTAAAAGATAACGCCTTTTGCTTCTTTGCTTTGTTTCGGAAACAGAATTTGATTTCGAGGTAAAAGGACACCTAGAAATTGGAGAAAACCTGGATATTATAAGGCAAAGGTTAGTAGGAAAAATTGCAATATTCCAAATTGTAGGATTAAAACTCATTCCACTCCAGTATATTCCAGCTAATCTGCTAAATAGAAATTTGAGAATAGGACAGGTGGAGGTGAATTTCATCTTAATCAGACTGAAATAAGAGGTAGTGTTCATTTAATGATCATTTAATGAAATAAGCAGAAAGTACAATATGCTAGGTCAGTTATGGACATTGTAGGAGGGACAGTTTGGATTGTGGTGGTTAAAAAAAACATCAGAAACCTAATGTATTTGATTAACAGGCAGAAGCTTTGGCGAGCTGTAGCTCATAAGAATTTAAAACCAAACTTAATGAAATTGGCTTTCATAAAAGGCTCTACCAGAGTCCTTTGATTTATGTCAGAATTTGGAGAGATCATTTACCAGAAAAGTCTGCACAGTCCGTGTTCACAACTAGCTAGGATGGAACATGGCTAAATTTGGTACCAAGGGCGTGAGAATTTCCGATGCTTGGAACCTAAACAGACAAACAGGTGGCTTGATTTAAATATTACCCAGAAGAGAAGGGAACCCTGCAAGTTAATTGGGCTGCACCCTTAGGAATCTCTTGAACATTTTTTTTTCTACCGCCTCTTCTCCGTAGACGCTTATCACATATTTCCGGTTTCCGATCATACTACCTCCGCGGGGCAGGTGCTCTCCTCGAGCGAGCCCTGGTCCAGTTCGCTTTCTCCAAGCTGATCCAAAAGGTATGGAATTCTCGAGCATCTCATCCATGTCTGTGGAGATTCTCAGTCATCCAGGTCATGGTTGTTCCAAAGGTGTTATTTTGGGATCTAATTCTTCAGCATCAATCATTGTTTTTCAAACTTGACATCTCTTAAGAGGTGTGGTGGACTTCAGCTCCCAGAATTCCCCAGTTCAGCCATGCTCATGTGTTGATTGTACCCTAGAGTCTTCGCAAAAATTCAGAATGATCGGCAAACGCTCCACAATGCTGATTTTCTTTCTCCTTTGCATTAAGAGCAAACTAAAAATGGGGTTTTTGACAGGCATTGGGGCACGAGGCTTCCTGCAGTCCTTAACAACCCTTTCTTTTTCCTCCAGGGTTTCATTCCCATGACCGTCCCAGATTTGGTTAAAGGAGCCGTGTTTGTGAGTATCCCTCCGTTTTGTTCCATCGCATCCCGTTTTGGCTAATGAAGATGTCTATGGAACTGAATGCGTTGCTTAGCTTCTACGGGGTCCTTGGTGCTCTGAGAGCTTAGTTTTCTTGCAGATGATACGTTACCCACCTAGGTAACCTCATCAGTACTAGAAGGGAGGGAGAGTTGTGGGATGGAAGAGAAGATGGGGGAGGAGGAGGACTGTGGGGTCCTTGGTGGTCTCTGAGCTTGGAAGTTTTCTTGTAGATGTCTCACGACCCAACTAGGTAACTTCATCAGTGTCTTCTGTTTATCAGGAAGGCTGTGGCATGTTACCTGAACTCCACTCCTCCCTGGTATATAGCATAGACCCTTCCCGGTTTGAGGATCTGAACTTGGCAGGAACATCCGAGGTTGGCATTGCAGGTACGGTTGAAACAGGGAAGTCTTCCAGCCTGGGGTAAAGGATAAATTGGGGGGTCATATCAGTGCTTGAAGGGAGAGGGGGGTGTGGAGTGGAGGAGAAGGGGGGGGGAGGAGGACTTTGGGGGTCCTTGGTGCTCTCTGAGCTTGGTTGTTTCCTTGCAGATGTTTCATGACCCAATTAGATAACATCATCAGTGGTAGAAGAGAGGGAGGTTTGTGGAGAGGAGGAGGAGGAGGAGGAGGGAGGACAATGAAGACTTGGGGGTCTTGAGCTTGGTGACTTCTTTGCAGACGTTTCATGACCCAACTAGGTAACATCATCAGTGCTAGAAGGGAAGAAGTTTTGTGAAGAGGACGAGGGGGTGAGGAAAAGGACAACTGTGGGGTCCTTGGTGCTCTCTGAGCTTGGTGTTTTCCTTGAAGACATTTCATGACCCAACTAGGTAACAACATCAGTGCTTGAAGGGCTTGCTGTCTATTTATATTCAAGTGGCTTGCTCTGTCAGTGTTGGTGAGTTTGTTCTTGGTGATTCCTTGATTAAGTTGTTGTTTACTCTTGGATAATTTGATTGCTCATCTTCTGGCACTGATAATGTCCCCTAGTTGGGTCCTGAAACGTCTGGAAGAAGACCCTCAACCTCAAGAGACCCCCAAATGCAGTTTGCCCCCGAGCTACAAATATTCTCTTCTATCCGTCCCATTTCTTTCTGGTTTTGGCTTCTCCAGGTTATTTTGCTGACCACGCTGTCGCTTTGAAGGATATGCCCATTAGGTGAGTTGTTTTGTACTTGCATTCACACCTTCGGAATTGCCCTTCTAGCTGGCTAGGTTTCCCAGGGTTTTTTTTTTTTAAACTTCCAACAGATTTTTGTGAGGCGGGTGGGTGGGAAGGCCCGATCTGCACCGCCCAGCATGATTCATCATCCTTTTTCTCTTGGCCAGGATAGTCTGTTCCAGCACCTGCTACCGAGCAGAAACCGAAACCGGGAAAGAGCCGTGGGGTCTCTATCGGGTGCACCAGTTCACCAAGGTGAGGCCTGCTTGATTCACTTTGGCCATGCTCACCTTCAAGGGCGGCAGATGGAGAGAAAAAAATATATACAGCACACCTGTGGTTGTGCAGGTGCCACAAATTAGGCCCCTTTGCTGGATGCAGACTGGCATAGTTCAGCTGCTGTGCCTGGAGAAAAATCCAAATCCTGGCGGAAGTGTGGGAGCTCAGTGTTGAGCAAAGAAATACAGGTAGTCCCTGACTTACAGCAGTTCATTTAATGACCGTTTGAAGTTACAACGGCACTGAAAAAAAAGGGACTTAGGACCATCTTTCACACTTAACTACCGTTGTAGCATCCCCAGGGTTGTGTGATCAAAATTCAGACGCTTGGCCACCGACTCATATTTATGACGGTTGCAGCGTCCCGGGGTCACGTGATCCCCTCTTGTGACCTTCTGATAAGCCAAGTCAATGGGGTAGTGGGATTCACTTAACAACCGTATCACTAACTGAGCAGCTGCAGTGATTCACTTAATAACTAAGGCAAGAAAGAGCTAAAATGGGGCAGAACTCACTGAACTGTCTCACTTAGCAACAGAAATTTTGAGCTCCATTGTGGTCATAAGTCGAGGCAGTCCTCGACTTACGGCCACAATAACATAACATTAGTGATAATAACAATAACATAACATTAGTGATAAATCAGTGGAGGATTATGTTTCCCAGAACGAAACAAGTGCAAAATAAGACACAGCCAATTTTACCTTGGCTGGAGTGTTCCGTTTTTGCTGCCAAGTTGGGTCGGTGTCAGATTATTATTATTATTATTCCTCTCCAAAAATGAAGTGGTTCTTGAAAAGTTAGATCAGGGTTTTTCAAATTTGGCAACTTTAAGATGTAGGGACTCCAACTCCCAGAATTCCCCAGGCAGCATGCTCGGAGTTGGAGTCCATCCCTTTTAAAGCATGCTGCCTAGGGAATTCTGGGAGTTGGAGTCCATCTTAAAGCATGCTGCCTAGGGAATTCTGGGAGTTGGAGTCCATCCATCTTAAAGCATGCTGGTTGGGGAATTCTGGGAATTGGAGTCCACCCATCTTAAAGTTTGCAAGTTTGGAAAACATCAAGTGAGGTGACCCTTTTCTCTTCTTCCGGGATTCGCCCAGGTGGAAATGTTTGGGGTCACCGCCAACGAGACGGGTCTGGAAAGCAGTGCGTTGATGGAGGAATTTCTGGCCCTGCAGAAAGAGATTTTCCTGGAACTGGGGTTACACTACAAGTAAGGAGACAAGTAAGGACGTGGTAGCAGTTGCAGGATCGGTCCTAGCCCCTTCTGGGTGGCTGGGGTTGAGAAACACCGAGACGGAAGAAATATCTACACAGCGAAGTAGCCACAGAGTTTTATTACATAGGTAGTCCTTGAATTACAGCCATTCATTTAGTGACTGTTCAAAGTTACAACGGCACTGAAAAAAGTGACTTGCGACCGTTTTTCACATAACCGTTGCAGCCATCCCCAGGGTCACGTGATCAAAATCCAGGTGCTTGGCAGCTGACTCATATTTACGACGGTTGCAGCGTCACGTGATCCCCCTTTGCGTCCTTCGGGCAAGCCAAGGCCACGGGGGAATCAGGTTCACTTCACAATTGTGTTACAAACACAACAACTGCAGCGTTTCGCTTAACAAGTAGGGCGAGAAAGGTCGTAAAATGGTTGTAAAACTCACTTGAGAGCTGTCCCGTTTAGCGGCATAAACCTTGGGCTCAATTGTGATCATAAGTCGAAAACTACCCGTATCCTGTGGGGGAGTTCACCATAAACCCTGCCTCCCCATCCAAGGAGCCAAATGAGTAAAGATGGCGCATGGGGGGTGGGGGCTCGGCCCCCTGCTTTGCCTCCCCCAAACAGGCTTTAGGATTTTGCTGTTCCTGTTTGTGTCTGCTGGGCTTCATTCTGACCAGCCTCTCTCTCTCTCTCTCTCTGTGGCAGAGTTCTGGATATGCCCCCGCACGAACTGGGCCTCTCTGCTTTCAGGAAATTTGACATTGAGGCCTGGATGCCCGGCCGGAACCAGTATGGAGAGGTGAGGGGGGGGTCTCAAGGCCTGGGCTTTTGGGGTGGGGGGTTGCGCTAAGGATTGGCGAAAAGAAAAACCAAGATGGCGGTGCAAAGGTTTGATTGATCTACCTGTGGATGCGTCCCTGGTTTGATGGTGTCCAAGCTGGAATGGTTGCTGATGCTCAGGTGTTCACAGCTGGTGAGTCTTCTCTGGGGAATTCACCTGTCTTGTTCTTAGTGAAGAATTCACCATCTCTGGAGTCATCTGCTGGATTAAATCAAGGCCCATTTTTCAATAAAATGAATGAATGAGCTGGAAGGGACCTTGGAGGTCTTCTAGTCCAGCCCCCTGCTCAAGCAGGAGAACCTATACCCGTGATGGCGAACCTATGGCACGTGTGCCGGAAGTGGCACGCAGAGCCATCTCTCCAGGCACGTGAGCCATCGCCTGTTGGTCTTCCAGGTTCCGGCGCGCCGGCCAGCTGGTCTTCATGCGCGCATGCGCACTGGCCAGCTGGTCTTCTGGTTTCTGGCACGCAAGCGTGCGCGCAGACCAATTGGCCGGTGTGCGCAGAAAACCAGAAGATCATCTTCCCGGCACACGCATACGCACCAAGCGGCTGCTCCTCCGGTTTCCAGCACGCATGCGCACTCCCGTTTCAGCAATCGGTGCCGAAAAGGTTCGCCAACACTGACTTATACCATTTCAGATAAGTGACTGTCCAATCTCTTCTTAAAAGCCTCCAGCGTTGGA
Source organism: Diadophis punctatus similis (assembly GCA_023053685.1). Classification (NCBI taxonomy): domain Eukaryota; kingdom Metazoa; phylum Chordata; class Lepidosauria; order Squamata; family Dipsadidae; genus Diadophis; species Diadophis punctatus. The sequence continues at coordinate 2,142,990 of JALIGW010000022.1, forward strand.
GCACACCGAACTTCTGGAAGTCCCAGGCTATCTGCCAAAGAAATAGCTTTTCATTTTTGATTATCCCAGCCTTAGAAACAAGCAATAAAATCTCTCCCTAAACACTTCTGGGCTATACGGGACAGGCCCTGTTCTCGTTCCTGGACCACACCAGTACAACTTCATGGCTGTGTCAGTGTGTTCCTTCTTTTTACTTTTATTTATTTATTAAATTGATATGCCACCCATCTCACTGTCGAGCAACTTGGGTGCTTTCTAAGAGTGATGTAAAACATTGAGAACATTAATTTTTTTTTTAGAAAAAGTAGATAAGAAAGGAACTGCGACATAAATAAGAATGTTTATGATGGTTCATACGTCCTTTTCCAAGAAAAGAATTCTAATTCTGCCTAAATCAAGATGGAGGTGGAATTGTTTCTTTTTGGTTTGCCCATTGTGTTCCTGGCCCTCATCCTCTTTTCTTTCATTCTTCCCTCCCTCCCCAGATCTCCAGCGTCTCTAATTGCACCGATTTCCAGACACGGCGGTTGAACATCATGTACTACGACGAGAAACAGCAGCTCAGCTTTGCACATACCGTAAGCTCGGTCCAGGGAGACCCTTGGGGGAGGAATATCTCGAGAATAAAAAGGGTGGGGGGCTGCAGAAGGAGAAAGCACCCTCCTGATGCCTTTTCGCCCTCTGGGCAATCTTGGGGCTGGGGGCTCGGTGTGCATGGCCTCTAAACATTCACAGCCCCTTTTGTGCCTTCACAGGTTAACGGAACCGCTTGTGCAATTCCCCGGATGCTGATTGCCATCCTGGAGTCCAACCAACTCAAGGTTTGTTTGTTTTTTGGGGGGCAGGAGGAGATTTGCTTTGCATAGGTTCCAGAATATGGCAGCCTTGCCCAATCTGGCGCCCTCCGGGTGCATTGGAACTACGACTCCCAGAATTCCTAGCCAGCAAGGGAGGAGAGATGTTTGGGGGAAAAAAAACACAGGGAGTTTCCTCCCGGTGAAAACAGTGAGGACATTAGCACGCGCAAGGGTGGATTTGATTTAAATCAAGTCGATTTACATGGGAAAGATGACACGGATTTCTACCAAATATGGAAGAAGGTATATAATTGGATCAATCAAAACCCAAAATTAAAAATTTGGCAGATGAATTGAGACACACTTAAAATTACTTTCATGTGTAAGTTGTAATTAAATGAATTAACTTATGGACGATAACCACCGATACCTACGATATGGAACATACTTAAAATGTATATACAGATTTCGATACGAAACAAATATTTCAATAACGCTGTAAAAAGTATTGGATTTCTTTGTAATGTTGCGTGTAAATACGTGTATTCGTTTGTGTTACATGTGTTATGTCTGTGTGTTGTCGTGTGCTGTTTGTGTCCTTTTTTATTGTAAAAATTCAATAAAGATTATTTTTTTAAAAAAAAAATCATGATCTAAATCAGGGGTCTCCAGCCTTGGCAACTTTTAAGACTTGTGGACTTCAGCTGGCTAAGGAATTCTGGGAGTTGAAGTCCATATGTCTTAAAGTTGCCAAGGTTGGAGACCCCTGATCTAAATCGCTAGTAAAAAGGCTTGATTTAAATCAACTCGATTTAAATCATAATTTTTAAAGAGCAACCATCATCTCTGTCCTGCAGCAGCTCCTCCTCTAACCCGCTGTTGACTCACCGACAGTCCCAATATTGCAGAATATACAGACTCATGCTACATAGCTAAGCTCCATTTCATGCTGAATAAACTAAATTATGAATGTATCTTAAATAGAAAACTATCTTTAGATAGATTTTTTTACTCCAAAAGCATTTTATTAAAATAAATTTGATAAAAATAAAAGAAATCCAATTTAAAATTTAAAAAATCCAATTAAATTTTTTTTAAATCATCAATTTTTGTCCACCCTGGCACCCGCTTCCTCTGGTTCTAGCCTTCTCCAGTGTAGATGACCCACTGCTAGGGTGCAGAGCAAATAGCCCAGCTGGTGGGGGGAATGCTGGGAGTTGTAGTCCCAACGGGCCTGGAAGGCACCAGCTTGGGGAGAAGTTAATGAATTTTGGTTTTTTTGGCCCTTGCCTGTCCAATTTTGAGTTGCAGGAACAAGTCAGAATCAAGGCTGAAACTGCCAAAGTCAACCTCACTCTGTAAATAAAATAAATATTTGCATCCATACTGTAAATAAAATGGGAAGAGATAGTCCTTGACGTGCAACCCTCCGTTAGCGACAGTTTGAAGTTGCAACGGCACTGGGAATAGTGACTTGTGACCAGTCCTCGCACTTAACGACCAGCGCAGCAGTATCTCCCTGGTTCACACGATCAAAATTTGGGTGCTCGATACCCCAAATTTTGTATTTATGACATCCTTTTGGGGGGGGGGTGTCACATAATCGCCATTTGCAACCTCCGCAGCTGGCTTCCAACAAGCAGAGTCATTGGGGAAAGCCAGATTTGCTTAACGACCATGTGATTCACTTAACAACTGCAGCGGTTTGCTTAACAACCATGATAAAAAAGGTAAATTGGAGCGCGACTCACTTAAAAATGGTCTTGCTTTAGTAATGGGAATTAGAGCCCCGTTGGCGGTCGTATGTCAAGGACTATCTGTGCTGAGCCTGCACAGGTGATAATCCTTTTTTGCTTTTAGAATAGAATAGAATAGAATAGAGCTGGAAGGGACCTTGGAGGTCTTCTAGTTCAACCCTCTGTTCAAGCAGGAGAACCTATACCAGTGGTGGCGAACCTTTTTCGGCTCGCGTGCCAAAAAGGGGGGGGCGCGCTTGCCCGCGCTCGCATGCCCACACCCATTCCCTCCCCCACACACATGCGCACAACACCCCCCCATGCTGCCCTCTGCGCATGCGCACACACCCCCACCCCCACGCAAAGGCCTGGGACGACGAAACCGGCAAACCGGAAGTGTGAAAAAACGCACTTCCGGTTTGCCAGTATGCTGTTTTTTGCACTCCGGAGGGTTCAGGGAAGCTCCCTGAAGCTCCGGAATGCAAAAAACTACAAAACAGACAAACCGGAAGTGCGAAAAAGTGCACTTCCGGTTTGTCCGTTTTGTAGTTTTTTGCATTCCGGAGCTTCAGGGAGCTTCCCTGAACCCTCCGGAGTGCAAAAAACAGCACACAGGCAAACCGGAAGTGCGTTTTTTCGCACTTCCGGTTTGCCGGTGGGAACCCTCGCGTGCCGGCTTCTATGGCTCCGCGTGCCACCTCTGGCACGCGTGCCATAGGTTCGCCACCACGGACCTATACCATCTCAGACAAATGGTTGTCTAGTCTCTTCTTAAAAACCTCCAGTGATGGAGCGCCCACGATTTCCGGTGGCAAGCTGTTCCACTGGTTAATTGTCCTCACTGTTAGGAAGTTTCTCCTTAATTCCAAGTTGCTTCTCTCTGGTTAGTTTCCAGCCATTGTTTCTTGTCCTTCTTTCTGGTGCTTTGGAGAATAATTTGACCCCCTCTTCTTTTGACCTCTCCTTCTCCTTTGGCCAGGATGGCAGCGTTCGGATCCCAGCAGTCCTGCAACCTCTGATGGGCGCCGAGGTCATCCACAAACCCAGCCACACCCCGTTAAAATACATCGGTCCCAACCAGGCCAAGAAAGGGAAGAAACCAATCTCGGAGAAGCCCCGGAAAACTTAGAAGGAGCGAGGACCCTCCGTTAGGGGCCGGAATACCGCTGTGAAACGGGGCAGCCCCTCCTGGACAGCAAAAGTGCCACTTCTACCTCGGACTGGCGGCTGGAGAGGGCTCCGATGTGACACGTTGCATCAGCTTCCCCTGCAGAAGTCACAGATGGAGAAAGACGTTTACTTGCACCATTATATTTCGGGGTGGTGGTGCCCTTCTGGGTGGTATCGGGCCTCAGAGGAGACCCCTTTTCTCCTGTCAGCCGTCTTCCAGAGATGATCCACCAACCCAACCAGAAGGGCCTCTTTCCAACGGACAGTTCCAAGGAACTGTCTCTTCTACACAAGAGGTGTCTCGGTACCCTTCGGCCAGGTCTCGCCGGTTCCTCTCTGAAGGATGGAGACGTATTTTCGAGACTGGGACGTCCCTGCGTAGGGAGCAGAACGGTTATTTCAGACTCAAGTTTCTTCTTCCTGAATCCTGCGCCCTCCTTCACTCTATCCCTTGAAATTCAGAATTTTTGGAAACGGCCTGCATCTCAAATCCCAACGGGCTTACTTGACCGGGAAGGAGAGGGCTAGAAATAACATCTGCAAATAAATAAAGAATTGGGGTGATTTTTTCACTGGCTTCTGTTGTGGTCTTGTTCCATCTGCATCCTTTCAAAAACGAGCTGTCTGCGTTGGGGATGAGCCCCCTGGGTTTTCTCCCACCCCCACCCCTCCAGGGCAGGGATAAAGACCCATTTAGGGGGAGTCACCAGCTGCTGGGGGTGTGCCACCCTGTTCTGCTGCAACTCCAGCTGTTGCACGATCTCTCGAGCGAGTTCCGCCCGACAGCTGTCGTCCTCTCACACTACAAGTTGGTTGCACGCTACCGTGCTCCATGCGTGACTTCAGAACAAAGGGCCTGCGACAAACGGGAGATCAACAGGTGCAGCTGGTCATGGCGAAGTCAGGGGAGGGGGGGCAGGCTGCCATGGAAACCACTCTTCCAATAAGCTTGTCTGGAGCAAAAGGGAATTGTACCTTAACAAATATACTTGGCCTAGCAGGTGTGGAGCTTTATGGGTGCTTGCAGGTATATGTAGGCACCCAAAGGGTAGAAGGGCTGGGCGCATTAGTTCACATAAGGGGTGGTTTTTGCCTCTGGTGTGCTTTGGGAGTAGAACAACTTAATGGGAGGGCAAACTGGGAGACCAGTTTGATCTAGTTGTTAAGGTAGCAGGCTAGAAACTAGGTACAGAAGGTGGTTGACTGACTGGGCCAATCACCAGGAGACGGCGAGTTCTATTCCCGCCTTAGCTGGCTCGGTGGGTGGGTGACTGTCAATCACCAGGAGACTGAGTTCTAGTGCTATCTTAGACATCAAAGCCAGTTGGGTGATGGCCAATCACCAGGAGACGTGAGTTCTAGTCTCATCTTAGACCCCAAAGCCAGTTGGGTGAGTTTGGCCCAATCACCAGGAGACGGTGAGTTCTAGTCCTGCCTGAGGCATGGAAGCTGGCTGGATGACTTTGGACCAATCAGACTCAGCCCAACCCACCTCACAGGGTGGTTGTGGGAAATAGGAGGAATGAGAATTGGTTATGTTGACCGCTTTGAGTTATTTATAAAAATAACAAAAACAGGATAAGAATAGGATGCTGATTTTTCATGAAAAGGCTCTTATGTCATTCAAGGAAATGGGAAGTGATTTTGTTTTTAATTGCACCTTCAAGACGCTTCCTTGCTGAGTTTCCGTTTTGACCATCCCTGCCCAGTAATCGCCCACTGGCTGTTCTTTGCTTGGCCGTATTATTCTCTATGAGAAAGTAGGACGGGCATCTTTCAAAAAAAAAAAAAAAGTACAACTTAGTTCAGTTGTACCTAATGTCATAATCAAATTTCTCAGATGACAGAAACGTGTTTCCCAATTGTGTCACCCAACACCAAGTTGTGTTACTCTAATCCTGAGTTTCCTTTCCAAAGAGTTGCTGAATGACTATCACGTTGGGTCGTCATTCTGGGTGCTAATTGAGAGTGGCAATGCCTCCTTGAATTTCAAGAAGGGGTGTCCAAGCTTGACAACTTTAAAACTTGTGGACTTCAACTCCCAGAATTCCCCCGAACGGCTGGCTGGGGAATTCTGGGAATTTAAAATCCATCCATCTTAACCTTGCCAAGGTTGGACATCCATGATTTAGATTCAGAAACGAAAAACTGGGTGATATGGTTTCTGGCTCTAAATCAGGGATGTCCAACCTTGGCAACTTTAAGACTTATGGACTTCGACTCCCATAATTCCCCAACCAGCCATGCTATTTCCCTGTGCTGGCTGGGGAATTCTGGGAATTGAAATCCACAAGTCTTAAAAGTTGCCAACTTGGACATCCCTGCTTTAGTGCAACTAACCTATTTCAACATTGTGCGCTTAAGACGCATTGCAAGCTTGAGATGCCTTTAATTCTGAAAACATCCCCCCCCCCCCGTTTCCTACCCCCCATGGTTCAAATCCTTCCTCCTCCCCTCTCTCACACTTCTAGGGTTGCAATAAAACCATCCCCTCCCCTTTTTCCAGACGGAGGTACCAACCTGCTTTGTAGGCAATGCTACATTGTGCATTAATTCTCTAACCCACTGGAAAGGGAGATTTATTTATTTATTTTAAAAAGGGGATGTGTGTCTCATTAACACCCCTATAAAGACCACCACCCCCCAGCGCCTCAACCTTCTGTTTAAGAGCAGGTGACATCACTTCCTTCCCGGCCTCCTCCTTAGCATTCCCCCCGCCCCTTTCTCCAAAGTCTCCGATGCGACTCGACTCCCGTTCAGTTCCACATGCAAAGAAGTCCTTCAGGCTCCCCCATCCAAGGACGTTCGCCGGGTTGCTGCAAGAGCTCGCTTTACGTGGGGTTTTCCCCCCACTCCCTCTTTTAGTCCTTTCTGTGGTCTCCTTTCCTTCTCCCACCCAAACCCAAGGAGAGCAGCAGCTTTGCTGGGGGATTTGAGCGATGATTTCTCCGAAAGCCTCGCTTCTGCTCTTTTTCCTCTGCCAAGGTAAGTAGTCCCGAGCGTGGTTTCCATCCCTTCCTTTCCCCTCCAGCCCGTCGGCTCTCCATCCCCGAGAAAGACGCGAGTGGAACGTCCCCTCCAAAGTTAAGCAGCCTCGTTGCAGCCCACTGGCGGGGTTTCTTCTTGAACTTCAAATGCAGGTCGGCCAAGGAGCTCGATGGTCTCTGGTCATCTCCTCGGTTGGGACGTAGAATCTGGGTTTTGTAACCATGTTCCCGAGGGTCCTTCCTGCTGGTTTCCCCCCACTTCTACCTCCCCAGGAAAGGCATAATTTTTGCCTGAAGGTAGCAAAACCGGGTGGGGGGGGAAAGGGTGCTTTTCAGAATGGATGGCCCCTTCCTCCTTTGGAGATCTCAAATGTTTTTTGTCCTTGAAGGAAAAGAATCTGACTTGCGAATGTATTCTAACGGAATAAAAGAGTGGGATGGGACCTTGGAGGTCTTCTAGTCGAGCCCCCTGCTCAAGCAGGAGACTCGATACCGTTTCAGACTAATGGTTGTCCAAGCTCTCCTTAGAAACCTTCTATTAGAGTTAAAATATGCCTTCTTTCAGTTTTCTTTCTCAATCTGTTACCTTCCCACTACGGGGCTATAAGCCTTAGAATCATAAAGCTGGGAGGGACCGTGGAGGTCTTCTAGTCCAACCCCCTGGCCAAGAGAGTCTTCTCTTACCTGCTGGGGCTAATAGGAGTGTGAGTCCGCTCTACTTAAAACAGCAGGATATTGGAGAAGGCTGGTAGTAGGGTTTGCTTCTTTCATTCCAACGAAACCAACCAACACAGTAATCCTGCATAGCTTTGAAACTGGGAGTTGATTATCATATCGATCAGCTTCTTTTAAACCTTTCTGCCGGACTGACCCTCAACCTCTCTCAATCTCCTCCTTGAACGCTGCTCACTCTTCCCCAGTTGCATTAAAAAAAAAGCTTTCCATTTTTTTTCAAACTCACCCCCCCCCCGTTCCTTTTGTTCCCCCTCTTTCCATGGCTCTCTCCCAAAAATCCGCCTCCTTTCTAAAACGCCATGCGGAGTATATGACAAGACCAAGCTGTTATATTGGTAGCAGGGTTGATTCCCCCCCCCGTTCCGCTTAAATAAAGCAACTATTGCTTTAGATTCGGGGTTCGTCCCGATGAAGGCAGAGTCATGCTTGGGCCAGCGCTGCGCCAGTCGTGGTCTTCGGAACTTGGATGGGATTCCAATTCGAATAATTTCAGCACCCTGGAGAGCGGCGCCTTTTGGTCCCAAGGAGGCTGAGACTTAAAATACTGTTTTTTGTTTTTGTTTTTCTATCCAGGCATTTCCCCCCCCCCCAAAAGCACTCTCAGCCCTCCTCTTTTCCGTTCCTGAAATACTTGGATGGTGTGAATGGGCTCGCTGCCTGGGTTTTGGCAACAGACTAGCTGCATTTTGTAGTTTGAAAGTTGGCCAAAAGGCTTGATGGATTTCTTGGGCAATGCAGTGTATTGGTTAGTTGTAATGGGAGATGGGTCGGTGTGATGTACACATTGTTTTTGTGCAGCCACGGCTCTTCCATAGCCGGCATTCCATCCCGGTTATAAAAGTGGTGTGGTTTTTTTGAGGCTAAATCAGGATTTCTAGGGAGCAGATCCATTTCTAAATAAAACAATCGGGGAATTGTTCCTTTGTGTCTTTAGTTTTTAGGAGCTGCTATGGTCTAAAAGGAAAGGGTTTTGCTAAGTGCTTTAAGCAAGCATATCATAATCAGTGGAAAGGATGACCTAGTTTTATAGCTCCCTATTGGTGGTATTTAAATCATAAGGGAAATTAATTTTGCATTTTCAGGGTTTTTCCCCTGATGCTTCCAGCGTGCCCTTCCGTGTTGCCCCGATAGTTTTTTAATTAAAAAAAAAAGGTAATTCATAAATAAATGATTGCCCAGTTTCTGTCTTCTCTATCCTTGTTTTAAATCTGTTGTAAACCTTGGTGACTTTAAGATGGGTAGACTTTGGCTCCCAGAATTCCCTAGCTAGCATGCCTGGACTTCAGTTCCCAGAATTCCCCAGCGGAACAGCTTGCCACCAGAAGTTGTGGGTGCTTCATCACTGGAGGCTTTTAAGAAGAGACTAGACAGCCACTTGTCTGAAATGGTATATGGCAGGGGTGAAATCCAGCAGGTTCTAACAGGTTCTGGAGAACCAGTATCGGAAAATTTGAGTAGTTCGGAGAACCAGTAGCAGAAATTTTGAGTAGTTTGGAGAACCAGCAAATACCACCTCTGGCTGGCCCCAGAGTGGGGTGGGAATGAATATTTTGCAATATCCTTCCCCCAGGAGTAGGGAGGAAATGGGGATTTTGCAGTATCCTTCCCCTGCCACGCCCACCAAGCCACACCCCCAGAACCGGTAGTAAAAACATTTGGATTTCACCACTGGTATATGGTCTCCTGCTTGAATAGGGGGTTGGACTAGAAGACCTCCAAGGTCCCTTCCAGCTCTATTCTGATTGATTGAATTTTGGAGGGGGGAGGTCAAGCCAAAACTGAGAGGGCTGACGTTCTGGTAGTTTAGACGGTCAGCTCAGGGATTAAAAGCAATGACCAGGATTGCTGACTGTTACATAATTTTAATTCCTTGTTTTTAGTTTTGGTTCCAGTCCTTTGCCAGAGAAGTATTGTTCTTATAGCTGGCTGGGGAATTCTGGGAGTTGAGGTCCACAAGTCTTAAAGTTGCCACGTTTGGAGACTCCTGCTATAGAGACACCCAAGGCCAGCATTCAGCCAGCTGGAGGGGCCATCTCAATGATTAGGACTTAATGCTACAGAAATTCTCCAGCTTCCACCTTCACATCTGCAAATCTAAAGCTGCGAGTACAGAGTTGAGAAAGATCAAGGAAGTGACTCCGTGCCAAGCAGATACTGTACATATATTCCTCGAATTTGGCAGCCTGTCCATAAGAGCTGAGATGCCCAGAGGGTGTTTAGGAGACAGCAGTGCTGATCAGCTCCCAAGTTTCTTATTCAGGTCAGGATTGAGCTCCTAAAATGAAGGAGGGCATCCCCCCCAAAATAAATAAACTCATTTATTTAAATAAACTCCAAACTCATGCAAACCAGTAAAGACCAGGAACCAGCAACACAACATGTTTAGAAGGGAACAGAGTTAATAGTGGGGGTGGGGGGTGGGGAGGGAGGGAGGAGCTGCTTCATTCTGGTTATATGATTGATGTTTTCTCTTCATTCAGTGTTATTTTTTTTTGGGAATTGTTGTTGTGCAGTCTCTAGCATTATGTAAGTCTTATGTAAGTCAGACTGGCACACCTGAAAAACCTAAGTCCTTCTGTCTGTTTTCCTGAGCTGTTAAGAGTCTCAGCTCTTTGTGCCCGAGGGGAGGGGTAGAAACCCCCCCAGAGATGATTAACCCCATAATGACAGTCTTCTTTGCAACTGTCAATGGTCCTTTTTACGGAATTACAGAATAACAGACTTGGAAGGGATCTTGAAGGTCTTCTAGTCCAACCCCGTGACTTATTTTAAAAACCAATAGTAGGTCTGGTAAAGAGGACATCAAGAGGGTCTGGGGAGTTATTTAACATCAGATCATAAGCTGGCCAGAGTCACGGGACAGCGAGAGGGGCAGTGCGTCAATTTAAGAAGTAAATAATAAATTTTAGACATAGTCACTGTTCTTCCGACTGGAAAGAAGCTTTGCCTACCCCCTGCTGATATTTGCTTGAGACTGGTCCTGAGTGCAAAACCTAGCAAGCTAAACAAAGCACTGTGTTTTGCTACTGAAATTTAGGCATGTTTGAATATTTGGCAGGCTATAATGTTTTCTCTTTTTTCCCCACAGCATTTTCACTACCCGTACCTACTCAACTGTCCAAGGAGGATGAAACGGTAAAGGGAAAGGGAGGGAGAGTGAAGGCTATACAGGTAGTCCTCGACTTAAGACTGCAATTGAGCCCAAAATTTGTGTTGTTAAGTGAGACACTTGTGACTTTTGTCCCATTTTACGACTTTTCTTGCCACGTGGCTTAAGGGAATCCCTGCGGTGGTTGAATTAGCAACACGGTTGTTCAGGGAATTTGGCTTCATCAGCATCATCAGCTTTTAATGACTCCATAATCCCTTGTGGGGTGGAGTCTGGGCAACTGAATGGAGCTAGCAGAATGTTTTTTAATGTCCGGTTACCTTTCCTGTCATCAATGAGGAGTTTTGTTCAGCAGATATATTCTCAGGGTGCCGAGAGAGAGAAATATTTGCCTCTACCTAGAATCGAACTCATAGCCTCCTGATTGTGAGGTGAGAGCTCCACCTCTAGGCCACTCTGTTCAGTGAATCTGGCTTCCCCATTGAAAAGAGACCTTCAAAATAGCTTCCATTACTAACTTGTCTTCTTCTGATTTTCTGGCCAGGTGATTAAATGTATCTCTGAAATCTTAGCAGACACCCTGTCCAGATCCAGCCCAATGCCGGTGACCAGTGACTGCATGAAGATCCTGAGGGAGGGTAAGTGGAGATTTGGGCACCTCCTCCTCCTCCTCTTCTGCAAATGACACTCCCTTCTAGCACTGATGATGTTATTTAGTTGGGTAGTGAAACGTCTGCAAAAAAATCACCAAGCTCAGTACCAGGGACACCACAGTCCTCCTCCTCCTCCTCCTCCTCCTCCTCCTCTCTGCATTGGGTAATGAAACATCTGCATGCTCAGAGAGCTCCAAGGACCCCACAGTCCTCTTCCTCTTCCTCCTCTCTGCACTCCCTTCTAGCACTGATGATGTTACTTAGTTGAGTAGTGAAATGTCTGCAAGAAAACCACCAAGTTCAGAATGCTCCAAGGACCACAGTCCTCCCCCCCCCTCTGCAAACCCCAGGGAGGCTCAGAGGAGACCCTCCCTAGTTTCTTGGGTGGTAAAGGAGACAGGGGGAACAACTGTAGTTTCAGACCTGCAAGATTCTTTAGCATTAGAGAAGAGCCGTGGTGGCGCAGTGGTTAGAATGCAGGCTAATTCTGCCCACTGTCAGCAGTTCGATCCTGACCGGCTCAAGGTTGACTCAGCCTTCTGAGGTCAGTAAAATGAGGACCCAGATTGTTGGGGGCAATATGCTGACTCTGTAAACCGCTTAGAGAGGGCGGTAAAAGTACTGTGAAGCGGTATATAAGTCTAAGTGCTAATGTTGTTCCTTTCCCCCTTCCACTTCCTTCCTCCCTCCCTTCCATGGTGCACAGTGGTTAGAATGCAGCATTTCAGACTAACTCTGCCCACTGCCAGGAGTTCGATCCTGACCGGCTCAAGGTTGACTCAGCCTTCCATCCTTCCGAGGTGGGTAAAATGAGGACCCAGATTGTTGGGGGCAAAGATGCCGACTCTGCAAATCGCTTAGAGAGGGCTGTAAAGCACTGTGAAGCGGTATATAAGTCTAAGGGCTATTGCTATTACAATGAAATAGAATTCGCTCACCTGAGTGTGATGCCTACCTGATTTACCCCATGAGGCACCAATCTTGCAGGCCTAAGGGTGATGCTATCTCTTATCTGACCGTCCTCTTGGCAGCGTCTCTTTGTCCGGTCTCCCAAGCTCTTTCCCACCTTCCCTTCCCTTAACACTGCACGCTACGAGTTGCTTGCATTATGTGCACGCACGTGGATTTGTTAATCTCCATTTCAGACGACAGAGTCCTGACGATGCTCCATCATCGGCATCTGCTGACAGAGTTGGAGGAACTCGCCCATCAAGGTAAGCAACTCAATTCGTGAGTTGGGTTCTTTGCTAGGTGAAGATGGAAGGTAAGTAAGGGGGCCCTTTTAGGCTGCTATCTTGGGTCCACTTGTGCCTGGGTGTCTCGGGGAGGGGGACTCAGGAGCTGCACTCTGGACCACTATCTTTCTCCTGGAAAAGAACCCACTGGAAGTTCTACCTTTCTCCTGGAAAAGAACCCACTGAAGAATGCACTGTTCATTAAGCACTTATGTATATTAAAGAAAAATGCATAAATTAAAAAAAATTATAACAATAGGAGGAGGTAGTAAAGAAGATAAGGATAAATAATACTACTACAGCCATAGTACTACATGGGTAAACATAGATAGACGTTAGACCAGTGTTTCTCAACCTTGGCAGTTTGAAGATGTGTGGACTTCAACTCCCAGAATTCCCCAGCCAGCGTTGCTGGCTGTGGAATTCTGGGAGTTGAAGTCCACACATCTTCAAACTGCCAAGGTTGAGAAACACTGCGTTAGACAGCACTGTGAGAATTCCAGAATTCAGAATTGGCAGAATGATGGCACAAGGGAAAGAATTGTCCCAGTGATATTTTTTTACTTTTAACGTTTACTTTTTTTTGTTCAATGTCTTCCATTCGTTTCCAGAAAATACAAAGCATCTCTTGGCCCATGAATCCAACCCCAATTCTTGGGAAGAAAAGCAACAAGGAGAACTCAAAAAGAGGGATGAGCCTGCCCAACAGAAGGAAGCTGCCCCTGAGGAGATGGAAGAGCACGCTGGTGAAAAGAAAGAAGAGGAGAAGGAGGAGGAGGAAGTCATGAAGAAGAAGGATGAGAAAACTAAAAACCCAAAGGAGAAAATCAACATCTCCCGTGAGGAAGATCTTCGAGATGCTTTGAAGGAACGGGATGAAGAGGAAGAGGAGGAGGAGGAGGAGGAGGAGGGAGAAATAAAGAAGAGAGCCTCCTCAGAGACGTGGCACTCCAAGGAATATTTTGGCCACGTCAAGAAAAGAGGTCCTAGGCCGCCCAAAGTCAGAAAGGGAATGCTTCAGGGAGACGAAGGAAGCCAGGAGAGGCAGGAAATGGGCAAGAGACGCTTCAGGATGGACGAGGAAGAGAGAGATGACACCTCAGAAGAAGAGGAGAAGAAGAAATACCATCCTGGAGGACACAGCGATGATGAGAAGTGGGAGGAAGAAGAGAGGAGATCCGCCGTGGCCAAGAGGGTGGCGGAGAAGGCCAGCGACGAGGAGACGGCTCAGTTTGAAGAGGAAGAACAAGAGAAGGGTCTTAAAAGCTCCAAGTCCAAGACCCACCTCCACAAAGGGTGGACGTCATGGCAGGAAGAAGCAGAGGAGGAAGAAGAGAAGAACCACAACAAGGTGAGACACGACCACCACCATCCATCGGTTGACTTGGACCTCAAGAAGAGATATTGGAAGGATCAGGTGGATCTGAGGGGCAGACACCACACTCCTGAGGAGCAAGAGGAGGAGGAGGAGGAGGAGGAAGAAAAGGACGCCAGGCAGAGGAAGGTTGGTATCAAGGAAGTGTCACTTTGAGGACCTATCAGCTAATTTGATTTTTTTTAAAAAAGGCTTCAAATTCAGTTTTGATGGCTTCTGCTTTAAAAAAAAAGAAGGAAGGAAGGGGAAATAAAATAGAAATAAAAGGAGCTGGGAAGATCTAGGAGGAAGTGAAGATTTAGGCTTCTAAAAAGTGTTTCTCCTAAATATGGATCCTTTAGGATAGGGGTATCCAACCTTAGTGATTTTAAAATTTGTGGACTTCAACTCCCAGAATTCCCCAGCCAGACATGCTGGCTGGGGAATTCTGGGAGTTGAAGTCCACCCATCTGAAAGTTCAATAGTATGATAGCCAAGGAATTCTGGGAGTTGAAGTCCATCCATCTTGAAGTTCAATAGTATGATAGCCAGGGAATTCTGGGAATTGAAGTCCAGAAGTTGTAAAATCACCAAGGTTGGTCACCCCTGCTTTAGGAGCCAATTGTCAGAGCTCCTTTGTCCTCCTCACCACGATTGTGATTCGCTTCACAACTATGGCCAAAATGCTCATAAACTCGGCCACGTCTCACTTAACAACTTATTTGCTTAACGATAGAAATTCCGGTTCCAATGACAGTCGTACGTTGAGGACTACCTCTATCCTGACATTGTCTCCTCCTTCAAAGGTGGTTTACAACACCCTTCGCCCTCTAAAAAAATCTTTCCTCAATTTGGAAATGGCGGGGCAGCCTTACATTTCTCAGCCCACGGTCATCCCGGCTGGGGAATTGTGGGAGTTGAAGTCCACGCATCGGAGCATGGAGAAGACGTAAATCAGACATATGCTGGATAGTTCCTCTTTTGTTTTTTTAACCGAATTTTTTTCTTACGTGTTGCTTTTCCCTTCAGGCTCCAGAGGTGGAGAAACTGGAAGAGATTGAGCGGGAGTTGAAGTGGGCTGCTCACAAGCTAGAAGAACTGAAGATGGGTTAAATCCCGTGGCCGACTCAGGAGCTGGGGAGGGTAGGAGAAATTCTAGCTATCAAGTAGCCCCCCCTCCTTTCTCTATGACCCTTGTATTCAGCTTGGCTTTAGACTGTTAAACTCAATTTTCCCTTGCTTGATAATAAAGAGGAGAATATTTGTAGCTCAGGGTTGAACTGTGGATTCCCGGGTGCTCTCTGAGCTTGGAGGTTTTCTTGCAGACCTTTCGCGGTCCAACTAGGGAACATCATCAGTGCTAGAAGGGGGTGGGGTATGTGGAGAGGAGGAAGAGGAGAAGAACTGTGGGGTCCTTGATGGTCTCCGAGCTTGGTGGTTTTCTTGCAGACATTTCATTACCCAGCTAGGTAACATCTTCAGTATTAGAAGGGAATGGGGTTTGCTCTGTTTGAATTTAAGTGGTTTGCCCTGTCTGTGTTGGTTTCTTGTGAGATCCTTGATGCTCTTTGAGCTTGGTGGTTTTCGTGCAGATGTTTCAGGACCCAGCTAGGTAACATCATCAATACTAGAAGGGAGGAGGGGTTGGTCTATTGATAGTTCCTTGATAAGGTTAAAGGAATTTGGGAGAAGGAATTACCAACTCAGACAAACATTTAATTACAGCCTAATCAAAGTAACGACCAAAAACACTCCCACCAACACTGAGAAGACAAGCCACTTGTATATAGACAGACAGCAAACACCACTCCCTTCTAGAACTGATGACACTACCTAGCTGGCTCATGAAATGTAAGAAAACCACCAAGCTCAGAGAGCACCAAGGAATGCACAGACCTCCTCCTCCTCTCCACATACCCCCTCCCTTTTAGCACTGATGTTGTTACCTAGTTGGGTAATGAAACGACCACCAAAAAAAAATCAACCAATCTCAGAGCGCGCCAAGGACCCGACAAATATCCGCCTGACTCGCATTTTGCCACAAAACAGGGAGTCCGTTGCTTCCCGGGTAAAGAGCTCGATCTGGCTACAGAAGACTGTTCTAGGAACATTTTGTTCCAAGCCTGTTTCCCATTGACCCCCTTCCTCAGATCTTTGCTTGTTACTCCCAGGATAGCTTTGATCATCTCCTAAAAGCTTAGTGCTACCCATGTATTTTGTTCTCTTTTTTCGATTGGCTGGTGGACAAATTTGCATTGCAACTTTTCTACGTCACAATTCCAGGGATGATCGAACAGGAACAAGGCTATCTTTTCTGCATTGTGCATCAAGATAACAACAACAAAAAAATTCCGTGTTTTTCACTTTTGGCAACTTGAAGATGGGTGGATTTCGACTCCCAGAAATACCAAACGAGCATGAATTGAAATCCACCCATTTTCAAGTTGCCACGGGTGAAGAAGAAGAAAAAAAGAAGCAACAATTCTGGGTTAAACGAACAGGGGCTCCCATAATCTCAAATTTCCACTCGTAATAGAGGTGACCTGTGGCATCTCAGTATTTTGCTGTCGTAAGCTTGCCTTTCTCCTAACAACTGCTGCAGTCGTTCTGCTGCACCGTTGCGTCAAATGTATTTTGAATCTGCACACACTGCAAATAAAAATAGTTGCCTAAGACGATGCTTGCTGTGTCTGTGTGTGAACTGGGGTCTCTTTGTGTCCTCCAAGGCAGCTGTTCCATTGTGGTCCGGCATCCAATGAGTCCATCTCTCCGAGTTGCTTTTAGCTTCTGCTTTTACACACACTTTAAGAGGGATGTGTCCCTGCCTCCAGTTAGAAGACCTACTTTGGTCTAGTGGTGAACGCACCAGGTTAGAAAATGGGAGACAGGGTATTATAGTTCCGCCTTAGGCACGAAAGCTGGCTTGGTGACTTTGGGCCAATTGCCAGGAGATTGGGAGTTCTAGTCCCACCGTAGGCATGAAAGTCAGTTGGGTGCCTTTGGACCACTCACTGTCTCTCAGCCCAACCCACCTCACAGGATTGTTGTTGTGAGTAAAATAAGAGGCAGGTGTGTTGACATGTTTGCAGTCTTATTTGTAAAAATAATAAAGATGGGATAAATAAATAAAACACAAACGCACCTCAGCTATCGAAAATCTGGCAACCGAGCAGCTTTCCATCCCATAATATCTGCGTTGAACGCCAGTTGAATGGGCAGAAATGTACAGGGGAAATTTTACAACTGTCTCAAAGAAGGCTGTCATTACAGAAGAGCTCTGAGACCAACCCAGATTGGCAATATATTCTGCTTTGGGTGTGAAAATAGCAATAGCACTTAGACTTATCTACCGCTTCGCAGTGCTTTACAGCCCTCTCTAAGCGGTTTACAGAATCAGCATATTTCCCACCAACAATCTGGGTCCTCATTTGACCCACCTTGGAAGGACGGAAGGCTGAGTCAACCTGGAGCCTGGTGAGATTCGATCTGCCAAATTGCAGGCAGCCGGCAGAAGTAGTCTGTAGTACTGCACTCTAACCACTGTGCCACCGTGGGATGGTGTGTGTGTGTGTGTGTGTGTGTGTTTGTGGGTCCTCCTATCTGAGTTTGATGCCAAACTTTCAGGCAGCAGCAATGAAAAGACAAAAACACACCGTTATCCATAAGGTTTAATCTGTCTGCTTGGGAAGACCTACAGAGTACAATCAACAGAGAAGAGGCAGCAGGAGGGAAAAAAAGCAGAGAGACCGAACCGAGTCATTCATGCAAATTTAAACAGGTCACAGGAAACCACACTGGAAGTTCAAAACACTGAGCCTCCATGGAAAGGGGGAGAAGAAACACGGCAAGGCGGAACAGAGTTCAAAAGCCTGGCAAACACACAATTCTTTTCTCTTTGCTGCAGATGTACAGGGGGTATTTTAAAGAGACACTTTAAAACTTCGGAGACCGCCCCTAGGAGTGGGGAACCTCCAACCTCCCCCCCCAGTTGTTGTTAAACACCAGTTCCAAGCAGGTTCTGCGTTCCAATTCTGTCTTCTTCCGTAGAATCCTAGCTGCCAGACCTACCCTAACCATCTCAAATTTGCACTGACATCTTTTTCTGCACAACGATGCCGTTCCGTGTCTCCTTTTGGGGACAAACAATTTTTAGGGGCTTGTCAGATACTGGGGAGAGACGAGACTTCAGTCCACGCTTCTAGTTATTCCCAATAATTTGAAATAAAGCCGGCATGGGAAGAGCAGGCAAGGTTGGCCAATATGATTTATTTCCCTTGGAATTTAGTTTTTCAGGACTCATTTCTAACTGCCCAACAAGAGGTGGTCCGAGCAATAATTATGCCCCCCTTCCAGACAAGGCGAGTTGCGACCATCCCTTCATCAGGACCTGACATAATTACTGCTAGTCCAAACGGGGTGTAAATTCCACTTTTTTTTACAATCCCAGGATAGGGAAAGACCAAAAGTTCTTTTTCCTAAATTCTGTCTTTATTAAGGAAGAGATCTACCCACTCTCCAACTAAACAACCCCCAACTGCTATGAGACCCCAAAGGTTGTGTTTTGCTAAGCTCCGGATAAAAATTGGTCCAAATATTTAGGATTACACTCACCCACGATCTCATCCCGGTTGGGCTGAAGGGGAGTTAAAAACCAAGCCACGCAGAGGACAACTTTCCTTGTGCCAGTATGGGAACCTTATTCTTGTCGGAAAGACACTGGCCGAGCCAGGGGGAGGAGTCAAGCGGGGAACTAGTCTGGAATCTCTATGTAGGCACAAAAGGGCAAAGTCTGATCTTCTTGAATGCTGTTGAACCTTATCTTGTCTGACCCAGGTGCAAACTACCAATCTGAGCAGATTCCTGTATTATAGGCACCAGCAATGAAGTAGCTAATTGAACTCCTCACCTGTGGATCTGGTTGTTTGCGCTGGGGAGTTCCCCAACTCTCCGACTGCGAGAGGTGGGAGCCCATCCAAGGTCCCCCGACCCTCCAGCTCTCCAGAACAAGATTCACAGACCCGGACCAACATTAAGGAGGAAGGGAAACCCCGAATCTGACCGTGAGCATTCCCAGGAAAGGTGGGGAGGGTGCTCCAGAAAGAAATGGACAAGATGAGGCCTTTTCAAGACTAGGCTCTGCTCAGGACACACACCAGCCACTTGCTAATAACAAAGGAAACCCAAACCTACTGATTCTGAAACGTCAAGGCAGGCAAGAGCGAGACATCAGCGACAGGACATCCATTTCTGAAGCAGGACAAAATAACGGAGGGTACACATCGGAATGGGGCCACGGGGGAAGAGGTCTCCAGGCCAGGTGAGGCTGCTTCCCCTTTCGTCCCGGCCTTTATAAATAAGTTTCATGTCTAGCTCACAGTGAAGTTGCAATTGCTACAGAGATCATAGCCAGCTGCCACCATGGGGTACTTTCAGTGGAGTCCGGCGTGGGGCAAAAGGGCTCCTGGGCTCCCTTCTAGTGGCCACAATTGATCACGATGTCGTCGTATTCTTCCTAGGGAAAGAAAGAAAGAAAGGGCCAAAAGAGTTGGATGCCTGCAGGACTGAGCCCGAAGGAGGGGTCAAAGGCAGCATCAGTCTCGAGTCCCTTTGCGCCCACAAGAGACCTAAGTCCAGCCCACCTTGAATTCTGTTGATTCTCATCTACCACCAATTTGCTTTGACTGTTAGTAGTTCGGATTCTTGTAGAGAGTGTTAGCATGCAATAATTCCTTCCTCCCTCCCTCTTTTCTTTCTTCTATCCTCCCTCTGACTTCTTGCTTCCTCCTGCCTTGGACTCCTCCCTTCCTTTCTCCCATCCTTTCTGACTCCTTCCTTCCTTCGTCTGACTCCTTCCTTCCTTCGTCTGACTCCTTCCTTCCTTCCCTTCCTCCCATAGAGTGCCAAGTGGCCCATCTCACAGCTTACCTCTCTCTTGCGGTCACTCACCTCGCTGTTACTGTCCACACTTTCCTCGGAATCCCACTCCGGCTCCTCGGAGCCAAATTCCCGTAACAGCTGTGGGATTTTTTGGTCAGGCCGGTGCACAGCACTGTACATGGGTGTGTAGCCCACATACATGCGTGCCTCTGTGTCAGCTCCTGCACGCAAGAGGTATTCCACCATTTCAGGGCTCTGGGACTCCACCGCCAGGTGGAGAGGACTCCGGCCACAACTTAGCTCCTGCAGAAGGGAGGGGGGGGGGAGAAAGGTATGGCACCATCACCTGAGCTGGGCACTCTGTATACTAAGCAAAATCAAGGCAGGATTGTTTTGACTTTCTTTCTCACCCGTTCTTCTATCCCTGGATTTTGTCTTATGTCCAGGCTTCTCCCTCATGGCTCCAGATGGCCCCTCCCAGCCTGACAATTCCTTCACCGAGGCAGGAGGTTCAAGGGAACCACCAGATTGCAACATGATCTCCCTGACACAGACCGGAATTCTCGCATTGGCACAAACTTGCCTTACTAACAGGCTGGGATTGCACAATTGGCGGGACTATTAAAATGGTGTGTTGGAGGTGTTTGTGGGTCAGTCGTGGGCAGGACCCGGGCCTCGTTTAGCCTGTGGAGTAGACCAGGCTGCCATGTGAAACCTGGAATGTGGTTGATGTCACACCAAGACAACAACTGCTTGTTGATAGCTCAGTAGAAGGCGTCATGCGAATCCCGCTTGGATGCTCCAGTTACAAGAAGTGGGAAATATTCAGGCAATGAATTAGTGCCATGCGCTCAAAATGAGTCTCAAGCTCTCGTGGTTGAGAAATAGTTTCGCAACAACAATGTAGCAGGAGAAGTGGTAGAAGCTGGGGGCGGCGTTAAAAGAGGGATCAGCCTAGAATCCCAACGCAGGCACTAAGTCCACTTGTGGCTATGTAGGGATTCTAGCCCAGGGGTGTCAAACTCGATTTCATTGAGGGCCGCATCAGGGTTGTGTTTGACCTCCGGGGGTGTGTGTGTATGGCCAGCTCACTCTTGTGGGGGGGGCACCTGTGGTGGCCTGAGCGCTCTGCCAGCAAAAACGGACTCCTGAGCTCCGTTTTCGCCCTCGATGGCCTCCTGCAACCCTCTGCCAGTGAAAACAGAGTCTGGGAGGGTCGCGTGTGGCCCTCCTGAGCTCCGTTTTTGCTGGCGGAGGCCCCACGGGCCAGTTCTTTGCTGTTTCCAGGGCGGCCCCACGGGCCAGATCTAAGCATCCCGCGATCCTAATGAGGATTGCTTCCTTTAAAATCAAAATGAAATGGATATAGATTTTTCTGAGAGTTCATCAGCTTGGAAAACTAACCTGCTTGTTGAGATCTGATCCTGCAGAGATTAAGAGGCTGACTATGTCCAAATCTTTCCGTAGGATGGCCACATGCAGGGGGGTGTAACCTGGTGGAGAGGCAGGGGTTGTTTGAGGAACAAACAAAAACAGCAAAACAAACAAGTTTATGAGGTCAACCTGTGCTATGGGATCGGAAAACAACATGTCCTTTGACCCACAAACCTTAACCCGCCAAACTGGAACTCAAAAGAAACCCTTCGTACAAAATAAATAACGTTTGTTCTAATTCGGTTCAGATCCCTCTGCCAGAATTTGAGTAAGCTAGGCAAATTTGGCAAGAAGGTAAATTTTTAACCACAGAGCCGTAGAAGTAAACAACTGACTTTGAAAAGGAGAGCAAAAATCATATTCTAAGAGGGAGGGGGGGGGGGGAAAGGAAGAGACATATATTTTGTTAACCCTAACACTTCTTGTTGTAACAGACCACAACAGGACATAATTTTTATGCAACATTCGTACGGTGCGTTTTTAAAATAAGTCACTGTTCTGGTGTTTTATATTTTGATACACATTTTACATGCTGTTTTTGTGGATTTTATGCATTCATGCTGCATTGTGTCACACCATAGAGGTAGTCCTCGACTTATGACCATAATTGAGCCCAAACTTTCTGTTGCTAAGTGAGACACTCGTTAAGGAAGCTTTGCCCCATTTTATGAACTTTCTTGCCACGGTTGTTAAATGAATCACTGCAGTTATTAAGTTAGCGACACGGCTGTTAAGTGAATCTGACTTCCCCATTGATTTTGATTGTCAGGTCGCAAAAGCGGATTTATGTGACCATTGCGACAGTCATAAATATGAATCATTTGCCAAGCATTTGAATTTTTATCTTGGGACTACGTAGATGCCGCAACAGTCGTTAAGTGTAAAAAAATGGTCATAAGTCACTTTTTTCAGTGCTGTTGTAACTCTGAACAGTCACTAAATGAATTGTTGTAAGTTGAGGACTACTTGTACAAAATAAACAAACAAACAAACAGGACACAAGGTTACAAGCCCACCCGCTAATCAACGTATAGCTAAATTTGTATTTGTGTGAATTTTGAAGGCATGACGGTGATCTTCTGAACTTCCCCCAGCCATGAGGACTAGAAACTTGTGCTCACAGCTGTCTCTCTGTGTTTACAACAGACTTCAAAGAGGACGGTTCTACCTGTTTCACAGACGCCACTTACCATCGTAATTGGTGCAATTCAGTTGGGCCTGGAAACGGTTGCCCTGACCGGGCCTTTGGCTGGCGAGCGGCGCCAGTAGCTGTTCGGCGCAATCCTGCCATCCCTCTCGGCACGCCAAGTGCAGGGCCGTGTGGCCTCCTTTCTCTTGGACGCCCAGCCCGGCTCCTGCCAACACGAGCTTGCTAACAAAGCTGGACGCCCCGAGGATGACGGCGATGTGAAGTGCGGTCTAAAGGAAAAGAGAAGGAAGGGTGAAACATTTTCGCCTGAGAGACTTGATGGCTTTTAAAACCAACTGGATGGTTTTGCAGAGCGTGGTCCTCGACTTACGACCGGAATTGGAATTTCCATCACTGATGGGAGTCATTCAGTACAGGTAGTCCTCGACGTACAACAATTCATGTAGTGACCGTTCAAAGTTACAATGGCACTGAAAAAAGTGACTCATGACCGTTTTTCACATTTAGTTTTGGTGATTCCTTTAAAACAGAAGGGTCCAACCTTGGCAACTTGTGGACTTCAACTCCCAGAATTCCCCAGCCACAATTCTAGCAATTGAAGTCCACCCTGAGTCCCTCGGGAGTTGGGCGGCATATAAGAAAACCAAATAAATAAGTCCACAAGATTTTTATTTCATGCTGGCTGGGGAATTCTGGGAGTTGAAGTCCACAAGTCTTCAAGTAGCCAAAGTTGGACACCCTTGTTGTGTAAGAGAACACCAAAACTATTATTCATTTAGCAAGATTGTTGACACCAGGCCTAAAACCTGTACTCGGCTTACATCCTTTAAAATTTAACCAGCGCAAATTCTGTTCTCAGGTCTGCCCCAACAGTCTTGTTGGGACAATTTTGGGACAGCCAAGACAACTGGAGCGAAACAAAGTGCCCTGGGGTCTCACCTGGCCAAGGTCGTTCTGAATATCCAGATAATCTGTTCCATGGGTGTATTGCAGAATAGAATCCAGGAAAGCTTCGTGTTCATGGATGACCGCCAGGTGAAGAGCTCTGGAAGGAGAGGAAAGAGCAAACGTGGCTAAGAAAGGCCGAACTCACAGGTGGAAAATTTTTTCTGTGATATAGACATTTCTCAACTTAAAATCATTTGTTTAATGCCTGATCAAAGTTACAATGGCACTGAAAAAAGTGACTTCCCCCCCACAGTTCTGACCCCTGCAGCATCCCCATGGTCATGTGATCAAAATTCAGACGCTTGGCAACTGACTCATATTTACGACGGTCGCAGTGTCCCAGGTTCACGTGATCCCCTTTTGCGACCTCCTGACAAGCAAAGTCAACAGGGATGCCGGTTTCACTTAACAATTGTGTTAGCCACTTAACAACCGCAGGGATTCCCTTAACAGCTGTGGCGAGAAAGGTCGTAAAAAGGGTGGGGGGAACTGGCTCAGCAACCCAAATTTGGGGCTCCAGTGCAGTCGTAAGCCGAGGACTACCTGTACAGATTAGTTAAATCCTCGACTTGGCATCGCGATCGAGCCCGGAATTTACGGTTGTTAAGTTGTGCTGGTCCTTAAGCAGGTCATCATGTGAGCTCCCCCAACTTTCAATTTCATGTGCCCCCCCTCCCCAGGAACCCCCAGTTCGGCCCCCTCAGAGCCCGGGGTACCTACGTGTCTCCATCCTCGGTGATGAAGCCCAGCACGTGGCGCAGCCAAGCCTCGGGGGCCACCTGGCTCTGGAGGTGGACGCCCCCCACCCCTTCCACCAGCTCGCCCACCTCCTCGTCGCCCCCCAGGGCCGAGTCCAGGCGCCCCTCTTCCTCCTCCGGGGACTTCTGGGGGGCTCTGGGGTCAGAGGTCACTGGGAAGCCCCCAGGCCCCTCTTCGGCGTCTCCAGGGCCCCCCAGGTCTCCATCTTCCTGGAGCTGGACCAGCTGCCCTTCGCTGAGCGAGCCCAGGCCGCTGTCGCACCACTCCTCGCCCCCAGCCTCCGACTTCTTGGGCTCCCTGGGGCCGCCCTGGGCGGGCTGGCCCTGCACGAAGGCCATGGCTCGGGACGGGCCTACACAGGAGCCCCCCGTGCGGGCAGCGGTGCCATCGCTGAGGCGGAGGCCGGGCCCAGAAGCCTCCGGGGGCCGATTAAACTCAAGCGGCTGGCCCGGCCGAGGATGCCATGAAGGGGAATTTCAGCGGCCTGGGGATTCCCCGGGTTGAGCGTCTTATCAGGCGAAGAAAGGTATGCCGGGAGTTGTAGTGACGCTCCTTGCCGTCATTCTACCACCCCCTCCCTCCGCGCCTGCGCTCTAGAAAAAAAAGACGGAGGCGCCATATTTGTTTCCCTCAAGGTACGATGGGAAGTGGAGTTTTTCGAGTGAAGGCATTTGAGTCTCATTGGCGTCTTTTTTCAAGTTTTGGTGTTTCCCTTCAGAACTTCCTCTCCTTTACGTCACTAAGTCGTTTATATTCGCCTCCGTCTAATTTTTTTGGCTTTGGGAAGGCCCTAATTTGGAAGAACGGCTTACACTTCATCGACATCGCGCCCCCATGCCGGCGCAAAGCTTAAAGGGAGACGGGTTTATTTGTAATTTCTCTTTCACCGCCCCCTCGTCTCTAAGCTGCGGTTGGGTGAGCCCAAAACGGTGACGTCAGATGTTGTTTGTTTGGAAGCTGGACGGCCATTGGCTGCTCGCCCGCGGGGTGTTTCGGGGCTTGTAGTTTTCCTCTCAGGGGGGAACGGTTTGCTTGGATTGTTGGCGGAACGTCGACGCGAACTTCCATGGCAAGCCGGGAAGGTAACGGTGCCGCTGAGGGAACCGGTGGGCTGAGGAGGCCCGGGCCTCCCGCCCAGTCTCCCCTTCTTCCTCCTGATTCCCTTGTCACAGGCGCTGCCGCCAGTCCCGAACAGGGCGCCGAAAAGGCCTCAAAGTCCTCGGTGAGGATTTAGGGGGAGAAATTGGGGGGCATTGCTCCAAATCCTCCCCCTCTGGGCCCTTCTCTCTAGTCTAGGCGATTCTGCCCCACAGAGGGGAAAGGTGGCGCCTGGAGCGCTGTCCATCAGGCGGAAATCCAACCCGTAGAGCTTCCTGAGGGGGAAAGTGGCTCGAGTCCCAGAATAAAAATCATTTCGTGGGGGGTGGGGGTGGGGTGGACTTCCAAGCCCATCATCCCCGGCTCAGCTGGATGGGAGTCAGGTGAGAAAAAAAATCCTCTGAGGAAATTCCTGCTGCGATGGCAATTTCCTTTTTTTTTCCTGTTAGGATTTTACAAAATAAATAAAATATATAAATAATAATTAATATAGTGACTGGCCCTGGGGGAGCGGATCTACTCCTTTAAAATCTTGTATGGTTTGGGTACCTGAGGGTAGACTCTGCCTGGTCATGGAGGCACATCAGGAGGAGATGCCAGGGATCCTATCTCCTGATAAAAAGTAGTCCTCGACTTACGGCCACAAGTGAGCCCCGCATTTTTGTTGCTAAGTGAGACATTGAAATGACATAGGGTCTCCTGCTGGAGCTGGGGGTGGTGGACTAGAAGACCTCTAAGGCCCCTTCCAGCTCTATTCTGATTCTGATTCATTTGTTAAGTTAATTTGGCTCTGTTTTTACAACCCAACCATTTGTGCCACAGTTGTTAAGTGGGTAACGTGGTTGTTAAGTGAACCTGGCTTCCCCGTTAACTTTGCTTGGAACAATGTCCTAAAAGGGGATCATGTGACCTTGGGACACTACAACCGTCATAAATATGAGGCAGGTGCCAAATGTCTGAATTATGATCCCGTGACCATAAGGATGCTGCAGCTGTTGTAAGTGTGAAAAATGGTCATAAGTCACTTTTCTCAGTGCCGTTGTAACTTTGAACAGTCACTGAGTGAACGGTTGTAAGTCAAGGACAACTTGTAGATCTTTTATTATAACCGGTCCTCAAAATTCATGACGTACACAAACATACCACCATTAAGTGCCCGTTTGAAGTTATGACACTGGAAAAAGTGACTTACAACCGGTCCTCTCGTTTACGACCGTCACGGCATCTCCACAGTCACATGATCAGAATTTGGCAAGCAGAATCAATGGGGAAAGCTTAACAATCATGTGATTCGCTTACCGACTGCAATGATTTGCTTGATGACTTCAGCGAAAGAGGTCATAAAATCAGGCGTGCCTCACTTAACCGTCTTCCTTAGTGACAGGAGTTCTGGTCCCAATTGTGGTCGTACATCAAGGACTAATATAATTAAGTAAACATCTAAATCAATAATGCATAAATAATACAGACATAAATAAGTCAGAAATACGTAACACTTGTATTAATTGTGCAATTAAGCTTATCATTTAAACTATTGCACATATTACAGACAAATGACAAAATTTGGCCAAAAATAGGAGAAAGTCACATAAGATTGATGATTGTAAATAAAACTGATCAGAATGACTGGGGAATTGGATTTAATGTGGAATAGATAGACAGTATAAAACGGTGTTTCTCAATCTGGGCATCTTGAAAACCTGGACATCAACTCCCAGAACTCCCCAGCCAGCAGAATTCTGGGAGTTGAAGTCCACACATCTTCAAGCTGCCCAGGTTGAGAAACATTGGTATAAAAAGATATCCCTTGCTGTTTCAGAGGCTCATTCACCTCTGGGCACAGTTTAAATTCAAATGGAATGCCCTTATATCTCTTCTCCAAAAATGTCGATGAGAGAACATTGATCCATGCTGGGGCTGACTGCCGCTAGAGCCTTTCTGAGTTTGAGGCCAGAAAGCACCTGCAACCATGGGAAAAGTTCGGGAGCCACTTAAAAATACATTTTTAGGATAGATGGGACTTGGGACGTTCTGGAATTTCACAGCACTTTTTTTGGGAGTGCTTAACAGACGTTAACCCTGCTCAGTTTGAGCCCAGGCAAGATTGGCCAGACTTAATATTAACTAAATAAATTCCTTTCTTCCTCCTTCCTTTCTTCCTATAGAGTTCAGATTCTGATGAGGAAGGGGGAGCTTCTGGCCACACAGAAAGTAAGTAACTATCCAGTGGGAGTTCATATTTTTCCTTTAAATACTGTGAATGTATAAATTGAGGCTATCCCGATATCTCCAAACTATTACTGTCTTCCTATAATGAAAAATTATTTCTAGACATTTCTAGACCCTGAATTGTGAAACCCAGGATAAGAACTTCAGTGTTTGCTGTACACAGTAGCTATGTAATCAAGCATTATAATTACATTCTTTGGCTTGGAAATAAGGCTGGCCTTAATCCATTGAGCAAAAACACATGACTTCTGTCTCTGGGCAACAGTTACATACATGTCCATTTATTACTGAGCTTGTAGTTTGTGTCAGCTGCCTCAGGACAAGATGAGCAAATGTTCAGTGGAGCACGTAAATCAGGGCTTATTTGTCAAAAATAAGAATAGAATAGGGGAAGTGAGTTCCTAAAACAACAATGCGCCTTTCCTTTCAGAGTTACGCTTCTCTAAAACAAGGAGGGGAATCTTGTTTTTTGCTTTTCTAACAATTCTTGGACTGAGGCAAAACAAACTAGAGAAACCTCAAACTAGATTCCCCATGGCTGACTGGGGAATTCTGGGAGCTGAAGTCCATCCGGCTGAAAGCTACCAAGATTGAGAAACACTGAAGACATTAGCATTTTTAAATATATAAAGCGTAGAATAGCTCGCATTTGAGCTGCAGGTAGATTTTTCTTCAAGTGGGAGTTTAGCACAATATACAGAGATTTCATGGGGTCTCTGGTGCTTTTTGAGTTTGGTTATTTTCCTGCAGACTCAACTAGGTAACATCATCAGTGCTCGAAGGGAGTAGGATTTGCGGAGAGGAGGAGGAGGACTGGGGGGGGTCCTTGGTGCTCTCTGAGCTTGCTGGTTTCCTTGCAGACGTTTCATTATCCCTCTAGGTCAGGGGTCGCCAACCTTTCGGACCTCAGGGACCGCTAAATTCATAATTTTAAATCCCGCGGACCACCAATATGAATTTTTTAAAAAGATAAATAATATTTAGTGCAATATAAAAAATGGAAATAATTTTTCTGCAGACCACCAAAATTTTCTCGTGGACCACCAGTGGTCAGCGGACCACCGGTTGGTGACTGCTGCTCTAGGTAACTTCATTAGTGCACTGATGTTCTCTTCTATCGGCACAGATCTCAGCTCTTTAAGGTGTCAGGGTTCCAAATAGCATCGAAAATTAAATCGGAGTCCGAGGCAAAGTATTCCTCAAAGTTCCAATTTATTAGCAGAGCCATGTTGGCACATCTGGGAGAAACCCGAATCTGAAGTCCCAGGGGTTTCTCCACCCAGTTGAAAGTTCAAGCCCTTGTCCCCAGACCCCCAAGTCCATCACGTTGACCAATCTTCATCTGCCAACTTGGCAGCAACTCCCATCTCCTTCCGTGCAGGTGCAGGAGTGCAAAGACAAAGGATGACCTTGACAAATTAGAAGGAATTTGTTATGGCTACATGCAGACATCCCTCATGCAATGACCCCTCCCAAATTTCCATAGCAAGAATACATTTTAAAATAGCATAAAGTGTGGCAGGCCAAAGACCCCAAGTAAAGTGGCTTCGGCCTGACACAAGGCACATGATAATGTTGCGGTTTTTTTCTTTCTTAACAGTGGAATTTTTGCGAAACCTCTTTTCCCGGACTCTGGGCTTCGGCAGTGAGAAGCCCGAGAAGGTGCTGGAGGAACTGACGCTGGAAGGCGTGACCAACTTCATGCTCACTGAGAAATGTAAACCAGTTCTTTCTAAAGACTGAAACATTTTGCTCTTTTCTTTTTTCGATCAACCTCTGAAGTGGATGAAAAAGGAGCGGAGGGGGGGGAGGGAAGAGTTTGTGATGCAGGTGGTGGTGTAGATCAAAGAGAGGAAGGAGGTTTGGCACCTCTGTGTGCTGTAGTTAAATGCTGTTATCAGTATATCTCTGCACGCTTACCTGGGGTCATTGATATTTTTACCGATAGGGACTGCTGTTGACAAAGGTTATTTGCCCAGGGCCACCCAAAGTCAGGGTTTTAGCAGAAGAATTTGAATCCCAGCCTCTGAAATTCTGTGGCTTCTCAGTTGCTGAGGCTCCAATGGCTGGATGCCTATGCCAAGCAGTTGATGCTGTTCAGGGTATGAGGGTGGCACGGTGTAATTCAGGGCTTGATATTGAAAGGCAATTTACTGCCCTTTCTCTTGCAGGCAAGAATATAATCTGTATGGTCGGTGCAGGAATCTCAACTAGTAAGTGTCACGATGGCTTTGCTGATCATGTGTCTTGTTTGTTTGTTTGTTTGTTTTGTGCAAATGTAGGGGCAGAATGTGATGCTGGTTGATAAAATTAGAAACTGCCTTTACATAGTTAGGGGTCAGAAGGAGTTTTTTTCTATTCAATCTAATAAGGTGTGCTCTTATCCTGCCACAGAGATTTATTTATTTTTAATTAGGAAACTCTTTTTCTGGGAAAGTAGAGAGAAAATGTTCACGAGAAGCACCTTGCTGAATCAGACTAATTTCTCCCCTTTGTTCTAAGCTGGGCTTGAAATAATGGAGCTGGGAACCTCAAGTACAGTATCTGCTTCCTAGTTCAAACTGTATTAGTGCTCTCTGTAGCATCAGAATAAATAAGCCCCTGTCCTTAGAATCTATCCTTAGTTAGTTTTCTATTCAGCTGCTTCCAGCTATCCGTTTGGTCTCAGCGTTTGCCTTTCTGCCTCTCAGGTGCGGGGATCCCCGATTTCCGCTCACCTGGCACGGGGCTATATGCCAATCTGCAGCAATACAGTCTACCATACCCTGAAGCCATCTTTGAGATTGGCTACTTCAAGGTACCAGGCTGAGTTTCCCGCTTGCTATTTACGTGGGCTGAATACGGTGCTCTCTTGTGGTTTGTTTTCTTTGGCATAACTGATTCGATGTCTGTTTTCATTTAGAAAAACCCAGACCCATTCTTCACCTTGGCTCGGGAGCTCTACCCAGGGCAGTTCAAGGTCAGCTGGCTTTTCATGTTTCCTAGGCGGTGGGCAGGGATTTAAACTCAATCCTAAAAGTGCAGTGGTCTTGTTGCCCCAGGAGAAGAAATGGCTGCTTCAAAGAGTTCCTAACAAGTGCCCTCCGGGGCCCCTTCACACTCTTGAGAAGCCGGATCTGAAGCCCACCTCTGTTTTGCTCTGCTTCTAGTTTAGAGAGGTGCTCAAAATCGGGTCTCTTTAAGAGGTTTTAAGTGAGGGGATAAGGCTTTAAAGTAGAACCAGAACTACATCCTCTGAGTTTTCTTAACAATTTTTAGTACTTGGGAAGAGGGGAATTTCTTTATCAGACTGGTTATAAAATATTGCATCACCAAACTCTATACAATTCTCATACAATAAAATCTACAATAAACACATACACACACACACACTGCAGAACTGCATTCTTCACCTGGAATTAACTTGACTGACTTGATTGTCCCCAGAGAGACTACTATCAGTGCCCCTCCTGTGCTCATCCATGAATTGGGATGAGGTACAACGTTTCAGGAGTAGGGCCTGCTTTTTTGAACAGCCCCTCTGTTGAAATCAAAGTGCCCTTCTCTGGCTTTGTTCCAGAAGATGCCAAACACCCAAGTTCTTTGGTTGATTGCTCAGCGTCATCCCCAGGTTTTAATGAACGGAAGCTGATGTTTTTTGTGCTGTCAGTTGGTTATGGATTAATTTACTGCGGTTTATTGTTTTATTTAATCTCTGTGGATGTTTTATTGTTAATTTACAATGGATGTTTTAATGTGACGATGTTGTTAACTGCCAAAGTGTCGGAATGAATGAATAAACCTATAAATAAAAACTATCCCTTTGGTTTTCTTTGTGAAAAGAAAATATGACATTTAAAGCTCTGGTCCTTTTCAGCCCACAGTCTGTCACTACTTCATTCGCCTTTTGAAGGATAAAGGGCTGCTGCTACGCTGCTACACTCAGGTAAATAAGTCCTTTTCCCTTTGGGTCTCTTTCTGGTCTTTGGGGCTGGCGCTTTAAAATAATTAAAGTTTTTGTTATATTATTCCGGCCTCCTAAATAAATAAGGGCCATTAGCATTTTCTTGCTTTGAAATGGTGCATTGCAGCAAGTGAATTTTGAATGAGTCTTCTTGACTGTGAGCCAGTAAAACGATTTAATGTGTGTGTACAATATAAGATATTGTAACCATATGCAAGGGATTTTTTAAATGTTGAATTCACGTATGTTAATATGCTGGCATTAGATAAAATAACAGGACAATTTTCAAAGCACATAACATATTGCTTTTCAAGAATAAGAATGAAGATCATTTAGTTCACAAGCATTTAAATGAGAATACTGTAGGATACTTAACAATTCTGGCTAGCACATTATCGATTTATCTGCAATCCCCAAGAAAATGTATGATTCTGAGTAAGGAAAATGAAAAAGAGAGAACTGATGCAGCTACGATCTCAGGGAGAATCCAGGAGTTAAAATATCTATTCCATTTTAAAATCTGTAAGAAATTATTGCATCATAATATAAAGGGTTTGAAATATAGTAATCAGGACCTTGTCTCCTGACAATTGGCCCAAAGTCACCCAGCTGGTTTTTGTGGTTAAGGTGGGATTAGAACTCATGGTCCCCCACTTGTGCCTCTATCACTGGACCAAACTGGCTGTGGGAAGAAGCCGGAATATAATTCTAGGAATCAAAGGACCCAGCAAGAACGGAAACAAAAGTGATGATTACCACATACTTTGAGACGCTATAGCAGAGGTGGAACTTTTCAGTGCCAGGCTTTTCCCTAGGTGTATATTCAAAGCAAAGGGAAACTTTTCTTCTCTGTTAATGTTCCAGCATCCTGTTTATCATTTATTAACATCATGCTCCCATCTTTCAGAAGCTCCTTCACATCACATGGGCCAACATGGATCAATAACCATAGTGGTGCTGTTGGGACTACAATTACCATTGTGCATACCCTTGGACAGTGTCTTTAAAGTAGGCCAAGTCCCCCTCAGAGTGTCTTAGTCAGATTTAGTTCCAGAATTGACAGCTATTTCAGGTTAGAGTGGTGCGGTGGCCTAGAGGTGGAGCTCTCGCCTCACAATCAGGAGGCTGTGAGTTCGATCCTTGGTAGAGGCAGTTATTTCTCTCTTCCGGCACAATGGGAATTTATCTGCTGAATAAAGCTCCACATTGGTGACAGGAAGGGCATCCGGCCAGTAAACACTCAGCTCCATTCAGTTGCCCAGACTCCAACCCGCAAAGGATAAAAGGTGATGATGATTGACGGCCACTTCAGGTTGGATTTATTTCGAACCTCTTGCCTTCTTCCAGAACATCGACACCTTGGAGCGGGTGGCCGGTCTGGACGCCGAACACTTAGTGGAAGCTCATGGCACCTTTTATACCTCCCATTGCATCAGCTCCACTTGCAAGAAGTCCTACAGCCTGGAGTGGATGAAAGGTGAGGGTCAGGCATTAGAAGCAGGGAAGACATTATCAGGGGCCTTCCGGAAGGGATTGAAGGGGTAAAGAAAATAAAATAAAAAATCCTTCGGAATAAACTCTGGATTATTCCCACTGCATGATCTTGATAAGCAGTGCTTGTTTCTGAGATGTGTGAATACTGCTGAGGGGAGAAAGCCACCACTTGTGGGATTGAGCTGCGGTGGCGCAGTGGTTAGAGTGCAGTACTGCAGGCTACTTCTGCTGACTGCCAGCTGCCTGCAATTTGGCAAATAGAATCCCACCAGGCTCAAGATTGACTCAGCCTTCCATCCTTCCGAGGTGGGTCAACTGAGGACCCAGATTGTTGGTGGGAAATATGCTGACTCTAAACCACTTAGAGAGGCTGTAAAGCACTGCGAAGCGGTATATAAGTCTAAGTGCTATTGTTACTGCTATTGCTATAGGGTAGCGTAGGGTAACGCTACCATAGGGTAACTCTGAGCAGCTTACAGTTACAGCTTAATTAAAACATAAAATGTGAAAATCAAACCTTGCAACCAAAGATACATGGGGAGGCCGGGGGCGGAGGGGGGATCTGTTATTAATCAACCACCTCCATTGCGCTGATCCTCCACTGGAGCCCCAAGCCGACTGGCACAGCTACATCTTCAGGCCCTTCCAAAAAGATAGGAGGGTTGGGGCCAACCTCACATCGGGGGGGGGGGAGAGATGTTCCAGAGGGCAGGAGCAACAGCAGAGAAGGCCCTCCTCCTGGACTCCGCCAGCTGGGATACTGGAGCTGAGGGGACCCGCAGCTTGCCTCCTCTGCTGGCATGGGTGATACGGGCCAATCCCAGTGGGGTGAGAGGGTCCCTCAAGGAACCTGGACCTCTGCCACTTATGCCAGATCATGAATTAGCTGCAAACGGAATTGGCTCAGGGGCATTGCTCTTCTTTTTCTTTTTTCAGAAAAAATATTCGCATCTCTCACCCCCAGGTGTGAAAACTGTCAGAGCGTAGTGAAGCCAGGTGAGCATCCCCATCCAGCCATTCATCAAAGCAATGTCCTGGGATCTTGGTGCTTATCGATCAGGTTTCAGGGACCCCTACCTAATCCAAGGTTCTGCTTTCTTTTCCTTTGTTCAGACATCGTGTTTTTTGGGGAGAATCTGCCCCCCCGTTTCTTCTCTCTCATGCAGTCAGTAAGTGCTTCAGTCGTTTGCCTTGGCAGCAGCCCCACCTTGGAGGTCTCCCAAGAGCCAGGATTTCTGAATCCTTATTCTAGGAGTTAACATTTCTCCAGACAAAATGATGTTAGTTAGTCATGAATGCTGATTTGTCAGATGTGATCCATAATTGGTTAGGATGAATGAAATCTCGTGAATGAAAATATGGCACAAAAGGAACTGTGTTTTAGGCTGAAAATAGAGATAAAGGATGTCTCCCCCCCCTCCAAAAAAAAGCAACATTCAGCTTCCATGGAGTTATATCTTTCTTCCAGGTGTTTTTGGGAACAAAACATTAGGAAAACATTAGCTGGATCTTGCACTGTAAACAGATTAGCAAATTAACCTTCACTTTTATAGTCAGAAATCCCTCCTCATGCAGTATGTAGTCATTTAAAATCCTGTACAGGTAGTCCTCGACTTACAGCAGTTCGCTTAGTGACCATTCGAAGTTACAACGGCACTGAAAAAAGTCACATGATCATTTTCCGCACTTATGATCGTTGCAGCATCCTCATAGTCAGGTGATTTACATTCGGCTGCTTGACAACTGGTTCACATTTATGACGGTTGCAGTGTCCTGGCGTCACGTGATCCCCTTTTGCGACCTTCTGACAAGCTAAGTCAATGGTGAAGTCAAATTCACTTAACAACCGTGTTACTAATTTAACAGCTGCAGTGATTTACTTAACAAATGTGGCAAGAAAAGTCGTAAAACAGGCAAATTTAACTGAACAAATTTCTCCCTTAGCCACACAAATTTTGGGCTGAATTCTGGTCGTAAGTCGAGGACTACCTGAATCTGCACACTGCCGGAACCTAGAGCTTTCCTCTCTGTTGAATAAGTCTTACAGCCCGGAGCCTTAACCCTAAACTCTGCTGTGATCTGTCATGACCATGATAACGTGGGACAGCAAAATCTACGTCTGAATAAATGAAAGGTCAAAGGAATCTATCCAGATAGCACGATTTCAGAGATCAGAGTGTTTGAAACCAGGTTAGAAACTGGGATGCGGTTCTTCTGGTGCCCTCCATCCTTCACGCTAACCCTCTGCTTGCAGGATTTCCAGAATGCGGACATGCTTATTATCATGGGCACCTCCCTTCAGGTCCAGCCTTTCGCCTCTCTGGTCAGCAGGTCAGTGAACCTGGGCTGCGTAAGTGAGGGCTTGCTTTTCTTTTCTTTTCTTTCAAACATTTTTTTATTATTATAAAGTATTATAAAATACAAAAATAAATAAAAGCAGTGAGGAGGGAGGGGAAAGGGGAAAGAGAAGTGAGGCAAAGTAGGGAAAAGAAAAGACAAAAAGAAACTTTGACTTCCGACTCTCTCTGTTGCAGTAAAACAGGGGTCCCCAAACTTGGCAACTTTAAGACTTGTGGACTTCAACTCCCAGAATTCTCCAGCCACCTATGCTATGCTGGCTGGAGAATTCTGGGAGTTGAAGTCCACAAGTCTTAAAGTTGCCAAATTTGAAGACCTCTTCAGTAAAATAAGACATTAGCATCAAATCACAGCTTTTTGTTTTTTCCATGATAATGTGAACAAGCCATTTCTATAAAAATCTCTCCATCTAATCTGTAAAACCCAAAGTCAAAGTTACATTCTTTTCCACCTCAAGCACGAAGTTCAGAAGCGGTTTCCATGTGGAAACAAAAGTCCTTATTGCTCTTTTCTTTTTCATCAGAGTAGTCAGTTTTGCCATTTCGGCCAGCTCCCATCAGCTCCTGCAACCAAGGGCTGGCTTTCCTGAACCAAGACGCTGCAGGCACCGTTGCTAAATGGTTCCTCCTCTGTTTCTTCCAGGGTCCCCGCAAACACCCCACGTCTTCTGATCAATAAGGAGAAGACTGGAGAGGTGAGGTTAGGTTGCAGTGGAAGCTCCTGGGAATAGAGCCGGGGTGGGGCAGCTACGGCAGCTTTTCGAGCGGTGGACTTCAACTCCCAGAATTCCTGAGCTGGCATGCTTCCGTTTATACTTCTGTGAATCAGGAAGGCATTGGCTTGAGCTGCTTCTGAATGCTATCTTGCTGCTCTGGCCTTTTTTTAAAAAAAAAAATGCTTTTCAGCCTAGGCAACATTGCCTGTGTATCCCCTTCCAGATCATCTTCCATACTCTCTACCATAAAATTATGGCAATTTTACGACCTGTGGAATTCAACTTCCAGAATTCCTGAGCCAGCAACAGAGTGATCAATGCCTGGAATGCACTATCTGACTCTGTGGTTTCTTCCCCAGGCTCCAAAAACTTTAACCTTAGACTGTCTACAGTCGACCTCACCCCATTCCTAAGAGGTCTGTAAGGGGCGTGCATAAGCGCACCACTGTGCCTACCGTCCCTGTCTTACTGTCCTATTGTCCAAATTTACTTGTACCTACTTTGCTTTTGTTTATGTTTATACCATACCTGCTATCTTGTACATATTTTGACTAAATAAATGAATGGATGGATGGATGGATGGATGGATGGATGGATGGATGGATGGATGGATGGATGGATGGATGGATGGATAAATAAATAAATAAATAAATAAATAAATAAATAAATAAATAAATAAATAAATAAATAAATAATAGTTCTCTGCTGATCCCCCATCTTAAAATAGTCACCATCTTGGAGCCCTTCAAGAGAACGTCCTTACATTTTTGGTCTCGTTTCAGAGTGATCCTTTCATGTCCCTGATGGGCTTAGGCTGCGGGATGGATTTTGATTCCGAGAAGGCATACAGGCAAGTTCACCTTGGAGTGCAGGATTGTGGCAGGGTGGATGCTGAGAACTTAAGGGTTAATAGCAATAGCACTTAGACTTATATACCGCTTCATAGTGCTTTACAGCCCTCTCTAAGCGGTTTACAGAGTTCAGCATATTGCCCCCAACAATCTGGGTCCTCATGGGAGGTGGGGTGTTGTTCAGTTCTTTGGTGCCAAACAAAAGTCTTAGGTAAGAGACTTCACTGAGGAGTTAAATAAAATCAAGTTTAAGCCAATAATTGCTGTGTGTTTTCTCTTGATTCTGACATGTTCAGTTCCCTTGCTTGGTGTATCTATCTAATGCAGCTTTGTGGTCCATATGCTGAGCTCCCCTGGTGGCTTTAGGGAGGCCACTCTTGGTCTTGTCTATGGAGATTCTCAGTCATCCAGGTCATGATTGTCCCAAGAATGCTTTTTTTTCAAGAGGCAACTGAACTTTCTGGGAGGTTTTTTTGAAGACATTTGCTTCTCATCCAAGAAGTTTCTTCAGCTCTTGGAAAAAAAGCAGCTTTGGGACACTCTTGGTTTCATAGCCTAGGTGTGTTAGGGAGATGATCCTGCTAGGGAGATCCACCTGATCATAAGGTGTTTGTAAAGATTGCTGGAAGAAAAGATGCATCTGTCTTGGAATGCTTGTCAGCTCTGCATAAAAACCAATAAATTGGAGTTCTGTTACTCACCGTTCTTTTGGGGGGCCTTTCCCATCCCACTTAATTTTTCAGGGACGTCGCATGGCTAGGAGACTGCGATGAGGGCTGCCTGGCTTTGGCAGAGCTGTTGGGATGGAAGGTACCTCTCCCATTTCAAAATCACAGAGAACAGCCCAGATGTAAAAATGAACGGGGTTCTCTTTGGCTCCCTCCGGGGTCTCATTGGGAAGCGGGTGGTTTGCAACTCTGAGCAAATTAGGTTTGTGTTTATTTCTTGGTTATCTTTCTTACTGTGGTTTTCTCTTTTCTCCCCCTTAGAAAGAGCTGGAGGAACTGGTGAAAAAGGAACACGCTGTCATTGAGGCCCAGTCAGGACAGACTCTGGGTGTCGGGGCAGGCGCTGATCGGCAACCAGCCAAGAAGCAAGAGCAGAATCCGTCTTCGGAGAAAGAAAAGCCTGCTGCAAAGAAAGAAGAATGAAGGGATTAGAGAAGATCGAGGAACCTTGTTTTTCTGATTATTAAAAAACCCACCTCGACTTGAACGGGGGATGCTTGGGGCCTTCTGTCTTCATTTCCTTAAGGCCAGCTGATGGGGTGTCCGTCTTTAGCGGTGGAAATTCCCTACCTAATTTTGGGCAAGTCCCTCTCACCCCAAATTGCTGTTGGGAGGATAAGTGGAAGGAAGATTCTTCTGTGAGTCAGTTTGCGCTGCCGGAGAAAAGGCAGGATATAATTCTAACAAACGAAGCAAAGGGACTTAGTCATCTGGCGTCAAAGATTTTGGGCGAGGTCATAGAGTTCAGGGCAAAGGTGGAATCCAAAATAGGTCTCGCCCCATGAAGTCATCTCGGGGGGACTTTGGGCCCGATTGAAGCCACTAACAGCTGAAATTATGATTGAATTGAAGTTTTAATTTAGCAGGAGGAGTATTTCCTGGAGATTTCTTTAGAATAGGGATGCCTAACTTAGCAACTTTAAGACTTGTGGACTTCAAGTCCTAGAATTCCCCAGCAGCAAGCTGGCTAGAGAACTCTGGGAGTTGAAGTCCATAGGTCTTAAAGTTGACAAGATTGCACACCTCTCCTTTAGGAGCCTTGCTCTACTTATTTTAAAGTGTTGGGAGGATGAATTTGATTAATTTCCAGTTAACTTCAGAATTTTGTTCTAATTGCCTTAGAGAGAGAAAAAAGACAAAATGAGATTATCTTAACTTCTGTCCAGCCCTTATTTATGAGTCTGTCTGTCTGTCTGTCTGTCTGTCTGTCTGTCTGTCTGTCTTTCTTTCTTTCTTTCTTTCTTTCTTTCTTTCTTTCTTTCTTTCTTTCTTTCTTTCTTTCTTTCTTTCTTTCTTTCTTTCTTTCTTTTTCTTTCTTCTTTCTTTCTTTCTCTTTCTCTCTTTCTTTTCTTTTTTCTTTTCTTTTCCTTCCTCCCTCCCTCCCTCCCCTTCTTTCTTTGTTTCCTTGATCTAACCAAGGAAGGCACTTCCAGAGAAGCATAGTTTGAAGTGTTTGGTTAAACTGTTGATTTATTCAGGGTAGCAGTTTTAAACTACCTGTGATGCTTTTGTTTCCATGATTTACATAAAGCTGTCATCAGTGACAATTAAATATAATCCGCTTGATACCACAAGATAATATGTTGTGTTTATTTTAAGATGACTGGGTGTAATTGGTGTAGTTCACACTTACCTGTCTTGTAGTGATCCAGATTATCAAAACAGGTAGTAATTCAGGGGTTGGAGTGTTGGTGCCCTCTCATGGACACAAAGGGAAACTGTTGCTTTTACAAAGTTTAATATGGATGCAATCTTTACTCGTTCTCTTGATTTCTGTACTGAGAGGCAGCTATAAATTTCCCCATCAATTTTCTGGGGGTCATAGGTTACAGCAAGATAGCTTTGGGCACTAGCTGTAGCTCCCTGCCATCTATGATATTACAAGTCTTTTTTATTGCTACAATAAAAATAAATTTCTATATTCTTCAGATAGATGTTCTGGAAGAGTATTTTATGATAAAAGCAACTCTTGAATGGTCTAGCACAGGGGTCTTCAACCTTGGCAACTTTAAGCCTGGTGGACTTCAACTCTCAGAATTCCCCAGCCAGCTTTGCATAAGTAAGGGCTTCACATATAGAGAGCTTAGTTTTATGTGCTAGTGTTTACATGTTCTATACTTTTTTAAAAGGATTATAGTGGAATTTGCAAAATCATTCATGTCCATAGTTAGGCAACCCTTTTCTTAGATCAACTGAATTTCTACTAAAAGGTATACAAGTTGCTAAGATCTCTAGGAATAGTCAGGCTAAACATTTGGAAAAAAAAAAGAAAACAGGAAATTACTGTTTAAAACACTTTTCACTTCGGAAGCATAACCAATTTCTTGAGCTTTTGTGCTAATAGCCTTTCACTAAGTCAGTGTTTCTTTCAGATGTGTGGACTTCAGTTCCCAGAATTCCCCAGTCTGCAGGCTCACACAAAGTTGCTGAGACTGGCTTAAGACTGCTCTTAAGTTCATCTACCTGCCTGAGCCTCCTTAACAGCTCCATCGGCCATCTCAGTTTTAATTTTCCCTCTTGCCTTCTGGCTTTACACATGAGGTTTTCTTCCAGAATTCTCTCTCTCTTGGTGCATCATGGACCTGTTGATTCACGACTGAAGGTTATGGATGATTCTCTTGGAAGGCTTTGACAAAAAAAATATTAAATTCAAGAAGGGGAAGGCTCTTGACATGTACTAAGCATGACGATATCGTATCACCTCTAGTACCGGAGGCCATTGCTGAGAAGCGTAAGTGGTGTGTTCATTCATGAGCTTCTCAGAAGCAACTGGTTGGCCACCATGGAGCAAGAGGAACCTGGATTAAATGAGGTTATTTTTTCTGATCCAGCATATCTACTTTTAAATGCTTTTCTAACGAATGCTTCTCCGCCCAACTTTTATTTTCTCTTTAGCTGCCTTTCTTTGAAGTGAATGGAGGAGGCCCCAGGACCACGTGAAGGCAGTCGGCTGAGGTGTCAAACCACATCCCTGCCTTTGTCTCCTGAAACTGTTGGTCCTGTCCTAGTGCATCGGTCCTGCCTTTCTTCACTCACCTGTTGCTGATCCAGGAGTGGCAGCTGGACCCAGAGATTTCGTAGCTGGGGGTTTCACCTTCCTGCATGTCCATCACAAGGTAAGATCTTCTAACTGTTGAAGGGATCAGGTAAACATGGGGACCTTTGGAGCAGAACTGCAGGTTTCATTTCTCAACAGGAAGGTTAAGGCAGGGTTTGAGGAGAAAAGATTTACCTTCGCTACAAGCCTCAGGGAAGTTAACCAAAATCTCTTTATCTATTTCTGGGGAATGAACCCTGGAATTATTGGGGGGTCCTCGGTGATCTCTGAGTTTGCCTGTTTGCTTGTTTTCTTGCAGACATTTCATCATCCAAACTAGGTAACATCAACAGTGTTGATGATGTTACCTAGTTTGGTCAATGAAACGTCTGCAAAAAAACCAGCAAGCTCAAGGAGCCCTCTCGTCAACCCTGAGCTACAAAAATATTCTCCCTTCTTGGATTTATTGCCTGCTGCTGAGTGTTTTGGTGGCATCAGCTTGTTTGTTGGAAGTGATCATGGGGTCTAAAAATTTTTTTTGATGCAGATATTCAAATGCACCTGGAACTTGGCATGCGTGTGGGAGGAAGGTCAGAAATGGCCTTTGGCGCGACGGTATGGATGCATTCGGTGTTTTGCCGAGCGCTGTTTTTTTTTCAAGCAGGATGTTTGTCTTCCTTTCAGAGCTAAGCATCGACTCTATCCGCCATTTTGCCTGCTGATAGAGGCACGTGGGCTCCGGTCTCCCTTGCAGCCGGATCTGGTATGAGCTCCACTAGGGCAGGGATTGAAAAGGAAGAGGCTGTTTGGAAGGGGAAACTTTCTTCTGAAGCTCCTTCCCTGGACGCTGAACATTTTCAATTTAGCTGTAGGTATGTTAAGAATGATTACTTTTCCGAACGGTGGGAGCTTTCAAGAGCGTTGAGCTTATGGGGTTAATTCCCTATGGAAGGAGGCCATGAGGCATCTATTATCCATTATAATGTATATGGTTAATATTTATTGACAAATACATTGGTGGTTTCAAATAGGATTAAAGGTCCTTTGTGCTATCTGAACTTGGCTGTTTTCATTTCCTTGCCAAACTAGTAACAGACCCACTGAGGTTGCCTCTTTGAATCATGAAACATCTGCAAGAAAACAACTAAGCCCAGAGAGCACCAAGGACCCCACAGTCCTCCTCCTCCTCCTCCTCCTCCTCCCCCCCTCCTCCTCCTCCTCCCTGCACTGGGTAATGATTTACAAGCTCAGAGAGCACCAAAGACCTCTCATTTCAACTCTGAGCTAGAAATATTCTCCTTTATTGATCAGTAGAATTCTTCAGTCACACCAGACGGACTTGGGGAGAGCTGGCTCCTTTCCCAAGGGTAGCAAGTTTTACTGAATCCCACGATAGCAAATTATTTATTTACTTGTCCTGTGCATACAGCTGCCCATCTCCCAAATAAGCCACGCCTCCCTCAGGACACTGTTTAGTCTACCTGGGCCACGGACACGTCTTTTGCTCCTGCTAACATTTCTCCACCCGTGAACACCTGGGTCTCAGATTCATCTGTCTGACGTCTTCTGTTTCTCCAGGAGAACGTTCAGAGACCACCCCTCAAAAGAAAAACAGTTTGGAAAGTTTGATCAGGAGAAGAGGGCTTGGGGATTAACCGGAGTCTCTTGGGAATGAGCAATGACGGAGATCATGGTTGATGCCAGCAAGGAGCACAAGGGACCAGGGTCTCGGTAAGGAGAGGGTCTGCGTGTCTGGGTCAAGAAAGAGGAATGCCTGTTTGCCCAGTTGGTTATGTGAAGAGCATGTAATCCAAACCTCAACGACTTTTAAGATGTGTGGATTTCAACTCCCAGAATTCCTGGAAGGAGATAAGGGGGAATGTTGGGAGTTGAAATCCATACAATGCCGTAGTTGAAAAACATGGTAGGACATCCAAGGAAATTTTTGTGTCACTTCTAAACCTACCACGTTCGATCTTGTGTAGTGCCTAGCTAGCTGATTGGCTAAACAGCTGCTCTGATCTCAGTGCAGGAGTAAATTTTGGCTGGACTCTCCATAGGAAGAGTCA
Organism: Diadophis punctatus similis; assembly: GCA_023053685.1. NCBI lineage: Eukaryota > Metazoa > Chordata > Lepidosauria > Squamata > Dipsadidae > Diadophis > Diadophis punctatus. Next base: position 2,185,456 of record JALIGW010000022.1, read on the forward strand.
TGGCTGGGCAGTTCTGCTGACAACTTCTTTTTGTCTATCCCAGGAAAAAGCCAGATAGCATATTGGGTTGACTTCCTTTGCTGCATTGAATTTATTTATTTGTTTATTTGGAAATTTTATATTGCCGCCTATTCACTCACGGTGACTTACAGGAAATAAAAACACAATATAAAAGAAATAAAAATAAGAAAATAAAAAAATGATAAAATAAGTGTGGGTTTTTTACAACCATTTGTCTGAAACGGTATAGGGTTTCCTGCCTGAGCAGGGGGTTGGACTAGTAGACCTCCAAGATCCCTTCCAGCTCTTTGATTCCATTCTTCTGTTTCGTTGAATAAAGAACAGCTGGCTGGTTCACACAACCGGCTGAGCCGTAAACTCTGCTTTAGCAATGGCAGGAGCTGGGCTCATTTAACGAAACCAACCATGCTAGGACTGGGGACCTTGTGCGAATCCCAGCCGTGGTCGAAATGTGTTTATTATTTATTTATTGAATTTATACGCTGTCCTTCCTACTCCGTATATTATATTAACGTTGGCATATGAGACGGGAGGTTTTTTTGGCAGCACAAAATCAATTGGCCTCTTTCGTTTGCGTCTTCTCTTTCATAGGTCACAGGAAAAGGCGGGGCGAAAACCCAGCGGTCGCATCCCACTTCTGGACAGGCTCTCAGCCACGAGGGGCGTTTGGGAGCTTCTGGATGTCCAGCCGGAGCAAGTCAAGAGGCTGCTCTCGTCGCACCAACCGGGGGTGAATAACTAACTCTTTTTAGAAGGACTACAATTTTTGCCCAGGGTTCCTTTCCGATCTCTCTGGATCTGTTGGGATTGGGCCAATTGCAGAAGAGCCTTAATCCTGGTTCCTCTGGCTGGCCTGGCACCCTGATAGGGGCACCCTAGGCTGGGGTAGCAGATGGTGTATAGAGAAGATAGCATCCCCATGTCTCACATTCTTTTTTTTTAGTTTCCTGTTTAATCCTCTTAATTTTAATCACTTATTACTTTTTTATTATATTGTGAGCCTCCCAGAGTGGCTGTCACAGGGAGATGGGTTGCATAAAAATTTAATCACTTATAAATCCTACTGAAAGGGTGAGAGAAATGGGTATTTAGGAGGTGGTGATCGTTTTGCTTTGGGATGTGGCTTTCCACCAACCCTGCTGTCTCCATTTTTCACCTCTTTCAGGCATTCATCGTTGCTAGAAATGGGAACGCCGCCGCCAAGACCCTTTTCCTCCGGTTACCTGAAAGTGACAATAAGGTTGTTGACCTTTTTCCTCTCGAAGACAATCCAGGTGAGTTGGTTTGGTACTGGAGCTTTCTGTCCCTGGGAGGTGAACAGGGACACCTGGCAATCTCATGGAACAATGCAGCTGTCAGGGTTCCAAATAGCATCCAAAGTTAAATCAGAGTCCAAGGCAAAGTATTCCTCAAAATTCCAATTTATTAAGAGAGCCATGTTGGCACATCTGGGTGAAACCCGAATCTGAAGTCCCAGGGGCTTCACCCCTCCCAGTTGAAAGTTCAAGTCCTTGCCCCCACACCCACAAATCCATCACGTTGTCCAATCTCATATTGCCATGCTGGCAGAGTCCACCCATCTCCTTCCGTGCAGGTGCAGAGACAAAGGATGACCTTGGCTTTCTAGAAAGAATTTGCTATGGCTACACATTAACAACCTCATACAATCCCCCCTCCCCTTTTCCCACAGTAGAAAATGCATAATGAAATAGTATAAAGTGTGGCAGGCCTAGGCTCCCCAATAAAATGGCTTCAGTCTGACAGCATTAAGCGGTATTTTCAAACCAGTGCTAAAAATATCTTCAGACAGTCTTAACGTTAGAAGAGAATTAAAAGTCTATGGAGATTCTCAGTCATGCAGGTCAGGGCTGTCCCATAGGTGCTTTTTCAAAAGGCAAGTGGACTTCCTTGTTTTTTCTTTGAAGACGTTTCTCTTCTCGTCCAAGAAGCCTTCCTGAAAAAAGCACTTTTGGGTTAGAAGAGAATGTTTTCAGCTCAGGGTTAAACTCTGGGGTCCTTGGTGCTTTCTGAGGTGGGCTGTTTTCTTGCAGATGTTTCATTACCAACCTAAGTAACGTCGCCACACTGATGATGTTCCCTAGTTTGGCAATGAAAGGTCTGCAACAAAACCACCAAGCTCAGAAAGCACCAAGGACCCCACAGTCTTCACATTTACGACGGAAAGTTGTTTGCTTTTCTTTCCCAAGTGGAGGCTGCATGAATGAATGTCTACGCTTTCAGGGTTCTAGAGCTATACATGTAGAGGAGAAACCGGGAGCGTGGACCCCTTCCTTTCCCTTCTCTGGCAGCCCCCCCAAAATTTCACCTCCTTTGCTTGATCTCATGATGAGAACCAGAAGTGTGGGAAATAGGAAATGTCCAGGCTTTGAGCTACCGTTCCTCACTGCCTTGCACCAACTCATCGTGTCTCTTCTGGGGAATTTCAAAACATCATTTCCTTCTACTTAAAAGAGGAAGTAGTTTGGAGAAGCACAGAAGGACCAGTTGTCGCAGGCTGCACGCTCGCCTTGTTAACTGGCAACCTCCTTAAATTTGTAGTTCTGTCTTTTTCCCTCCGTTCTCCGGCTCTCGCTCTTTTCTCATCTTGCTTCCCCTGAATTTGGTGTTCCCCGTCTCTGAACAGGTGAGGAATTCTTCCTTGTGTTAATATGTGTTTTTATCCTAACTTGCTTCTAGGCAAAACATAGCGATGTAAACAGATGGTTAGGGTTAGGTTCTCTCTCTCTCTCTCTCTCTCTCTCTCTCTCTCTCTCTCTCTCTCTCTCTCTCTCTCTCTCTCTCTCTCTCTCTCTCTCTCTCTCTCTCTCTCTCTCCCTCCCTCCCTCCCTCCCTCCCTCCCTCCCTCCCTCCCTCCCTCCCTCCCTCCCTCTCCCTCCCTCTCTCTCTCTCTCTCTCTCCGTCCGTCTCGCTCTCTGACTGTCTCTCTGCCTCTCGCTCTCCCTCTCCCTCTCTCCATCCCTCCCTCTCTCTCTCTCTCTCTCCGTCCCTCCCTCTCTCTCTCTGTCTTTCTGCCTTTCTCCGAAACGGGGAAGATTCCTCCCCAAGTAAACTTAAGGAAATGAACAAGGGGGCCAGGGAGAGAAACACCTTTCCCATCCAGAGGAAGAAAGCCAGGGGTCTCCATCAGGGGTGTCTAATTTTGGTAACTTTAAAACTTGTGGACTTCAACTCCCAGAATTCCCGATGCTGCTTTGGGGAGTTGAAGTCCAGAACTCTTAAAAGTTGCCAAGATTGGATACCTCTGCTCTGCATAATAACTGGAAAGAACTGGTACAGCTTCCAAATTTCTCTTGCAGAATTACCTAGATTTTGCAAAACCCAGGGGTTGGAGTGATGCCAAGTGGGCAGCCCTGTGTCTTTGGCATCTGCTGAAAATGTCAGGCTGGTTTTCTTGCTTTTCAAAATGCCACTAATTATTCCAGGGTGAATTTGTCTCAAGGTTGTTTCTTTAAGCTTATTTATGTGCGTCCTGCCTTCAGTATATTTTTACAAAGAATTCAAGTTGGCCAGCATATCCTACCTATCTTCCTCCTCCTTTTCCCAACAACAACAATCCTGTGAGGCAGGTGCATTTACAATTCTGCTTGCCGTACCTCCAAAAGGATGCAAACAGCGGAGCTGGAAAAAATGGGGATATATATATATATATCTGTCTGTCCTGATCCTTCCAGGATTCAATTTCACAGAATGACCCCTGGTTCTAATATTTAGAGAAGGGGAAACCACAGGCCGTCCTTCACTTATGACTTCAATTGAGCCCAAAATTTCTTTCGCTGAGCCAGACATCGGTAAATATTTTTACACAATGCACAATTCAATGTTGGAATTTGCTATCCTGGGAGGTGGTGCTGGGGACTAACTTATCTGGCTTTTTAAAAAGCCTAATTTGTAGAAATCCCGGAGAACAACGGCTTGTGACCTTGACGGCCTTGGGACTGTCCCTGAAGACCTTCTGCTGGGAGTTGACTGGATTGGTTGACTGTATCTTAAAAGAACAGGCTACTGCATTAGAGAATACAGAATAGCAGAGTTTGAAGGGCCCTTGGAGGTCTTCTAGTCTAACCCCCTACTCAGGCAGAAAACCCTCTACCATTCCAGACAAATGGTTGTCCAGTCTCTTCTTAAAAACTTCCAGAGCATTCACAACTTCTGGAGGCAAGTCGTTCCACTGATTAATTGTTCTCACTGTCAGGAAAATTTCTCCTTAGTCTAATGCTAACGAGAAATTTCTCCATAGCATTAGATGGGCCAAAGATCTGATCACGTAGATTGATGTTCTCAAAGTTATTTTATTTTACATATAGTATTCAGCTGATTATACCATCTGCTATCAAAAGATGCTTGGCGTTTTAGGGCTTCAACTATTTTAATATTTATTTGAGAGCTTATTACACTATGGCTTCTGTGTTTCATGCCTCAGTATAGAAGGAAATCTTGAAACTTTCAAGAGAAGAGGTGTTTGAAAAACAAGAGTTTTCAGGATCCTTATCCCTGCCTTGAAGGAAGGAAGTATATAGAGAACATACACAAAACCACAGAATCAGAATCCTAGGGCTGGAAGGGACCTTGGAGGTCTTCTAGTCCAACCCCCTGCCCAAGGCAGGAGTCCCTTATTTCTTCCTGGACAAATGTTTCTTGAAAGTCTTCAGTGATGGAACACCCACAACTGCTGAAGGCAAGCCAGGCCAGCCCATCCTTCCCACTTGGTTCAGTTTTTTTTTTCTGCTGGTTCCTCTTCTTCCTGAGATGATCCTGGCCCTGAGATCTTTTTTTCAGGCCAGAAGTGTCAGTAGTTGAATTTCAGACTTCCTTCTGCCCTCCAGATCTTCTGTTATGAACTACGGATATGTCCCAATCCGCCGAGGGAACTGTTGAGTCAGGTTGTTGGGGCATCGTGCAAGTCATTAATTTCCAGACTTTTTCTTTTTCCACTTTGCCTTCAGTTGGAAATTGTGAAAAAATAATGGGAAGAAATTGTTCTGATTATAAAGCATATGCTTAACTAGTAAGCCCTGGCCAAGGACTAATGCTTCCTTTCCCTCCCCTCCGTCCCGCCCATGCCAATCATCTACAGGTAGTCCTCGACTTACGACCACAATTCAGCCCATAATTTCCGTGGCTAAGCGAGACAGCTGTGGAGTGAATTTTGCCCCATTTTATGACCTTTCTTGCCGTCATTCTTTTTTTTTTTTTTTTTTTTCCAAAAAGTTTTATTAGTACAAAATTACATAGATAATAGCTAAACATTAAATAGAAAGTACAAACATTTTTTTTAATTTTTCTCCCCCCTAACCCACCCCTTTCCCTCCCCCCTCCCCCCCGGACTTCCCAGAGAGAGTACAGGGCATAATATCAATAAAATAAATTTAAATTAAATTAAAAAATTTTGACTTCCACCTTATTTTTTTAAAACTTCAACTCCAAATTGTACACTAATAAAAATTCCTTCCTCCTCCTTTCAATCATCTACCCTTCACAACATTTCTTCACTGTTAACTAAGAATTAAATGATTATTACATAAATGATGACTAAGTATTAAATACAAAAACCTTAAACTTCATCATAAAATCAATCAGTATATAAATAACTTACTATTACTATATATCAGATTATAAGCACTAATTCCAAACTTTAAATAACCTTCCTCCCAAAAAAAAAAATGTTAAATCTAATTGTAATATTTTATAACTGGATAGATAACAATTCCAAATCTTTCTCACAATTAAATAAAACTTAAATTGATATTACACAAAAAATAACTAAATAATAATACAAAAACCTTAAACTTCATCATAAATTCTACCACTCTATTAGTAACAAAATGTTACTATGTATTAAATTATTAGGTTCAAAAAAGTTCTAAATCTTTAAAAAGAATTAATAATACTTTGAATAAGCCCCCCCAAAAAAACAAAAGAAAAAAAAAAGAATGCAAGAAGTAAAGAAAAGAAAAAAAAATTAAGGAAAGAAGGGAAAAAGAAAAGTACAGTCATAATGGCAACCATCTGTCCAATAAACTTCAACACTGCATCTTGTTGTATCTTGATGATGGTTGCATCTTTTTGTAACTTGATAATTTTGTAGTTGTCAGCTCGCCTCCCATCTGACCCCGATCTTCCATCTCCTTTTCCAGACTGTAGACATCTGTCTGGCTCTGCCAATCATTTAAATTTTGTAAATCTGTTTCGATTTGAAGAGGAAGGGATGGCTTTCCCTCCTCCTCCTCTTTTGTTTTCATACATCTTTCCTCTGGAATCTTGGATATATCAGCCTTTAAGACGTTGACATAAAATTCAGTAGCTTTCTTTGTTGTATTAAGCCGATATCTTTTTCCCAGAAATTTCACTGCAACTCCTGTTGGTGCTTCCCATTTGTAATGTAAATTTAACCTTTTAAATTCATCAATCAGAAAGGTATAATCTTTTCTGGCTTTGAGCATTTTAGAGGGAATTTCTTTCCATATCATCAGTTCCTGGCCATTCACCTGCAGGTTATTTTTAAACGTCGCCTGTATAATCCTATTCCGTAAGGCTCTTGTAGTAAAGTATATTACAATATCCCTTGGTAGGTGTTTTTGTTTTGCATACCAGGAGTTGATTCTATATATTTTATCAATTTGCCTGGCTAGTTCTTCTTTAGACAGTCCAGACACCTGCTCCAAAGCTTCCACCATCCTTCCTTTCAAATCTTCATATAATCCTTCTTTCAACCCCCTGACCCTTATGGCAAATTCCATGGATCTGAATTGCGTCATTAACACCTCTGTTTCAAAATTTGCAATGTCATTTTGTATTTTATCTATATATTCTACTGAAGTTGTCAAAACTTGTTTGTTTTCTTCAATGCGGTTTGCCAAAACTTCAATATTTGTTGCTAGACCTTTACATACCTCCAACACATCATTTCTAATTTGTTGGTCAATATTCTTTAAAGCAGCCTGCATTTTATTATCTATTTCACTAATCTTTTGGTTAAATTCAACAATAAGTTCATCTTTCATAATCTTTAAGGTACTTATTAAATTTTCAGGTGTTAAAGACTTTGGGGGTGTTAACTCAGTGGTAAGTTGCATTTTAGAAATATAACCAGATGAATAATCCATTCTTTTATTCAAAACAATCTTTCCAGATTTTGAAGCCATTTTAGTATTTCCAGTGGTGAACAAAGAAAAAGCCAAGCCTCTAGTTAAAGTTCTTTTAAATTTCTTTTAAAATTCTTTCAAATTCCAAAGCCAGATAGAATTTTATTTTTAAAAAATTGTCAGTTATTATTTAATCCAGAATCGGGAGACAGAGAGAGTAAAGCCAACTTTCAAAATCAAAAATTTCCATAAGAAAAAAAGCTGCTAGGGAAACGAAAGTTACTTTCACTTCTCCTCCCACTTTCTCCGATCGCCATGTTGTAGCCTAATAACTGTTACTTAGTTTCTTCCGAAGTGAAAATCAGCAGTGGAGTTGAAAGAAAAAAAAAATCTGTACTTGCCCTTTAAAATCCTGTCTCTCTCTGTCTGCTTGTTTAAACAATTAAGTAGTTGTAATCCCATTCACGAAGCAGCGGGTGGTCACAGCATCTTGCTCCGCAAAAGCGGAGGTTTCCAAGTCCCCGGAGCAAGAGACAGGCTGGCTGGGGAGCCCTCACCTTTCGCGCCCCTAGCTGACACTTGGGGCACTAGGGGGGGCTCTACCCCACCTGTCCGGCTCTCATCTCTCCCCTTTGCCCGGGGCAGAGACTTTCAAGCCGCCAGACAGCTGTTCTGGCGGCTTTAACGGGGAAAAGGAAAGGCGCTCAACGAGGAGCGTCCGCGATGCAGCGATCCGGAACCGGAAGTCTCTTGCCGTCATTCTTAAATGAATCACTGCAGTTAAGTTAGTAGTATGGTTGTTAAGTGAATCTGGCTTCCCCATTGAAGTTCACAAAAGGGGATCATGTGACCCCGGGACGTTGTGACCGTCATAAATATGAGTCAGTTATACCGAGCATCTGAATTTTGATCACAAGACCATGGGGATGCTGCAACAGTTGTGTGAAAAGCAGTCATAAGTACATGCCAGTTGCCAAGCATTTGAATTTTGATTACGTGACCATAGGGATAAGTCATTTTTTTTATCATGCTGTTGTATCTTTGAACACATACTAAACAAATTCTCTCTCTCTCTCTCTCTCTCTCTCTCTCTCTCTCTCTCTCTCTCTCTCTCTCTCTCTCTCTCTCCCCCCTCCCTCCCTCCCTCCCTCCCTCCCTCTCTCTCTCTCTCTCTCTCTCTTTCTTTCTTTCTTTCATCTGCAGCCCTTCACCTCAAAGGTTCTCAGTTGTATTTCAGAAACCTTTTGGAACTGCTTGGCTTTCACTTTGTGAGCAGGTGAGCACCAGGGAGAGGGAGGTTGTGGTGTTGAAGCGGGCTGGGAGGAACGTACGGGTGCTGAATGTGACTTTAATTAATCCGGTAAGTGCCAGATATTTCTGATATCAAAGGGCAGGCTCCTAGCACCTGCCCTTTCCCAAATATTTTAGTTCCTTGGAAGACCTTCCCAACTCTTAAGTCAAAAGAGGAGGTTTGATCAGGCTTTGGGGAGAGAGGTGTAGGAAAGAAATCTCAGAGCACATGCCCTGAGTATGCTAGGAGCACCCACTTTAAAACAGCCTCCATGGTGCAAAGTTTTAATCTTTAATGGTACGTTTTAATCTTTAATCCCTTAACTGTTTTTAACTTGTTTTTATAATTTGTAAGCCACCCAGAGTCGCCTTGTAGTGGAGATGGTCAGCATAGAAATTTAATAATTAACTAAGTAATAAATAAAGGGAAAAAAAGGTAGCACAGAAGGCCTACAAAGAGCCAGTCATGGGTATCGTTTTTGTCATTGTGCTTCTCTTCCAGGGATATCCTGCCCTGTTTGCTCAGAATTCCCCACATCTTTCACCTTCCTGGCAGAGCTGATTTAGATGCAGTTGCCACCTTGGGCCCAAGTGAGTGAGAATACCCCACGTTCTGCTTTGGAATTTGGGGAGAGTTTGACTAATCGGGTTGCTTAATATCTGTACTCTGTGGAATTTTGCAATGTGGTTTTTTCATTTGAACAAGTGCACGCAGTTATCGAGAAAGTGGAAGGTTTCTTTTTATTCAGAAAGAAGTTAGATCTTTCTTTCCACTCCAGACTTACCACAGGATTCCAGTAGAAGAGAATCTTTGTAGCTCAGGGTTGAACTGGGGGGGGAGCTTGCTTGTTTTCTTGCAGATGTTTCATGACCCAAGGAGAAGGAGAGAGGGAGGAGGAGGAGGACTGTGGGGTCCTTGGTGCTCTCTGAGCTTGGTGGTTTTCTTGCAGATGTTTCACTACCTAACTAAGTAACATCATCAGTGCTAGGAGGGAGTGTCATTTGTGGAGAAGAGGAGGAGGAGGAAGACTGGGGAGGGGATGTCTGGTGCTCTCTGAACTTGGTTGTTTGCTTGCAGATGTTTCACTACCCAGCTACCGTATTTTTCGGAGTATAAGACGCACTGGAGTATAAGACGCACCTTAGTTTTTGGGGAGGAAAATAGGGGGAAAAATCTACCTACCAGATATTCATCTGGCTAGCATCCTTAGTCTGGTCAGCTTCAGCACATTATTTTATCCCCTGGTTAGGGCTGGAAAAAACCTTTTTCGGAGGGAGTAGGAATGAAAAAATCCTGCAAGCCGGGAAATCGTTAGCACCTCGTTAGGGCTGGAAAAAAAGCTTCGAAAAAGCTACATTCGGAGTATAAGACGCACCCAAATTTTCAGCCTCTTTTAGGGGGGGGAAAGGTGCGTCTTATGCTCTGAAAAATACAGTAAGTAACATCATCAGTGCATTGAAGATGTTGCCTAGTTGGGTAATGAAACATTTGATGTCATAGAACAATTTTGAAGCCCCCCCCAGGGTTCCTCTCCTCCATTTCCTGTTTTTTCCCCCCCCCTCAGCGTTCTGGGCAATGCCTCTTAAATCTACCAACAGCCTAGCCTCAGACGACTCAGAAGCCAGCTGCATGGAACCCAACGGGGACCTGCTGAAATCCAAGCAGCCCTCTTGCTCCATCCGCGTGACGTCCGAAGACGCCGCCCTGTGCATCGTGAACCCCCTCTTTCTTTCCGTGCACAGCGACATTGAATGGCTCGACCTGGCCCCCGGCCTCTACCACTCGATACGCAGGCGGAGATCCCTGCTGCTCACCAATGGCTCATCGAGGCAAGAAGCCCCAGTTAGTCTGGAACGTCTCAAGTCTCTGGAAGAGAAAGAAAAGACGGGGAAAGGTAAGATTTGGGCAGCTCTTGGGGGGCGGTGTTTATGGATATAAACGTTTTCCTCCCCCGGTTCTCTGGCTCCTGAGGAGCCTGATTTACCAATAGAAGAGAATCTTTGTAGCTCAGGATTGAACTGTGGGGTCCTTGGTACTCTCTGAGCTTGGTGGTTTGCTTGCAGACGTTTCATTACCAAAGTAGGTAACATCATCAGTGTTAGCAGTAGCATTGATGATGATATCTAGTTTGAAACATTTGCAAGAAAACCACCAAGCTCAGGGAGCACTAAGGACGCCATAGTCTCCTCCCCCTCCACTCCGCAAACTCCCCTCCCTTCTAGCACTGATGATGCTACCTAGTTGGGTTATGAAATGTCTGCAAGAAAACCCCCAAGCTCAGAGAGCACCAAGGGCCCCACAGTTGAACCCCGAGCTACAAAGATTCTCTTCTATTAGTAGACACTACTGTGTTGGCATCCTAGATGGTAGATAGAATAACACAGATTGGCTAATATGCCCACAGGCTCCTTTGTTGCCGTTTTCTTCCCCGCAGACCCTCCGTCCTGCTCAACCTCTGCGCAAGGGGATTTCCTTCCTTGCACACCATCCTGGAAGAGTTCGGAAACCGAGGCCTCGCCCCTGTGGTCTCCGACGGTGTCCCAAAAGGAGACCCGCTCTCCCCACCGTGTTTCCTGGGTGGAAGGGATCTCGGCCGAAGCTTTTCCCTGCTTGAAAAAGGCCCGTTCCGAATCCTTGTTGCTGAACGACTCCATGTTGCTGCCTCTCATCCCGGAATTGGATTCGCTCTCCATCAGCAGCATGGAGGACGAGGGAGAGGGTCTCCCTCCTGCCACTCCTTCTCCGCAGAAGAGACGGCGCCCCTCCTCCATCACCTTTACCCACAAGGTGCTCCACCGTCTCTCGGCCATGAGCAGTGCCCTTACCGGCTTCCTCTCGCTTGAGCGCCGAGTCGCCAAGCGGGTGCAAGAGCTGGTCCAAGAGTCCACATCGGACGTGGGAGGCCTGGTGCAGAACTTCGTGGAGCACATCCAACAAGGAGCTGGGTCTCGGCACCCAACCAGCACCGAAATGCTGCAGGAGATACGGCATATGATCAGCAACCTGAAGGGCTACCTGGGCGAAAGTTCGGATCTGCGCGCCACCTACTGCGAATACGGTGATGCTGAGGAGCTGGATCTTGGTATGGAACGGGGTCTTCGGAGAGATTTGGGGAGGGGGAGTCTGAAAATGATCCTTTTTGGGTAGCGGTGATGGCTGCACAGCAGAGATGCCTCAGTAAGAGCTGGCAGGATTGGGCTATTTCTGCCCTGTGAGCACCAAGGACCCCACAGTTCGACTCTGAGCTACAAATGTTCTCTTTGGTGCTAGAAGGGAGTGGGGCTTGTGAAGTGGAGGAGAAGGAGGAGGAGACGGTGGGTCCTTGAGGTTCTCTGAGCTTGGTGGTTTTCTTGCAGGTGTTTCATCACCCAGCTAGATAACACCATCAGTTCTAGAAAAGAGTGGGTCTTGCCGAGAGAAGGAGGAGGAAGAGAAGGAGTACTGTGGGGTCCTTGGTGCCCTGTGAGCTTGGTGGTTTCCTTGCAGATGTTTCATTACTAAACAAAGTAAGGTCATCAGTGCTAGATTGAAGCAACCCTGTTCTACAGGGGTTCAACCCTGAGCTACAAATACTCTCTTTTCTCGGTAGAGCAAAGTTTCGCTAGCAACTCCTCTGTCTGCAATGACTCCCAAAGAGCCCCACACCCCTCAGGTCTGTTTCCCAGAAAACGGATCATAAATATCTCTTGCCCTATCTCTGAACAACTGAAAATATTTCTGCGGTTTCCACGCTGGGCTCTAGGCAGGTTTACGACAGTGTCTGTTGACATGAACGTCTATAGCTTAGGAAGTCAACCTGGTCTGTGGTCGGGGTTGTGATGCAGGCAGCGCCGTGTGTGGCTTTGACAGTTGAAGGAGAGGTTTGGGGCAGTGGATGTGACGGGGATGGGGGGGGAAAAACCAGAAACCAATAAAAGAGAATATTTGTAGCTCAGGGTTGAAATCAGGGCCCCTTGGGGCTCTCTGAGCTTGGTTGTTTCCTTGCAGGCATTTCATTACCCAGCTAGGTAATATCTACAGTGATAGAAGGGAATGGGGTTGGTAAAAAAGACCAAACCCCACTCCCTACTAGCACTGAAGATGTTACCTAGCTGGGTAATGTGACTTCTGCAAGGAAACAAGCCCAGAGAGTCCCAAGGACCCCACTGTCCTCCTCCTCCTCCTCCTCCTCCACTCCCTTCTAGCACTGAAGAGAATATTTGTAGCTCAGGGTTGAAATGAGGGGTCCTTGGTGCTCTCTGAGGTTTGGGGTTTTCTTGCAGGCATTTCATGACCCAACTAGGGGACATCATCAGTGCCAGAAGACAAGCAATCAAAGAATCCAAGAGTAAACAACAGCTTAGTCAAGAAACCACCAAGAACAAGCTCACCAACACTGACAGAGCAAGCCACTTGAATATAAATAGACAGCAAGCCCTTCTAGCACTGATGACGTTACCTAGTTGGGTCATGAAATGTCTGCAAGAAAACTACCAAGTTCAGAGAGCACCAAGGACCCAAGAGAGCTACCTTCAACAGAGAGTTAAAAAAAGGGAAGCTTTTGAGTTCAGGTGACGCCAACTCCGAGGCTTTTGTGCAAAATTTGGAAGAAGCTTTGGCTGAAAATTAAATTCCAGCTTTAAGATCTTTTTCTAAGGACAGATAATCCCGGGTGGTTTGCTGTATTAGTTTCCCACAAGGTTTTCAGGTCATGTTTACCCAGATGGGTTTATCTGCTGGTAAGTCTCCAAAGCAGCTGGACAAAGGTGGGAAAGCTTTCTTCACTCGGCAGCCCTTGAACCCAGTTACGGCACGAAGGAGGTTGTAAGTTCAGTCTCGGCCCTTGCAGCTCAAAAGAGGCAGGTGAAAACAGATGATGGAACATCTCTGCATAAGCCATGATTGGTTTGACCAGTGATGTCTTGAAGACACATCGGGGGTTGGGTTCCCACCTGGCCCCAAGCTAAAATCTGAAGAGGGGTGGACTTCAACTCCCAGAATTCCGCAGTTTCTCAACTTTGTCAACTTTAAGAGGGGTGGACTTCAACTCCCAGAATTTCCCAGCCATGCTGGCTGGGGAATTCTGGGAGTTGAAGTCCACCCCTCTTAAAGTTGACAAGGTTGAGAAATACTGGACTACACTATATCAAAGCAGGGCTGGGCAACCTGTAGTCCAGGGGTCCTCAAACTTTTTAAACGGGGGGCCAATTCATGGTCCCTCAGACTGTTGGGGGGGCGGACCGGCTGGGTAGGCGTGGCTAGGTGGTCATATGACTAGGTGGTCATGGCCAATTTAACAGTCCATTAAACAATGCACACAAATTAAAATTTAATTTGTTTTGCTCCTGGGGGTGTTTTATTTGCTTTTGTTTACATGTTGCTCTTTTGGCTTGCAGCCATTGCCTAAGATGCTAGTCCCTAAAACCAAAGGACCCACCTCTTGGCTCTAAGGTCATTCTCTTGACCTTGGGGGACTGGAGGCTAAAACATACAAAGAATGGTTGCAGGAATTAGGTATATCTAGTTTCATTAAAAGAAGCACTAGGGGGGACATGACTGCAGTCTTCCAATATTTGAGGGGCTGCCACAAAGAAGAGGGAGTCAAACTGTTCTCCAAAGCCCCTGAAGGCAGGACAAGAAGCAACAGATGGAAACTAACCAAGGAGAGAAGCAAGCTAGAATAAAGGAGAAATTTCCTGAACAGTGAGGACAATTCATCAGTGAAACGACTGGCCACCAGAAGTTGTGGGTGCTCCAACACTGGAGGTGTTCAAGAAAAGATTGGAGAGCCAATTGTCTGAAACGGTATAGGGTTTCCTGCCTGAGCAGGGGATCGGACTAGAAGACCTCCAAAGGTCCCTTCCAATTCTGTTATTCTTCTTTTGGGCCAGGTTCCGTGGTGGAAGACGCCCTCTACAAGTGCATCCTGAAGCCACTGAGAGATACGATTTATGCCCAGTTGCTGGACTTCCACACCCAGGATGGGTCTCTGAACCGTTTGCGTGAAAATCAGTTGACCTTGAGCCAGCAAAGCTTGGAAGAGCTGGGAGTGGCAGCCGGGGTGCCCGACGGGGCTTGCCTGGAGCGTATCCAGGCCAAGCTGAGTCTCCTGCACGAGGCCTACTCGCCCAAGAAGAAGGAGACTCAGATGCTGAAGGTCTGCAAGATGCTTTACGAGGCCATGAACTCCCATTGCGAGAAGGCAGGTAGGAGGCTTCTGGGTGGGCTACTTTTTCTGTCCTGTTACGTCTATTTCCGTGATCATGGAGGACATTTATAGGGGGAAGGGAGAAAGTAGGGGAAGGTTACAATACAGGTAGTCCTCAACTTAACGACCCCAATTGAGCCCAGAATTTCTGTTGCTAAGCGAGACATTTGCTAAGTGAGCTTTGGCCAGATTTTACAACATGGCATGCCAGAGTTGTTAAGTGATTGCTGCACTTGTTAATTCGTAACATGGTTGTTAAGTGAATCTGGCTCCCCCCCCCCCCGACTTTGCTGGTCAGAAGGTCACCAAAGGGGATCACATGACCCCGGGACACTGCAACCGTCATAAATATGAGCCAGCTGCCAAGCATCTGAATGTAAATCATGTAACCATGGGGTTGGTGCAACAGTCATAAGTGTGAAAAATGGTTATAAGTCACTTTATTTCAGTGTCATCGTAACTTTGAACGGTCACTAAACAAACTTGTAAGTTGAGGACTAGCTGCAATAAGGGTGCAAAATTAATTATGGTAATAAATATAAATATATATTGCCAAGCAGCCTCAGCCCCTTCCTTCCTCCCTGAGCTGCTTCAGTCGTCGGCTGCCCCTCCCCAAAATATGCCTTTTCTTTCTATTTTGGGAAGAGCCGTTTGGTGCCGATGACTTCCTGCCCGTTCTCATCTACGTGCTGGTGCGCTGCGATGTAGTGTCTGTACGGTTGGACGTGGAGTACATGATGGAACTGATGGATCCCAGTCAGCTGCAGGGAGAAGGTAGCGTGGTTTAACATATTAACAGAGTTGGAAGGGACATAACATAACATAACATATTAACAGAGTTGGAAGGGACCTTGCAGGTCATCTAGTCCAACCCCCTGCCCAAGCAGGAGACCCTTACATCTGCCTCTACCTAGGATAGAACTCACAACCTCCTGGTTGTGAGGCAAGAGCTCCACCTCTAGGCCACAGCAGCTGTTTGCTGGGTTCAAACTGGATCTGTTTCCAAGGAAGAGTTTTCTTCCATTAGCCAGTAGGAGATCATCTTAAGTTCTTGCTAAGACTCAGAGGTTCTTCTAAATGTGGAATGAAAGTCCTGGTCAATCACCAGGAGGCGGTGAATTCTAGTCCTGCCTTAAGCTGAAAATTGGCTGGGCCGATCATCAGGAGACAGTGAGTTCCATTCCCGCCTTAGGCATGAAAGCTGGCTGGATGACTTTGGGCCAGCCCCTCAGTCTCTAAGCCAAACCTACCTCACAGGATGGCTGTTGTGGGGAAAATAGGAGGGTAATTGCCTCTTCAATAATTGCCCCTTCAATTATTTAAAATAATAAAAATGGGTTAAAATTGAACAATAAAATAAAGATCGTACTTTCCATACTAGAAGCCTTGGGGTTACTCAAGGTGCCCTGTGGCACTGAAGCGCCTTGTGGTTACCTGTTGTTGCCTTGACAGATGAGAGGGGAGAACAAGAAACTCACAAGACTGGCTTGAAGTTGGCTTGGGGGGCTTAACTTGACTCTGGGGGTTAGCTTGGTCTTGCAAAAGGTCCTCCAGAAACCTTCAAACTGTCACTCCAAGATTTTTTTCGAAACCTTTCCTGTGTTCCCACGTTCCTATCCTCCCTTCCCCTCCTCCTGTGTTCTAGGGGGCTACTACCTCACCACCTGGTTCGGGGCTCTCTACCACATTGAAAACTTCCAAGCGGCTTTTACCCTCACCAGGCAGATCAGCGTGGAGGCCCAGCGCTCCATCCATCAGTGGCATCGCCGCCGCACCATCCATCACCACCATCGCCGCAATTTGCAGGTGAGCGTGGAAGGCAGGTGGAAAGAGAACATTGAAGGGCAAAACATCCCTTCAGATCAGTGTTTCTCAACCGTGGCAACTTTAAGAGATGTGGACTTCGATTCCCAGAATTGAAACTTTTTGTTGCTGAAGGAGACATTCATTAAGTGAATTTTGCCCCCTTTTACGACATCTTTGCAACAGCTGTTAAGTGAACCACTGCAGTTGTTAAGTTAGTGCCACGGTGGTTAAGTGAATCTGGCTTCCCCATTGACTTTGCTCATCAGAAGGTGGCAAAAAGGGGATCACGTGACCCCAGGACACTGCAACCGTTATAAATATGAGTCAGTTGCCAAGGGTCTGAATTTCAGTCATGTGACCATGGAGACGCTGCAACGGTTGTAAGTGTGAAAAATGGTCATAAGTTACTTTTTTCATTGCCGTTGTAACCTTGAACAGTCACTAAACAAACTCTTGTAAGTTGAGATCTTCCTGTATTGGGATGACATTTTTGTGTCCAATTTGATGAGTTTTGAAGCAGTTGAGTACTGAGGTACCACTGCAGATAGATGTTCTCTAGGCTCACCAGTGGAAGAGGGTCCATCCATCTCCGGCTCTCCTTCTCTTTCTTTACACCATTCGTGGCATTTGAACCTTTCCCACAGAGCTTGGTGGGTTCCTGGTGGGTTTGAGTGCATTGCTGGGATGCTATGATCTCCATGGTCATTGGTTCTCTTCCTTCTTTTCAGCACACCCTCTACGTCTCCTTCCACGAACCCTTCAATAACCAGAAGACCATCTCCGTTCCTCCCGACATGACCACTGCCTTGGTCTGTGCAGCCTGTGCGGAGAAGTACGGCGTCTCTGACGATGCCGCCTATGGCCTTTTCTTGGTATCGGACAGCTCCACTCAACTCTTAACGGAGGACAGCTGCCCACAGAAGGTCCGTGCAGATCTTCTCCAAAGGGAGGGCAGTGTCAATTTTGTTTACAAGCCCAAAAATAGCACCCTGCCTGCCTCTGGTTCCGGTCTGCTTCAGGAGACTGTCAACTTGACCGAGTCCCACAAGCCTCTTGAAAGGGTGGAGATGGAGCAGTTGGAAGGGGATTGACTATGGCCATGGACCTTCCTTGTCTTCTCTGGGTTGGATGAAGTTTCCAGGTTGGCCTAAATCCAGGAAAAGTCTTGAGTTTCTGGGGACTAGATTAGACTAAGGCTGGCTTAATGTCAGACTTGCCTCAACTTGAGTCTCTAAGAAAGAACAATCCTTAACTTTGTTTTTTTTACAAAAGTATAGTTAACTAGACGTCAAGTGAACTACAGCAGGGCAAAGCCAGAACTGAAAATTGTGCACCAAAATCCCCAAGTCTAACTTTCCTTTCTTTAGATGCCTCCCCATGCTGACCCCCCTCCCCCCATTGTCCAATCAGATTCAAAGAAGATATTTTCAGAACGGTGGCTTTGATATGCAGCTGTATTCCGTTCCCCAGCCGGTCTCAAAGTCTCGGAGAGATACAGTCAACTTTTCAATTTCCTTGAATCCTTCCCCCCCCCCTCCCATGCAGCCCCTCCCCCAGTTCATGGCAGTCTGGCACTGAGCGATAGCAAAAGGCAAGCCTGAAGTGGCAGCTGACATGAGGATCACAAAGAAGAAATCTCTTGAGGAGAAGATCTTGAAGTGCTGAAGTGCTCACCTTGGCAGTGGCTGTCGTCATCCCTAAAACTACTAACGGACAGGAATGGATTGTTGTTAAAGTTGTTCTAACTGTCCTCCTTCTGGTTCCTCCCCACCCAAAAGGGGAGGAACCAGCCTAACACGCCCAGAGGAACTGGGAGAAAACCACAAACGGCGTCACCAGCTCCAGGCTGTGAAGGTCTCCTACTTTCACACGTAACTTCCTTCTCTCCCCTTTTGCTCAACTCTTTCATTGCCTTCTCTGATCAGCTTCTGCAGAGTTGGCCCCGTGTCTCTGTCTCCAACCGTACAAACTGAGTACATTTCGCTACACACTCCGTGGACTGTCTTGGAAGGCTTTTTCACCCACCCAAGAGAGACTTCTCAAGTTGATTCTGGAAAAGTCAATTAAACATGCTGGTTTAATTTTACATGTCACCTTTTAAAATATGTCCTTTTCTGAGCCTTGGATCTGGTGTTTCCTCCTCTCCTGTCCGTCAAGAGAATGGGAGCCATGTCTGTAAATTCGATGCAGGCCTGGTATTTTGATTTAAGCCCTTTGTAATTTTTTAAAGAAGCGCCAAGATGCAGATATCCTCCCTTGGTGAACACTGCATCCTCACAGTGCTGTTTTGTGGATAACAGTGGCCACAAAGGAATTATTTGAAGTGTCCAACCCCCCTTTTCCCAATGCTATTAATATCTCCCTACAATCAGGGCCTTACGATGTCTGGAGAGTTATATATACTGAAATGGGTGTTTTTGAGGTGGATCTGTTACTGATTTCTACAATTTGTTTAGTGACTGAAGTTACAGTGTTCTAGTCCAGTCCCCTGTTCAGGCAGGAAACCCTACACCATTTCAGACAAATGGTTGCCTGGTCTCTTCTTGAAAACCTCCAGTGTTGGAACACCCACAACTTCTGAAGGCAAGCTGTTCCACTGATGAATTGTTCTCACGGTCAAGAAATTTCTCTTAATCCCAGGTTGCTTCTTTCCTTGATTAGCTTCGATCCATTGCTTCTTGTCCTGCCTTCAGGGGCTTTGGAGAATAGTGTGACCCCCTCCTCTTTGTGGCAACCCCTTAGAGATTGGAACACTCTTATGTCATCCCTAATCCTTCTTTTCATCAAACTAGACATACCCAATTCCAGCAACCATTCGATCCCGGGGCGATTTCTATCCAGCAGAGAGCAGTGTCTTGTTTCCCAAGCTACTGGACACTCAGTTTTGCCCCTTGCTCAATAAACGTGCCCCGTTCGCGGCTCGAATCCAGAACGCCTACAGTTTGGGTCAGCAGCTGGTGTTCTAGAGGGTCACTTCAGGAGGAGCTGTGGATTCAATGGTTAAAGCTTAACCCACGCTCGGACACTAAAGGGGCTGTCAGCAGCACATTTTGTTCTCACAAATATCCCTGCCCCAACCTGGGCTGCCGTTCTCCCTCCTCCCTGTTTGCTCTTCCCTGGCGTGTAACTGAAACTCAACGAGAAAGAGACGCTGTCGGCGGGAAGTAGAGATGGCTGCTTGGGGGTGTTGAGAAGAGAGATTGGGCAAGGAAGGAGGATCTGAACATGCTTGTGGCTTCTTGGAGGGAACTGGATCTGCAGCACAAGATCTTCCTCCACAGATCTGCTAGAACAGTGTTTCACAACCTTTAGTAACTTTAGAGGTGGGGACTTCCAACTCCCAGAATTACTGTGGCACCGAAAAAGTGACTTATGACCGTTTTTCACACTTATGACCATTGCAGCAAGCCCCAGGGTCACGTGATTGACATTCAGATGCTTAACAACTGACATATGTATGACGGTCGCAGGGTCCCAGGGTTATGTGATCCTCTTTTTGTGACCTGACAAGCAAAATCCACGGGAAGCCAGATTCCCTTTAACAACTGTGTTACTAACTTGTCAACTTGCAGTGATTCACTTACCAACCGTGGCAAGAAAGTCATAAAGTGGAACAAAACTCAATAAAGTTACACTCGCTCAGCCACAAAAATTAACTAAGTTTCCCTTTGCCACAAACATTGGGGGCTCCGTTGTGGTAAGTCTCTAAATAAAAGGACTACCTGTACCCCTTCAAGCCCTCTGGAGCTGGGCCATGCCTTTGCAAAATTATTGGAGGCAAAGATTTCTGATTTAATCAGTTATAATGGGACCTCGGAGGTCTTCTAGTCTAGCCCCCTGCTCAAGCAGGAGACCTTATACCATTTTGGATAAGTGACAGTCTCTTCTTAATAACCTCCGGCGATGAAATCTACCCGCGGACCACAAATACAACCTGGTTTCTCTGTGTGACAGCCTCCCTCTGGCCCAACTTCAGCCTCTGATCTGGAAAAGGGGGTGGGTGGGAGTCTCCCCTCCCCGAGGGGGCGTGGCTTCTCCTCCAGCTGTTGGTGGCCCACGTGCTTTGAACACCTTGGAGAAGAGAGCAGTGACCGGCCGGGAAGTGCTGGTGGGCTCTTGGGGGGCTTTATAACTCGGCAGTCGGTGACTCAGCCGTGTCCAGTCCGTGTCCCCTTCGACCTGCCTTTTTTGGGTGAGGGGGCTGCAGAAACCTCCGTGGGAGAATTGAAGGGTCTGCAACAACACCATGCCTCCTGCGTTTTGGCTGCTGCTCTTCCAGCTACAACTGACAGCATCTTTTCGGTCTCCGGTAAGAAAACTTGGAAGCAATTTTAAAAAAAAAACCAAACAAGGGGGGAGAAAGTGTGTGGGTGACACACCGACAAAAGTTGTGGGGAGAAGCTCAATAATACTGCTTCCAATTGGAAACCTCTGAAAAGAGAAACATTTCTCTTTTTTAAAAAACAACCGATCTGAAATTGAAAGCATAAAGGGAGAGGAGGGGTATGTGCAGTTGTTTTGGGGAGGGGCTGCTAAATGGGGCACACTGAGACACTGATCCTGAATGGGATAGACACACACACACCCCTTTTTTAAAACAGGATCTTTTTTTTCTGGATCTTTGTAATGTGTATACTATGAATTCATAAATGTTTGAACGCCGCAACGTATGGCAAGTGAAATACGTGTATGCGTGTGACTTTAAACCTCTAGATATTGAAAACTTTTTTTTCTAAAAAAGATCAATATTTGGCAAAGAGAGGTTATTTCCTTTGGCGGTGTGCAAAGTTAAAACTCTAAAAGAAGAGAGTTTGGGAGTCTCTTGTCTTATTTTTCATACAAAGTCAGAGAGAATCCGAGCTAATATTTGGGGCTGTTCTCTATCCCTCTCCCCTCTTTTTTTTCAAACCTGGGGAAATTGTCACACTTTTTATTTAAAATAAGGCTTGGGCACCAGCCCAGCGAAATGAAGCAAAATTTGTGGGGGGGGGGGGGTTCTCTTTTTTTTCTGTTTATTTAAACATTCTGGATGCGTGAAATCTGCCATAATATGGAGTGGGTTTGTGGTGGTAGGTTAACTGAATTTTAGTTGAATTTCAATTATCAGTGCATAATCTTTTCTTGGAAACTTGTATCATAGTTTGAGGTAAAGAAGTTTGTGAAGTTTGGTTGATACAGGGAGTTCTCGACTTACAACAGTTTGTTTAGTGACCGTTCAAAGGCATTGAAAAAAGTGATTTATGACCGTTTTTCACAGTTACGACCTTTTCATCATTCTCCATGGTCACGTGATCAAAATCCAGATGCTTGGCAACTGTTTCATACTTATGACTGTTGCTGTATCCCGGGTCATGTGATCCTCTTTTGCGACCTTCTGACAAGCAAAGTCAATGGGGAAGCCAGATTCACTTAACAACCGGGGTACTAACTTATCAACTGCAGTGATTCGCTTAACAACGGATGCAAGAAAGGTCATAAAATGGGGCCAAACTCAGTTATCAACTTTCTCACCTAGCAACAGCAATTTTGAGCTCCATTGTGGTCATAAGTCAAGGATTACCTATACTGCATTTCAGTGTTTCTCAACCTTGGTAACATTAAGATACGTAGACTTCAACCCCCCACGCTTGCTGGGGAATTCTGGGAGTTGAAGTCCATGCACCTTAACATTGTCATGGTTGAGAAACATTGCTGTATACATTAATTGAGCCTCTACCTGCCCTTCCTATGACACTCAAAGCACGTTTTGTGTTCCATTCTTGCAAATAAGAAAATACGTTTCCTTGGATGGAGCAAAGAAGATTTTTAAAAAGAAAGTTTTATAAGTTGAATGTTCATGTCTTCTCTGCCACAATCTTTTATCCGTCTTCACGTGAAGTCATTTTGATTTTGTAATGGTCCCTGGGTAATTTCACTTTATTTATTAGTTGGCTCTCCGTAGGCCCAGGTGGAAAATTACGGTGAGCAATGGAGCTTCCATGTTTACAGATGTTAAAAAAAAAAAGAGGCACAGTGACATTTATGTCATTATGTGCCAAGCTTGATGGATAGCTGTAAACACGGAAATCTCTAATCTTACTTTGTCTGTTGTTAACCTCTTTTGCAAATCTCTTAGTGCTTATCTTAGCTTACGGAATAGATGAGTTCTTCCTAACGTTTTGGTGTAGTGTTTTTCCCTAGGGTTCCTTCGCCTTCATGTTCCTAGAATTACCTTGAGAGAACATGGGCAGCCTATAAATTTTATAAATCAAACAAAGATATGTTTTCTTCCCAAACCTCCCATTGTTCACACCTCCTGGCTTAACCTCTTACTCACCCCTTAAGTCCAACTGTGTATAACTCTATCAATATGCATGTTTCCTCCATTCCCCTCTCCCTGCTCAGGGTTGTGAAATTGTAGGTGTTAACTCTCTGAGAAGAGGACTTTCCTGTTTAGACAGTGATGGGTTGCATCTCATTCTTGTACGTGACGAGTCAGGATCGCGGCATTTGGGACTTGAGGTGGGATGTTGGACGTCGGCTCTAGAGTCCTGTCTGGTCCCCATTCTCAGTCACCCTTTTGAATTATATACTATAAGCTTCTTCTTTGGGCAAAGAACTTCCTCTGACTCGCTTGCTTGTGCAAACTGCTCAAGAAATAATTCAGGAATGTGCTTGTAGTGCTCAGTCAATGTGCTTACTCTCCAATTCCTTTTTGGCTGAGAAAGAGTTTTGCTGGTTTCTTGTTTGGCTTCACGCTATAGTAGAAAAAGTTAAATACAGGCAGACTTCGACTTACTACTATTTGTTTAGTGACCGTTCGGAGTAACACCAACACTGGAAAAAAGTGACATGACCATTTTCACACTTACGACCCTAACCCTTAACAACCATCTTAGTAACTGAACAACTGCAGTGATTCACTTAACTATGGCAAGAAAGGTCATAAAATGGGGCAAAACTCCCTCAGCAACTATTTTGTTTAGCAACCAAAATTTGGGGGTCCGTTGTGGTCATAAGTCGAGGACTACCTGTATATTAAATGTCCCAGAAAAACCGCACGGTCTTCTCTGTTGCATATGAGAATGGAGTGGTCAGAACCAGTGGAGGTCAAGAATCAAGGACAAAATAGTGACCAACCAAGAGTGTC
The DNA here is from genome assembly GCA_023053685.1 of Diadophis punctatus similis. Classification (NCBI taxonomy): domain Eukaryota; kingdom Metazoa; phylum Chordata; class Lepidosauria; order Squamata; family Dipsadidae; genus Diadophis; species Diadophis punctatus. Next base: position 2,208,993 of record JALIGW010000022.1, read on the forward strand.
TGCAAGATGTGGTCAAAAAAGTCAAGATGGCCACCCCAAAAGTCCAATCAAGCTTTGCCTATTTGTTAAGCGCAACATGGACAAAACACTTCCTCCTCTCGGCCTTTTAGAGATCTTTTTTTTTCTTTTTAATTTTCTCCCTAACTTTTAGATCTCTAATGTTAGAAGAAGCTAAAGAAGAACATGGTAGATTTCTTTTATTCTTTTATTTTTTCTCAAATCCTAAATCTTATCTGGAAAAAAATTCCCAGTGATGAATTTGTCTATTTTTGACTGATTACTCTCAATGTTTAGGCTACTTGTATGATTCTGGATTTTATTTTCTTCTGGATTTCTCGGGGCTGTTCTTTGCCCCCAGCTGGAAGATGGCTCTGTAGTCCCTTTCCCAAGAACGAGGGGGTTGGGCTGGGCGCTCCTTTCTACCCAGCCATAGGCCAGCCTTTCACATATCCCGAGACACAAAGGGCATTGCCAAATTGGGAAGGACTGAAATCCATATTTAGTTCAAACGTGTCACTTGCGGGAGCTAATTTTAACCTGCTCTTGGGAGGCCGAGTCTGTTCGGAGTGAGGTCATCTCTTGTGGGCCCTTAACAAAGTTCACCAGCTAGAAACGCAACCGGGCAACCACCACCCACAGGGTCTTCTCCTAGATGTGGACCAAGCAGAAGAACGGGCCCATTTGCTAGACAAGGGTGATGCATGAAGACTCTCTGTCTAGGGAGATTCTCCGTCATCCGGGTCATGGTTGTCCCAAAGGTGCTTTTTTTCCAAGAGGCAAATGGGACTTTCTGGTTTTTCTTTGAAGAGGTTTCGCTTCTCATCCAAGAGGCTTCTTCCGCTCTGACTGAAGAATTCCATTCCCCACCAGTCAGAGCTGAAGAAGCTTCTCGGATGAGAAGCAAAACATCTTCAAAGTCCATTTGCCTCTTGGGAAAAAAGCACCTTTGGGACATGAGATCCTCTCCACCCTGATCTGATTTTTCTGCCTCTCGGGAGCAACAGATCAGGATCTGAATCTCCTTGAACTAAATCAGAAGTTTTTACAATAGACATTTTTATGCGAAAAAGACAGCTGGGACATTCTGTAAGGCAAGGAGAAATAAGAGCACAAAGACAGCAGCGTGGAACAAGGGATGCCAATGCAGGTCGTCCTCGACTTACGACCACAATTGAGCCCAACATTTCTGTTGCTAAGTTGTTCAGTGAGTTTTGTCCGATTTTACAATCTTTCCTGCCAGAATTGCTAAGTGAATCGCTGTGGTCGTTAAGTTAGTCACACGGTTGTTAAGTGCATCTGGCTTCCCCATTGACTCTGCTTGTCAGTCGGTCGCAAAAAAAGGGGATCATGGGACGCCAGCACACTGCGACCGTCATAAATATGAGTCAGGTGCCTAGAGTCTCAATTTTGATCACGGGGCCATGGGGATGCTGCAGCGGTCAGAAGTGTGAAAAATGGTCATAAGTCACATTTTTTTCAGTGCCATGATAACTTCTAATGAATGGTCACTAAATGAACTGTTGTAAGTCGAGAACTATCTGTATTTGGATTTTATCAGTTGTTTATTCCTTAAGAACGATTGGCCAAACCTTTGCCTGCTAGATAAGGAATGTCAAAATGTCCAGTTTTGAGCTAGTTCTCAACTGTGAATTAAGAATTGAGTGTTGAGCTAGTTTTCAATTTCCTCAATTTAGGAAGCTCCTTTTTGTTTCATTTATAGTAATCCGTCCCCAGAATAGGTAATCATCCCAAACCAGGAACATATTCTACTTTTTGTTTCGCTGTCATTCTAACTTCTTCAAATATGGTCCACTTAACATTCAGATCAGGGATGTCCAACCTTGGTGATTTTAAGACTTGTGGATATCTGGGCCCAAAGCAGAGCAGGTACCTAGCCTCCTCCTCCTCCTCCTCCTCCTCCTCTCCTCCTCCTCCTCCTCCTCCTCCTCCTCCTCCTCCTCCTCCTCCTCCTCCTCCTCCTCCTCCTCCTCCTCCTCCTCCTCCTCCTCCACAAATCCCACTCCCTTCTAGATAGCTGATGATGCTATCTAGTTGGGTAGTGAAACGTTTGCAAGAAAAATAACCCATCTTAGAGAGCACCCACCGTCATTCTCCTCCTCCTCCTCCCCCTCCCCTCGTCTTCCCCAGTCCACAAACCCCACTCCCTTCTAGATAGCTGATGATGTTACCTAGTTGGGTAGTGAAACGTCTGCAAGAAAACCACCAAGCTCAGACAGCATCAAGGACCCCATAGTCCTCCTCCTCCTCCCTTCTTGCCCCCCCCTTGCCTCCCCCCTGTCAAATAAGGCCCCCTTCATAAGCCGCTCACTCAGCAGCCCTTGCTAACCAAGGGCGTTTGTCTTCTTGGGGGGTGGGGGGGGCGAGAGCAGGGAGGGCAGCTGCCCTATAATGCAGCTTTGAATCTGGCAAAGGGAAGAGAGTTTCTGCAAAGTTTCTCTCGCATGTTTGCTGGAGGCGCTAACAAATTCTGCCAGTTGACAGCTGAAAGAGCCGTGTGTGTGCTCTGGCACGGCAGCGCACCGGCCACCAAAACCACAAGTGCTTGGCCACTCCGAAGCCCAGATGCCAAAGCAGCGAGGAGGGAGAACGGAGCAGAGCTACCTCGTCCTCCAAACTCTTTGCAGAAAGGGAGAGTGGTTTTTGCACCTTCGATTTCATTCCAGGGGTGTAGTCCTCGACTTACGACCATAATCCCCCCCCTCCAATTTAGGTGAGTGAGACATTGGTTAAGTTTTTGCGACCTTTCTTGCCACAATTGTTAAGGGAATCACTGCAGCTGTTAAGTGTAGTCGCACGGTTGTTAAGTGAATCCGGCTTGCCCGTTGATTTTGCGTGTCAGAAGGTCGCAAAAAGGGATCACGTGATTCCACGACACCACAACCGTCATAAATATGAGTCAGCTGCCAAGCGTCTGAATTTTGATCAAGTGACCACAGGGATGCTGCAACGGTCGTAAGTGTGAAAAACGGTCCTAAGTCACTTTTTTAAGTGCCTTTGATTGGTCACTAAATGAGAGGAAGACAACAGGCTAAAGATCTTGAACCCCTTTCCTCCCCGAAGGAGTTGATGGCAGCTGGAGAGTTAATCAAGGGGGAAGAATCACACAACTGGATTGGCCGACTTCTGGGGCAACATTCAAAACCTGACCAAATGAGAGCAGTGTCTCCAAAGAACATAGATTTTAAAGATTATAGATTAGTTGTACTGATGATGTTCCCTAGTAGGGTCATGAAATGTCTGCAAGAAAAGAACTCAGCTCAGAGAGCACTGAGGACCACAGTCCTCCTCCTCCTCTTCCTCCTTGCCTCTCCACAAACCCCACTCCCTTGTATCTCTGATGATGCTACCTAGTTGGGTAGTGAAACGTTTGCAAGAAAAATAACCCATCTTAGAGAGCACCAAGGACCCACAATCCTCCTCCTCTCCACAAATCCCACTCCCTCTAGATAGCTGATGATACTGTCTAGTTGGGTAGTGAAAAGTTTGCAAGAAAAATAGTCCATCTTAGAAAGCACCCACCGTCATTCTCCTCCTCTTCTTCTCCTCCCCCCCTCCACAAATCCCACTGCCTTCTAGATAGCTGATGGTGCTACCTAGTTGGGTAGTGAAACGTCTTCAGGAAAACAACCACGCTCAGAGAGCCCCAAGGGAGCCTTAGATTTTATAGATCTTAGCTGAGCATGTAAAGACCAACTAAATTTGGGCTGGGAAGTAGATAACGGTCAGCATTGATGGGGGGTTCATTTGGAAGCATCAGGCTGTCCCAGCATACTTTCCCCAATTTAATCTACAAGTAGCATCTTCAAAGCCTTTGAACTTTTTTCTCTGAAATTAACCACCCGGTTCTGGCATCTCCCAGCTAAGAAAAAGGCCCAGTTTCCAAAATTTATTCTTGGTCTCCAACCCGGTGCCCCCCAGGATTGAAGGCCGGGGTTGTTTACAATCGATGCAGCATCTCTTGTCGCTTGGAGTTGCCTCTCAACCCAGTCGTATTGGCTGACGACGTTTGGCATGTCTGCAGCCAGTAGCACACACAAACACACACACCTGTCCAGGCATGGGCCCCGGGTTGTTGCTCCTGGCTGGGCTTCAGGGCACGTCTGTTTGGTCCCCGATGTCTCGGCGGGAGAAGACACGCTTCGGACAAGCTAAATACACCCCACGGGCTGGGTTTTCTGGAATCCCCCACGAGGCACGTCTCGGTGGTAGGCTTCAAAAACAGGCTGCAAAATGCAAATGGGGAGAATTTGGATCCGAAGCCATCCGCCTCTCTTGAATTTGGGTTTGTTTTTTTAAAAGCATTGATCCGATGAAGTGGTGGCTTTTAGGAAGGTGGAAAGCTACTTTAGACAACAAAGGTGCATTTAGAAGCCCCTTGATTGATGTGGAGAGGAGCTGAGCTCCGTAGATTCCTGGCAGAGATTTCCCAAGCCGTTCCTCAGGGAGCGATTGCGGTATTTTTTTTAAATAAATAAACGTTTATTTATTTGCACGCAAAGCACATACCGGTAATCGGCCAACAAGCCATTATCATTCCCTAAATCCACTTCTTAGTGGATTCAAAGACCCCTGCGTGGAAGTGGAGAGGGGCTTGTACAGGTACTCTTCGGCTTAACAACAGTTGGTTTAGTGACCGCTCAAAGTTACAACGGCACTGAAAAATGTGACTTGTGACCATTTTTCACAGTTATCCAGTGGTGGGATTCAGCCGGTTCGGTTCGGGTGAACTGGTTGTTAAATTGCTGGCTGGCCTTGCCCCTCCCCTCCCTGCCCCTTCCAGGAGTTCCCACACACCACGTTTTGGCTCCCAGGTAAGTGCAGGGAGGCCTACTAGGCCCAAAACAAGGCACCGGGGTGGGGTGGGGTGCAGTGCGTCCCCCCGTGGCCCATTTTTCCTCGGGGGTGCAGGAGGCCAAGTGCTGCCTGTCACACACCCTGGCCACGCCCACCATGGCCCCAGCCAGCCAGCCGGTCATTAGGGCAGAGAACCGGTTGTTAAATTATTTGAATCCCACCACTGGTTATGACCTTTGCAGCTTTCCCACGATCATGGGATCAGAATTCAGAGTGGGTTTTGTGGAGTGGAGAGGAGGAGGAGGACGACGACGACTGTGGTCCTCAGTGCTCTCTGAGCTGAGTTCTTTTCTTGCAGACATTTCATGACCCTACTAGGGAACATCATCAGTACAACTAATCTATAATCTTTAAAATCTATGTTCTTTGAGGACACTGCTCCCATTTGGTCAGGTTTTGAATGCTGCCCCAGATGTGGCCAATCCAGTTGTGTGATTCTTCCCCCTTGATTAACTCTCCAGCTGCCATCAACTCCTTCGGGGAGAACAGGGGTTCAAGATCTTTAGCCTGTTGTCTTCCTCTCGTTTAGTGACCAATCAAAGGCACAGAAAAATGTGACTGATGATTGTTTTTCACAGTTATGATCTTTGCAACTTCCCCAGGGATCAGAATTCAGACACATGGCAACTGACTCATATTTATGACTGTTGCTGTGTCCCAGGATTATGTGATCTTTTGCGACCTTCTCACAAACAAAGTCAATGGGAAGGTCAGATTCACTTAACAGCTGTGTGAATAACTTAACAACTGCATTGATTCACTTAACAACTGTGACAAGAAAGGTCGTAAAATGTGGCAAAAGTCACAACAAATTTCTCGCTTCAGAACAGAAATGTTGGGCTCAATTATGGTCATAAGTCGAGGACTACCTGTAGACTGTGACAGGAAAACACTCTTAAACTCCCCCGAAAAGGACACCTGGACTATTCAGTGAAATAATTTCTCATTGCTTTGCTGAATTTTCTTGCTGCAGGGAGGTGGTTCTTCCTTCCCAGGGGATACACACTTTTTTTTCTTGTAAAATTTAAGGAATTCTATGTTTTCCTATACATTGTATTATATTGATGAATTAAATAATGAGTTAAATTAGAGAATAACTTAGTTTAAAATTGATTGTTTGTGTCCATACATCTTAAAGCACGCTGGCTGGGGAATCCATGTTAAAAGTTGACCAGATTGAGAAACATTGCTTTTCTCTGCACCCCACGAAGAATTCTCCTTCCCTTCCCTGCTCTTTCGACTCTTTCCCCCTCTCCAAATTCCTAAAGACACACACACCCCACCGCCTGAGCATCACCCAGCATCTTGGATGCTGACAGAGGACACAGAACGGAGGGTTTTAACGGGCAGGCCTGCCTATCAAATTCTGTTGATGCAGCCCTCACATTTTCCTGGCTGCAGCTCCTGCGGTTAGGGGTAGCGTGCAAAGAGCCAAGGTAAGCTGCGAGGCACTTGGGCCGCTCACCACATACACACACACACACACACACACCCTTGCATACAGACACAAAGAGACAGGGAATCTGTTCAGCCGGGAGGCGGCTATGCCTACGGCTGGCTTGTCAATCAAGATTGAAGTGCTCAGAGGGCAGCTGCCTCTGCAGAGAGCAGCGTGCAACAGATGCAGCTTTTACACACACACACACACACACACACACACACACACACACACACACACCACTCTACCTTTGGCATCAAGACCCCTGGGGTATTTGCACCCCTAATCCCGACCTGTTTGTTGGGTGGAGAGGTTCGGAGTCTTTCCCACAAATGCAGATCTCAAACCACTTCACCCTCACCGCTGAACTCCTTCCTAAGTCAGAGGGCAGCCGTCTCCAACCCTGGCAACTTTAAGACTCCCAGAGTTGGGAGTTGAAGTCCACAAGCCTTAAAGTTGGCAAGGTTGGAGACCCCTGTCATAGGGGACATTTTTGTCAAATTTTGATTTAAAAAAAATTAAAATCCAGAGACCCCTGAACTACAAGACGGGGCAGCAAATAAGATGGATGGATGGATGGATGGATGGATAGATGATAGATAGATAGATAGATAGATAGATAGATAGATAGATAGATAGATAGATAGATAGATAGATAGATAGATAGATAGATAGATAATATAGATGATAGATGATAAATGATAGATCTTTTCTTGAAATGATAGACAGACAGATAGATGGATCTTTTTCTCAAAAAGGTAGGTAGATGATAGACAGACAGATATAGATAATATGAGATAGATGATAGATAGATAGATAGATAGATAGATAGATAGATAGATAGACAGACAGACAGACAGACAGACAGACAGACAGACAGACAGACAGACAGACAGACAGACAGACAGACAGACAGACAGACAGACAGACAGACAGATAGATAGATAGATAGATAGATAGATAGATGCAATAATTTTTTTAAAAAACTCTTGCCCCACTTAATGAGACAAACAGGGCAGTTTGTATTTTTAATGTTTATGGTGCTATTACAGGTAGTACTTGACTTACGACCAAAATTTGGGGGGTGTCAAAATTTCCGTGGCTTTAAGCAAATCCGGCTTCTTCCGCTGACTTTCCCGGAAACCAGCTGGGAAGGTCACGTGACCCTGGGGTGCAATTGCCAAGCGCCTGAATTTTGATCACGTCACTGTGAGGGAGTGAGGATTGTAACTGCGAGGACCGGTCGTAAATCACATTTTTTTCAGTGTCATCGTAACTTCAAACCGTTGTTAAACAAATGGTTGTAACCAATAGGGGAGAATATTTTGTAGCTCAGGGTTGAGATGAAGGGTCCTGGGTGGTCTCTGAGCTGGGTGGTTTTCTTGCAGATGTTTCATTACCAAACTAGATAACATCATCAAGGTAGAAGGGAGGGGGGTTTTATGGAGTAGAAGAAGAGAGGGAGGAGGAGCGTGGGGTCCTTGGTGCTCTCTGAGCTTGGTTATTTTCTGGCAGACATTTCATTACCAAACTGGGTAACATCATCAGTGCTAGAAGGGAATGGGGTTTGCTCTCTGCTTAAACACAGTTCCTTTTAGCATGGATTTGTTACCTACTTTGGGTAATGAAACATCTACCAAGAAAACAACCAAACTCAGAGAGCACCAAGAATGTTTGTAAATTTAGGACTACCTCTAATAGTTGTGGATTTATTTCAGGTGTCATCTCAATGTGTAAAACGCCTCTGGGTTTGTCCGGTAAGCAGCCCTACCGAATGGCCCCTCTATTTTCCATACTGGGAGACTTTGAGGGAGCCATGAGATGTTAGACCCACCGTTCTTTTGGGGTGGGCTCCGTGCCAGGGTCTGTCAATGTCAAATCCCAAAGAACGGCAGCCTTTTTCGCATCCAACTCAGCCGACGTGCGCCCAGGAGCATCCAGGCCCCCCAGAGGGGACTGTGTTGTATTTGGAACCCTTTTATGACCCACAACATTTTCCAAGTGCATCTCCCACCAAAACAACTGGGCTGAATTATTAGATAAATTGTCTACTGCAAAATAAATAAATACCCTCACCCATAACAGACTTTTTCGTAATGTGCACTAATATTTGTGTTGGGAGGCAGCAGAGATGCGATTTGGCATCCCGGCTGTTTGGGGTGGGGTGTTGTGTTTGTCAACGTTAAGTAGTGACTTTGCAGAGGGAAAAGGACACGTAAAATAAGGAGACGGGACACGGTGTCGTTTTTCAGTCCTGGAGCGAAAGGAAACGTTTCACGGTGAGCCAACTTGGAGTCTCTTTCAGGATGAGGGAGCCCCCCTCCCCACGAATTGCTTAAAATCACTCATATGGATCAGTATGAATGCGTTGCACCTAAAAACCAGGTGGAGCTTTGATCTCACCGTTGGGGGTCCCATCTTGACTCTTTTGACCACAAAAAGGTCAAAAAAAGCACAACCCTGAGAACCTGCAATAAGCAGGATGAATGCTGAGTTTATATTAGGGCGAGATGGCTGGGTGACTTTGGGCCAATCACCAGGGGACAGTGAGTTCTGGTTCCACCTTAGGCATGAAAGCTGACTGGTGTCTTTGGGCCCTCATCAGACAATAATAATAATAATAATAACAGAGTTGGAAGGGACCTTGGAGTCTTCTAGTCCAACCCCCTGCTTAGGCAGGAAACCCTATACCACTTCAGACAAATGGTTATCCAACATCTTCTTAAAAACTTCCAGTGTTGGAGCATTCAACAGTGAATCAGGAAGACAAAATCAGGAGACAGTGAATTCTAGTTCTACCTCAGGCATGAAAGCCAGGTGTGTGACTTTGGGCCAATCACCAGGAGATGGTGAGTTAAAGTTCTACCTTAGCCATGAAAGGCATCTGGGTGACTTTGGGCCAATTACTAGGAGACAGTGAGTTCTAGTCTCTCCGTAGCCATGAAAATGTTACTTGGGAAAACCCCCAAAGAAGCAAGTCAAATGGATATTTCCCCCTCCCCCCATAAAGAATGCAATGTCCCTTAAAGAACTTCGCATATTGAAGGGGAGGGTCTGGTTGCATATTTTGAGGTGGGGTAGTGTAGGAGGGGCTCCAGCATCTACATAAAGACTTGCTTGAAAAAAGGGAAGACAATTGTTTTGCTAAGATTAAAGATGGATGGATGAATTGCATTTTCATCCCACGTTCATTATTGCTTATACATGACTGAAGGTGGCGAACATCACCTAATACACCTTCCTTCTCCTATTTTTCCCTCAACAACAACCCTGTGAGGTGGGTTGTTGGGATGAGAGAGGGACTGGCCCAATGTCACCCAGTGGCTTCCATGCCTAAGGCAGGACTACAACTCCCCGTCTCCTGGTGATTTGCCCCCCCCCAACCCCACTATCTAGAAGAGTCCTATATTTTTCCTGGTCTGAATATGCAGATAATTTATTTCTTTATAATCTCGATTGTCCTTGAGAATGATTTCAAGGTTGGTGGTGGGGGCTCAGGAGGACCGTCCTCTTGAAAGACCCTTCACAGAAGCAGTGCCCCCCCTCTTGCAACCAAGGGCAGCTGAGATGTGAGAGACTCTTGCGGGGGTTGTGTCTACACAATCCAGGAAGGGCTGTCCGAATCGGAGACCTGGCTCTCCTTGAAGACACAGGAGCTCCTGTCAAGGTGATGGGTGACCTCATGTCTGCTTGATGAGGGCAACATTCAAAGACCCTTTTGTAGAATAAAGCTGCGTTTCTCAAACTTGGGCCACTTGAAGACAGGAGTGGGTGGGTGGGTGGGTGGGTGGGGGACCAACTCCCAGAATTCCCTAGCCCCGGCTGTCATGTCGAAATATTAATCCAACAGGTGCCTCAAACACAACCGAGGAGAATTTAGCTAGCAAACCCTTTTGCTTTGGCATGTTTTCTGTGCCAGCTCTGCTTTGAAACTTAGATTTAACCATGATTCATTGTCAGTGGGCTGTGGGACTGTCTATCCTGGATGTTGCAGACTCCAGGTAGACCCTCAATAATAGCCTTTGCCTCCCCTCTCTGCAGCCCTAGATCAACGTTTGTCAAACTTGGCCACTTGAAGACGGAGGGATGCCAGCCCTCTCTATCCTGCCATTAAAAAAAAACCACAATTTTTCTTGTAACCTTGCAAGATACGACAGGTGGACTTCCAATCCCAGAATCCCCCAGCCGCCATAGTTGCTAAATTAATAACACGGCTGTTAAGTGAATCTGGCTTCCCTATTGACTTGGCTTGTTAGAAGGTCGCAAAAGGGGATCATGTGTCCCTGGGACACCACGACCGTCATAAGTATGAGTCAGTTGCCAAGCGTCTGAATTTTTGATCACGTGACCACGGGGATGCTGGAATGGTCGTAAGTGTGAAAAACGGTCATGTCACTTTTTTCAGTGCCACTGTGACTTCAAAGTTGGTTGCAAGTTGAGGACCCACCTGTACAGGTTCACTTCATTTAGTGACCGTTCGAAGTTACCGGTACAATGGCAGTGCAAAAGCGACCGATGACCCTTTTTCACACTTACAACCGCTGCAGAATCCCCTTGGTCACGTGATATACATTCGGCTGCTTCATATTTATGACGGTTGCAGTGACTCTGGGAGTCACGTGATCCCCTTTTGCGACCTTCCTGACAAGCCAAATCAATGGGGGGGGCAGCCAGATTCACTTAAAAACCGTGTGACTAATTTAACATCTGCAGTGATTCACTTAACAGATGGGGTAAGTCGCAAAACGGGGAAAAACTCACTTAAGAAATGTCTCACTTAGCCACAGAAATTCTGGGCTCAATTGTGGTCGTACGTCGAGGACGACCTGTGTTGTAATCACGCACCTCTGCCTGTTTTGCAGTTCCTCATCTCGGAGGGTGGCCAGGAGCGGCTGCCATGCCCGGCTGAGTGCCCCCCCCACGAACACGGCCGACCCCTCTGTGCCTCTGACGGGAAGTTTTACAGGTCGCCCTGTGCCTTCCAGGAAGCCAGGTGTGAACATCCCAACCTGCAGGTGTGGCCCCGTTTCCGCTGCAGAGGAGCTGCCCAGAGGGATAACAACAGTAAGGAGACCAGGACTGGGGGGGGATCGGGGGGTGGGGGGGAGATGGAAAAGAGGTGCCCCTGTGTCACGGGGGGAGGGAGGAGGACGTGGAGAGAATTTTGGGTAAGTGTGGCTTTTCCCAGGTGGACGTAGCTGTGAAACTGGGCTGTGGTGTGAATTGATTGATTGACAAATTGCTTATTAATATTTCTCGATTTACGACCATAATTGTCCAGACCTCCAAGGGACTGGCCCCGATGGCCGTAGCTGTGAAACCGGACTGCGGTGTGAATTGATTGATTAGCAAATTGTTTATAGGTAGGAGTTGAAGTCTACCCTCTAAAAGCCGCCAAGGTTCAATGTCCAATCTTGACTTGTGTCTTCCTCCCATTTCTTCCGTAGGTGCCAATCTGACTCGTTGCCAAGAAGACCGAGCGGCTGCCCTCGCCAAATCCCGGCGCCAGACCCAGGCCCCGTACGTGCCCGAATGTAGTGAGAATGGCGCCTTCCTAGAGGTGAATCTACGTCTTCCTTACAGCACCGGGCGAACTTCCCGTCGTGCCCCATCTTGACTCGCTCCCAATAGCAAGAACGGGCAGAAAGTACATTGACTCAGTACAGGAATCTTCTACAGCAGGGGGATCAAACTCGATTTCATTGAGGGCTGCATCAGGGCTGTGGTTGACCTCTGTGGGAGGGGCAGATTGACTGGGTGGGCGTGGCCAGCTTGAGGCCACTCCCCAAACTGCTGGCATGTTTCCTCTATGCACTGGGTAAAACGGGCTGAAGCGGCGCGGGCCAGCCCTTTACTTTTTCTTTTTTCTTTTTTCTTTTTTCTTTTTTCTTTTTTCTTTTTTCTTTTTTCTTTTTTCTTTTTTCTTTTTTTTATTAGGGGTACTCGTCTATTTGGACGATACAGCCCTTTACATTTTCCAGGATAGCCCCATGGGCCGGATCCGGCCACATCACAGGCTGGATCTGGCCCATGGCCTTGTGTTTGACACCCCTGTTCTACGGGGTCCTTCGGAGCTCAGGGTGAAGGTATTAAAGTTTGTTGCATAAAAAATCAAAACCAGAAGCACACACAGATGACTGATTCAACTGGATTCAATAACTTCTTTATAAACATAATAATATATATATTTACAATGCCACAAGTAGAATTTTTCTTCAATCAGTTACAGGTAAACACAAGCAGGAGAGTTAGTTTCATTTCAGCAGAGTTCAGAGTGGAAGAGTACAGAGTGGAGACTGGAGCCACACCCAGCCTTAAGCTAAAGTTTTCAGTTTTGATTCTCTGCACAGACTCAGAAGTGGTTAGCTCCCATTGGCTGATTCAATTGCTATGCTTATTCATTGACTGACCTTGTTAACATGGCTCTCCCAGTCATGAATATTTATTTATTTATCTGCCCAGGTCCAGTGCCATAAACAAACCGGCTATTGTTGGTGCTCTACCCCGGAAGGCAAGCCCATCGCAGGAACGTCTGCCCTGAACCAAGCGCCCAATTGCACAGGTAAGCCTTCCTGGCATTCTCTCACTTCCAGCCAGGCTCCTGGGGGCTGATGGGTGGGGTGGAGAAACAAGGAATTTATCCAAGATTTATTTTCCTGGTTTGGGGGGCTCGGCTGCTCTTCTGAACTGAAATAATTAATGCAGAGAAAATAATTTAAAACATTTTTTTGTCTTTTAATGACTCCATAATCCCTTGCATCGGGGTGGAGTCTGGGCAACTGAATGGAGCTGAGTGTTTACTGGCTGGATGCCCTTCCTGTCGCCAATGCAGAGTTCACAGCTGATATTTACACATTGTGCCCAGAGAGAGAAATATTTGCCGCTACCTAGGATCGAACTCACAGCCTCCTGATTGTGTGGCGAGAGCTCCACCTCTAGGCCACTGCACCACTCAGAGAAAATAATTGATAATTAAATTAAATTAAATTGAACATACTGTATTAATTAATAAATTTAATAATAAATTAATAAATTAATAAATATTCAAGGGAACTCCTGGGTATCTTAATAAAATATCAAGAACAGCTAGAAATCCAGATAAGACTAAGAGTGGTGTTTTTCAAACCTGGCAACTTTAAGACATATGGTGTGCTGGCTGGGGAATTCTGGGAGTTGAAGTCCATATGTCCTCAACTTATAATCATTTGTAGTTGAAGTCCAGGTAGTTCTCAACTTACAATCATTTGTAGTTACAACAGTGCTGATAAAGGTGATTTATGACCTGTCCTTGCACTTATGACCTTATGATGAAGACTTATGACCTGTCCTCGCACTTACGACCATTGCAACATCCCCAGGGCCACATGATTACAATTTCAGGTGGTTGGCAACCAGCATGTATTTACATGGTTGTGGCACCCACCTTCTCAGCTGGCTTCCAACAAGCCAAGTTTGTGGGGGAAGCTGGATTCGTTTAATGACGGGGCAAAAACGGTTGCAAAATCAGGCACGACTGACATAACACACAGATTGCTGGACGTTCCAGTCGCAACGGTGCTTATAAATCGAGGACTGTCTGTAAACCTTGGTTAGTAACCCCTTTATTCCTTCTGTCTCTTCTGCGTCCGCCCCAAACCAGGAATGGATTCATCGGGAACTTCATGGCAAGATGCCCATTCTTCCAAGCGAGGTAAGTCGCCCTCTGCTGGCTGTTATGCCCAGCGACTGAGTGTGCATGATGTGCCTAACTTGGTTATTGACTTAACCCGTGTTCTGGATTCACACAATGCACTGAGGTTCAAACTAACCCGGTTTAGCATGTCGTGGGGACGTAGCCCCTGGGGCTTCGACTGACCTTCTAGAAAAGGTGCTGTAAACCCGGTAGTTCACAATCTCGGCTTGCGAATCCTGCTGGGGTGTGTGAGTACTACATTTCTGGTCTGTTGCATGAGTGAACGAGGCATTTTATTTATTGGCTTAAGTTTAGTCATATGTTCAGAGGTGGGTTCCTACCGGTTCGTACCGGTTCTATAGAACCGGTAGTAACTTGGCGGCCTGTGTCGCTGGAACCGGCAGCGACCCAGGCCTGCCATGCCCACGAGCTGGTTCTCTCGGCGGCGCCATAGGCGCCGCCATCTTGTTTTTTGCTTCTGCGCATGTGCAGAAGCTTTGTTTTAGTACTGCGCATGTGCGCCTGCCCGTGCAAAGCAGCCGTGCGGCGCACAATGCACACATGCATGCGCGGCACATTCCTGAGCAAACTGGCAGTAAAGAAATCCAGACCCACCCCTGCATATGTCAAATTGGAAGACCACCCATCTCACTCACAGAACAGTGGGGCTCAATTTTTTTTACTACCGGTTCTGTGGGCGTGGCTTGGTGGGCGTGGCAGGGGAAGGATACTGCAAAATCTCCATTTCCTCCTGATCAGCTGGGACTCGGAAGGCAGAGAATAGATGGGGGCGGGGCCAGTCAGAGGTGGTATTTACCGGTTCTCCAAACTACTCAAAATCTCCGCTACCGGTTCTGCAGAACTGGTCAGAACCTGCTGAATCCCACCTCTGGTACAGCTAAAACAACCTATTAAAATTATTAAAATTAATGTTACATTTACTGTAGCTGGATTTCAGGAGTACATAACTGGCCCTCTAGGAAACTGACCCCCACCCAGGGATGTCTGCAGGGAGGGGCTCAAAAAAGCCTAAACGGCAGCCACTACCAGGCAGTGAAGCCCCGCCCCTTTTTCTCATACACTATGCAGATTTTGATTGCATGTTTATGGCTTCCTTCTTGACCTTTTTGACCTTCTGAGGAGACTCCCGCATTTCCCAATTCCCCCTCCTACCATTGGCAGAAGAGCAATGGTAGGAGGGGTTTTTCCCACCATTTGACGATGTAATGGAATGTAGCCTGGATTCCCAGGTGGGAGGGGCTGCATTCCAGAGGAATAAGAGGCAACTCAGTTCTGATAGTTTTGTGTATGAGAATGGGGGTGAAGACAGCTCCTCCCTAACAGTTCCCACAGTGTATGTTTTATGATGCAAGTTGTCTTACTTCAGTTTGGCAAGTTTTCAACTTGCCTTTCTTGGGATTTGGAGCCTGACTGATAAGAAACCTAAGAAGTCTTAAAATAGGTTTCATGTCACCCCTTCCTTCATAGCAGCCCTCAGCCCCTCCCGAGAAGACACATCTGAAACACTGGTTTAGAGCAGTGTTTCCCAGCCTTAGCCACTTTAAGATGTGTGGACTTCAACTCCCAGAATTCCCTAGCCATGTTAGGGAACTTTTGGACATGAAGTCCACCCATCTAAAAGTGGCTAGGGAATTCTGGGAGTTGAAGTCCACCCATCTAAAAGCTGCCCAGGTTGAGAAACGCTGATTTATAGCTACTTGAGCTCCGAAAGGGGGCCTTCCTGACAAAAACGAAAGTCATTTTCTGCATTCCGCCTTTTAATGCCTTTGGGGTGGGGTGGGGTTGCTTAGCAGGCAGAAGTTCAACCGACTGAGCTTCTTCTGTCTTAGGAAAGCATATCCCTGTCGGGTTTCGGGTTGGTCACCTCCCTCGGTTTGCGTCAAATGTAGAACCCCGATGAGCCTCAAGGCGCCCCCTGTAGCTCTAAATTCTCTCACTCTTTGGACACAGAAGATGACATTAAACCCTCTGTAATAGCTGCCTTCCACCTCTTTTCCTCCCTGAGCGCAGAAGAAGGTGTGGCCCCCCGGCCTACTCAGCCAAGCCCTGTGCCCCGCAGGCAGCCAGGTAGGTGTAGCCCTTCCTTCTCCCCCCCCCCCCCGGTCCATGCCCACCAGGCCACTGCCCTAGGTTTTGGGGTGGGGGGGATGAGCTGCTGGGACTCGCCAGAACTGGACTGTTGTTGCACGGGTGTGTTTGCAGTGCTAGGCAATGATTGCACAATGCATGCTTCGAATGGAGACACTGAATGTGGACTTTTACACCTGCCAGGCCTGAGTCTCCCTATCTCTTTCTTTCTTTCTTTCTTTCTTTCTTTCTTTCTTTCTTTCTTTCTTTCTTTCTTTCTTTCTTTCTTTCTTTCTTTCTTTCTCTCGTTCCTCCCTTCCTCCCTCCCTCCCTCCCTTTCTTTTTATTACTATTCTTTTTATTTAATTTATGTATATCCCACCTTCACTATTTTTATCAAGAAACTAACAAACATATCTAATACTCCTTCCTCCTATTATTCCCACAACAAACCTGTGAGGTGGGCTGAGCTGAGAAAGAGAAGGACTTGCCTAAAGTTACTCAGCTGCTTTTCATGCCTAGAACTCCCAGTCTCCTGGTGATTGGCCCAACCAGCTATCATGCCTAAGGCGGGACTAGAACTCCCAGTCTCCTGGTGATTGGCAGGATTAGAACTCACCATCTCACTCACCGATGAATCTAAATATGCATGAAAATGAATATAAATGAATATATAAAGCAGCGGCAATCCCTGTCGGCTGAGTGGGCAACTCCGGTGGATGGGTGGCACAGCTGCCCTTAGTTGGGGTGGGGTGTCCTGCCCTGTTTGGTGAGAGGTGCTCTCTTGATGAGGAAGCCTGGCAGGGTTAAAGATGGACTCCCCCACACCCTGAACAGGACCAGGAGACCCCTTGGATGTGGCAGGATGGGCCGAGTTGGGGGGGGGCAAGAGAAAAACCGGAAGGGCCATTGAGGCACCAAAGAATTGGGTGGGGTAAGATAGTTTCCAGATGCCACATTATTGCCCTAACCCCCTCTGCTTCTGTTTCCTGACAATTATTCTGCCTCCCTGCCGGTCAATGGATCCCTCGCTGCTCCTCCGTAACCCAGAAGGCACCACCTTGCCTTTCCTGATTCCCATCATCCTTCCAGATTTCAAGACCAACCACACGGCGAAACCGGCTCAAGGTGAGCCCCGTTTTCTTACTACTGTATTTATTAAATTTATATGCTGCTCGTGTCACTCTAAAAAGCGACTCTGGGCGGTTGACCGTTAGAGATATACAATTATTTCTGTCCACTGCCAGATCTGTTCAGAGTCCGGATCTAGGTTCCTCCCCTGCCCCCCCCCCCCCCGGGAAAGCTGTTCCTTTTCATCTGTGCAAAAATGTTTTAATTATGGAAACTCATGGGAGAAAAATATTCCCCCCAAACCCGGGCACCAGGAGTTGCATAGAATCCTAGGGCTGGAAGGCATCTCAGAGGTCTTCTAGTCCATCCCTCTGCTCAAGGCAGGAGACCTTGTACAAGTAGTCCTCAACTTACAATCATTTGTTTAGTTACGACGACACTGAAAAAAGTGACAGGGCTGTTTTTTACACTTACAACCATTGTAGTATTCTCCATAGTCATGTGATCAAAATTCGGACTTTTGGCAATTGACTCCTCTTTATGACAGTTGCAGTATCCCAGGGTCATGTGATCCCCTTTTGCGACCTTCTGACAAGCAAAGTCAATGGGGAAGTGAGATTCAGTTTACAACTGAATTACTAACAACTGCAGTGATTCACTTAACAACTGTGACAAAAAGGTCATACAATGGGTGCAAAATTCAGTCTTGCTTAGCAAACAGAAAGTTTGGGGTCAATTGTGGTCATTAAGTCAAGGACTATCTGTACCATCCCAGTCAAGTAGTTCTTGTCTATTTTTAAAAATCATTTTAATTTGCTAAGAAAAACTTGCTTCATCCTCCTTGTAGCAGTTGAACAGGTTGAACTAGAAGGTGGGGTCAAATGTGCCATCAGTTTAGAATCGTTGCGTTCCCACAAGAGAAACAAGTCCAGCCCTCCCATGAATTCCATTGGTTCTTATCTGGCACCAATTGGGCTTGACCGTTAGTAGATCAGATTCTTGCGTAGAGGTAGAACGTGATACACTTTTAGCGCTTTGAACTCAACTCCTGATCCTGGTTTCTCTTGCGCCGGACACTCCTTCCGTGCAGAATATCCGCCGTCGTGCGAACAGGAGCGGCGGGAAGCCATCCACGAGGCCCGCCAGCACCAACAGGAGGGCACCTTCATCCCGGAGTGCGAAAGCGATGGCACCTACAAGGAGGTGCAGTGTCACCAAGCCACAGGCTACTGCTGGTGCGTGCGAGTGGTCAGCGGCCGCCCCATCCCAGGGACCTCTACCCGGTCAGTGCCGTACCTGTGTTGAACCCAGAGTTTCAAACTGATTGAACCCTTCTCCTCCCCTATGTTCAGAGACACACCCCTCCTTTAGTATAAAGCTGGGGTCTCCAAACTTAGCAACTTTGTGGACTTCAACTCCCAGAATTCCTCATGCTGGCTGAGGAATTCTGGGAGTTGAAGTCCACTAGTCAGAAGTTGCCTAGGTCTGAGACTCCTCCATTACACCACTTGTCTGAGTTTGTCCTGGGACTGCAACTCCCAGCATTCTCATCGACAAGTGAGGAATTCTGGGAATTGCAGTCCCAACACAGCCAATAGCCCCAAGGCTGGGAGAAGTTGTCAGAAGCAGTGTGTACAATAGAAAGACAGGAAAATTTGGGAGAGACCTAAATCTGGAACCCGTCTGGACTGCAGTTTCTTTCAGTTCCTAACGTCACCCCCTGGGAAAGACAGAGAGATTTATTGCCCCCAAACGGCCTTCTCTTAATTTCTCCTCGTCGTTTTGCAGAAACTTTCCCCCAGACTGCGAAGCTGATACAGCAACCAAGAGCACAGAAATAGGGTCCTTGTTCCGAGATCGGATCCTGCCAGGTAAGTCAGAGCTATTTCCCTCCCTTTAAAAACAACAATAATAAGACACGTTTATTTTCAACAGGTTTTCAGCAGCTTTCTGTCGGAAAGATTCCTATTTTTTTTATCTTCCCAACTAGGTTGTCCTGGGTCAAAGAAAACACAATTCCTTACCCGACTGATCAAAGCGTTGAGTTCCCACATGCTGCAATCAAGGCTGATGACCATTCCGTACCGCAGGTAAATTCGGCTCGCCCACCGCGAAAAAGGAAGCGCCTTCGGTCTGTGAACCGCACAATCAAAGATATTGTGCAGCGTCGTGTCTCTCAACTTTACGGTCTGTGGATTTCAACTTCCACGGTTCCCCAGCTAGCATTTTGAACTTGAAGATGGGTGGACTTCAACGTGATTGCTAGGGGATTCTGGGAGTTGGAGTCCACACCCCTTAAAGCTGCCAAGATCGAGAAACAAGGAGTTAGGCTGTAGGTGTTGGGTGAAGTGAGGACCATACGCCAAACTCAAGTTTTGGGAGCTGGTTAATTTTAGAGATTTTGCTAAGAGCGTACAATTGTACAGTTGGCATATATGAACCCTGTAGATAGATAATTATCTGAAGAGAGGGAAACGGGGAGAGAGAGAGAGAGAGATTGGTAACGTTTCAGTGCCATGAATTGGGAGGCCATGAGTTCAAGTTCTGCCTTAGCCATGAAAGCTAGCTGGATGACTTTGGGCCAATCACCAAGAGACGGTGAATTCTAGTCCCACCTGGGGGATTCGGGGGCGAGTCGCTCCCCCTCAGCCCAACCTACCTCCCAGGGTTGTTGTTGGGAGCATTACCCACACCGTCTTGTCTTGCACCGACAATTAAACCACATTAAAAAACGCGCCACGCTCTCGGCAGGTTTCCGGATTCCTTGGCGGCCCCCAGCCTGGAAGACCGGGCCGTGCGCTGGCAGTTCACCCACCTGGACCGAGACTTCAGCAACGGCGTGAGCGAGAGGGAGTTGCGTCCCTTCAAGCTGTACATGAAGCAAAACGCCCGGCCCAAACGTTGCGTCCGGAAGTTCCTGGATTACTGCGATCTCAGCGGCAACAAGTTGATCTCGCTGCCCGAATTCAGAGGCTGTTTGGGGCTCAGCTAACCCTCCGGTATGTATTTTGGGGCCATGGGCTTTTGCAGACCCCTCTCCCCTTTTCTACTTGCAGCTCTGGGGAAGTGGGGGGAGGACATGAGATCCCCACCAATGTAATTCCTGGGCTCAACGAAGACTGGCACAAGAGAGTTTGGACTTCAACAGGACTCTGCGTGTCTACCAGGAATATTTTACAGCTAGTCCTCCACTTACGACCGTTCATTGACTGACCGTTCGAAGTTATTACGACAGCACTGGAAAAAGGGACTTCTGGCCATTTTTCACACTTACGACTGTGGCAGCCTCCCCGTGGTCACGTGATCCAAATCCAGACGCATGGCAACCGACTCATATTTATGACGGTGGCAGTGTCCCCGGGGTGTGTGTGTGTCACGGGACCTCATTTTTGTGACCCACAGTTGCCGAGCGCCACAATCACATGACCGTGAAGGTGGAACGGCAGTCGTAAATCTGAGAACCGGTCGTAAGTTACTTTCTCCGAGACCGCTGTAAATTTAAACCATTGTTAAACAGATGGCGATGCATTAAGGATGGCCTGTATTTGGTGCTGCCAACAAAATTGGGAGCTTGATGGAGTCAGCAAGGCCTGGAACAAAATTAATTAGAGCTTTTTCAACCCCCCCCACTTTTGTCCCTTAATAAGTTCATCCCAACCTTCCCCCCCCCACCATTTTATTCTGTCAATGCTTCTGACAAAAAGGAGTTGAGAGAGCAGATTAAGTCTGAATTAACTTTCCGCGCTGTTTCCTTCCAAAGGGGTTGAGTTGGCATTTCTTCTTTTGTGAAAACGACTGAGAGTCACCTGAAACTCTTGAAAAGCAATGGGGACAAACGGATTATTTCTGTTTTGAACAAAACGGCGCTCCGAGAAACTCAAAACCTGCTTCCTTGATTAAAGACGTCAATTCCAAACGCAAGAGGCGAAACACCCTCGGCACCGTTGAAGGCCTTTCCGGGTGCTTCTTTCATTGTTTAATTCCGTCGGAGGTGTTTTGGCTGATCCTTGTCTCAATTAAGTTTGATTCTTGATCGAGGACACGGATCGTTGCCAAAAACCAGATAAGAATGAGGAAAAATTGCCTTCTTAGGAGGAAGATGTGAAAAGAAAAAGAGGGAGGAAAGATAGGAAACTTAAAATGATATTATTGAGAATGGGAGATGCTTGAAGAATACATGTTCCCAATTATTGGCTTCCTTTTTCAAAAACAGTTTAAAGCAAGGGTCTCCAACCTTGGCAACTTAAGACTTGTGGACTTCAACTCCCAGAATTCCTCAGCCAGCTTTGCTGTGAAGTATTGTTGACGTGAATATTGAATATTCACTGTTCAATATTATAACAATAACAATATTGAATATTGTTGCTGTGAAGTATTGTTGACAGTTGACGTGAAGTATTATAAAACCTGGAATCCTGCATCCAGTGTTGGTCACCATGTTATAAAAAAGATGTTGAGACTTTGGGGGAAAATGCAGAGAAGAGCAACTAAAAGGATTAAAGTCCTGGAGATTCAAACATATGAAGAACGGTTGCAGGAATTGGGTTTGGCCAGTCTAGAGAAAAAAAGGACTAGGGGGGACATGATAGCAGTGTTCCAATCTCTCAGGGGCTGCCCCAAAGAAGAGGGAGTCAAGCTATTCTCCAAAGCCCCTGAAGGCAGGACAAGAAGCAATGGGTGAAAACTAATCAAGGAGAGAAGCAACCTGGAATTACGGCGAAACTTCCTTAACAGTGAGGACAATGAACCAGTGGAACTGCTTGCCACCAGAAGTTGTGGGTGCTCCATCACTGGAGGTTTTTAAGAAGAGACTGGACAGTTATTTGTCTGAAATGGTTTTAGGGTCTCCTGCTTGAGTTAAGTGTAAGGACCAGTTGCAAATCACTTTTTTCCCCAGTGCTTTTTTCCCAAGATTTGAATGGTCACTAAGCGAACCGTTGTAAACCGAGGACTGCCTGTACTGAGCCATATTCCAACCTCACATTTCATTAATATTTTTCTCCTTTCTGTTCAAAGGTTTTC
The DNA here is from genome assembly GCA_023053685.1 of Diadophis punctatus similis. NCBI lineage: Eukaryota > Metazoa > Chordata > Lepidosauria > Squamata > Dipsadidae > Diadophis > Diadophis punctatus. The sequence continues at coordinate 2,231,159 of JALIGW010000022.1, forward strand.
TCTCCCCCAAAATGGCATGCAATCTCTCTCTCCGAGTTCCTGCCTTCGATTGCTGACTGACCCTCCGCACTTTAAAAAGGTGGGCTGGATTTTCTGCCAAGAATTACGAGGATGTTTCGGCAGCGGGGAAGAATGGGCAGAATTGGCGACTGCAAAGCCCAGCCACTCATCCCCCCCCCCATTTTTGCCTCCTTTCGCTTTAAAAATGTAGATTAAAAAGGGCTGCGGTAATCTGCGGTCTTCCTAGATTTTGTTAATATTTTAATCCTCACTTTATTGTTACGGTGTCCTTGGAAAGGGAAAAATCTGACCGATGATGACCTTTTTCTGAGCGTTTTTAAAAAGATGTGTGTGTTTTTTTAAATAAAAGGGTGATTCGCCTTCTAAGTTCCTGGCGCTGGGGAAAAATAAGCTGAATTTTAGAACCAACTCTAGTCTTATCTGCGTGGGCTCTTTGAATCAATAAATTATATACAAAGAAGGATTTGATGCTCTTTAAAAAAATAATTCTGGTTTCCTAATGGTTTTATTCTGCCTTCCACGATAGAACAGAATTCTTTATTGGCCAAGTGTGATTGGACACACAAGGAATTTGTCTTTGGTGCATATACTCTCAGTGTACATAAAAGAAAATATTCATTTGTCATGTATGGACTCTGTATCGTGTCGCAGTCCTCGACTTACGACCACAATGGAGCCCAGGCTGCAAAGGGGGGAAAATTAATTGCAAATCATTTCCATTCTTGTGAAGAAGCAAAATGAGTTATCCAAATTGCAGCCCATTCAGGAATCTTTTCTTCAATTCACTGGAGATGGAACAGACCGGATTCCCAGTTCTCTGGAGTGGCCCGCCCTCTGCTGGCGGATCTCCGCATTTCAGCGCGGTGAAGTTTTTTGCCCGTTTTAGTTATTTATTTATTTAGCGTATGGTATAAGGTACACGGATAACAGCAGGAAACATATATAAAAGGAGCGCATAATACCAGGGTACACGCGTGATGGAAATATGTGGTCAATTTGCTCGCCTTGCTGGAAAAGCGACTCGATTGCAGCTTCTCGCTCATTGCACAACGTTCCAGTTCAGACAAAGTTTACAGACTTCGCAACCCGAATTTCCTGGGTTCCCACGCTAGTTTTGTGCGCCGAAAACTGCAGTGCAAACTGGCCGCTTCACACACACACACACACGATCCCATCGTGCAGCTGACCCAGCTTGAAACCGGGCCAGAAAGGAACTACTGTAATGTTGGAACTGAAAGACACGGGAGTCACGAGTAGGAACGAGAGTTGGCAATTCCAGATCTGGACGCGCCAGACCACCAAATTTCGGTTTAAAAAATAGGCACAGCCGCTTTTGAACGGGCAGCCCCCCCCCCCGTAAGCCCCCTTCCCCCCAACAAAACAGGATACCAAACCCCCCCCCCCTTCGTTTCGCATCGCAGAATTTCACCCAACCTCGTTTCTTTAACTCGTTCAGAAATGATAAAAAAAAGGCTGGCCCCTGGATTCCAAGGGCTGACCGACTGCTCTCCCCAATGGGTCGCCAGCTGCGTTCTGCTCTGGGCTTTTCCTTCATTTGATCCCCCCAGGGCTATAAATCCTTCCATTCCCCACCATCCAGTCAGAGCAGAAGAAGCTTCTTGGATGAGAAGCGAAACGTCTTCAAAAGAAAAAAAAAGCAAGAAAGTCCAGTTGCCCCTTGAAAAAAATCATTTTGGGACCCCCCCCCCCCAAGGGCTTCTCTATCTGTAATGCGAAGCAGGCCCAAGAAGAAGACACGGGGGTCGGGGGTGTGTGTCATTTTCAGCATCTTTTCAGTTGCATCCATCTGAACGGACTCTTTTCCTTCGGCGGATGAGCTGTCCAACTCCTTGCTCCGCCGTCCTACCTTGTCGGCCTGTCGTTCCCGTAGCTAAGCCCCGTCTCCGCAGCGCCCGAGGCTTTCTCGTCCAAATGTGTCAAAGGGCAGCTCCGCCCGGGTGGGAAGGAAGAGGAGGGGAGGGGTACCCGCCGCCCACCTCCTCTTCCTCCTCCAAGGCGCTAGCCCTTTAAGAGGAGGCGAGCATGCGCGCTGACGCCAACCGTTGAAGGAGGCGGGGGGGGGAGGCTCCCTTTCTGCGTCCGCGCCCTTTCCTATTCCGGGACCCACGAGCTGCGAGGGGCCGATCCCACGCGGCCAGGGACTTTGCAGCCTCGGCCGCTCCACCCGCCGGAGAAGTGCCAAGCGGTGGCGGGCTGCGCTGGAGCTCGCCAGGGCCGGGCTGGGCAGGGAGAGCGGCGGGCGAGCGGAGAGGAAGCCGCGGATGACTTGGCAGCCGGCAGCGGCGGCAGCGCCCAGCGGGGGGTTCCGCGTGGAACGTTGAGGGCCGCTTCCCTTTGTGACGCCGCCGCGGAAAGTTTCCCAACGTTCCAAAGGCGCCTTTGATCTCCCCTCCCCGCGAGCGCCGGGAGAAAGTCAGCCGGGTTGGGACCCCCGCCCCTCTGCTCGTCCGTCGGGGCGCGCGCCCGCCTCCTCCTCCTCCTTTCTCCCCAGGTGAGTGGAGGGCGAGGGGTGGGGGCTGCTGAGTGCCCTTGCCTGCTTGGGGGACCCTGGGAAGAGAGGGGAGGGGACCTTTTAAGGCGTGGCCCCCTTGCTTAGCTCCCCAATGGGTCCTTTTCCCTGATCTCCCCCCCTTCTTCATCTCCCCGGGGGCGCCGCCCCTGAAACCTTACAGCCCCCGCTCTTAAGGCGAAATGCGAGTCAGCGGGTCGTGCGAACGCAGCCTGGTTGGCGGGGCGCGGCGGGGAATGTGCGGGGATGGAAGGGGAGAGAGAGGGGGGGCAGGGGGAGAGCCAGCCCGCCGCTTTTCTCCTTGCAGACCCCTCCCCATCCCGAGTTCAACCGAGAGGGCGCCTCTGCGGGGACCCTTCCCCCCCCGTCCCCTCGCAGCCCCAAAAGGAAAGGGGGCGTGTGAAGGCTCTTGAAAAAGTTGGAGGTCAAAGGCAGGACGGGGGGGGAGCAGGGGGGAGCGCGATGGAAAAGCGGGGCCCTCGCTCCGCCCTCCGGTGAGAAGACGCGTCCGCAACCTTTCAGGGGGTGGGCAGACTTGGGGAGGGGAGGATTTACCCCCCACCCACCCCGGGCACCGCCTTCCCGAGTGGAGATTTGGGTGGGATCTCGGATTTGAATTAAAACTGCCGTTCCGGTCGGCGCTGGCAGGCAGGCAGGCAGGCGAGGGCTGAATCGGCAGACACGTGTTCGGATCCGGAAGCGCGGTGGGTCCTCGTCCCGCGCGTGAAAAGTGTGTGTCTGTGTCGGGGAGGGGGGGGAGAGCTGGCGGAGAAAGGCCTTTGGGGAGGGGTCGGGGAGATTGGCGGGGGGGCTGGGGGCGGTTTGCGGTCTATGGGGCGGAGGAGCCCCGGACTTCCTTTCTTGGAAACAATGTTGCAGTTTCTTCTTCTTTTGCTTTCCTCCCCCTCTTTCGGGGGGGGGCGAAGGTCGTTTCGGGGTGTTCTGGAGGGGGGGTTGTTTCTTTTTCTCGGGTTATGCATTGCAAAGGGCCTCTGGAGCAAAATCTCTTTTTTCCTGGAGTAAAATCTCCCCCCCCCCCTCTTTGGAAGTGCAGTAACAAACTTCCTTCACAGCCTCTCTGGCCCTTCCTTTTTTTGAGGGGGGGGGGAGATAAATCAGTCCAGGGTCATTTCACTCTGGCTCAAGGACAGGCCCAGGACTGAGATTTCCTCTGGGGCAGAAGGCCCTTTGGTCTCCCACCCCCATTTGAAAACTCTACCCAGCTCTTTAATTCAGCCTGGAGCTGGGCCTGAAGGCTTCAGCCGGCCAAAAGCGAGAGGGTGATGGGTGCTTTTGAGGTTTTCCCCCCCTAAAAAAAAGTTTCCAGGTCTTTTATGTGATTCAGCACAACTTCCTCTGTGCCAGGCTGCCAAAGAATCCGGGCAGGTGTTGGACAACCTGTGAAGGCTGCTATTTGGGCAAGGTGGAGAAAGTTGGCAAGGCTTTTTAAAAGTTGGGTGTTTCCTCTTGAAAATGGTTGGATGCTCTGATTTCCCCCCCCTCTTTCTTCCTCCCCAGAAAGGCGAAGAAACACTGTGTGTGTGTGTGTGTGTGTGTGAGTGAGAGAGAGAGAGAGAGAGAGAGAGAGAGAGAGAGAGAGAGAGAGAGAGAGAGAGAAACTGCCCATCTGGCCCTCCATTTCAGTCACCCTCCCTCCCTTCTTTCTCTCCTTTTCTTCCTTTCTTCCTCTCATCTTTCTCCCCTCCTTCTCTTTCTCTCCTTCCTCCTCCTCCTTTTTCCCTTCCTCTTCCTCTCCTCCCTCCTTGTCCCTTTCCCTTCCTTCCTTCTCTCCCTCCCTCCTTCCCTCTTTCCAGTCTTTTAAACTTGGGAGCTGAAATAGCAAAACCTATTTGGGGGGGGGGGAAGGTCTGATGAACGGAAAGGAAAGGAGGGTTACTTTGGGGAGTTTGGGAACCTGTGAAACCGGGTGTGTGAGGTGGCCTGGGGGAGATGGTGTTGGTGGTGGTGTGGGGAGGTGGGACACTCCCCATGGGAAAGTGAGGGTGTCAGAAGGATGGCGACAACTTCAGCGACGCATAAATTTCAACGGAAGGGAGTGAACCCGGCTGAAATGAGTTTCCAGATGGAAATGAGGGCTGGAAACTCGTCTTGGGAGCTGCTTTCGTCTCACATTTTTGCTCTCCCTGTGGATTTGGGCCTTAACCGACAGGTGATTGGGAATTAGACCAGGAAGGTCATTGGTGGTTCTTCTACCTCTGGGCTGAAAAACAGGAGTTGGGGGGGGCAAGTTTAGGCAAGAAGTTTTTGGAGAACTTCAGAAGGAGCGCCTGCCCAACCACCCGGCAGAGTAGGGCTCACAATTAGTAGGAAGGCCTTCCTCAATGAGATCTAGTAGGATGAAGAGGCAGGTTTTTTTTTTTTGCCAAGGTCAGCTCTTTGCTCACCTGTAGAACAAGGCTGGTCTTCCCCTCCCCCCCTTTCTCAAACCTAACCACCTTGCAAGGTGACTAACAGTGCAGACTCTGAGCTGGGCTCAGCAATGCCTGTCATTGTGGCTTTGGTGTCTTTGCTTCTAAAAATGTGACCTTCGTTTTGTGTGTGTGTGTGTTAGGGGGGAGGGGGAGGCCCCGAGGTGGGTGGGGCTGTCTTTTCTGAGAACGTTCCGGTGTCCCGCGTGGGTCCTGCACGTAACTTCCTGCGTGTGTGACTTTCTCCCCACTGAGATGGGAGGCCGGTGAATGTGGGACGGGAGAAAGATTGGGGTGCCAGGGAGGCGTGTACAGGTAGTCCTCAACTTATGACGGTTTATTTAGTGACTGTTCAAAGTTACAACGCCGCTGAGAAAAGTGACTTAGGACAGTTTTTCACAGTTACAATCTTTGTGGAAATCCCCATGATCAAAATTCAGATGTTTGGCAACGGGTTCAGTCTTATGACAGTTGCAACATCCCTGGGGTCCTGTGGTCCTTTTTTGCGACCTTCTATGTCTAGCAAAGTCACTGGGGAAACCAGATTCACTCAACAACCGGGTTACTAACTTAAAAAGTCTGGCAACTGACTCCTCTATTTATGACCGTTGATCACGTGATCCCCTTTTGCGACCTTCTGACAAGCAAAATCACTGGAAAAGCCGAATTCACTCAACAACCAGGTTGCTAACTTATGAGTTGCAATTATTCACTTAGCAACCGTGGCAAGAAACATCGTAAAATGGGGCAAAACTCCTCCTTAACAAATACCTCGCTTAACGATGTACATTTTGGCCTCTGTGCTGGTCGTAGGTTGAGGACTTACCTGTAGAAGTAACTTTGCAAGATTTGTGCCTTTCCAAATTCCTCGTCCCGCCCGCTGACTCACAGGAGGAGGACTAATTGCAGAACATGACTAATTGCAATGCAAATATGCAGGTGTCGCCTGAGTTACAGCTCGGGGAAAACTGGTCTGCAGACTTTTTGGGAAAAGGGGATTGAAAAACCCAGAAACACAGGATGGGTGTGACAGCTCAGGCTTCAGGTTTTCTTTTTCTGCCCTCCAGAAGGAAACCAGCATGTTCCTTTTATAAAAGACCACGGGGGTAGGCAGTCCTCGACTTAACGACCGCAATTGAGCACAGAGTTTATGTTGCTAAGCGAGAAATCCGTAAGTGAGCCCATTTTTCTCGCCACGTTGGTTAAGTGAATTAGTTTGGTTTATGGGTCGGCCCGGAGGCCGTATCAAAAGGCAGAGTTCCAAACACAAAACGATGACTAAAAATCCTATAAAAACAATTTAAAATGCAATTGGAAGAAAATACAATGATGTTAATATAGAGGTAAATAAAATGAGATAAAATTGAAACGGTCATAGGTCACCTTTTTCAGTGGCGTCGTAACTTTGAATGGTCACTAAACGAACTGTTGAAATAACAGCTAGTCAGGGACTGGTTGATTGTTTGATGGATGAAAAGTGGGAGAGTCCTTGAATTACAACCCGTTTGTTTAGTGACCAAAGTTGCAGGGCCACTGAAAAAAAGTGACTTATGACCGTTTTTCATACTGAGCAACCGTTTCAGCAGCCCCATATGGGGTCAGGGGATCAAAATTCAGACACTTGGCTGGTTCTTATTTATGACCGGGGTCATGTGATCCACTTTTCGTGACCACCTAAACAAGCACGCTCCACGGGGAAACCAGATTCACTTCACAACCAGTCTTAGTAGCTGAACAATTGCGGCGATTCGCTTAACGACTGTGGCGGGAAAGGTCGTAAAATGGGGCAAAACTCAATGTCTAGCTTAGCGATGGAAATTTATGGCTCCATTGAGGCCATAAGTTGAGGACTACCTGTATTCTTTTTAGAAGTAAAATGAAGTTGTTTTAGATCCTCAAATCCCCTCTCTTTTGAGTTTGGGAATGATGAGTTCTGAATTGTGGAGCAGGAGTATGAAAAGAATCTAAGGATTATAATAATAATATATAATATAATATAATATAATATAATATTATATTATATTATATTATATTATAATATTATAATATAATATAATATAATTAATATAATATAATAATATAATATAATATAATATAATATAATATAATATAATATAATATAATATAATATAATATAATATAATATAATATAATATAATATAATAATATACCAACTGTATGGGGCCTTGGCATCTCCCTGAATGTTATGTTTCATTCATTCATTCATTCATTCATTCATTCATTCATTCATTCATTCATTCATTCATTCCTGGTATGTGCCTTCACTTTGGCACCATTAACAGAATAACAAGAGTTGGAAGGGACCTTAAAGGTCTTCTAGTCCAACCCCCTGCTCAAGCAGAACTGTCACTTCAGACCAATTGTTGTCCAGTCTCTTAAATTATCTAGCCGAATGGGGCTTGGGATTGGAAGGAAGAACACACTTTTCCAGTCCACAAGAAGGGAAACTCCCTTGTTGCCTGGAAAATTAAATAAATATTCTGCTCACCGTAGGAGTTCATGCTTTGCTCAGTTTTGCTTGGCAACTGCCACCTGCTGTGGCTCTGCTCAGGTGAGAACAGGGAAGTGACCAGGTAAGGGGCGGGGGAGATTTGCCCAGGAGTGGGAGAGAGGATTTTGTTAACAGAGTTGGAAGGGACCTTCGAGATCTTCTAGCCCAACCCCCTGCTCAAGCAGGAAACCCTAGACCATTTCAGACAAATGGCTGTCCAGTTTCTTAAAAACCTCCAGTGTTGGAGCACCCACAACATCCGGTGGCAAGTCGTTCCACTGGCTAATGGTTCTAAGGAGGACCCTGGAGTACATCAAGGCATTGGCAAGAAGACCAGGAGAAATGGTAAATTTAGTGTGCTTCTGCTGTTCTTATTGTGTTTTCAATCACCTCCTTTCTCTCTCTCTCTCTCCTTCCTTTCCCCCTTCCCCCTGTCCAGTCTTGTATGGACTGTGTGGTCCTTGCCTGCAGCCATGGGGAAGATGCTATCCAAGATCTTTGGTAACAAGGAGATGAGGATTTTGATGTTGGGCTTAGATGCCGCCGGCAAGACCACCATCCTTTACAAGCTGAAGTTGGGCCAGCCCGTCACCACCATCCCCACTGTGGGTTTCAACGTGGAGACGGTGACCTACAAGAACGTCAAGTTCAACGTTTGGGACGTGGGAGGTCAGGACAAGATCCGGCCCCTATGGAGACATTACTATACCGGCACCCAAGGGTTGATCTTTGTGGTGGACTGTGCCGATCGGGATCGGATCGACGAAGGCCGGCAGGAGCTTCACCGCATCATCAACGACCGAGAGATGAGGGATGCCATCATCCTGGTCTTTGCCAACAAGCAGGACCTCCCAGACGCCATGAAACCTCACGAGATCCAGGAGAAACTGGGGCTCACTCGCATTAGGGACAGGAATTGGTACGTCCAGCCGTCGTGCGCGACGTCGGGAGAAGGACTCTATGAAGGCTTAATGTGGCTTACCTCTAACTACAAATCGTAATTCTGGAGCCGGAGAGCTAACTCGATAACGGGCGTGCGCAACCTCCCTAACAGATGAGTTCTTCAAACGTTCCTTCTCTTCCGTCTGCCTCCCCCCCCCTTCAACTCTTCCCCAACTCCTGGCAGAGGCCTCACCATCAAAGGTCGAGGCCTGGAAGATCTGGTTGCTTCTCTCTCTCTCTCGGAAGATGCCTTGATTTCTATAGATGGAACAGTGGAGGGGAAGGGGGTCCTTTGGCCCCCCACACCATTGATCCATAGCTACCTACCTGCACCCTTTTGGAACATTCCCTCCCCAGCCCTCGGAACTCGGGTGTCTTCCGAATGAGTCGAGTCTAAGCCAAAGGGAAGACCCTCATGAAGAGCGTTAGCTGAGACCAATTCCAGGAGCTCTGAGTTGACTTGGGGAGTGGTTCCCCCCCCAACCTTTTAAAGGTGGGGAAGCTTGGCACTTCCAAGGAACTGAGGTTTGCTCCGCCGTGGCCTCTTGGACGCCATCCTCCCGCTTGGACACACCAGGTTGGCAGAGTAGAGCCGGTCAAGCGTCAGAGGGTGCTGCGTTGGCAGGCCAAGCTTTTGGTGGGGATGGGAAGTCTCGGTGGGACGGTTTGCTTCCTCAGGTTGCCTCTTCCAGTGTCTCTGCCGGGAACGCCCTGCCCTCGTCTCGCCTCGCCTCTCTCCTGACCTGTTCCACCTGCTTGGAGGAGACAAGGGCAGGCATGCCTAGTGCCCGACCGAACCCGTTTTGCCCGCTGCCAGGAGGGAGTGGAATGGAAGCCGCTGTGCTTTGGCGGCTGTCTTGTCCCCAAATTCCTGCCTACGGATCTGTGGAGGGTCCCTCCCTTCCCGTAAACATGGGACGTTCGCAACTCAAGTGGGACCACAACGGGGGTGTCCGTCACATTCCTTGACTGGCTCTTTCACGGATCCAAACTTGAGACCTGCCCCTGTCCCCCCAACCTTCCTGCGAGATGGCCGTCTTCAGTCCACGATCCTTGGGAGGCCACCCTGTTTCCACAGCTGGCAGCATGATGAATCGCAACAAAGCCCCACCCTTGGAAATTTACCTCTCTTTGCTCGAGGAGTGTGGGGGGGCTACGTGTTCACACACCCCCAGGTGTGTGCGGGACGTTGTTTCTTGAGAACAAAATGTGCTTTTATGGTTCAGTTCCAAGCGGTGGGTATAAATCCTCTTTTTTAAAAACAAAAATTGTATTGATACAATCCATTATGTGTGGGGGGGGATAGATCTCATTTCCAGCACCTTAGATTGTGTGGCCTTCAGCACAGATGGGCCCTTTAAGATGGGTGGACTTCAACTCCCAGAATTCCGGGAGGTTCTGGGAATTCTGGGAGTTGAAGTCCACCCATTTTAAAGGGGCCGCGGTTGAGAAACACTGGCATAGACCAAAGAGGAGGTTTTTGCCAGGACACTCTAAGGGTGCTAGGGTGGGGGGGGTATAAGTCCCTCCCCCCTCTGATTTCAGCCCTTTCCAGTTGCTAAAAAACCCCACCCCCATTTCTCCTGCTCGCTCGCTTTTTAAATCCTATTTTCTGGATCAGGGGTCTCCAACCTTGGCAACTTTAAGACTGGTGGACTTCAACTCCCAGAGTTCCTCAGCCAGCTCAGGAATTCTGGGAGTTGAAGTCCACAAGTCTTAAAGTTGCCAAGGTTGGAGACCCCTGTTCTGGATGATAAGCAATGGCCAATTTGAAGTGCTGGAATCATCCGGCTGAATCTCTCCTCCTTGCCTCTCCTGAAGCAGTTTTTAATTCCTCTTTCCCTTTAAAAAAAACCCTCTATTTTAATACGAGGGCTTTATGGACCCCCAAATTAGCCCACCGAGGAATTGGGGAGCATCGCAAGTTGGTTGCGATGCGGAGAGATTCGGTTCCCCCCCTCCTCCAATTTTCAAGCCTGTCTTGATGTACGGAAGGGGGTTTGCGACATCACTTTTTAATCCCACCCCTCCATTTAATTCAGATCTTCTCGTCCCCAGCCCTGGAAATGGTGAGATGCGCGATTCTCATCCGAATCCTTGAAACTCGAATTCTGACCTGCTTGGAAGGCCTTGGGGGAAGAGAAAACCTGGAAGGAGGGAGGAGGGAAGAATTGATTTTCTCTTCTGCTAGAGAACTGTGGCTGTGCTAACCCTGGAGGTGGGGGGGTGGGGGTGGGAAATCAGATTGCACTTTCTGTCTGCAGCTTCCACTGCGGCTTGCACTCTGGGTGTGATCTGGATCAGGTGTGACTCAACGGCTGCTCGAGGCGTGTCCGGGGGGAGCCTCGGTTGCGCTGAGCCAGCGTAAAATGTTCTTTTCAGCCGTCTCTCCCTGCGATCTCTGCTGAGCTGTTCCTGGATTTCAAAATGTGCAGGAATAATCCTCACAAGGAGTTCTCGTGGCTTACAGTAAAAAAAAAAAAGTCGAGATGGAGGCCAGAATAATGTGATCTAAGCGCCATCTGCTTTTTTTATATATATGTATTTAAAAAGTTTTAATTTTTTTTTAAAAAACAGGCAGAAGTTTGATCATGTTGTTCGGGAGGCCATTTTGACTTTTATGACCTGCAGAGGCTCCTGAAAGCTGGAATTCTTTTTCCCCTCTCCTCTTTCTCCAACATTTGGAGGGAGAGTGCATGAAGGAGTTCTTTGATCTTTATTTCTTTTCTGATTGTTTCCTTCCAATCTCACAATTTCACCCGCTGGCTGAGAATATTCAGATATATCTTTGATTTGGAGAATCTGTGCAGAGTTGTGTTAAAGTTATGTGCACACAATGCAAAGCCCTCCAAAATGCTTTTTCAGTGTTTCTTTTCCTTGGCGACTTGAAGATATGGGTGGACTTCGACTCCCAGAATTCCCCTGCCAACATGGCCGGCAGGGGAATTCTGGGAGTTGAAGTCCACCTATATGTTCAAGGTGATTTATGCCATCCAGAGAATTGGTAGGGCAGGATATTTAGCCTGGAGAGATTTATTGGGGTAGGGGAGACCCCGGCTTTTGCTCCTCCGTCCCCTTCCTTCTGATTGGGGGGGGGGGTGTCCCTCCCCAGCCCTCTCTCTCCAGCTTTCTTCCAATATAAGCTTTCATGCCGTGATGCCATCTTCCGCAGCTTACATACCCATGGTGCATCTCAACATTTTGGAAAGGAAATCTTACTTGGGCCTCGGCGTGCATCATGTACGTTGCCTTAAGGCTTCAGGACTACCCTCCCCATCATTCCCCATCTAGCAGTGGAACAGATGGGATTCATAGTTCCCCCCTCCCACCCTCCATCTCTCTATGGTGCCCAGAAAGGCGAGGCTGTGGGGGGGAGGGACATCCAAATTTAAGGGAAGGGGCTATGTCATGCTTTAATATGTGGCCCCCAAACTCCGCATGTACTGCCATAGCTGGGGTGCGGGAACTGTCTTTGTCTCAAAATGGGGCTTCCTCCTACCAGTGTCCTTCCTTGGCTGGGAACGCTAGGTCTTGTAGTCCTAATCTGTCTAACAGGCTGGGAACAGTTGCGGGCTATATTCTAAAGGCACTTAAATCCTCAACCCTGTCCTGAAATGTTTAGTGGCCTTTATTTTTCTTCATTGCTTGTCATTTTTTCTGTCTTGTTGGAATCATTCCGAAAAATCACTCATCAAACCCAGACACGTGGTGATGGTGATTATTCCTCCCCCCCCTCACTGCCCTCCCCAAGCCTGGTGATGGTCAGAGAACGATCCGTGTGAAAATAACTCATTTTTATTTTCCTTTTTTTCCCCATGCCTTCCATAAAGGCTGTCACTTAAAGGAAAAACAAGGTACTTTTTCTGTAACTTAAAACTGCAGCTGGCGGACTTGAATACGCTGATCTGTTTCGAGGGTTTAAAATAAAATTTAAGGGTGGGTGTTTTTTTTTTCCCATTCCCCTGAATTAAAAATGAAGGGTGTGTTTATTGGATGCTAAGCTGCACATACAAATGTACTGTACATTTATTGCTGGAATTTCTTTAGAATCTGGGGGGGTTGACTAGGGTGCGGGAAGGGTGGTGTTCACATGTTCCTCGTGGCTCTCAGTGCCTGGGGTGGGAACCCCCTATTACAAACAAGGGCTCACTGGTTTTTTTAAAAATACAATAAAATGATTTTCAAATCTTCATGAAAATGACGTGTCTTTTTTGTAAAAGCCCAACATCTCTGTGATCTGTCAGTCACCAGTTTGCCGTTCCCCAAATATCCGTGGCTAAGTATTAGTGACTCCAAAGCAGAGGTCTTCAAACTTGGCAACTTTAAGACTTGTGGACTTCAACTCCCAGAATTCTACTGGATGGAGAATTCTGGGAGTTGAAGTCCACAAATCTTAAAGTTGCCAAGTTTGAAGACCTCTGCTCCAAAGAAAAATCATTGTAATATATCTCTGCCGGTCCCCCTAGAAACGGTCCTAACTTGTCATAAGTGATTAGGTTTCGGCCTAATATATAATTTAAACCCATGACTTAATCCTCCTCCACACCACTATCTGGTACCACAAAGAATCATATGGCCCCAAATTGCAAGCTTTGTGACGGAATTTCAGAGGTGTGATCTCTGTAGGGCATGGAACAGCTTCTGTGTAGGGCCTTAAAAATGGGGGCGAGTTTTGAGTTTGTGCGGTTCGACTGCCAGGGGGGGAAGAGAAGAGAGTTGCATTTGTGGTTTTTGCCATTTTTTGTTCCTCTTTTAATTCTGGCTTGAAATGCAGCTGTGATTGATGTCAGTAGATCACAAGGCCGCTGGCATTAAAAAGTTTCATTTCCTTTGTTCCGCCTGCTATTGGGAACGGCAGCTCGCATCCTTTGGTGTGGTCCTGAGAACTACTCCGTTTTAGGGAACGGGAAGGAGAAATCATATTTATTGTATTTGGTATTGCAGTAAATGAAACCGAACGTAGTTGTGGGTCAGGCCCACAGGGGAAACGTTTTCTATCCTTGCCTGAAGCCCGTCCTTGGCACACGGCTGTCCTGAGATTTCCCCCATCATTTCGATTCTTCTAATAGTGTGGGCTCGTGGGTGTGCTTTGTGGTAGAAGTGAAACACCCAACCGTCTCTTGTTGGGTGTGCAGACACTTCCCTCAGATTAAACTGGAACATCCGGTTCCTTAAAGCAAGACCAAGGTGATTTACTAGTTGTTTAAAAATAAAAAGGCATTTGAGTTTTTTAAAACACTAAGCATTAAACATTTGGTCACCACACTATAAAAAAAGATGTTGAGACTCTAGCAAAAGTGCAGAGAAGAGCAACCAAGATGATTAGGGGACTGGAGACTAAAACATACGAAGAACGGTTGCAGGAACTGGGCATGGCTGGTCTAGTGAAGAGAAGGACCAGGGGAGACATGAGAGCAGTCTTCCAATATTTGAGGGGCTGCCACAGAGAGGAGGGGGTCAAGCTGTTTTCCAAAGCACCTTTGAAGGTCAGACAAGGAATAATGGATGGAAACTGATTAAGGAGAGATTCAACCTAGAAATAAGAAATTTTCTGACAGAACAACCAATGGAACAGAAATTGCCTTCAGAAGTTGTGGGAACTTCATCACTGGAAACTTTCAAGAAGAGATGGACTGCCATCTGTCAAAAATGGTGTGGGGTCTCCTGCTTGGGCGGGGGGTTGGACTAAATGACCTACAAGGTCCCTTCCAACTCTGTTAGTCTGTTAAATATTAGATTCCAAAGAAAAATAAAGGAGGATATTTGTAGCTCAGGGTTGAAATGAATTGTTACCTCCTTTGGATAATGAAACGTCCGCAAGAAAACAACCAAGCTCAGAGAGTCCCAAGGACCCCTCAAAAATTAAAAAAAAAGAAGACAAACAGAGAAATAAAAATAAAAAGGAAAAGTGCAGGAAAAAATAAAATAAAATATAGAATATAAAATAAGGACATTTAAAGAGAGGCATTAGAATGTGATGGAGGGGTAGGTCACTTTTCTCCAACCTGGTTAAATCATTCTAATCCCATGATTCACAGCCTGTAGTTCAACATAATCCAGAGGGCACCCCCACCTTGGGAAAAAAAACCATGATTTCACATAATAGCCGTTCAGGTATGGCAGGCATATTGATACAGCAACATCCTAAATTAAAGCATTGGAAGGCAAAAGTCCACAGCAGTTGGGTTGCGTATTACATTTTTTTGCCATTCAACTCCAAATGACTCGGCCCAAAGTTGATTTAAAAAAAATCAACTTGCTAAGTTCTGCAAGGTGGTCAAAAAAGTCAAGATGGCGGACTTTCCTTGCTGCAAAGTGGCAAACTTGGGAATGGTAATGTCGCAACACCAGGCCAGATGTTCTGGATGCTGCAAAGGTCATAAGGGTGAGGACCGGTCATAAAGGTTACTTCTTCGGCACCGTTGCAACTTGGAATGGTTGCTCAACAGAGCAGTCTTAAGTGAGGTCTCCCTGTGAATCCCGGTCCCAAGTCATGAGCTTCCATGGTGGACGATTGACTTGAATCTGCGTTTCTCTGGATTGAATCCAGACCTTTAACCATTAGGCTGCCCTCTCTTGTAAGACCTTGAGCCAATCTGGCAAAAGAAGGGAAAATGTTGGAGACGTTGGCCAGCCAGGAACAAGACTCCACGTTTCACTGATCTGCACATTGGTGCACACTGAGGTCCGGTGTGCTGTGAAGCCTTCCTGCAATTTATCGCACCCAAGCAGTAGAATGCCACCTGGGGAGAGTTGCCAAGCACGACCACTGACCCCAGGCCCATCTGGAGATTCCCTGCTTCTCAGAGACCGTGTGAACAGGTTACGGCAATGCTTGCGAGCAGGAAGCGCATGTGAACGACAGGCAGGAAGTGGGCATCGACAAGAATGCAGTGAAGCTGGATTGCGGCTCTGCCAAACCTCGGAGGGATGTTTGCTGCTGGTCACAGGAAGCGATGAGGCAATGAGTCACGCTGCCAATGCTCCTGGTTGCTCCCTGGCTGGATTGGGACCGAATGATGCGAAGCAGACGATGTACAGTTGCGTCATGGCACAATGCTCATTGTTGCAGTGTTACGGTAAGACTAACATGTTGCATGAACCTAGCTTCAGAAAATGGATCAGTGTGTTCTTTTGCAATTAGGCAACTCCCAGAATTCCTCAACGGGGTTGAGTTTAAGTCCACACATCTGGGAAGCTAGTGCCATAACTGTGGTTGGTTTAAAAAGGGCTTAGTCTGGGCCATTGTGAACTGTCACCCAAAGTTTATACATTAGCCCTCTATCTGAATCCAGCCATTCTCGTTTCACCCAAAAAATTCAATTCTGTGTTACTTGAATGGACAATATCAAATGTTAGAAGTATAAGGAAGGAATATAAGGTTGGTT
This sequence comes from Diadophis punctatus similis, assembly GCA_023053685.1. Taxonomy (NCBI): domain Eukaryota; kingdom Metazoa; phylum Chordata; class Lepidosauria; order Squamata; family Dipsadidae; genus Diadophis; species Diadophis punctatus. Next base: position 2,246,981 of record JALIGW010000022.1, read on the forward strand.
TACATGATCAAGGTGTGTGTTGTGTGTGTGTGTGGTATGTGTATATATATAGTGTGTGTATATATAGTGTGTGTGTATGTATGTATGTGTATATATATGTGTGTGTGTGTATGTGTATATAGATAGATGATAGGTAGGTAGGTAGGTAGGTAGGTAGGTAGGTAGGTAGATAGATAGATAGATAGATAGATAGATAGATAGATAGATAGATAGATAGATAGATAGATAGATAGATAGATAGATAGACAGAAAGACAGAAAGACAGAAAGACAGAAAGACAGATAGATAAGTAGCTGTGAGAGGGGTCTTGGAGTCCTAGTGGACAACCATTTAAATATGAGCCAGCAGTGTGCAGCAGCTCCCAAAAAAGCCAACACAGTTCTAGGCTGCATTAACAGAGGGATAGAATCAATATCATGTGAAGTGCTAATACCACTTTATAATGCCTTGGTAAGGCCACACTTGGAATACTGCATTTAGTTTTGGTCGCCACGATGCAAAAAGGATGTTGAGACTCTAAAAAGAGTGCAGAGAAGAGCAACAAAGATGATTAGGGGACTGGAGGCTAAAACATGAAGAACGGTTGCAGGAACTGGGTATGTCTAGTTTAATGAAAAGAAGGACTAGGGGAGACATGATAGCAGTGTTCCAATTTACTATATCCTCCCTCCCTCCCTCCCTCCCTCCCTCCCTCCCTCTCTTTCTTTCTTTCTTTCTTTCTTTCTTTCTTTCTTTCTTTCTTTCTTTCTTTCTTTCTCTAATTTTTACTATTGCAATTATAATATTACATGACATTATTTAAAAGAAAACAGAGCATCTTCCTGGATTAATCCCTGGTGCTTTTGAGAAAGTGGGGCAGAGGGCAGGTGGGCTGGATGTTTGTCCCCCCACCTGCTGACATGTGACAGGTTGAACGCTTGTCAAGCCTGGCTGGCTTTTAAAAACAGCCAAGCAGGCTAACTACTGTATGGTTAATATTCCACCTTTGTTCAAAGCCTCTCCTGCCATTGAGTTTGCTTTGTCGGCTAACCTTGCAACTTGCAGAAGGGGCTGCCAAGGGGAGGTGGGGGGAGAGATTGACCCATGGTGGAATGCTGAAGGTGGGCAAAATGAAACGCTCCACCCCAGGAGCTCTTCAAGAGTTTAGCAGTCATTGTACTGCGTGGGACATTTTTTGCAAAAAACAGTTGACTTGCAAAGCCTGACTTTTTTCTGTTTATCTTGCCGACTTCTCTGATGTTCTGGGTTTGCCAGTCCAACATTTAGCTCAGTGTTTCTCAACTTAGGCCACTTTCAAAAAAGTGTGTGGACTTCAACTCCCAGAATTCCCCAGCCATCAGGCCAGTGAATTTTAAAACGTGTGGACTTCAACTCCCAGAATTCCCCAGCTGGCATGCCAATGAATTTTTAAGACATGTAGACTTCAACTCCCAGAATTCCCCAGCTGGCATGCCAATGAATTTTAAGATGTGTAAGACTTCAAGTCCCAGAATTCCCCAGCCAGCATGGCATTAGGCATAGCAGAAATTTCAATCACATATTTTCTACTTGCCTGGAAGCCCACGCAGATAGGTGTGGCCTGGGCTAAAATGTTAAAACTTTGCTTGTCGGTCTGGGTAGGTGGGGGGAGAATGTCCAGGAAACATTTTGGGGGTCTAAAAATGGGCAGTGGCTCTCATTATCCTTCCAAAAAGATGAGGAAGGGGAGAAATACAGACCCAGGACCCAATCTGAGTCGCTCACTGGGAACAAAAGTTTATATTCTTCTCGGTTTTTGGGGCTGGTACCGGAGCCCATCTTCAGAGAACTCTCTCTCTCTCTCTCTCTCTCTCTCTCTCTCTCTCTCTCCCTCCCTCCCTCCCTCCCTCCCTCCCTCCCTCCCTCCCTCCCTCCCTCCCTCTCTCTCTCTCTCTCTCTCTCTCTCTCTCTCTCTCTCTCTCTCTCTCTCTCTCTCTCTCTCTCTCGTGTGTGAGAAAGATAATTCTGGAGAGAAAGAATGAGAACGAGCCCGAAAACCTAGAAGAATAAACCTTTCGTCCCGATGACCAACTCCGATTGGATCCTGCAATATTATCCAGAGTCACGTTTATTTGCCTTCATTCGCAAATACCGACCCAGTTTGCTTTTCCAAATTTATTTATTCCTTAACCAGCCTAGGATGGTAAAGAAAATTCAGAGAACTGCAAGATTTTCTCTCTCAATTCTAGAAGAGAGGCATAGGAAGCAGCTCCCTCCCCCATCCCAAATCCTGTGCTTAAGAAAAAAAGGCAGAATCACAGCAAGTGGAAAATTTGACGCAAAAGTCAAATAATAGTAAGGGGGGGAAGTTTCTAGTTTCTGTGTTCCCTGCCCCTCACAACCGCGAGGCCAGCAGGATCTGGCTTTTAACAGACAAGACAGCCCAAGTTGTCTGCAGCTGTTCCCCTGCCCCCCCCCCACACAGCTTCCTTCCAGAATCAGGGTTTCCCTGATAATATTTTGAATTTTTTTTTATTGCAGAAATTGAACTTGCCGTCCCCTTGAAAAATGGAGAATGAAAAGGGGATTGAAATGGAGAAAAACCAGTTTCTTTTGACCTCCTAATGTCTGGGCGTCCCTAAAGAAAATGTGCAGTCTGGTGTTAGAGACTTAGAATAGTCTGGATCGCAATCCGGTGCGTGACACAGGTAGTCCTCGACTTACAACAGTCTGTTTAGTGACCGTTTGAAGTTACAACGACATCGAAAAAAGTGATTTATGCCCGTTTTTCACACGACCATTGCAGCATCCCCATGGTCACGCGATCAAAACTCAAGACACTTGGCAACTGACTTGTACTTATGACAGTTGCGGTGTCCCAGGGTCCTGTCATCGCTTTTTGCGACCTTCTGACAAGCAAAGTCAACGGGGAAACCAGATTCACTTAACAACCAGGTGACTTAACAACTGCAGTCATTCTCCTGAGAACTGTAGCAAGAAAGGTTGTAAAATGGGGCAAAACTTAACAAATGTCTTACTTAGCGACAGAAATATTGGGCTCCATTGTGGTTGTACGTCGAGGATGACCAGTGATTTAAAGTTCTTTCCTGCTCCGAGTCAATACATAAAGAAGGGAGATACGAATGTTGGAACTAAGGAGTTGTTTTGCTTCTTTCAAATGTGATCTTTGCCTGCAACTTTTGAACCAGATGAACTCCATTTTCTGGGTTTTCCCATGACACCAGACATCAAGTGGGTTCACACAATACGGTCAGGCACATCAAGACCTGAAACCAACGAGCATGTTGGGAAAATACAGCCTGTGAATTTTTAACGGATCTTGGTTAAGGACACTGTGCATTGTCCACCTTCTTGGTAGCCTTGGACATATCAATGTGAGACCTTTGGTGCTCTCTGAGCTTGGTGGTTTTCTTGCAGACATTTCATGACCCAATTAAGTAACATCATCAGTCCTAGAAGAGAGTGGGGATTATGGGGGGCGGGGAGGAGGACTGTGGGGTCCCTGGTGCTCTCTGAGCTTGGTGGTTTTCTTGCAAACGTTTCATGACCCAATTAAGTAACATCATCAGTGGTAGAAGAGAGTGAGCTTTATAAAGAGAGCAAATCCCACTCCATTTTAGCACTGGTGATGTTATTTAGTTGGGTCATGAAACGTCTGCAAGAAAACCACCAAGCTCAGAGAGCACCAAGGACCCCTCATTTCAACGCTGAGCTACAGGTAATTCTCTTCTATCAATATCAGTGGGACTTTTGTTCATTTCCCCCATCTACAAAATGGATGTAAGGATTGCAGTTGAGCTGACCAATTCCTGACACACTGCGTATGAAGAGCTTGACAAAATAGCCACTTAGCTATAATGTTTGTTTATTTATTTGTTCCATTTCTATGGCTACCCAGCTCAGCCAAAGGCTCTGCGTGGCTTACAGTTGAGGGGTTGGGGTGGTTTACTTACGTAATTCCTACTCTAGTTTTACGGTTTCTGCACCTCAGACCCAAATGCCCACCTTGCCTAAACTCTACACCCCTTCCAACCGTTGTTTCTTGAAAACCACTAGAACTGCACAAAATGCAATCTCTCCAGTCCGGATCATTGGGGAAAGCGACAGCAGAAAATGGACTTAAATTTGGCTCGCTAAATGTTTTTCCCATCCAGCTTTGATTCCAACTGGGTAATGCTTTAGATTTAGAATTTTTAAAAAAGGTAAACGATTTTTTTTCTTTCCAGGGAGGAACCAAAGTAATAAGCTCAGCTGAAGAGCTGGCTAGCTTGCCTTCTTTTGCTGACCAAACGGTTGTCTGCGCAAGCATCTCAGGGTTATTAATTGCTGAACAACCATAAATTCTGATCTGAGACACAGGAATGTTGCTGACAGCCCTGGATGCAAATGATAACTTTGTCCTCTTTTTCTTTTCCTGCCCCATTAAGGAGCAAGGTCCTCTTTAATAGCCTTCCCTGTGTTTAAAAGTCTGTGGAGATTCTCAGTCCTCCAGGTCATGGTTGTCCCAAGGGTGCTTTTTTCAGGAGGCAACTGGACTTCCTTGTTTTCTCTTTGAAGACGTTTTGCTTCTCATCCAAGCAGCTTCTTCAGCTCTGACAGGATAGTGGGGAATGGAAATATAAATCCTTCCATTCTCCACTATCCTGTCAGAGCTGAAGAAGCTTCTTGGATGAGAAGCGAAACGTCTTCAAAGAGAAAACAAGAAAGTCCAGTTGCCTCCTGAAAAAAGCACCATTGGGACTTCACTGTGTTTTTTCTGCTCTTCCACCCAATCAATCAATCTGAATACAGATAGTCCTCGACTTACAACAGTTGAAGTGGCCGTTCAAAGTTACAACACCCCTGAAAAAAGTGACTCATGCCCATTTTTCACATTTAATGACCGTTGCGGTCATGGTTACATGATTTAGTGACTCATATCTATGATGGTTGCAGTGTTTCCATGGGCTCACGTGATTCCCCTTCTGATAAGCCAAGTCAACGGGGAAGCCCGGTTCACTGAACACCAGCGTTACTCATTTTAAGAACTGCAATGATTCACTTAACGGCTGCGAGAAAAGCTGCAAAATGGGGCAAAGCTGCCTTTAACAGATTTTTCACTTAGCGACATACATTTTGGGCTCCATTGTGGACGCTAAGTTGAGGACTCCGTACATTCAGAGTCTTCTTTTCATTTGACACAACTCTTTGGTGGGCTGTGATTCAGGGACTGTAAGATTTTGGAGCCATGTGCAACCAGCTTCTCGGGTTGCTTTTCTTTCCCAGCCTCGACCCAAAAGCTGGCATGGAGCCCAGCACATTCCAGCAGCAGCAACAGCACCAAGCCAGGGGAACCCCAAAGGTGCTTTTTTTCAAGAGGGAACTGGACTTTCTGGTTTTTCTTTGAAGACGTTTCGCTTCTCATCCAAGAAACTTCTTCAACTCAAGCTTCAAGAGCTGAAGAAGCTTCTTGGATGAGAAGCGAAACGTCTTCAAAGGAAAATCAGAAAGTCCAGTTCACTCTTGAAAAAAGCACCTTTGGGACAACCGTGACCTGGAGGACTGAGAATCTCCCTAGACAAGCCAGGGGAAGCTGTTGGGGAGGGGAAACAGTCCCTGGGGGGGGCACATCTCCCCCTGCTTGGCTGGGATCCATGGGAGACGCCCCTGAGCCCCTGCAGGTGTGTGTGAGAAGCCATAGAGAGGCAGGCTGGGTTCACACAACCCCTGGGCCAGTATGGAGTTAATTGGGTGGTTCTAGTGTTGCATTGACCCAGTTCACGTGGCTAGATTAGGGTTAGTGTGTTGATGAACTCCATAAGCCATCTTTTAGCCAGCATTGCCTTGCATGCAACTCCTTGGCCAAAGTTCAAGACCGCTCCCATGATCCTTTGCGGCCCAGAGCTCCTTTGACCAATCCCCGGGCAGGGTTGGCTCAGCACTAGGCCTTTCCCATGAGCCATTGCTTCTCCACCATCTCGACGTTAAAGGAGGGAGGGCGGGAGGGCGGGGCTTCTCTTGGTTGAACGTTCAAGACGACAGTTGGAGAATCTCCCCCCTCCCCTTTTCTGTTCTGGAACAGAGATTCTTATTGGTTCATAAGAAGAAGAGGGGTAGGGTTGGGACCGAAGTCACGTCTACCAATTAAAATAAAGCTCGAGCGTTGCGGGCCCAATGGGTTTCCAGAGAGAAGAGTGACGGGCATAAAAATCTGCCAATACGTTTAACTCCTTGGAGCGAACGCATCTCCTTTATGGGACCCAATCAGGGCGTCCGTTTCAGATTTGGCGCAATCCGGTTTCGAACGGCTGAGATTGATCCTTCATTGAGCCAATGGGATTTCAGGGTCAAACCGTAGCTTTTCAGGGGTCCCGACGGTTTTATGAAGAAGAAGGAGGGAAGTTCATGAGGAGCAATGTGGTGGGGCGGGAAGCCGCGAGGAGAGACGTCGCCTTGATCCAATGAGTTTGAAGGAAGAGGGGACGGATGTTCCTGCTGGCCAACGGAAAAGGCCAGGACCTTTGATAAACGGATGCGAGAGCGAATCATATCGACAGGCGGGAGACAGTCGACCCTATGGCGGCGGAGGGCGGGACAAGGGTAGGTAAGGCACCGCCTCGACCCAATGAGAGCCCGGGCGGGCTTGAGCGACGGCGGCCCAGCCCAATAGAGGCGTGCCTGAAGTGGGAGCGAGGGTGGGCTGGTGTAGTGTGGGCGCCATGTCGCGGCGGAGGTGGCGAGGTTCGCAGAGCGGCGAAGGCGGCGGCTCGGGACGCGGAGGGGACATGGTGAAGATGGCCGGCGGCGGTGGCGGCGGCTCCGGCCGTTATTATGGGGGCGGCCCTGAAGGCGGGCGCGCCCCGAAGCGCCAGAAAACGGAGAACGCGGATCACGGGCCGGGGGGAGCGGCCGGCGGAGGCGGGGTGAGACAGCGGCCGCCGGGCTGAGGGGAAAAAAGAGAAGAAAAGCAGCCTGGGCGGGGGGGAGAAGGGCGGCGTTTCCGGACGGAGACGTCCCGCGGGGCCGAAAGGCCTTTAAAACGCGCCTGGCGCTGGACTACAACTCCCATCGTCCCTCATAAAGGCCGCGCTGGGGACTTTTGCATTTCCGCGGGCTGCGTGGTGGCTTGGGAAGATGGGGGTTGTAGTCATGCCGCGTGGGGGGCGAGGGCCCGGCGTGGAGACTCCACGGGTAGGCGCAGTCTACCGTTAGACTCCCGCCTCCCTCCCCCCCCCTTGAACCTGCGGCCGCCTGGGTGGGAGGGACCAAAGAAGGGACGTCCCCCCTTCTCCCCCCCACCCCCCTCAGCAGCTCTTCAGCGCTCATGGATCTTGAAGGGGAAAAAGTGGGAGGGGGCCAAGGGTGGTGGTCGCCCTACCGGGTAAGTACAAGATGCTCCTCAAGTTACGACCGCAACTGAGCCCAGCGGTTCTGTTGCTAAGTGGAAACGTTGGCTCCAGTGAGCTTTGCCCCGCTTTACGACCTTTCTTGTCACCGTTGTTAAGGAATCCCTGCGGTTTAAAGCACAGTTGTTAAGTGACTCGGGCTTCCCTATTGAGTTTGCTGGTCGGAAGGTCGCAAAAGGGGGAAAACACATGCCCTTGGGGCACTGTGACCGTCATAAAGATGAATCATTTGTCAAGCGTCTAATTGAATAATGTGACCCCGGGAGACTGCTGCAACGGTCGTTTAGTCGGGGAAAATGGTCCTAAGTCACTTTTTTTTAGTGCCGTTGTAACTTTGGTCACTAAATGAACTGTTGTAAGTCGAGGATTTCCTGCAGAGCTTTCCCTTGACAGGAACAGTCTACCGGCCTGCTGCGAGGAAGGACGACGGCCTACTTTGCTGACACCTTGCTGTGATGCCTTAACGTGGGTGGGCACCTATGGCCCCTTTACGACCTTGGGGACTTCAACTCTCAGGATTCCAGGAAGGGATTCTGACTCAGGAATTCTGGGAGTTGAAGTCCCCAGATTGGAAAGGGGCCATAGGTGCCCATCCCTGCCTTAACATGACCGCATTCAGTGGCCCTTTGAAAGAGGGGCAGATTTGGGCTTGCCCCGGGTTCCAGTCAGGACCGGAAGGCCCATAAGGAAGGGTTGGTCTTGACTAGCAGAGCCTTATGGATCCACAAAGCTGCCTCTGCGGCTCAGACCCCAGGCAAGCCATCACTTTTACACTTTTACCTGCTGTAAATGTGCATTACAAGGCGGGTGTATTTACCTTGTGAGCAGAGCTTGTTAGATTTGGGAGGAGTGGCTTGTTTGTGTGCTTAATTATGATTTATTGCACTCTGGTTCTGGTGCCCAAATCAAGGGCCAGTGGAAGGGATGTGATCAGGATCAAGGCAGCTCATTCTGCAGTGTCCAATTTCATCTGCAGGGAGAGGGTTTAAGGGTTGGGTTGTGTGTCCGAGGGCTTTTTCCTTTTGTGGAGAAAGTCATTGGTTAACTGCCTCTTTTTCCCCAGTTTGGGTGTGTGCATCTTGCAGGGTTTTTGGCAGCAGTTTCCTGGGTAGCGTGGTTTAACTGTAAAGCAAGAATCGCTTTGTATAATGAGATGGGCCATGTATAAATTTAATAAATTACTGGATTTAACTGTTGGCCCCAGAACATCTAGATTGTGGGTTCAAATTTACTGGAACAGTCAAAGGATATGTGGGATATATTTCTTTCTTGAACAAAAAGCATTTGCATAGGTTTAGGAGGGGATTTTGAGCTTGAATTGGCCAAAGAAATGTAACTGGTGCTCTTTTAACATAAGCTGGGAGCAGAAGAGCTGTGCTGGATCCAGGCAACAGCCGCTTCTGTTGCTTCCCACCATGTATAAAATAGGCCACAATAGCCAAGGATGATCTTTTCCTGGTTAATTTTCCCACTAAAAAAATAAGACAGTAACTTTACCTCTGATGATGGGGAATTCCATTTGAACTGCATCCTGCTAAGTTGTCCTCTGCCCAACAGAATCCTTCTGGGCTGCTTAGCGTTGCTTCAGCTGTTTCAGTTTGCAGTCTCCCAGAAACGCCTTTTTGTGAAAGAGTCTCCTTGTTTTTTTGCACTAAAATTTTACCAGGGAAATGTCAAATGACCTCCTTCTCTCACAGGAGAACTATGATGATCCGCACAAGCCGGCTGCTTCTCCTGTGGTCCATATCCGGGGTCTGATTGATGGTGTGGTGGAAGCTGACCTGGTGGAGGCCTTGCAAGAATTTGGCCCTATCAGGTGAGGAAGGGGCAGCCAGAGCATCCAGGGGTGGGGGATATAATGACAGATCGTGCAGGTTCAGTGACTTAGTTCTTTTCTCTCCCCCCCCCCCCAAAAAAAAGCTATGTGGTGGTGATGCCCAAAAAGAGGCAGGCTCTAGTAGAGTTTGAGGACATACTTGGAGCATGCAATGCTGTGAATTATGCAGCAGACAATCAGATCTACATTGCTGGGCATCCGGCCTTCGTCAACTATTCTACCAGCCAGAAGATTTCACGGCCCGGGGACTCGGATGATTCGCGAGGAGTAAACAACGTCTTGCTCTTCACTATTCTGAACCCCATCTACTCCATTACGACGGTGCGTTTACGAGGCTGCTTCATTATGGGGGGACCCAAATCTAGGACATGGCGGTCCTGGCTTTCGTTGGGCATCCAAGCTTGCTTTGGACCCAAGCAGAAAGGGCAGACTGAGGGTTAAGATCCTGTCTGAATGGTTTGCAGGTCCTTGTCTCAATAAACTGCCTTGAAGTCTGGCAGGCAGAGCTGCTAGGAGACTCTCGGGCTGTTCTGGTGAGATCATGTTGACTTTTACTGTCTTTGTCTTATAGGATGTCCTGTATACCATCTGCAACCCGTGTGGTCCAGTCCAGCGCATTGTTATTTTTAGAAAAAATGGGGTCCAAGCTATGGTGGAATATCCTTTTTTTTAAAATAGCTGAGGAGAGTGAAGCAAAACTGTCTGCTTCAGCATGGGCTGTGGGAGATGGAGCACTTTTTTTTGGGCTAGAAAGCTCCTGGGGTAAAGAAAGAAGAAAGGCTAGTAGCTTGAAGAGAGTTGACTAGGAAACACCCAGTTAAGGTTTCCTTAATTCTGCAAACATTTGACTCCGTGCAAAGTGCTCAGAGAGCAAAAGCTTCTTTGAACGGGGCCGACATTTACTCTGGCTGCTGTACGCTGAAGATTGAATATGCCAAGGTGAGTGGGGGTTGCAGAAGAGAGGACGGGCCCCTGTGTTGCACAGGAGGGTCTGCGGCCTCCCCCCCCCCCCCCAAAAAAAAGATCAGCAAACGCTTCTTTTCTGAATCAGAAGGGATTTGCAAACTGGCCCAACAAAATTGCTTCACCCAGATTCCCCCTAATTAGCTCCGTATCCTTGTCCCGAAGGTTACTGGCTCTTCCCAACGGTTGTGCTGATACCGAAGAACCTTCTGAAATGGCACAATTGCAGCTGTTTGACGTTACTTCTTTGCATAAGATAACCTTGCGAGTAGAAAAAAGGCGTTCGGTTATGGGTTGAAAAATTGGGAAAACTGATCTAGCGTTTCTGCTCTGTGAAGTTACAGAATGGTAGGAATTCCTACCAGTAGGGCAGCTAATCTGTAAAATATAGCTAGTGGGGATAATTGGCCAGTTACGATTGTAAGTCTTTACACTTGGGTCATTACGTGACCAATCTGATTTTACAATCTTTTGTGCAGTCGTTAATCAAACTCCCAGACTTCTGGTTTCCAGTAAAAATGTAAATTGTAGTCATGGGATGCTACAAACAGCTGTAAATGCCAGCCTGTTGTCCAAAATGGCAACGGAATTGTTTTTGTGGCTGTTAGAATTTTGGAACCAGGTCTTAAGTAGCCTTTTTTTGGAGGGGGGTCTGTCGGAACTTTGGTCCCTAAGCAACCAGTCATAAGTGGAGGACTACCTGTAGGTTACAGTAACACTGTTGCAGTGGCTGCCAGAACAAAGAACTCTTAACATGCCCCCACTGGCTATTTGATGTTAAACTTCAGGGGCCCCCCTTCCCCCCTCAAACTAGGAAAAAATTGTAAGTCCAGCATCCTTAATAGGAAGCGGGTTAAGACTGAGCCTGTAGCTGAAATTACATCTGCTTTACTAACAGTTGTGCTAACTGTCATATACTATGGGCTAAACTGGAACAGACTATGGTTATAAGCCAGTTAGGTCACTGTTTTGTGACCGCTCCGCAGCCAGTATAATCACACACACAGTGGCTTTGTTCCTCCCTCTCTCAAACTCCCTGTATTGCGTTTTGACCATTTGTGCTTCGTTTTAGCCCACTCGCCTGAATGTCTTCAAGAATGACCAGGATACCTGGGACTACACCAACCCCAACCTCAGCGGGCAAGGTAACCTTGATAGCCTGCTCTCAAGCTACACACAGACCCTTTCTTTTCCTGTTGAAGAAGAGCACACTTCCTCCAGCTGAATTGTGTGATGTAATGCCATTTGCCTGCTGTCCAACATGGGGCCCGATTTGGGGGAAGCCTGCAGGAGGCTTCCCGAGCCTTCTAAGACTGGAGGCGCAGTGGGGGTGGGTGGATGGAGAATAGCTGGGAGGGAATTGGGGCAGCTCCGTCCCCCTGATTGCATCTGATCAGGTATCCCCTCCCCCACCTTGGTGTTGCGTCTCTAGGCTGTGTGTGTGGATTGCAGCTACTAGGAAGGTTGGGGCTGTAGTAGCGGAGAGGGGAGTTGATTTCCTTTTATGTTCTGGGGCATTCCTGAAGGGATGCTAGGGAGATGGCTATTCCCAGCAGCCTTTGGCCCTGGTGCTAATCTAGCCGCCTCCTTTGTGGGTCTGGGGGCATATATTGCATTTCTGCCATTCCATGGCTGGAGGGTGGTGGGCAGAGGGGAAAGCGCTTCTCATGTTCAAGGAAAACGTTTTCTGCGTGCAGACTCTGGGACTTGGGGGGGGGGTGGCGTACATCTTGGCTAAAGGGGTTTTCAGTGCCATTTCCTTGAGGGGGATGGTCGCCATCTGTGTCAGCTCAGTCTAAAGCTAGTTGGAAGCCTTGCCTTGGCCTGCCGCCTTACTGCACATGTGCAGAAAAAAAAGGCATGTTCCCTCTGAGGTGGGCAGCATTGCCCCTCCAAGCAGGGCCACAGCTTAAAAACAGGCTGGGCTTTTACAGGAGGCGTTGCTGTCAGGCTTGGCAGTTGAGTTGGTTGGCTCCATGGACCAAGCCAGCCTGGGGAGGCTGTTGGATTGCAGGCAGGTGGGTGAGGCTCCGGCAGAGGTCACTTTTGACCCCACCCTCACGGCGAAGCAAGCAATGGCATTACATGACTTGACATGAACATGACTCACTTTCTCCTCCAAGGTACATACTTAGGCGCTGTGCAGATTGGCAGTGGCTTAAGTTGGCAGGGCTGGGCAGTTCAGAAGCCGCCTCCCTCAGGCTGGGCACCGAGGAGGGGCGATAGATCTGGCCTTTCCCCAGCTCTGAACCGATTTCCCACATGACCCTGGGGGACCCGTGCGCAGCTGCCGTGGAAGTTCTGAATTGCCTGGGATCTGCCTTCTGCTAGACACTCTCTTTAACAACACTACACAGTGTAGGAAAAAAAAGAGCTCAACCTTGCATTAGCTCTTCCTGGAGAAAACATGCAGCATCTTAAGTGTTACTACCCGAAAGGCAACAGATTGAGTTCATGTCCTCACATCAAGAACACAACACCGCCATCCGAGAGACATCTACAAGCACAGAGGGAGACAGAGAAAAAGAGAGAGACAGAGACAGAGACAGAGAGAGACTCACCAGGCCACGACATGCTTACAAAACAAAAACAGACAAAGGCCAAAAAAAAACCTTGAACCCAAGAAGGTAACACAGAAACTAGGAAAAACACCAGAGGGGTCTCAGACAAAGTGCGCCAGCGGTCTTACGGAGAACGGAGTAGATCCCCGAGACCCTTCAAGACATAAGATGCTCTCCATATCAACTTGGTTTGGTTTGGGAGGGTCTTTTATTACTCTTTTCTTGCAGTCCTCGGCTGCCGACATTTTTATCAGCGCCAAGCGGAGACAGACAAACCCCAGACAAAACACCCGAGAGCCCCCAGTTCCCTAGAGACTGGGGGTCTTTTCCGCTTCAGGGGCACTTGAGATCCAAGGCACACTCCATTAACAGAGGAGAGAGAAACACGCACATGGGAGACCTACACAGCCAGAAGCACCAAAAACCTGTTAACAGCACATGACAAAAAAAAAAAAAACATCAGGAGGCGCAACACGGAAGGAACACTCATTTACACCTTTTGTCATGTCCTTTTTTTCCTTGATATCATCTGAAGACAAAAACAAAAACAAAAACAAAAATCTGTGAGCCCTTTTTCATTTAATTTTTTTTTAAAAAAAATTGATTGTGTCAGTTTGGTGCCTTTTGACGTGACTTTGACTCTGAAACCATGTAACGCAGGGTCGCAGTGTATGTTTGATGGGACGCCATCTTTCAGAACTGTGCTTACACTGTTGAAGCGTCCAATGGTAAGAGAAATGCAGAATATATTTGTGACAAGGGACATTGTACTGTAAACTCCTGCTGTAAGTAGCCTTTTTCAATCTTTGTAAATGCCTATTGAAATAAACTGCGAAACTCTTTTACTTTTTTTTCTTTTTAAAGAACGAGAATTGTATGACTTGCTTTAAATTCTTCTGTCTTTGTATATCGATTTGTGTTTAAACTGGATAATTTTTGCTTTGCTTTGCCATCTTCTTCTTGGTCTTGTTTTAATCCTTTTAGCTCTGCTAGAGGTGGGGTGTGGGCTGGCAAAGACTTTCATTTCCTCTTTTTTGTTTCCCTGCTGCCCTAATGTTCGAATTGGTGGTGAAATTGACTTCGGCCGATCCGTATATATTATTTAAGCCTTCCCTGCCACAGGGTTAAATTTTCGGGAGGAAAGGGAGGCAGGCTTTAAGATAAGATGGAGAACCTTTGTTAGGCCAGATAGATGGTTGAGACCAACGCTTGGCGCCCAAGAGAGTTCTAGTTCGTCAGGTTTTCTGCTTAAATAAATGTCCGGAAGACACATCAGTGCGAGGTACTATCAGGATCTGTCCCAAATGGCCTCTTCCGGCACTCGCCTAACTGGGTGGACTGGGAGGAGAGGGGGCTGTACAGTGTTCCCCTGAAAAGGAAGTGTTGTTTTTAAAACTGCCCCCGCTTTCTCCTGTGGTGGAAAGAAAAGAGACATATTCTGAGGAATCTGGAGTTTTTAATATGGAGAATGCCTCAAGCCGGCTTCGTGGCCTAACCAAGGGTCTCCCAACACGGAGGTCAGCCCCAGAAATCAAGGCGACTGAGCTGTTTCCAGAAGTTTCTAATGTTGGTCTGCTTTTGACAGGGGAGCCGGGCGGGAATCCGAACAAGCGCCAGAGGCAGCCTCCTCTCCTTGGGGATCATCCTGCGGAATACGGTGAGGCCTGGTTGGTGGGTGGGGCAGCGTCGTCTCTGGCCCTTGTCCAGCTTTGCCCTGGCATTGGCTGACTTTTGCTTCCTCCTGCAGGAGGACCTCACGGGGGCTACCACGGCCACTACCACGATGAAGGCTATGGCCCCCCTCCTCCTCATTATGAAGGGAGGCGGATGGGGCCGCCCGTGGGGGGCCGCCACAGAGGACCCAGCCGCTACGGGCCTCAGTACGGGCATCCCCCGCCTCCACCACCCCCTCCGGAGTACGGGCCCCACGCCGACAGCCCCGTTTTGATGGTCTACGGCCTGGACCAGTCTAAGATGAACTGCGACCGTGTTTTCAACGTCTTCTGCCTCTATGGAAACGTGGAGAAGGTGAGCGGCTGAGGGAGAGGGCAGCTCTGATGTTGGCAGAGCTTCTGGTGCGCCCGAACAGCCTAGTTGAGTTTGGCCTCCATACAATTCCAGCCTTGAACCCCTTCCTGTTCTCTCTCTTTCTCTTCCCCCCCCCCCTCTCTCTCTCACACCCATCCACACCACACACACTTTGCTTGGTTCGGAGATCTTTGGGCAAGGTGCTGTTATGATCTTCCCTTTTGCTGGGAAAGCCCAAGTACCATCTCTGGATGCCTACCTACCTACCTGCTTGCTTTGTTTTGAGCCGCATCCGGATTGGCCAGTTCCCCAAACCAGGTGTAAGATTTGGACCTGGTGAAATTGGAGGTGGAGAGACTTCCTTCCTTCCACCAGGTGCCTCCTGAGGGGAAGGACTAGAATTCCTGGGAAGGCTGGGAGCCTCCTGCACTCTTGCAGTTCCTTTCAGCCTCTGGAAATCCCAAATCCCACCGTGGGAGAAGTGGAAGAGTCTGGAGCTTCACTTCTTCGGAAGCAGCTTTGAGTTAAAAGGCCAGGCTGGTGCTACCTTGGGAAGGCTTTGCTCTTGTGTTGGTTGAGGTGTGGGCTTTGAGTCCTAGTTGTGAAAGGCAAGCCGGGCCTGAGACTGATGCCTGAAGACCACAGGTAGTCCTTGAATTGCAACCACAATTGAGCCCCCAAATTTTGGTTGCTAAGCAAGACAAGCGTTCACTGAGTTTTGCAACATTTTATGACTTTCCTTGGTACAATTGTTGGGTGAATCACTGCAGTTGCTGAGTTAGCCACACGGTTGTTAAGTGTCTCTGGCTTCCCCGTTGACTTGGCTTGTCAGAAGGTCACCAAAGGGATCACGTGTCGCCAGGACACTGTGACCGTCATAAATAGGAGTCAGTTGGCAAGCGTCCAAATCTTGATCACATGACCGTAGGGATGCTGCAAAGGTTGGACGCTCCTAAGTCACTTTTTGTCGTGCTGTTGTAACTTCAAACCAATGAATGGTTGTAAGTTGAGGATTGCCTGTGTGATTCGGAGGGTATACACAAGCAAGTCATCTTGAATGCAGAGGCTGGTGGGTTTTTTTGAACTACTGTTTTTGAAACAAACCCTATTAAAATGGAGACAAAGTTTGTACCCCGGGGTGGGGATGGGCGTCTGCCTTTGAAAACGATCCGCGTTTGTCCTCTTGTGGTTGAATCAAGAAATCCTTTTTTTTGTTGTTGTTTAGGTGAAGTTCATGAAAAGCAAGCCTGGGGCAGCCATGGTGGAGATGGCAGATGGCTACGCGGTGGACCGAGCCATCACCCACCTCAACAATAACTTCATGTTTGATCAGAAGTTGAATGTCTGGTGAGTTCCACCTGCATTATTCCCAGGCCGCCTTGAGGAACCTGGGTCAAAGCCAGGAGGGCGCGACTGAGCAAGCCTGTCTCGCTTTGTCCGCAGTGTGTCCAAGCAACAGGCCATCATGCCTGGCCAGTCTTACGGTCTCGAGGACGGCTCCTGCAGCTACAAAGATTTCAGCGGCTCCCGGAACAATCGCTTCTCCACCCCGGAACAAGCCGCCAAGAACCGAATCCAGCATCCCAGCAACGTTCTCCATTTCTTCAATGCGCCTCTGGAAGTGACGGAAGGTAACTTCTACGAGGTAAGGGGCAGCCTCCGCCTGCTTGGCCATAATTGGGGGGGGGGGGGGAATAATTCAGCAGTTTGTTTATTTGTTTCGTGTTTCTTAACCACCAATCCTTCCTTAGAGGGTTTAGGGAGAATAAGCAAAACTTGGTGTCCTTAATGTATGACATGATGATGATTTTAATGGATTTAGACAGCATCTTGCTGCCAAATGTAGCTTTCATTCCAAAAAGCAGGAAAAACAACAACAGGCTTTCACGTCTGGATATGATACTAGCAGAGGTTCTGGTGTGCCTAGAAGTAGCAACTAGATTGGATCCAGTTGGGCCCCTTTGCTGGTTCCTCTCGGTGGCAAGTCTCTCAGGTCCTGAGCTGCTCTTTATTTGGCCTGAAGATGAGAACGGATTAATGTTCATTTTTGACAGAAATGATAACAAGAAGAGGCTTGTTAAGTGGTTCTAACAAACATCTGACCAAAAACAATAGTGTTTTTGTTCACTATTTTTCCACTGACCCAACCATTTAAATGAATTATTTTGCTGTCCGATAATGCTTAAAAGCTTCTCTCCTTTGGGCTCCTACCAATGTATATTCAACACAGCACAGAAATATACGTAAAACGCAGTTCCACGATGGCTGGAAACTGTACGGGAAGGCCGTGGCGTCTCTGCAAGAGCCCCTGGGAATGGGACTTGACCAAAGAGGAGAATCCTAAAGTATACATTGGCGTGATCAGGGTAGTGGCTTAACGCTCCTATTACATATGTGGCATTTCCCCCCCATCAGATTTGCGATGAGCTGGGGGTGAAGAGACCGGCTTCCGTCAAGGTGTTTTCAGGGAAGAGTAAGTATCCCTCTGCAGAGATTGGTCTTGGGGACAGGAAGCATGGACCCAGGGCCACGCAGAGTGGGTCAGGGCGATTGGAACTGTAGTCCACTTCTCGAGAGTTTGCCCGCCCCTGTTCCAAGGAGGTGGGCCTGCTCCAGATTAACCCGTGTCTTGCTTGAAATGCCCACAGGTGAAAGGAGCTCGTCGGGACTGCTGGAGTGGGAAACCAAAGGGGATGCGCTGGAGACTCTGGCTTTCCTCAACCATTATCAGATGAAAAACCCAAGTAAGCCCCTGTCGTGTTTTGCAGATGCTGAAGAAGGGGAGGCCTTGATGGGAATCTCCCTTCTCTTTCCCCTTCCTCTCTTTAATTTTACTGGTAGGGAAGGGAAGCTAGTAGGTCTTAAGAACACCAACGGATTTTGACCGTGTTGGAGACCTGGCCAAATTAATCGGTTTGGGATTGGTCAGGAAAAAGCAGCCACTGACACATTCTGAACTGAGCCTCAGTGTTTAGAACAGAAGTGTCCAATGATGGGGGGGGAACACAATTCAAGGTGTTGGTGATCACCTTTAAAGCCCTACATGGCTTAGGACCACTATACCTCCGGGACCGCCTTCTCCAACATACCTCCCTAAGACCGATCAGAGTCCACAGAGTTGGTCTGCTAATGGTCCCGTCAGCCAAACAATGCCGACTGGCGGGCCCACGAGCAAGAGCCTTCTCTGTGGCAGCACCGGCTCTCTGGAATACACTACCCCCCCCCCCGAGATCCGCATTATTCCCACCCTGCCAGCCTTCAGAAAAGCGTTAAAAACCTGGCTATGTCGACAGGCCTGGGGCCAATGAATTCAATACAACACCAAGAACTCTTGGTCCTGTGAATGAAGGAATTGCATGGGGTTTTTAAAATTATTGTTTTTAATGTTTTTATGCTTTTCTAATAATTATTGTTTTTAATGTTTTTTGATGTTTTTTGTTTGCATGTAGATTTCTTATTGTTGTGAGCCGCCCAGAGTCCCTGTGGAGTGGGCGGCATACAAGTGCGAATAATAATAATAAGTGTCCAACCTTGGTAACTTTAAGGCCTGTGGAGTTCATCTCCCAGATTCACGTAACAGCCGTGTTACTAACTTCATGACAGCAGGGGTTCACTTAACAACTGTGGAAAAAATGGTGGTAAAATGGAGCAAAACTCAATTGTCTTTGCTTAGCCGCAGAAATTTGAGGCTCGATTGTGGTCATAAGTTGAGCATTACTTACAATCACTAAGTACAAGTAATATCTCAAGTGTTTTTAGTTTAAATCTGAATATGAGAGGCTTATTTGTTATAGATACGTTTTCTTGACTATTCAGACCAAACTGGATCACAGTGGGAGATGTTGGGGAAAGCTCGAGAAATGTTTCTTTTCTGTGGATGATGACATTGTTTTTATTTTCGAGTAAATACAGTTGAGGAGACTCATAAGCATGTCTGGCTTTCTCCTAGATGGGCCATATCCCTACACCCTGAAACTCTGCTTCTCAACCGCCCAACACGCTTCCTAATTGCTCTTCGGTTCCTGACCGAGAAGACTGCTCCGTTAACTTACTTGTGTGTGATTTATTTTGTTTGTTTGTTTGGCAAAGCTCCGATGTCCCTTTGTTTTTTTTGTTTTTTTGTAAAAACCAATTTAAAAATAAGCTTAATTAGAGGCTGCCTGCAGCTAGGTCAGCTGGGAAAAGAAGCGCCGTGGCATTCTGATGACATCGAATTTTAAAACAATTGTACCTGTGATATGTTTTTCCCCCATTCATACAATGTGCGCTGCCTGTGCTAGTTGGCACATTTAATAAAGCTGTTTGGAAAATAAATCGTTGTCAAAACTGAACCTGGTAACGCCTTGGGAAGTTTTTGAAGAAGAGGGCAGGCAGGTACGCCGAGGGTCATTCTTTTTTGAAGGGAATTAAGTTGGTCTGGGTGTCTCTTACTTTGTTTCCATGGAAGACCAGGCTAAATTTAAAAAGGGAGGAGGTACCATTTAACCGTTTTATGCAAACCTTTTATTCTTTTCCCTTGCTTTATTGTATGCTGGGCGGCTTTATAATTTAAAGAAGGGAGCAGGGAGATATTACTAAATCTATGCCACACTATGCAATAACAGTGTTCTACACTATGACAGCCTTTATGCTTAGTTTTAGCTTTCCTAGGTTTCTAAGAACATTTAAGGCCAAGTCCCAAAGGTGCTTTTTCAGGAGGCAACCGGACTTCCTTGTTTTTTCTTTTTTGAAGACGTTTCGCTTCTCATCCAAGAAGCTTCTTCAGCTCTGACAGGATAGGGTTAGGGTCAGGTCTATCCTGTCAGAGCTGAAGAAGCTTCTTGGATGAGAAGCAAAACCTCTTCAAAAGAAAGAACAAGTCCAGTTGCCTCCTGAAAAAGGGGACAACCATGACGTGGATGACAGAATCTACAGAATTTAAGGCCAAACATCTTTGCTACCTTTAATCTATATATATATATAAGCGAAAACCACTCACACATTAATCAAGAAATCTCCAGAACCGTAAAGCCTACAAACTTGAAATTTGCCACGTATATTCCTCTTGCCTTCTAGGTGCTCACTAAGAAAGGATTTTTCAAAATAATAATCGGAGCATGAGTATTTCTTATATTATTAACAAGCTCTGATGCTAGGGAGTTCTACTCCCCCCTCCCCCCTGAAAAGAAATCTGATCCAAATGCAAAACACAAGCAGAGGAGTTTCAGTTTTGCTTTTGCTTTCACAACAGCAAGCAGCTTTACTACAGAACAGTTGAGCTCAGCCACACACAGACTCCTTCATGTCTCCTCATTGCTCACACAGCAAATACTGTTTGAGTTTCCAAACACCCCTCAACTCTCACACACTAACAGGACACTAGCCAGATGAATACCAATGGATGCTTATTTTCCTCCTCAGTTCAGACAAATCTTTCCTTCTACTGTAACACCAGTTAAAGGGAAAAGAGGCAAAAAACAGGAAAAGATTTACAGACGCGATTAGGAAAACAAGTAAGGGAAGCTGCCTGTTTCTCCCGTGGCCAGTTCTACTTGGCATGTTCCAGAGTCAGTTCACCTGACAGCCTGGTCATCCTCCAGCCAGACAGCAAAACCAGGAATGTTTACAGGGAGGTCCTGAGCAATTCATCTGAGGGATGAATTGAGAGTCTATGCTATGCAAATAATGTCTTCATCTGTAACAGAAACTTAATTTACCATCTCTAATGAAATAATACAGTCCCTTTTTAAACTACTCATTAATTTTCAAGCTTTAAGTGTCAATTTATCAAGCCCCATCACAGTTTTGTAGCGAAGCATGGGTATCAGTATTTTTTTAAAAAATCTTACACTGGCTTCCTTCAACACCAATATTTAAAACATTTTGGAAATCGCAAACTTATGAATGGCTGAGAGCTGCCAATACTCATGCCAAGGGAGAGAAGGTAAAAATGCTTCCAAAGAGGAAGGGTGTGATTGTGTGTCCCTGGCTGCTGTCCTTGACTTTTGTCTAAACATTTTTGCATGGAAAGGCCTTTTCTACAAGGGAAGACCAGGGGTTCTTCCTCTTTGCCTCCATGGAGCCTCCAGTGTTGGGTTAGATTTAAGCCATTTTTAGATAAAATAATTTCCGGAGTTCCACAGCCAGCCTTCTGGGCTAGGGAATTCTGGGAGTTGAAGACCACACATCTTAAAATTGGTTGAGGTTCATGGGATAGAAGGTGGGGTCCCTGCTCCACTTGCTTTTTTCGAGATGGACTACAACTCCCAGCAGCCTCCCTTGCCAGCCACGCTTGACAAGTCTGCGGCGGCCCGCACGTCAATCCCGGCTTTCCCCTTTCGGCCACAAGAGGGCGGCCGAGGACGGCGCTTTAGCTGTCCGGCTATAGAGGCGGAGTGCTGAAGCGGCGCCTCCTTCCGGAGAGGCGGTGGAGAGACGAACGGAGCCTGTCTAGCCCAGCCAGTCACTGGTACGACTGCACTGGTAGGAGAGCCGAGAGCCATGGCGGTGGCGGTGGTCCTCGGGGGGCTACTTCGGAGGCGTGAGTGGGCTGTCTCCCCTCTCCCCGGTCCCTCCCTCCGCTTTCAGCCCCTGCTGCCCCCCCCGGGGTCCCATTGCCCCCCTGCTTCTGTTGCTGAACCCCCTCCCCAACCCCTTCCTGCCCCTCTGCCCCCTCTTAACTCAGTCTCCCAAGGCCTTGGACCTCAGTGCCCATCATCCTCAGCCGGCCGGGGAGAAGCGAGCTTGCTCTGGAGGGGCCCCTGCACAGCTTGCCAGGGGTTCGGGGGGGGGAAGCAATTGCCCCCCTTCCCTCCCCGCCTCGCAGCCCTTCAACTTCTGGAGGGGGGGGCAGTGGGAAGGATGGGAGGGGGGGTTTCCTCCAGGTCCGTTGCCTTCTGTGCAAGCCATGTTGGCTTGCTCCTTCTCTCCCCCACCGAAAAAAACCCCCAGCAGGTGTCTTTGAGCCACCCAGGAACTCCCTGGGAAGGGTCCTCATCTCTCCAGGTAGTCCTCGACTTACAACAGCTCGTTTAGTGACCATTTTCCAGCACCATGGCACTGAAAAAAAGGGACAGGGCCATGTTAAAGACTTATGACCATTGCTGCATCCTCATGGTCAACATTCATGTAGGGTTGGGGGTTGGACTAGAAGGCCTCCAAGGTCCCTTCCAACTTTTGTTATTCTAGTCTAGTCTATTCAGACACTTGGCCACCGACTCCTATTTACGACGGTTACAGTGTCCTGGAGTCACGTGATCCCTTTTTGCAACTTTCTGACAAGCGAAGTCAAATGAGGAAGCCGGATTCACTTCCGACGACCGTGTTACTAAATGAATAACTTCATTGATTCGCTTAAGGACGGTGCCTCGTAAAACGGGGCGAAACTCACTTTAACAAATGCTTCACATAGCAATGGAAATGTTGGGCTCGTTTGTGGTCGTAAATTGAGGGCCACCTGACCTTGCTGTTTGAACCCCTCTGAATTTGCAGTCCCCAACGCCCCCTTCTGCCCCATCCTGCTTTCTCTGCTTGCTGCTTCCATTCCTGCCCCGTCCTGCTCTTCCCACCGCCATCTTTTTGTTTTTTTGCAACCTGCAACTCTCTCCCTTTTAGGATCAGGCTGCTCTGATTATCTCTTTGCCTGCGGTGGAATTGCAAAACAGGACAGGACAGGCAGGAGGCTTTCCCAGGGAAAAAGTGCAACCTATGGATCTCAGGCACTTGCGAAGGGAGGGAGGTGGGGAATGCGAGTGGGTGGGCTTAAGAGCGGTCAGGGACCTCCCTTCCCTGGGATCGGGGTCTTTATCAGGATCTTTGTTATTCTGCAAAGAAAAGCCCCCTCCTTTTCAGCGAGGTTGCCAACTGATCCCTTGTGCTCGGCTGAAGAGTTCTTTGCTTTCTAGGCTCACCCCATCTCTCCTTTGGGGTGTCCCGGCCACAGCAATTCGGTTCCCCCTCATGGGAGGTGGTTCTAGCCACTAGAAGGAAAAGGAGGGGTGGCTTAAGGAGCAGGAAGGTACAGGTAATCCTCGACTTACAGCAGTTCATTTGGTGACCGTTCAAAGTTATGCCGCTGAGTGAATGACCTATGACCGTTTCCCCCCACTTACGACCATTGCAGCATCCCCAGGGTCATGTGATCCAAACTCAGAGGCTTGGCAGCTGGCTCGTATTTATGACGGTCGCAGTGTCCCGGGGTCACGTGATCCCCTTTTGTGACCTTCTGACAAGCAAAGTCAACGGGGGGGGGGACTGGATTCACTTAACGACCGTGCAACTCATTTACCAACCGCAGGGGTTCACTGAAGAGCAGTGGCAAGTAAAGTCGCACAATGAGGCGAAATTCGCTTCACGACTGTTTCACTTGCCAGAATTCACTTGACTGTTTCACTTCACAGAAATTTTGGCCTCAATTGTGGTCGTAAGTCGAGGACTCCCTGTATGTGGGTCCCTCGGGTTCCTGTTGAGAGAACCCACGGCTTTGGGATTCTTGAAATCCCCCAGGGAGCTTCTGTGTCTGAGCAGGGGGGGAGAGGGGCCTGGCTAGAACCAAGGAGGTCTTGTGGGCAGGGAGGGGTCTTCGTATGACCATGACGTAAGTCAGGCCTCCCACACTTCAGGGTTTCAGCCCCACTGGACTCACCAGGGAGTTAGTTTGCTGGTTTGTTATACAGTTAGAGATCCCTGTTTCTCATTTTTGGCAGCTAGAAGATGCCAAACCTCTAAATCGGTGTTTCTCAACTTCAGCGATCTTCAAAGTTGCCAAGGTTGAGAAACAGATTTAGACGTTGCCTAAGTCTTAATTATCCCAGCTGCTGAATAATCCAGCAATAGAAAAGAAGTCAGGAGGCTCCCAAGAACAGCGATATAAACGAGACATCCATCCATCCATCCGAAAGATCAACCATCATCCTGACCGCAGAGCCTGGGAGGAGAGCCAAGGAGACCTGAAGGACACGGGGTTTGAGCCCTCTGGATCTCTGGGGAGAGGCCTTTCCAGAGGTCCCACTAGATCAGGGGTGGGGGAACCATGGGCCCTTTTGTGACTTGTGGACTTCAACTCCCAGAATTTCTGAGCCAGCCATCAAGTTGTGTGTGTGTGTGTTTTAACCCATCAGCAACCATGGAATTCTGGGAGTTGAAGTTCACAAGTCGTAAAAGGGTTCACCACCCTTGCACCAGATGAGACTGGTTTATTGGGCAGCCAAAACTCGACCTGACCCCACCGTTCTGCTTGCACACATGGAGTTTACACCTGAGTGCAGGTGGCTTCCTTCGAGGACCTTCCTTTCAGGATGAAGCTTGGCCCTCTGCTGCTCACCGTCCATTTCCTCTCCCTTCCCAGATCTCTCCGCCCATCCTGCTTCCTTCCGCGGCTTCAGGATCATGGCCTCAAAGCCACAGCAGCAGCAGCCGCCGCCGCAGCAGCAGCAGCCGCCGCCCAATTCCTTGCCCGCCTACGAGACCTTGAAGTTGGAACGGGTCCGCGAGAAAGTGCTGCACGTGGAGCTCAACCGCCCCGAGAAAAGGAACTCCATGAATGTCGCCTTTTGGAGGTAACGGGAAATCAGATTTCTTTGCGCCGCTGACGGAGGTTGCAGGACCGAGGGGAGGGGGGCGGGGAGGCACGGCAGGAGAAGCCTCGGAGACATCTGGCCTGGCTTTTAACCCGCAATCCTTATCGTGCTCTGAGTAGCCAAACCGAAAACGAGGTACAGGTAGTCCTCGACGTACGACCGCAATTGAGCCCAGCATTTATGTTGCTAAGCGAGAAATGCGTGAAGAGAGGTTTGTCCCTTTTTACGACTTTTCTTGTGAAAAATCTAAGCCAGCCACCTGGCAGATCAGGTCTCCAAGGTTCTCAGTCCAATGTGGCCTTCTCTTGTCACAGAGAGATGGTGGAATGCTTCAACAAGATCGGCCAGGACTCTGAATGCCACGCAGTGGTGATATCGGGCGCTGGGAAAATGTTCACGTCAGGTAAGAAGGACGGAGGCATTACGGTCAGGAGAGTCCTCCTCCTCCTTAGATCAGGAGAATTTATTTATTTATTTATTTATTTATTTTGGAATTCTTATATGCCGCCCAACTCCCTAAGGACTCAGGGCGGCGTACAACAGTGAAAAATACAATAACCAAATCTAAAATGTTAGTTAAAAGCAAA
Source organism: Diadophis punctatus similis (assembly GCA_023053685.1). Taxonomy (NCBI): domain Eukaryota; kingdom Metazoa; phylum Chordata; class Lepidosauria; order Squamata; family Dipsadidae; genus Diadophis; species Diadophis punctatus. The sequence continues at coordinate 2,271,878 of JALIGW010000022.1, forward strand.
TATAAAAATTAAAACACAATATAAAAAGATCATCAACAGCCATTCAACATCATACATACTTGGGGAGTGAGCTCGAGTGAATTAAGCTCTACCCCCCGCCTGCAGGAAAAGCCATGTCTTAACGGCTTTTCGGAAGGCCAGCAGAGTGGGGATAGTACGGGTCTCTGGTGGAAGTTGGTTCCAGAGCGCGGGGCCTGCCACAGAGAAGGCTCTCCCCCTTGGACCCGCCAGCCGGCATTGCTTGGCCGACGGGACCTGGAGGAGGCCAACTCTGTGGGACCTAACCGGTCGGAGGGAAGTATGAGGCAGAATGCAGTCCCGTAGATAGCCTGATCCTAAGCCATGAAGGGCTTTAAAGATGGTGATCAACACCTTGAATTGGACCCGGAGACCGATGGGCAACCAATGCAGCTGGCGGAGTATAGGTGTCACGTGGGTGTACCTAGGCACACCCACCACAGCACGCGCAGCCGCATTTTGCACCAACTGAAGTCTCCGGATACTCTTCAAGGGTAGCCCCATGTAGAGCGCGTTGCAGTAGTCCAAGCGAGAGGTGACAAGGGCATGAGTGACCGTGAGTAGAGCCTCCTTCTCCAAATATGGCCGCAACTGGTGCACCAGGCGAACCTGTGCAAAGGCCCCCCTAGCCACAGCAGAAAGATGATGGTCCAATTTTAGCTGTGGATCTAGGAGGACCCCCAAGTTGCGGACCTGGTCCGAGGGAGTCAGTTTCGCTCCCTCGAAGACCAAGGAGGGACAGTTGTCATGGTCCTTAGGAGGCAATATCCACAGCCACTCAGTCTTGTCGGCTATCTAGCAAGGAGCCACTGGGGCTACACCTCTTGGGGTCTTTCTCTTAGGTAGGATTTCTGTCTGCAAGGGGTATCAATCCTTCCCTTCCCCACCATCCCGTCAGAGCTGAAGAAGCCTCTGGGATGAGAAGCGAAACGTCTTCAAAGAAAAAAACCAGAAAGTCCAGTTGCCTCTTGAAAAAAAAAGCATCTTTGGGCTGACAACCAGGACTTGGATGACCGAGAATCTCCATAGACATTTCAGATCACACTTTCAGTCCTATCAGAATCCAATTTACACAATCACGCCAAGTCTCCTTTGGCTTAGTTTTGCATGTTGGGAAGTTACAGTTTATACTGCAGATCATGTTTAGGGCAGGTTTGAAGGGAATCCTTCCAAAGTTTAAGGAGTGTGTGTGGGGGAGGTGGGGAGTTGGGGGGGACGGAATCCCGAGTTTTAAGGAGAAATGTGAGTACTTTAATACCTACAAGATACAAGTCAAGAGTTTTGCTTGTGCTGCCGAGTGAGTCCAATTAGTAGCAAAATGGGATGCAAAATTTGGCAGCCTTGTATTTAGGAGTTGAAGAATGCATTTAACAAATAGCAATAGCAATAGCACTTAGACTTATATACCGCTTCATAGTGCTTTACAGCCCTCTCTAAGCGGTTTACCCCGGTTAGCATATTGCCCCTAACAATCTGGGTCCTCATTTTACCGACCTCAGAAGGATGGAAGGCTGAGTCAACCTTGAGCCGGTGAGATTTGAACCGCTGAACTGCTGAACTAGCAGTAGCCTGCAGTGCTGCATTTAACCACTGCACCATCTCGGCTCATAATGTAGCCCATGGTGGCTTAATCAGCAGAGGGTTGCCAGGTAAACATGGCTTAGACCGCAGGGGTCTCCAACCTTGGCAACTTTAAGCCTGGTGGACTTCAACTCCCAGAATTCCCCAGCCAGCTTTGCTGGCTGGGGAATTCTGGGAGTTGAAGTCCACCAGGCTTAAAGTTGCCAAGGTTGGAGACTCCTGGCTTAGAGTGAATAGGCAGGTGTTCAGTGGCTGAGCTAGAGGGCTAGAGCCACTCCTATTCTTCCTCCATGCCCTTCTACAGGCATTGACCTCATGGAGATGGGCAGCGTTTTCCTGATGGCAGAAGGCGACGACGTGGCCCGGAAGGCTTGGAACATCCGCAAGAAGATCCGAGATTACCAAGAGTCCTTCACAGTCCTGGAGAAGGTGCCTGGGTTGAGGGACTGGGGTTGGGCAGGTGTGCCAGAAAACCGCTTCCACCCACACTTAATGGCACCTCTATTTTTCAGTGTCCCAAACCCATCATTGCGGCTGTTCACGGGGCCTGCATTGGAGGAGGTGAGCCCCATAAGTCACGCATATCTGAACTTGTAACTCGAAGTGCCTTCCTATTCCTGGAATTGGTTGCATGGGTGGGCTGCGGAAACGGGCAAACTCCAGAGTCTGCACCGTTTGAATTACAGGAGCTAAACAAGTAGGATCTTGCTTTGCGTAAGGGTACAAGTCTTTTTGGTTAAACTGGCTGCATAACTTGGTGTTTCTTAACCGTGGCAATTTTAAAGACGCGCGGATTCAAATTCTGGGAGTTTGAAGTCCGCAGATCCGCCAAGGTTGAGAAACAATAGCAATAGCACTTAGACTTATATACCGCTTCATAGTGCCCTACAGCCCTCTCTAAGCGGTTTACAGAGTTCAGCATATTGCCCCCAACAATCTGGGTCCTCATTTTACCGACCTCAGAAGGATGGAAGGCTGAGTCAACCTTGAGCCAGTGAGATTTGAACAGCTGAACTGCTGAACTAGCAGTCAGCTGAAGTTGCAGTGCTGCTTTTAACCACTGTGCCACCTCAACATGGCTAGAACTGCATTATACTTAATTTATAAAGCTGCATCTCGTTTATCTCTTTGCCAGGCCAACACTAGAATGCTGCGTGATTTTGGTGTCAGCCTGGCTGGAATTCTGCTCTCATTTAATCTATGAGTAAAAATGGAATTCTGGAAGGGAAATTTTTTTCCCCTGGTTGATGCACCAATGTGTTGGTTTTTGAGAGGCTTCCCCCCCCCCCCCCCCCGCTCATGGAAGAAAGGAATGCCATCTCTTAGATACCCCCCTACCTAGACATGGATCTCGGCTGTTTAAAAGCAGTTTTCAAAAAGGTGAATGCCCTGCGACTCAGGCCCTTTTGATGCTGCAGCATTATGGGCTATTGAGTCTTCTTCCAAGCTGTCGCCACACCTGAGTTCCTGGGAGTGGCCAGAGTACAGGTGGTGCAGGATCTTCCTTGAAGGTGGGCTGGGTGCAGAGGTGGGTTTTAGCAGGTTCTGATCAGTTCTGGAGAACCGGTAGCGGAGATTTTGAGTAGTTCGGAGAACCGGTAAATACCACCTCTGACTGGCCCCGCCCCCATCTATTCTCTGCCTCCCGAGTCCCAGCTGATCGGGAGGGAATGGAGATTTTGCAGTATCCTTCCCCTGCCACGCCCACCAAGCCATGCCCACCAAGTCAGGCCACGCCCACCAAGCCATGCCAACAGAACCGGTAGTAAAAAAAATGTGAATCCCACCACTGGCTGGGTGGGCCCTGAGACAGGAGCCTGGCCCCTCCTTCACTTTATGTTGCTGTGGTGGGAGAAAGATGGGATAGAAAGAATGAAAGCGGACTGTGGATCTTGTTCCCTTCAAGGTGTGGATCTCATTTCATCCTGCGATATTCGCTACTGCACGCAAGACGCTTGGTTCCAGGTGAAGGTGGGTTTGCCGCGACACAGTTTTACCCTAGAAACGTCTACTTGGTAAGCATCAATGACGCTAACAAGGCACGGACATACAGGCAGTCCTCAACTTAGGAACACAATTGAGCCCAACATCTCCGTTCTTAAGTGAGACATTTGTTAAGCGAGTTTTGACCCATTTTACGACCTTTCTTGCCACAGTTGTTAAGTGAATCACTGCGGTTGATAAGTTAGTAACCCGGTTGTTAAGTGAATCTGGATTCCTCATGGACTTTGCTCGTCAGAAGGTTGCAAAAGGGGATCACATGACCTTGGGGACACAGCAACGGTCGTAAGTATGAACCAGTTGCCAAGCGTCTGAATTTTGAGCACGTGACCATGGGGATGCGGCCAAAGTAGTAAGTGTGAAGAAAAATGCCGTTTTTCAGTGCCGTTGTAACTTTGAACGGTCACTAAATGAACTGTTGTAAGTCAAGGACTTCCTGTATGCCCTTTATCGATCTCTGTCTCTTTGTGTTGCTCTTTTTCTTCTCATACACGCAAACCTGTGCGCAAATACACACATGTTTATTCCAGGCCATAAGCTTTCCAGATACGGGTTTATTCAGATTGCAAAAACAGCCCACTTCACCCTTTGGGCTGGCATTGCAAAGTGCCACCCGGAGTGGGTGTCAGGATATCTCCGTGCCCATATCATCCTTTGGAGTAAACCTTGGTGAATAACCACCTCCTTGTGTCTCCTTTCTTCAGGAAGTGGATGTTGGGCTGGCAGCCGACGTTGGCACATTGCAGCGTTTGCCACGGATCATTGGGAATCGGAGGTGAGGGCTTCGCTTCCTGCCGTCTCGGCTTTGGAAAGTGGCCGTTGGAATTTTTCTCTGGCCTAAAGGAGCCAGGAATATCCAGCCCATCGTCTGCATCTGAGATTTGGGGTATTTTGAAGCCCCCATGAACTGCACCTCAAAACATCAAGGAAAGCCCGCTACATGTGCTGGGAGTGGGGTCGAAGGTCAATTGCCCATCTGGGGATGGGCAAACAGTCGGCCCCCACGGTTCCTTCTCTGCCCATAAAAAAACTGGCTGCCTGTGACTCCGGTCTCTCTCTCTCTCTCTCTCTCTCTGGTTTAACGTTTTTATTGAGTTATCAAATATTACAAGATACAAAATACAAAAGTAAATAGGGGAAAGGTGGGGAGGAAGAGGGGGAAGAGAAGTGAGGAAGGATTAGAAAAAAGAAAAAGAAGCATTGACTTCCGACTGTTGCAGTAAAATAAGGCATGAACATCAAATCACAACTTTTCGCCTTTTCATCATCATATGAACCGGCCATTTCCATAAAGATCTATCAGTCTAATCGGTAAAACCCAAAATCAAAGTTTCATTCTTTTCCACTTCAAGCATGAAGTTCAGAAGCGGTTTCCAGGTGGAAACAAAAGTATTTTTATATTCTTTGCTTTAAGCAAAGTAGTTAATTTTGCCATTTCAGTCAACTACCATCAACTTCTGCAACCATTTGTCCATGTTAGGAATCGAAGTGTCCTTCCATTTTGGGGCATTCAATAGTCTTGCTGCTGTCAATATATATAGTAACGAAGTTCCATTTTTTTTCTGCAGTTCTTTTTCTGTTAGGGGTGACTGAGGTCTCTTAACCCCCTGTTGACGTTCTCTTTCCAGCCTAGTGAACGAGCTGGCTTTCACCGCCAGAAAGCTGATGGCTCCAGAAGCGGAGAGCTGCGGCCTTGTCAGGTGGGTCTGCCTTGAAGCCGAGTCTTGGGGCTGCAGACATTTCTCAAGTCTTGTGGTTTCCACTCAGAGAACCCCCTTGTCAGAACCCGCTCCCTGATTTCCCATCTCGTTGAGGCAGGAAACTGGAAAATATCTTCTCAGAATGAGATGTCTTAGCTCCCGTCTTTTAAAAAACGAAACCCTAAATATTATCAGCGTCTTCCTTGCCCAGTTGCAAAAGATCCTCACCTCCTCCCATTGAGCTCAATCCAGATGTTTTTACGGAGGCACCCCCAGAATTCTGTGCTTTTCCTTCTCCCACGATTGTCTGGCATTTCCCGTCTTTTCTGTAGAAAATTTCCTGGCTGTGTTTTTTCATCCAGGAACTAAGCAGGTTGAGCGAAGGCCTCCTTCTTCTCAACATCTGCAACCAGGGGAAGTATATTAATTCCATCAGCTTTGCTGGCTGGGGAATTCTGGGAGTTGAAGTCCCCCCCTCTCAAAAGTCGCTAGGTTTGAGAAACACTGAGCTATAGTAGATTGTGGAGCAAGATTGTAAGGTTTTTCTCCGACTTCCCTTGGACTGAAAAAGAAAAGGAGGATTGGCTGGCGCCTAATGCAGCCATTCCCTACCTTGGGCCTTTATTAGAACATTCCCTCAAATCCAAGGCTTGGGCTGGAGGAAGCTGCCAAAAATCTCAGAAATTCCTCTGGCTCCCTTTCCCAGCCGTGTGTTCCGAGATCACGAGACGATGCTGCAGAGCGCCTTTGATTTGGCCACCGAAATTGCCAGCAAGAGCCCGATTGCGGTGCAGGGGACAAAAATCAACCTCCTTTACTCCAGAGACCATTCAGTGCCCGAAGGCTTGAAATACATGGTGAGTGGTGGGTCTTCTTTATAGGTGCAGCTTGTGGTCTGCATATTGGAAGGTCTTGGGTGTTTGGGCCAGATAGTGGAGAACAGAATAACGGAGTTGGAAGGGACCAGTCCCCTCCAACCTGTTCTGTTCTACTCTACTCTACTCTGCTCTACTCTCTACTCTACTCTACTCTACTCTACTCTACTCTACTCTACTCTACTCTACTCTACACTCTACTCTACTCTACTCTACTCTACACTCTACTCTACTCTACTCTACTCTACTCTACACTCTACTCTACTCTACACTCTACTCTACTCTACTCTACTCTACTCTACTTCTACTTCTACTTCTACTTCTACTTCTAATCTGTATTTTATTATTCTATTCTATCCGATCGTCTATATTATTTTATTCTATTCCGATTCCGATTCCCCATTCCATTTCTCTTACTCCTCCTCCTATTCCAAATATTTGCAGCATGTTGCTGGAACCCATTCATTGTCATTTGCGTTTCCTTCATGGGGGCTTGCAACTTGGTGCTTTTTTGCTAAAAAATGGCTTGTTTGAAAAAGGCTCCTTTTAACAGCCTTGCAAGCCAGAAGGGTCACTAAGTGTGACAGGAGGCCGGCAGCACCAATCCGCATCTGAGGTCCATTCAAAATGGCTAGTCAGTCGGCGCTTTGAGGGGAACCCCTGCGGTCAATTATCTTTTACACGGGTCTCATTTTATTTGGAAAATGCATACGGCGACCTTTCCTAACTAAATAACTCTGGGCTCACAGTCAGTTTGTAAGAGGAAACCCCCCCCCCCCAGCCCAATAAACCAGCTCTATAAGCCAATCCAAAACATAGATAGTCATTGTGCAACAAATATGGCATAAGTAACTTGCCAGTCCATCTGTTTGGTTCCCATTTGCTTCCAGGCTCCAGTTCTTGGGGGACCGAGCAGGACTTCGTCCCTTAGTAGAAGGTCAAGGGGGTTGGGGCTTTGCGGGGTCCAGAAGAGGCTGTTCTCTAGGGCAGGGCTGACGGGTGAAAGTGTTCCTCAGCTTGGAAGTTTCTGAGAGAAAACAAGGGAAAATCACTTTCTCTTAACTCCTGCCTCCTTCTGGACTCCCCTTCAGGCTGCCTGGAATATGAGCATGCTTCAAACGGAGGACATTATCAAGTCTGCCCAAGCTGTGATGGAGAAGAAGACCCCCAAGCAGGTGGTCTATTCCAAACTGTAGGTGGCAACCTGTCCCTGAAGCGAGAGGGTCACACACGGTGGCTTCGCAGAGGCCAAGCCTGGATGCCGGGACACAGCAAGACAGCAGCAGCATCGAGTGCCTTTGAATCATGCATCACCTGCCTCTTCCCTTCTGGCTCACCTGCTGATTTCTTTTGGGGTGCTGCGAAGCGAGAGCCCCCTTTTGAAACGGGGTGGGGTGGGGTGTTTTCCCAAGCACGCAGGTTAGCAGCAGGGGAGCATATGAATGTAGACGCTGAAAAAGCTGATTTTAAAAAAGATTAAATTCTGTTTTCATTGTACAACGTGGCCTGTTTTGGGTTTTTTATTTTGTTGTTATATCAGCAGCCGTTTCAAAAAAAAAAGCGCCAAACCTTATTTTTCCTTTTAAGGATTTGGTTATGAATTTACGAGGTGATGGAAGGTCAACCAGAAAAGAGAAAAGTAATGGGAAACTCTCTTCCATTTCACTACAGACAGTTAAAAAAAAAACTCCAGAGGAATGTGGTAGCATGTTTTCTGATCAGCGAATTTTATTTACAAGCAAGAGTTTTTGCGGAGTTGATTCTGAAAAATCAGGAGACCAACAGTACCTTTTCCAACTTGCATATTTTATTCCACGGCAGGTTTTTTTCATCGGGTTATTTTATTTGAACAGATTAGCAGAGTTGGAAGGGACCTTGGGGGGGGGTCATCCAGTCCACCCCTCCCGCACAAGCAGGAGACCCTACACCATTTCTGACAGATGGCAGTCCAGTCTCTTCTTGAAAGCTTCCAGTGATTAAGCTCCCACAACTTCTGAATTTATTTCTTTATTGCTGTAGGCTAATATGTATGTCCTTCTACAACTAAAGCAATTCTAATTTATCGTCATTTATCCGCTGCTGCTGCTGCTGCTTTATTGTAGAGCAGGAGGAAAAGACGGGGTTTTTGGGCTTGGGGCTAACTTTAGAAATGGCGCCCAGACCTACGGGGGCACAATTGTGATTGTGAGAACAGAGTAGAAGCCAGCAAGAGTTTAATGATTGTGTTGTTTCATTTAAGAGAAATCTGGGGGCATTTGAGAAATTAAGCGCTTTGTAGCTGGGTGTGGACAGAGGCTACTGCTTGCTGTATCCTCTTCCATCTTGCCCCATCCTCCTTCGGTCATCTGGGCACACGGATGGGCCAGAGTCCAACTGGCAGGACGTAGTTGCAAACTCCGTGGCATCTTTTTATGGCTTCATTCTCTGCCCAAGCACCATCCTGCCCTCTCTCCCAATTCACCCAGCTGCCCCGCCATCTGTCTCCCAAGTTACCTTCCATAAAACTGTCAGCTGGTTTAGTCAGCATATCCCCCACTCTACTAAACCCTACGAAGTTATTTGCTGACCACTCCCTCGAGTGCCGCTCCCTGCCTCTCGGCCTCTGCAGACCACACAAGCCACCCGTTAACCCTAACCGATGCCCCAGTTCAAAGAGTTTTATGGGGCTGATTTCCTGCTGATCGAACCAACCGAACCAACCGGGCAGGGCACGTCTCCCTTTCAGTGCCTACCAAATGGCTGTTGCTTGGTAAAGTTCAGGAAGGAATGTCCCAAAGGTGCTTTTTCAGGAGGCAGTTGGACTTCCTTATTTTTTTCCATTTGAAGACGTTTCACTTCTCATCCAAGAAGCTTCTTCAGCTCTGACTGGATGGTGGGGAAGGGAAGGATTTATACTCCTTGCAGACAGCTGGACATTTGCATCCTTTTAGACAATTCTGTCTAAAATTGGATACAAGCAACAAGTTATAAGTGGGAGGAGATGGTGATGGGAACAATGAGAAGATTATGCAGCCATAGTGAATAGTTAGACAGTGGTGGGGGAATTATTTGTTTAGCAGAGTGATGGCGTTTGGGAAAAAACTGTTCTTGTGTCTAGTTGTCTTGGTGTGCAGTGCTCTATAGCGTCGTTTTGAGGGTAGGAGTTGAAACAATTTATGTCCAGGATGCGAGGGGTCAGTAAATATTTTTACGGCCCTCTTTTTCACTCGTGCAGTATACAAGTCCTCAATGGAAGGCAGGTTGGCAGTAATAGTTTTTTCTGCAGTTCTGATTATCCTCTGAAGTCTGTGTCTGTCTTGTTGGGTTGCAGAACCGAACCAGACAGATCTGCTGGATGGGACGGGGAAGTTATAAAATCTTACAAATCCAGATGACATTAAACTTTCTGGCCTGCTTTAGGTTACATTCAGCATAAGTTCGTTTCTATTACTAGAACTCCCATGGTGCTATCCTGCCTGGTCCTGGCCTGAGTGAGGATTCTGAATTTGCAGTCCAATGTGTTGAAGCACCAGGTTGAGGAAGGTGGGACCGGGTGGGTGGGTGGGTGGGGGCTTTACAGGAAAGATCCATGAGGCTTTCTCGCCTCATCCAGGATATGCTGAGCTACCAGAGCAGTGGCCTCTTATTTGTCAGGACAGGTCGGCTGGTGCCACCTCCTGTGCTCCACCCTTTCTTCCTTGTTTTATAAAAGCAATAGATACGGTTGCTTCGCTTCTTATTTGGGCATTGATCTGGACCAACGGCTTGAAACAGGATCAGCATGACTTACTTCCCAGCACCCGGCTACATGCCTGTTTATAACCCGGTAAGTGTCTCTCCCACCTGGTCTTAACCTCACTATATCTTTGCAACAAAATTATTATACACCTGGATGGAGAAATACTGAAAATTGGAGCGATGGATAATAAAGGTGGCGGAACTGACCTGTTTGAATCAGGGATAAAATGGTAAGTACCTTCTATAAAAGATTGGACATCTATTTTGGACTTTTTGCTGAAAATGGACGGAAGGATGAACGTCTGGGTTTGCTGATTGAAAAATAGCTCGAATGTGAGACATTTTAATGTAATATTAAAGAAGGAGGAGAGAGAATAAATTTGTGGAGGTTTTGATGGTTTCTGAACTTGGTGGTTTCCTTCAGGCTGGGAGAGCACCACGGAGTTGAGTTGAACCCTGAGGCTACATATATTTTCTTCTCTTGGGATAATAAGTTGGTTTGAAACTCCTATAGAAGGTTGGAAATCATGTATTTAATCATCTTTTTCAATTTTTTGTCTTTCTATTTCTACTGTTCATTTTTTGCCTTTTATATTTTTGTCTTTTTCTAACTTTTCTGTATTTTCTCATGTTTATCTTGGAAAAATAAAGGGATAAAAGAAATTTGAGTTTGGAGTAGAAATATAATGTGAGAAACCGCCTGAGATAAGATCCTCCCTCCTTCTCTAGTAGATAAAGGAAGGGAGGGGGAGGTCAGCCCTTCGAAGTAGACCAGACTAGGAAACCAAAGTCCCACAGGTTAATACTACTTTTTATAGTGACACAATCTTTTTGGTCTGAAACTTGCAAGCAGACGTCGGCAAGCACACACCCATGCTCAGACACCACCAAGAACTCCGCGGTTCAATCCTGAGCTTCAGAGATTCTCTCCTATTGGAAGAAATGAAAATATTTGTCCATTATTTCTCAAAATAAATTGGCCAAACGTCCTACACTTGTTTGGGGTTCAGTTCCCCTCCCCCCTTTCAGCACAATTCCTCCCACCCAGAGTGCACCGATGCAGTAGCCTCTCACCCACCTGCAGAGGAACCACGGTTCTCCTATAAAAAGCTCCAGAATTTCAGAGGAAAAGGCCAGCTCTCTCTTGGTCCCACCAGCCTGACCCAGTTGGCACTTGCAATGTTTCTCTTTTCCTTAGGGGTTCCTCCGATGCATGGAGAGATCTGATAAGAGGCTGGCACCCAGCCAGTCTTGCTTAATCCACTGATCACCCATAGAGTTAAAGCAGCACCAGTCCATGGCTGCACTTCTGGTGCTTCCTCCATGCCTTCCTTCCCCTGCCATGTTGGGGGGATTAATCCTTAGCAGAGGCCCACCCAGGAGGTCATTTGACTCATGGAAAGGCTGATACAACACACAAGTTGTGGTTGCCTGATTCAAAAGTCACAGTTGTGTTTTGCAATAAAGTCCCTGGTTTGGCTCATCATTTTCTGTCTTCCAGACTCTCCCTTATTATCAACCTGTCCCTGGCGGACTCCGTCCTGGGATGTCTGTATATGTGCAAGGCACAGTGCCCAAACATACCAACAGGTGATGTATTTTGGGGGTCTCACGGGAAGGGCAAGAAGTTACCTTACTCAAAATATTTGTTAAAAATATATATAATATATATATAACAAAATATTATTTTGTTACAGGTACTTTATATAGTCCAAATTCGATACCAAGATTGTCCCATAACTATGGCATGGATGTATTTGCACACAAAGAAATGGTCATTTTCTGCTCATGTGACCCCGGGTCTTGGCTAAAGTTTTCATTCTGACCTGGAAAAGCCTTTCTTAATTCTTCAGATAGTTCCACTTCCTGGTTCTTCCAACTCCTAGAGGAGTTCCTAAACCAAAGGTCCCCAAACTTGGCAACTTTAAGACTTCAACTCCCAGAATTCTGCAGCCAGCTGGGTGTTGAAGTCCACAAGTCTTAAAGTTGCCAAATTTGAAGACCCCTGAGGACTAGGAACTTGATTCTTCTCTTCAGGCAAAAACTGGCTTCCTGTGGATTCTAGCTTTATCGGAAAGAAGGGGAGAGGGAGGACTCTACTCTGCGGTTCCTTAATTTTCTCTTAATTCTCCTTTTTCTTCTTCTCTCTCTACCAGATTCCGGGTGAACTTTGCCTGTGGCCAGCATGAGGGGGCGGACATTCCCTTCCACTTCAACCCTCGCTTTGATGGGAAGGACAAAACTGTACTCAACACGTTTCAGTCCGGCAGGTGGGGGAACGAAGAGCATCACAAGATGCCCTTCCGGAAGGGCGAGCATTTTGAGGTCATCTTCATCGTCAATGAGGCCGGATACCAGGTTGGTGCACCTGACAGAGGCTCCTTTGGGACTGCAGGTAGGGTTTAAGGCAGTGCTTCTCAATTATTTTCTGTTACGCCCCCCCCCCTAGGAAGAAGTAAACATTTTGCGCCCCCCCAACTCTCCGCCAAGACGATAGTTTGCAATATTCGGCATGTTTTCGCTGAAAAAACTCAAGCGGCTTATCAGCGTGATTGGGGTGTAATGTGTTTAAGTGACGCCTTAATTTATTTGGCTTCATGCTGTCCCGCTGCCAACATTTTTAGACACAGTAAACATACCGGTCTTTCCTCGTCTCCCACTGTAGTCACAGTGAAGCCAAGCTCTACATATGCTTCGTCATATTTCCCTGTCTTAGCTTTCGGGAGACTTACGTTTGTCTCATTATCTCCATCTCTCTCCTCCTTTCTTTTTATCCCTGTTAAACATTTTTCCATGGTGCCTCTTAAGGGTTTGTTATCTGCACTTCATATCTCCTGCTCTGTGCTGTGTACTATTGTTCGGTGCAAAAAAACCCTACTCCCTGCGGCAAAAAAAAGCATGTTCCCCGGGGTCATGCGCCCCCCCTGGCATCGCTCTGCGCCCCCCCCAGGGGCCCCCGCCCCACTATTTGAGAAGCACTGGTTTAAGGGATGTTCAGGTAGTCCCCATTCAGTGACAACTGGAGCCAGCAAACTTAGTCATTAAGTGAAGTGGTTGCTAAGTGAAAACGTGACTGTTTGTAATCAGACTTCAGCTTTTCTTATGCTTTACAGACCTGTGAAGGTTGTAAATACAGGATTGGTGGCAGAGTTGCTATTTCATCACTGTCGTAACTGCAAACAGTCACTAAATGAAGACAACCTGTAGCTGAAGGAAAACATTCTGGCCTGGGGGGAGAAAAGGTTATTTGTGAAATAAAGTCTTGCCCCTTTTTACATGTAGACCTTGTGGTTTTTAAACCCCTCTGTGGCCATTCTGCTTAGCTTTGGGTTGGGATGTGTTCCTGGCAAGATTTTCCCTGCAAAGAAAATGGATGATCTCAATTGAGCATTGATCCCTTTGGCTTTGCCCTCTGATAGGTCATGGTGAACAGGAACCCTTTCTGTACCTATGGGCACAGAATGCCCCCTCAAAGCGTGCAGGTCGTGAGTGCTGATGGAGACCTGGAGCTGCAATCTCTGACCGTGATGGGAGGATCAATGATGGGGAACACGGTAAGGGTTTGGTATGGACAAGTTGGCACTTTCGGATCCTTGATCTCTCTTTGGGAATTGATTCTGGGTTGGTTCAATCCCAGATGCTCTTTCTCCCCTCCGATCACTCTTTGTGACCCCTTAAGAATGGCTGCCCCTCTGGGTCCTGGAGTGCCTCACATCTCCGCCTGCTAGCAAAGATAAACATCCAAGGGTGATACTGGGACCGGCAACTGCACATGGAGCGAATTTCTCCCTTGCAGAGGTCCATAAAACAGAATTTCTCAAACGAGGCAACTTTACGTTGTGTGGTCTCAACTCCAAGAAGGGCTTAGAAGATGCCTGTGCATCTCTCCAGAACCCATCCAAGTTGAAAGTAACCGAGTTGAGCAAATGGTACAAAGGCACCCATAAAGGCTTCACCTGACCTTGGGTGAATGTGCCACACAAACTCACACACGGTTGTCTTCCTATCCTTTAGGATATGATGCCTAACCCTGGATATGGGTCGCCACAAAATCTTCCCGTAAGTACTCAGAAGGGGAAAAAAGGGGGCAGCGCGCAAGGAAATTCAAGGCTGGGAAGAAATAACATGGAGTTAACAAAAGTCTCTCTGGATTTCTCTCCCACCAGATGATGCAGAGCCCGGCAGTCTACCACCCAGTAGGTACCAAAAGACTTTCTAACCCAGACTATTTCTCCTTATGTTAGCCTGCATTTGTGGGATGGGACAGAAACCAGGAGGTGGGGAGTTTGTGTGTGTGTGTGTGTGTGCAGATAGTCCTCGACTTACAACAGTTCGTTTAGTGATCAAAGTTCAATGGCACTGAAAAAGGGGATCTATGACCATTTTTCACACTTACGACCGTTGTAGCATCCCTACATTGTGGTCACATGGTCAAAATTCAGACCCTTGGCAATTGACTCATAGTTATGATGGTTGCAGGGTCCCGGGGTCATGTGATTGACTTTTGTGACCCTCTGACAAGCAAAGTCAATGGGGAAGCCAGATTCACTTAACCATTGTGTTATACTAACTTCACAACTGCAATGATTCCCTTAACCACTGTGGCAAGAAAGGTTATAGGATGGGGCAAAACTCACTTCACAAATGTCTTGCTTAGCAACACAAATTTTGGGCTCAGCTGTGGTCGTAAGTTGAGGACTACCTGTGTTCAGGTGGAATGGAAGGAGGCTTGTATTTCCTGCTGTTTGGCTTGGAACACTGTCATAAAATTGAGTTCAAGCCACTCAAAATACGAGTTTTCCAGCGTTTTTGTGTTATTTGGTCAGAAAGCAAGGCAAGTGTGCAACTAAGCTTAATCAGTTCCTTTATGTTTGTACATATACTCGCCTAATTTCAAAGTTATCGTACTACACTAAGCTGTGCCCAACGAGGCAATTCTGTAACAACTGGCAAACTGGCCGTGACGGTAATTGGAGGCTACAAAGAGAACTTAGAGGGCAAAGGGTTGCTCCAGGGTGCAGGACCAAGAGTGCCAGGACTGATACCATCTAGACTGGGGAGGGGTTTTACTTTTACCCCCGAGAGAGCTATTACTGTCCTACCTGGAACTGGTGCAAACAGACATCCTAGAACTGGTCTGGTGGCGGATATGCCCTCCTTTGCCTTTTTATTGCCCTGTATTATTTCTGCTGTTTTTACTTATCTGTACCCCGGAAGCTGAGTGTATGGGGGTGGGGTTGTGACTGAGGATGAGTGGAAGTGTGTATGAATATATTGTGTAGACTAAGGGAGAATGGATACTAGAATGAGTGAGCCGGGGACTGGGGGTCGGACCCCCTCTGCTGAGTGTGGAAACAGAAGCGGGGGGGTACCTGACTCCATCTCCCGGCTCAGTATGAATGGTATGGATGGCCTGCAGGAAGGGAGGGGGACCAGCAGGGGTGGGGTGGGGGTCTCTGGGGGGGACGAGAGCCGGAACATCTCGGTCATAATGGGAAGAGGCAGATATGGCGGGAGCAGAGGGGCGGGCCGCTCTCGGGGAATAAGACCTCGCTGTTTACAAGCGATCCCTTGTTCCGGCCCCTCCGATCTGGTTCCATCTTGCTCAACCCAGATACCTGGCAACCAGGGTTCTCAGGGCCCTGGGCTCAGGATGCTGCTGCTTAACGCCAGGTCAATTATCAACAAAGCCCCCCTGATACGTGATTTAATCACAGAGGAGGGGGCAGACCTGGTTTGTGTAACTGAGACCTGGCTGGGCCAGGAGGGGGGAGTAGCTCTCTCCGAGATATGCCCAGACAGGTTCTCAGTGCAGCATCATTCCCGACCCCAGGGAAGGGGGGGAGGAGTGGCAATAATAACACGTGGAAACCTGCATCCTCGTAGGATCCCTGCCCCGGAGATTGTTGGGTGTGAGACTCTCCTTCTGAAGTTGGACTTAGGGGTACAGGTGGGCCTTCTCTTAACGTACCTGCCTCCCAGCTGCGTAAGTAAGGCCCTGCCTGAGCTGCTCGAGGCAGTAGCCGGCTTGGCAGTTGAGTTCCCTAGGCTTATGGTGCTGGGGGACTTCAACTTGCCTTCTGCTGGTGAAACCTCCGGGATAGCCCAGGAGTTCATGGATTCCATGACAACCATGGACCTGACCCAAGTAATCCAGGGTCCGACTCATGAGGGTGGTCACACGCTCGACCTAGTGTTTCTCTCGGGGCAGTGGAGAGATGATCTGAAGATAAGGGATATAGTCATCACCCCTCTGTCATGGTCAGATCATTTCCTACTGAGGTTGGATTCCGCAGTTCCATTCCTCCCCCACAGGGAGGCGGGACCGACTAGGTGGTTCCGCCCCAGGCGCCTAATGGAACCAGAAGGATTCCAGAGGGAACTTGGGGAAATACCTGAAACCCTGGTACGCAGTTCGGCTGATTCCCTGGTGGCTGGTTGGAACATCGCAGCATCAGGGGCTTTAGACCGAATTGCGCCTTTGCGACCTCTCCGCGGCAGTGGATCCCGGAAAGCCCCCTGGTTTACCGAGGAGCTCCGGGAGATGAAACGCCAGAAGAGACGTCTAGAGCGCCGCTGGAGGTCCAGCAAAACCGACTCCGACCGAACACTATTAAGAATTTACATCAGATCTTATTTAGTGGCGATAAGGGCGGCAAAACGATCCTATTTTTCCGCTCTTATTGCGTCCGCAGATTCTCGCCCAGCCGCCTTGTTTAGGGTGACTCGCTCCCTCCTTGCTAAAGGGGGGAGCGAGGAACACTTACAAGGCAGAGCTGAGGAATTCGCTGAGTTTCTGACGGATAAAGTCACTCGGATTCGGTCAAACCTGGACTCTGGCTGGGCAGAGTCCATGGAGTTGACAGGGGCTAGTCTTAGTCCACCGTTGTGGGAGGAGTTTGGGCCTGTTTCTCCTGAAGATGTGGACAGAGCCATGGGGGCGATGGGGGCCTCCACCTGTTTATTGGACCCGTGCCCCTCCTGGCTGGTTTCGGCCAGCAGGGAGGTGACACGCGGCTGGATCCGGGCGGTGGTCATCGCTTCTTTGGAGGAGGGATCCGTACCGCAGTCATTAAAAGCTGCGGTGGTGAGACCCCTCCTGAAGAAGCCTTCCCTGGATCCAGCTGACTTGAAGAACTATCGTCCAGTCTCCAACTTGCCTTTTTTAGGGAAAGTTGTGGAGAAGGTGGTGGCCACTCAGCTTCTGCGGCTTCTGGATGAAACAGATCATCTAGATTCCTATCAGTCGGGTTTCAGGCGCGGCTACAGTACAGAAACTGCCTTGGTCGCTCTGATGGATGATCTCTGGCGGGCCCGGGATGGGGGAAATTCCTCCATCCTGGTGCTACTTGACCTCTCAGCGGCTTTCGATACCATCGACCATGGTATCCTTCTGCATCGTCTCGGCGAGTTGGGAGTGGGAGGCACCGTTTTACGGTGGTTCTCCTCTTATCTCGCCGATAGGATGCAGTCGGTGTTGGCAGGAGGGCAGAGATCCACCCCTAGGCCCCTGTTATGTGGGGTGCCTCAGGGGTCGGTTCTCTTGCCCATCCTGTTTAACATTTACATGAAACCGCTGGGGGAGATCATCCGTAGACATGGGGTGTGTTTCCACCAGTACGCTGACGACACCCAGCTGTACATCACCACCCCGTCTGATTTCAGTGTGGCAGCCGATGTAATGTGCCGATGCCTGGACGACGTTAGGATCTGGATGGGGAGGAACAGACTCAGACTCAACCCCGACAAGACTGAGTGGCTTTGGATATTGCCTCCTAAGGATTATGACAACTATCCCTCCTTGGTCCTCGAGGGAGCGAAACTGACTCCCTCGGATCAGGTCCGCAACTTGGGGGTCCTCCTAGACCCACAGCTAAAATTGGAACACCATCTCACTGCTGTGGCTAGGGGGGCCTTTGCACAGGTTCGCCTGGTGCACCAGTTGCGGCCATACTTGGAGAAGGAGGCTCTACTCACGGTCACTCATGCCCTTGTCACCTCCCGTTTGGACTACTGCAACGCGCTCTACATGGGGCTACCCTTGAAGAGTATCCGGAGACTCCAGTTGGTGCAAAATGCGGCTGCGCGTGCTGTGGTGGGTGTGCCAAGGTACACCCACGTGACACCTATACTCTGCCAGCTGCATTGGTTGCCCATTAGTCTCCGGGTCCAATTCAAGGTGTTGATCATCATCTTTAAAGCCCTTCATGGCTTAGGACCAGGTTATCTCCGGGACCGCATTCTGCCTCATACTTCCCTCCGACCGGTTAGGTCCCACAGAGTTGGCCTCCTCCAGCTCCCGTCGGCCAAGCAATGCCGGCTGGCGGGTCCTAGGGGGAGAGCCTTCTCTGTGGCCGGCCCCGCGCTCTGGAACCAACTTCCTCCAGAGACCCGAACCATCCCCACCCTGCTGGCCTTCCGAAAAGCCGTTAAGACATGGCTCTTCCTGCAGGCAGGGGGTAGAGCTTAACTCCATCTGCACTCTCCCCCGGGTATGTCTGGTGGTTGAATGGTTCTTTTATATTGTAATTTTTAATTTTTATATTTTGATTTTAATTGCATTTATTGGTTTTCTTGTATTTTTCCTGTGTTGTAAGCCGCCCTGAGTCCCTCGGGAGTGGGGCGGCATATAAGAAACCATAAATAAATAAATAAATAAATAAATTCAAATAACTATGCCCAACAAGGCTGTTCAGGTTGCTATGCCCAATGAGGCAATTCAAATATGCCCAAGAAGGCTAGTTAAATAACTATGCCCAACAAGGCTGTTCTGGTTGCTGTAAGTATTGTTGCCCAACAGGTTTGGCTTTGATGGCTGCCATCTTGGTTAGTTTGACCTCACCCTGCTGAGCAAACAAACCATTTGAACATGTCTTACTTTTGAGGCCAAAAATTACTGGTCTTGTTTGAAGGAAGATATACTTGAAACCACGGAGGAACGCAGGAAAAATCCATCCAAGACAAGATCCTGCAAGCTGCCTTCTGCGCTATATGCTGGATCTCCTGCTTGGCAACCCAAGATCGACTGGATTGCAGCTACCTTGATCCCCTGCTAGCAGGGCCAAGAGCCACATGGTCGGTTGTGGGGGGCATTGAGTGTATCCTGGATTTGTGTCTTATTTCAGCCGGTGCCCTACACAGGCAACATCTCTGGAGGTCTGGGAGCCAAGAGGACCATCGTAGTACGAGGCTCTATTCCGATGAACTTCAACAGGTCTCTGCTCTCTTTTTTCAGCGTGTATTTGGGGATTCGGGCAGAGGAATGGAACTGTTCTCACACTTTGTGCAATCAGGGCCACCGGCCTCACTCTGCCAGCTTGTCCCTGGCATCGACTTGCCCCCTGCCTGCAAATAAGACACCAGGATTCTGCTTTGGCACAGCAAAACACCAGCGTTAGGGCCCCTCGTAGACCTTTCCCAGTTCAGCTCCTTTCTCTGATTTTCCCATCTCTACACTTCTGCAGAGGAGAAGGAGACTAAGGGTAGTAAAAGCACAATTTCACACAAAGCCACAAGGAGCTATGTGGGTGGTAAAAGCACAATTTCACACATGGCCACGATGTCACACACATTGCCACATGGTGAAGCAAGGGCTTCTAGCTTATGGCTGGGTTCCCTACGTGGAGAATCTCAAACTTCACAAAGAGATGGACAAGATAAAAAGTTTGGGGGGGCCCTTTAAGAATGATTAGGACTTGAACTTCATTAAGCAGGGATCGGCTCTCGTTCATCAGAAGAATGCTGTTCACTGCTAGACCGCTGCTGAATATGTGGGATTCCCCCCCCCCTATTTGTGTGCTTCATTTATAGCCCACCAAGAGTTGATTTGGTTGGGGCAGGAGCTAAATATAATGAACAAATACCTGAAATGCTAAATGAACTTACACATTCAGCAGCAGTCTACCAAGAAATAATATTTGCAAAGGAGAACAAGAGCTGTGTTTTTCCTTTACCCATAGAAGCATCGAACAGGCTGTTATTGGATAAGGGGAAGGGGGGGGGAGGAGAGAATCAGATTTCCCTTTATTTCATTCAATAGTCTTTATGCTCGCTTTTTTCTCTCTTTCCAAGGTTCCACATCGATCTTAATGCTGGCCAGGATATCGCTCTGCACATCAATCCACGCATGCAAGAACAAACCGTAGTGCGCAACAGTTTTCTGAATGGCAGCTGGGGTCCTGAGGAACGGGAGCTGCCCTTTAACCCTTTCCAACCTGGACAGTACTTTGAGGTGAGTTGGCTTTGATTCCAGCACAGAGGGGGTCTTGTCAAGCAAAGAGGTCAAAAGAGTCAACATGGCAGCTACAACTAGGCAACTGATACCTGGTTCCTATTTTATCTGGCTCATGGAGATATCTCTGGATTCCAGCAAAGAGCTGCAGTGGCGAGAAGGCAGGCAGGCAGGCAGTGGGGAGTGTAGAGAAGATCCAGTGGGGTGCCTCCAGAGGCGTGAGACTCCATCTCCCATAATTCCCAGCAAACACAGCCATGAGGAATTGAAAGCTGAACCTCTGGAAGGATGTTGGGATGAATCACCCAATATAGTGTTGTTTTGGTCACCACACTATAAAAAAGATGTTGAGACTGTAGCAAAGGTGCAGAGAAGAGCAACCAGGATGATTAGGGGACTGGAGGCTAAAACATAAGATGAACGGTTGCAGAAACTGGGCATGGCTAGTCTAGTGAAGAGAAGGACCAGGGATGACATGAGATACAGATTAACAGAGTTTGGAAGGGACCTTGTAGGAGGGGTGAAATGCTACCAGTTCGGATAAATGTTCTGACAGTGAGAGCAATCAACCCATGGAACAGAAATTGCCTTCAGAAGTTGTGAGAGCTTCATCACTGGAAGCTTTCAAGAAAAGATCAGACTGCCATCTGTCAGAAATTGTGTAGGGTCTCCTGTTTGGGAGGGGGTTGGACTAGATGACCTACAAGGTCCCTTCCAACTCTGTTAATCTGTAATCGTGGATAACAGTGGAACTGCCTCTCCAGGAGGCCATGCAGAATCCTGTTTTTACTTCTCTCCTGGAAAATTGTCCTCGCGTTGCTCTTGGTGCATTAGGGGGGAGGAGAAAAAAGGGTGGCAGTCGCACCCCCCCCATTAATAAAGCTCCACTCCTTATAGTATTGTGGGTGTCTTCTGATTTTGATGCAGACTCCAGGACTGAAGTTGATCCAGATGTGCTGTTTCCACCACACTAATATCTTTCTTCTCTTGCCAGCTCTCAATCCGCTGCGGAAACCATCGATTCAAGGTTTACATCAACGGCCAGCCTTTCTTCAACTATGCCCATCGTTACCGCAATTTCCTGCAGATCAACACCCTGCAGATCGATGGAGACGTGGTCCTTTCTTATATCCAATGCTAAGCATGGGGGGAGGGGGGAAAGACGGCAGTGCTGGCAGAGACCCTCCATTTTTCTCTCTTGAGGTTTGCCCCGGGACTCCGAGTCCTGCTGGATTGGTGTAGTCCACATAAAGATTTTAATAAAGATTAAATGCTTAAATTAATTTGGCTTTTTTTGGAACAGCAGTTGATCTATAAGTGACAAAATAAAGAGCCAAGACGGGCACTGTTATACAGCTTGTAGCTGATGTCAGCGGTTTGTGATTGGTCAAATCCATTTACCACAGTTTTGGCGGGCTTTCTCTGTCTCCAGGCAGATTTTCCTCACTCCCTCAGAGGGCGCTTGGTGACCAGAAACATCCAGCAGCCTTTTGTGGTGCCTCAGTGTGGCAGTGACCATTTACACTCACACTCACCAACAGAGCGACCAAAGCAGTCTCTGTACTGTAGCCGCGCCTGAAACCCGACTGAAAGGGATCTAGATAATCAGTGTCCTCCAATAACCGCAGGAGTTGGAGCGACACCACTTTCTCAACAACTTTACCCACGAAGGCTAAGTTGGAGACTGGACGGAAGTTCTTTAAATCCGATGGGTCCAGGGAAGGCTTCTTGAGGAGGGGCCTCACCACCGCAGCTTTTAAGGGTTGCGGGATGGACCCCTCTCTCAAAGATGCGATCACAACATCCTGGAGCCAACCACATGTCACCTCCCTGCTGGCCGAAACCAGCCAGGAGGGATACGGGTCCAAAAACAAGTGGAGATGCTCATCGCTCCTATGGCCTTGTCCACATCCTCAGGAGTGATAGGCTCAAACTCCTCCCATATAACAGGACTAAGACTTGCCCCTGTCATCTCGGCCTGCCCGGTCCAAATGGAGTCCAGGTCTGTCCGAATCTGAGTGACTTTGTCCGCCAGAAACTGAGAAAATTCCTCAGCTCTGCCCTGCAAGGGCTCTTCGCCCCCCTCCTTTGCAAGAAGGGAGCGCGTCACCCTGAACAGGGCGGCTGGGCGGGAGTCGGCGGACGCAATAAGGGCGGCAAAATGCGAGCATTTTGCCGCCCGTATCGCCACTAAGTAAGACTTAATGCAAGTTCTTAAAAGTTCAGCAACAGTCTACCAATAAATAATATTTGCAGAGGAACAAGAGCTGTTTTTTTCCTTTAGCCTTCACCCAAGGAAGCATCTGGCAGGCAGGGAGGATTGAGACTTCCTTTTATTTATTCCAAAAGACTAGTCAAACAGTAACAGAGTTGGAAGGGACCTTGGAGGTCATCTAGTCCAACCCCCTGCTCAGGCAGAAGACCTATACTAGGGATTCAAACTGCCGAACTGCCGACCTTTCTGATCGACAAGCTCAGTGTCTTAGCCACTGAGCCTAGTCTTTGGTGCCTACTTTTTTATCTTTTTCCAAGGTTTGAAATCAGTCTTATGGCTGGCCAAGAACTTGCTCTAAACATTAATCCACGCATGCAGCCATGGAGATGTGTGGTGCGCAACAGTTTACTGAATAACCAGTGGGGAACCGAGGAACACAACCTGCCCTTTAACCCTTTCCAACCTGGGAAGTACTTTGAGGTCAGTTTTCTTTGATTTCAGCAGGGAGGGGTGTCTGCAGGGAGGAGGTCAAAAAAGTCAACAGGGCAGCCACAGCTGTTCAATTGATGTATCACTTCTCTTTTACTAACTTGCGTGGACATCCCTGGATTCCAGCAAAGAGCTTGGGTAGCTGGCTGATGAGAAGGCAGGCAGGCAGTGGGGAGTGGAGAGAAGATCGAGCTGGTGTCTTCCAGAGGTGTAAGACTCCATCTCCCATAATTCCCAGCTAGGACAGCTTTGAGGAATTAAAATCTGAACCTCTGGATTTTATTTAAATAGCATATTGCATTTACAGAGGTCATGCAATCACTGATATACAAACATAAGTTTAAATAAAACATTAGCGCGCACACACACGTGTGTGTGTGTGTAAATTTTTAGGTATACACATGCACACACATGTCATGTGGACAATATAATATATGAGATAAAATATTAAATTAAGATAAAACCATAATAAAATCACCATAATATGGTGCCATAGAGTTGCAAGATGTGAAGTATAAATGAGTCTCTGGAAGACTGGTGGAACAAATACCCCCTCTAGTGGACAAGAGTCAAACTGACTCACCAGAAGGCCATTCAGAATTACGTTCTTAGCTTCCTCCTGGAAATTTGTCCTTGCATTTCCCTTGAGGGTTTTTCGGTGGGGGGTGTGTGTGTGTGTGAGAGAGAGAAAATATTGTGGCACTTGCATTCCCCCAATGAAGCCTCACTCCTTATGAATGGGCCGTGCTTTTTTGATTTTGATATTTTGGGTTGTGGCTCCTCCTCCCTGGAGGACCAGAGGTGATCCAGATGTGCTGATTTGCCACACTAACATCCTTCCTCTCTTCCCAGCTCTCAATCCATTGTGACAACCACAAGTTCAAGGTTTATACCAACGACCATCACTTGTTTGACTTCACCTATCGCTATGTCCCTATCAAAAACATAGAAACTATCAAGATCACAGGAAATGTGACCCTTTCCTACATCAAGTACTAAGCAACGGAGGGGAGGAGGGAGAGACACCAATACCAACATATAGACCCTTCTTCTCTCTTCCTCAGTCTGCCAGTACATTTAGAATCCTGCTGAATTTGAGGGGTCTACAAGCTCCAATCAATCAATCAATCAATCAATCAATCAATCAATCAATCAATCAATCAATCAATCAATCAGAGACTTGAGAACAATTGAGAACATTAAGTAGCATTTTCAATAAAGCATCTTGATCTAGCAAGGCAACAGGACTACTTTTCTGCCTAAATTTGATCAGTAGATGATACAAAGCATTTTTTTTAAAAAAGTTAGTGCCTTCCAGTTGAGTGGGAACAATGTTTCTCAAACTTGGCAACTTTAAGATGTGTGGATTTTAACCCCCAGAAATTCCACCCCCTATTTTTTTAATGCTAACACCTTTCCACCTAGCACACTTTATTGAAACAATATTCCTTGGAAGAAAATGTGTTCCACTACTTGGAAAAGTTGCCACTATTTACTTTTTGATTTTTGAGCTTCAGCTCCCCCAAAATTCTACTTTTCAATAACATTTGCTGGTCACAACCCATGCTACCAGACTCCTCTTGATTTTTTTTTGCTGTCTGCAATGGAAAAGAATAGGGCTTTCCCATTTCCCCCTCCTTTTCTGGGTGTCTTTCCATCACCTTATAAATTTGTAACTGAACCCTTTAAAAAAGTGGGGGTTTGGCTTCTTTTGGAACAACAGTTGATATATAAGCGACAAAATGAAGAGCCAAGACAGGCACTGTCACTCCAAGCCATGTTTACCTGGCTGTCCTCACCTGACTAAGCCACAGTGAGCTACTTTATTTATTTGTTAAATGCGTTCTTTAACTCCTGAAAACAAGGCTGCAAAAATAAGGCCTGGAGACTATTTGACCCTAGAATTCCCTCCAAAACTGATGGACCCAAATTTTGCATCCCATTTTGGTACTTGTTGGACTCAGCAACACGAGCAAAATTGCCTGACAACCGGTATTTATACAGCTTGCAGATGACGTCATCAGCCTGTGATTGGTTGAATCCATTTGCCTCAGTTTTGGCGGGCTTTCTCTGTCTCCGGGCAGATTTTCCTCTCTCCCTCAGAGGGCGCTTGGTGACCAGAAACATCCAGCAGCCTTTTGCGGTGCCTCATTGTGGTCTGCCACACCCGCACACACCCACACCTATGTTCACAACCACACTCGCACCCACCCTGCCACCCCAGTGCTATCTGTCTAACTCAGCCTGGCCCATGTCATCCCCCACCCCACCCTCCCCACCAGATGTATGTCTTTTATATGACTTCCATCCACTCTTGGAAGGAGGGGGGATTTCTCTGTTTTTAGACATTGAGTATCCTGTGTGGTAGTTTTAGTTACCTTAAGTACTAGGAGGACTATATGACTGGCTTCATCCTATTTGGAGCTTTTCAGATGTGGCAGTTAACCAGAGGTTATTTGAAAATTTCACACTCTCTGTTACAAGGCTGAGCACCATTACATGGATAGACTCCTTAAACTAATGTGCTGTATATGGTCATTTAAAATGCAATTGTCCATGCGTTCAATTCCTAGTAGAGGTTTAAACCCCATTTAATAATAAATGGCTACCATATGTCTGAAGAATCCCAAGTAGGATGAATCTGAAGTGCCTGCTGGTGAACAAGTCTTATCATTTTCTGTGGAGAACTTTGGGAGAACATTTCCCTCTCTCTTCCTAGCCAGAAGATACAAGTGGAGAGATTAGATATGCTTGGCTTAAAAAAAAAATTGCACCAAAGTTGCCACTTGAGGAAGATGAGCCTTTTCCAAAGCTTTGGAGACATGGAGTGAGTCACCTCAGTCGGGCAAAACATTTAAACAAGGTGATCAACTGTGATTCCATGCTGGGCTGATTGATTATTTTCACCTGATTTACCTCAGAACCAGAATTGCATTCAAGGTACAATAAAAATAACAGGGCAGGGTGTTAAATGTTGGAGTAGGATCAGGCAGACTCAGCCATGAGTCCAAAGGTGATTTTTCAAGAGGCAAATGGACTTTCTGGTTTTTCTTGGAAGACGTTTCGCTTCTTATCCATTTTTGCTTCTCTGGCAGCTCAATAAACTTCTTGGATGAGAAGCGAAACATCTTCAAAGAAAAAACAGAAAGCTTCTTGGATGAGAAGCAAAATGTTTTCAAAGAAAAAACAGAAAGACCAGTTGCCTCTTGAAAAAGCACCTTTGGGACAACCTGGAGGACTGAGAATCTCTATAGACTTTCAGCCATGTGGTTTCCATGTGCGACTTTGGCTGAATCACTCTTTTGGCCAATTTGGTATGGAAACGTTACAGGAAGATGTGTTACCCGTATGATGTTGACTTCACGGAGGGCAGAGACACAAGATCTGCTTCTTAGTTTCACTTTGATCATGGACAATGGAATAATAGTGCATGATGCAATGGAAACTTAACATTTCCTTGTAAATATTGTAACAATAAAGGCATTGGGTTTGGGCAATGAAGCCTAAGGATTAAGATATTAAAATGTGCCAGTGGAGCTGAATAAAGTGACTTAGAAGAACAGCAAGGGCCAGAAGAGCTGAAGAGCAACCAAGGAGATGCGTCTCCTTTTAATCTTTGCTTTGACTTTTACTCTTTCTGCACAGCAGGTAAGGCTAAATTTGGTGGGTTGCAATAGCCTTTCAGCTGGGGTGCTTGCAGAAATGAGTAACATTTTGTTGAGCTTCTTCACACACTTTTATTTCTTCATCAAGGGATTGAAAATGAAGGCAGAGGACTTGGGAGTACTTAGTCTTTTAATCCAAAGAAAAATTCAGAGGTTCATTGGTACTTAAGCTGTATATCATATGTGGCTATTTTACCTGTAAACATCTAAGGGAACTAACCCTAACCCTAAAGTTTACTTGTTTTCTTTTCAGGGTAACAAGAATAATGCTGATCAAGAGTCTGTGGTAAGTAAGTTACATCATGAAGAGTCTATGGTAAGTAAGTTACATCATGCTGGATGCCTGATTTATTTATTTTTTTTGCCTTTGGAAAAATGTCTATCCCCCTATTGAAAAAAAGAAAGAAAGAAGATAAAAATTCCAGTTTGGGGGTTTTGGCCCTGTCGCTTGCTCCCTCATGTAGTGAGAAATATGTGTTTCCTATTTTGAAAAATGCAGCCATTCATATATGTGCGATCTAGTGATGGTACAGTTGGAGAAGTCATATATGTTATTATGAGAGCATCAGACTGATACCCTTCATTTCCCTTGTAGGAAAGTGGCAATGAAATGATGACAAAAGTTCTAGTAAGTATAGAATACATAATAACAGAATTGGAAGGGATCTTGGAAGTCTTCTAGTCCAACCCCCTACCCATGACAGGAGACCCTACCATTCTAAACAAATTACTGTCCAATCTCTTCTTAAAAGCATTCAGTGATGGAGCACCCACTATTTCTGAAGGCAAGTTTTTCCACTGATTAATTGTTCTCACTGTCAGGACATTTTTCCTTTATCTTGAGCTCTTTTCTTTGAGTAACCTCAGTCCTCAATTATTGAATTTCCTGGAGGCTAAAAAGCAACTATCATTAACCTATGGATTCATATTTCCACCCACCCACCCTCACCAAACACCAATTCATAGTTACTGCAATGAATTTCAGCTCTTTCATTTTAAAGTTAAACTTATACCACTTCCCTGCTTAACTGATCAGCTTCAGAAAAATACCACAAAGGGAGCCACAGACTGTGAGGAAAACTGCATCCCACTCCCCATTCCAGCATGTCCCCCAAAGGCCCCCTTCATCCAGATAGGCAGAGGGCTTCCCCGTTGACTGCCGGTGCCCACTGGCCAGTCCCACCTCAGCCAGCATCCCCTAGCCAACACTGATTTCAGATTTTGGCCTTTGTTCCAAAGCAGATAATGGCCCCTAGCCCATCAGCCTTGCTGCCAGCTGATTGGGCACAGGGGCCAGAGGGAGGTGGGAAAAACATCAGGGACAGGTCCCTCTTATCTTCCCTTGTGCCACACAACCTATGGGTTTTGGAAACTGTAGTTGGAAGGTGTGGAGGTAAAATTCCCTAATTTTATTCCCATTGGAATCATAGGTCCTGGCATTATGTATGTTACTCAATTTGAATTACTTGGTTCAAGAATGGTTGCCAGTTTGGCCCAATTGAAGGCTACAAATGAATTGCTTGGTTCACAGAACCTGCAATTCACAAAATGCAGCTGCTGACTTGAGACAACCCTAAGTCCCTAACTCTCTCTTTTGGAATCTGTGTTAGCAAAGCCATTTTGGAGCCTTCCCAGGGACCCTTTTTGAATAGAGGAGGGAGTTATAGTGGAGAGTTCACTATACCCTCTAGTGAAGTATATCTCAACTTCAGCAATATTAAGATGTATGGGCTACAACTCCCAGAATTCCCCAACTCAGAAAGGGAAATGATTGGAGTCCACCCATCTTAAAGCATTCTTTTGTATCTGAAGAAGGAAGGAATTAATTTTATGATGTATGAAATGGCAGAGATAGCATGGTTGGAGAGTCATATATATATTATATATGGTTGGATATATATATATATATATATATATATATATATATATATATATATATATATATATATATATATATATATATATATATATATATATATATATATATATATATATATATATATATATATATATTCTCATGTGAAGGTTGATCTAATACCGTTTGTTTTCACTGTAGGATGCACTGAGTGAGAAACATACAATGGAAATAATCGTAAGTAACTCTTTGATCATCTTTTTCCCTTTCATTGTGAAATATCTCTCTTGCATGCAATCAAGAGACCCTTTTGGGATTCTACCCCACCAAAGTTTTGCAGACATATACAAAGAAGTGAAATATAGCAAAGTTATATATTTAGGAGGACAGTTATCCTGTTTTATGATGAAAGCTATGATACCGATTCTTAGTAAATATTACACACTTCCACCCACTCCCAACGTTTTGGGAATAGCTTGGGATGTGTTGAGAACCTAAATAAGGGTTTTATGACTCAGGATGGCCTAAATCTTTTTTGAACCCTTTTCTTGCCAGAAAATCTCTGAAACTGAGCGACATTCTTGTAGCAGTTGAAAGAAGAAATAAGATGCTATTGAGGGATTTCAGCAGCTACTTTTACTCACATGGCTACACTGAAAATCAAGTAGAGCACATGTAGATAGAGACACAAACCTGCATATTTAATCATGAGTATATTTCACATTTGAACCTACTTGGAGGAGGAAGAGGCAGGGGAGGGAGAAAGGGGGGGTACATGGAATGATTAGAAATCATTCATTGTGATAAAATTTGATGTGCTTGATTTTTTATAGAATGCTTTAAATAAAAACGATGTTGAAAAATTAACGGTAAGTAGCTCTTTCTTCATTTTCTGCTTTTTCCCCCTTTTTTTGAGTAATATACTTCTTGCCTGCAATGAAGCATCTCTGTGTTATAAGAACACTGACCCCCAAACCAAATTCATTTGGTTGTATGTCTTTTCAGAATTGTCCCCAAGGAATCTTTGCCTTTGGGGAAGATTGTCCTGAACAATTTATTTCTCTCCCTGTAATTTCTGTCCCTTTTTGGTGTGACTCATCTGGTGACTCACCTGTGTGGTCCAAATACAGTTTTGTTGGTCAGTTGGTGTATTTCATCATCTCCTTTTCCAGCCTCTGTTTTACCAGGAAATGTAGAAAGGAGAAATAGGGATTTTTCAAACAATCCAAAAAATTATAATGAAACCTAAACTTTCTCTGGGTTACTCAGTCCACATTTTAGTGTTGTATAAACTTCATGCAACCCTCTTCTGTTGGCTACAAATTCAAGTGAATTTCTGGGGTTTGCATAATATATTAAATACTAAGGTGATAAAATAGTCTGCATTTCCACAATATAGTAAACAAAAAAACAAATAGATTAAAACTATCTAAAATTAGGAAGTTGTGCTGATGCAGTTATCATGTTATTCTTTTGTCCTAGGATCTCATACTGTACAGATCAGGGGTGGGTTCTAACTTACCTCGCCACTGGTTTGCTTCCTCCTGCGCCACGTGGGCGCGCGCGCATTGCATGCCATACATGTGCATACGCAGTGCCAAAAACCAAGCTTCTGTGCATGCGCAGAAGCAAAAAACAGCTTCTGCGAGTGCGCAGAAGCAAAAAACAAGATGGCGGCTCCTACGGTGCCGCCATTAGAGCCGGTTTGGGGGCATGGCCAACCGGCGATCACTCCCGGTTCGGCGAACGGGGGGGAATTCCCATTACCGGTTCTATAGAACCGGGAGCAACCCAGCTCTGGTACAGATAGACCTTGACTTATGACATGACCTCAATATAGCCTGCCCATAATGGGCATACGTTGTGATAACCATAAATTGGGTCACCCATGTGAGTGGCCTGGTTTTATGACCTTTTTTTGCGATGGTTTTATGACCTTTTTTGTGATGGTTGTCAAGAAATGCCTCAGTCACTAGGGCCGGTTTTGCCACAAACTGGAATGTGGTTTTCTGCAGAACTGTCCTAAATCAGGTTAGAGAAGTCACATGCGATTTCATGTGAGAATAGAAGCAATATCTTTTGTTTTATTTACAGGACTGTATGGAAGACGAGTGTAAAATGGCTGATTTTTTGGTAAATATCTCTTTGTTCCTCCTCTGTTCTTTCCTTCTGAAATATGCTCCTTCCATGTGATCAAGGACCCCTTTTGTGATTCCACTCCCACCCAAGTAACCATCTCCATTGTCCCCAGAGCCTCAAGAAAGAAGGCAAGGCTAAAATCTTGGGCCAGTTTTGATAAAGCAGCTTCAGGCACTGTTTTACTCCTTAAAACACACCCACCATTGCACTGCTGTAAAGCAGGGTGCCCTAAAATGAGGAAGGGTTGGGGAGATTATTCATTATTGTTGTTGTTTTTGTTGCCATTGTTAGTGTCGTTGATTCTAAATCTTGGCAACTTTAATATGTGTGGACTTCAACCCCCAGAAGTCCCCAGCCAGCATGTAGCTGGGGATTTCTGGGAGTTATAGCTGTTATTAACCATATAACTCTAGCTCCAAACCCCAATGCCTATTTACTTTGCTGTATGTGGCATCAAGGAGCTATAGAAATGATCTCCAGGAAAAATGTTTCACATTGGAAGGGTCCCTACAAAATTTCTTTTCTTTACTTGTGGTTCTTCTCTCTGCAAAATGTTAAATGCTTTTAACTCAACGATGAAGTCGAAATTGCACTCAAATTGAAGACTGAGTGGTAAAAAGAGAGTTTTAATATTCAGGTTGGGATATGGATTGTAGGGAAATTCAGCTCTGACCCTGAGAAAGGGAAGGAGAAGAAAATGATCGTTTAACTCTGTGTAAGTACAAGAGGTGAGAAAGGAAGTTAGACTCGCCTCAGCTTGACTTTCTTGTCCTTAAAAAGAAGTAATGATGGGCTTTCAAGATTCTGCTGTTAAATCTGACAACAACATAGTGGCATTCCTGGAATCCCTGCCATGGCTTTCCTTGGCCTTGCCTACTTCAAAGAGTTGATATAGCTTTATATACTTTCTCTGCTGATGTGAGTGAGGTCTTTCACATCAATATCCTCCATGGCCCTCCCCAGTTTATTTTAATGGACTGCAGGGGCCCAGGTAAGGCCCACCCAATTGCTGATATCATGTACTGGCATAGCATAGTTATGAAGGAATCCATAAAAGAGGATAAAGATTTTTCTCTTTTCTTGTAGGACCTCATGGAGAAGATGATATACTTTTTTAAGGGAATATCACATGGTGATAAACCAATATATGACTTGATAGTAAGTAGATGTACACTTCCATTATCTCATTTCTTCTATGTGTCCTATGTTATCCTTCTTAGATATGAACTGAACAGACCTCTTGAACCTCACTCCCACCAAAGGATCTCCAGACATTTCAGGAAGAATTCCAGCAGGAGGCTATAAGCTCTTCAGAACTTTTAAAGCAGTGGTTCTCAACAGGGGCGGGTTGCTCTCTTACCTTCCTACCGGTGCACTGTGCGCGCATCACCACATTCCGTGCGCATGCACTTGCTACGCATGCGCGCTCCCTCACACGATTTTGGCGCGATTTTGCTTCCGTACATGCGCAGGAAGGAAAAAAAGCCCAGAAATTCTGAAAGAAAGATGGCGGCTCCTAGGTACCAGCAACCGACCGCACTGGGTTGGTAACCTCTTGGTGACGTCACCAGCCCGCCGCTACTGGTGCGATAGAGTGGACCGCACCAGTAGGAACCCACCACTGGTTCTCAACCTTCCTAATGCTGTGACCCTTTAATACAGTTCCTCATGTTGTGGTGACCCCCAACCATAAAATAATAAAATTATTAGGAAACTCAGGGGTGGGTTCTAACTTACCTTGCTGCCGGTTCGCTTCCTCCTGCACTGCATGGCCACGCCTCATGGGCGTGTGTGTGCTTTGCACGCGCACGCATGTGCAGTGCCAATTTTTTAAAAAAAATTGCAAAAAAAAAAAGCTGAAAACAAGATGATGACGCATGCACAGTGCCGGAAATTTGGCTTCTGCGCATTCTCAGAAGTTCCCATGGTAGAGATTTTTTTTTTGCAGTAGTCTATTTGCATGTGGGTGGGCCCGCCTGGAGACGGATAGAGGAGCAGTGTCTTGGTTCCCAAGACCATCGGAAATATGTGTTTTCCGGTGGTTTTAGGCGACCCCTGTGAAAGGGTCATTCGACCCCCAAAGGGGTCGCGACCCACAGGTTGAGAACCGCTGATTTAAAGAAAGGCATTGTTTTGACTATTGTCTGAAGTTGAAAGAGTCTGGCTTCATGAGTCTTCCCTGTGGCTTAGGAGAAAGGCTTAAAACAGTGTAAGGCTTTTCACCAAATGCAGCTCAGAATCTGATAAATCCAATGAAACTCTGAACATGAGGCTACTGGTAATCAGTTTTCTTTTTCTGGTCAGAAAGCAAAACTTTGGCCACCATTTAATCTCCCCCCTTGAACAGCAGGCAGAGAGATGAAAACAGGTGTGCGCGCGCTAACTAAAACTTTTCCTTTTTATAGCCCACACATATTACTTGCATAGATCGTCATAGTGTTGGAAACAGTTCAGGCAAAACTCGTGATTCTTTTCTCAGCGCTTCAGAAAACAAAGAGACCTTAAAAGAAATATATTTTAGAGTTTCCCACATTAATTTGCTGAGAAAACACATTTCAAGGTTTACAGCATTCACATACTGCAAGCAAGATTACAAAGAAAATGTTTCTTCACTAGCCTGACTTTGGCAGTCAGCCTGGAGCTCTTATCTTTGCAGTTGGCACATCTAGTTACAGCTTGACAGGGAATCAAAAGTCAGAGAATCAAAAGGTGAGCTAGGTTGCACTCTGTATATGCTCTGGGACTCTGACCCTTTTAACAGGATATCAAGAAACCTTTAGAAAAGTTGCACAATAATGAGCCTTTTAAGAAAAAAAAAATCATAAACACTATTTTCTCACAACAGTAACATGTCTTAGAATGCTATTAATTCATGTGTCTTTTAGGCTTTATTACTCCATCTGTGATTGGAAAGGCACTGTTTCTATCTATCTGGAGAATACAATATATAGATGACATTGATATATGGTACTGAAGTTACCTGTGATTTTATAGTAATACTTATTGATAGCTATCTTATCAGAATAGAACTGATCCTCTTGGTTTCCTTTGTAGAAGGCACTTGTCAAACATGGTCCTCTGGCTGAATTGGTAGTAAGTAGATTTGATTTGTCTTCTTCTGTTTCTTTCTTTAACTTCTTGCATCTAAACAAGCATCTCTTCCAGTTTTCTTCTCCCAGTACTTAGATCATTGCAATAGTGGCGAATATCTGTAGCTCAGGTTTAGGACGAGGGTAAAGGTTTGTTCCCCAGCTTGTGGGTTGGTTTCAGAACATTTTGTTACCAGGCTAGGTAACATCTTCAGCAAAGTTTAGTGGATGTCAGTGTCAGTTTTCTTCTGTTTATAAGGACTTCAGGTGTGGGTGTGTCAAGTGAGGGTCTTGTGACAGGTCTTGTAATGAGTCAGCTGTGCATCTCCAGAATCTTGAGAGCACAAACCCAGCAGGTAGAATGAAAACATTTGCCTTGTCTTTACCTTTGTTTTTTAAACAACTTAAGGCAACCTTTGTTTCCACTGCAGAATGAACTGAGTGAAAAACATACATTGGAAATAATTGTAAGTAGTTCTTTGACCATCTTCTTCTTTTCCATGGGAAATACCTTCCTGGCATGCAATCATACCTTTAAAAAAAAAATCCCCACCTCCAACCGTTCCCACCTTAATGGGTGGGAATGGTTTGAGTGGTAAAATAACAGCTTTAGGACTCAGGATAATCTAAAGCGTTTTGGGATTTTTTTTCTGGCCAGAAAATGCTCTGAATCTCAGTTGACATTCTTGTAGCAGCTAGAGGAGGATATATGATACTATTGTGGGATTTCAGAAGCCCATTTTCACACAAATATGCATGTTTAATGTCTATATTTCACATCTGAACTTATTTGGAGGAGGAGGAAGCAGAGGAAGTAGAAGCAGAATAAAATAACAACAACATCCATCATAAGGGTACCTTAGATGCATAGGTGTATAACAAATGTGAAGAAAATGGAAAAGTGGAACAAAAGGAAAAAGACGCCTGAGAACTCTATTAATTTAAATGTGCTTTTTAGACTAAGCATTTCCTGTTGTGATAAGAAAAGTATGTTTCCTAAGTTGAGGGAAGCAGCAATGCATGTAAATGATATCTTTTTTTTAATAGAAATTTTTATTGTATTTTTATCATTAAACAAATACTCATAACATATGCTTAACTGTGCTCATTTACATACCATTTACATACCATGACATTCAAATTCAAATATACTCCATACATTTTAGCTATATATTTTGATTCTACTTCTATTTTGTCTCTTCCTTTTCCGTTTTTCTATTCTCAGTCCAGTCGTACCACTTTTTCCATATTGCATAGTATTCCAAATCTATTTGTCCTTTCAATTCTATTGTTAATTTGTCCATTTCGGCACAATCGAATATTTTTTTTATTACTAAACTTTCAGAAGGTGTATTCATTTTTCTCCAGCATTGCACAAGCACTATTCTTGCTGCTGTTATTATATATAATATGATGTATATTGTTCTTTTGTTATATTCCCCTTTAACAATCCCTAGCAAAAATAACATCGGGGTGTTTTTTTGTTTCCGAGCATAACCACCATGTATGATAGAAGGTACTGTACCTTGTTTTTGACCGCATTTCCAACTATTCGGGTTCAGGTTTGGGTAAATCTTTGCTAATCTAGAAGGTGCCAAGTACCAGTGATAGAACATTTTATACTGGTTCTCTTTGTACTTTGCAGATTTAGTAATTTTATAATTTCTGTTCCAGATTTTCCCCCAATCTTCCAATTCAATGCTGTGCCCGATGTTTTTTGCCCACAGTATCATAACTTCCTTTACTATATCTTCAGCTCTATCAAATTCTAAGTAATTATATATTTTTGTTATCAATTTTTCATCCAGGCCAGTCAGTATTTTATCTAATTGTTACGGCACCATCTCAAATCAATACTCATCTTTATCTTTTTTGTACCGCGATTGAAGTTGCAAATAAGGCCACCAGTCTATAATTATTCCCTGTTCTTCCAATTCCTGTCTGTTTTTTAGATTCCCTTGTCTATCTAAAATTTCATCGTATTTGACCAATTTACTTGTATCCAGAGTATTCGGTTGGATCATCGCTTCCATTGTGGCTACCCACCTGGGGACTTTCATATAATGCCTTCTCTTGGTCTCTTGCCATATTTGCATCAAAGTTTCTCTTACTTTGTGTCTAATAAAATATGCATGAGATTTGTTCTCCTTATCACATAGGAAGGCATGGCAACCTATTTGTAGATCATGTCCTTCCAGCGTAAGTAATCTTCTATTTCTCAAATTGATCCACTCCCTGACCCAAACCAAAATTGCCGCTTTATAATAAAGTCGCCAGTCAGGAAGCCCTAAGCCACCTCTGCTTCTGTTATCCTGTAGGTCTGTTAACTTTATTCTTGCTTTTTTACCTGCTCATATAAACTTTGTTGTAATTTTATTCAAATCCATGAAAAATTTCTTATCTAATTTTATAGGTATAGTTTGGAAAAGATAAAGCAATTTCGGCAAAACATTCAGTTTAATAGTTGCAATTCGACCTAGTATAGATAACTGTAATGCTTCCCTGCTTTTATTTGTTGTATCAATTTCACATAGTTATCTTCTTTGATCGAGGAGCACCTCGCTGTGCCACCTTTTTCCCTGTTCTCAATGTTGTAGTAGTAGTGCTTGTCATTTCCTTTAAAATTCTATTTTGTTCTCCCAAGATTTTATAAATTATTTCCCAAATTACCATTTACCACTTTTACTTAATATATATTTCCCTTTCCTTCTATCAATATTCTAGTATTTCTTTCTATCAATATTTATTTATTTTAGGTTCTACTTCTATTTCTATTATTATTAATTTTCTTCTCAATACTCTACAACTATTAACCAACCGAAGAATATACAGTACAATACGATATATATTTCCACTTAATATTATTTATAAATACTTTCTATTTTAAATAAGGTACTGTCAATGAAATCTAAATAACTATACATTAATACATTAATGCAAATATGTATATATATATATATATATATATATATATATATATATATATATATATATATATATATATATATATATATATATATATATATATATATATATATATATATATATATATATATATATATATATATATATATATATATGTGGGGGGGGGGTGGGGGGGGTGGGGGGGGGTGGGGGGTGTGTGTAACATTTTTTTGCTGATAAATGAAAATGAAGGGAGACTATTATAGATCTATTTCAAGCTATTTAGGTCTCATCAGATAGCCATACCCTTACCAGGATTTGAATGGCTATGGGTATATAATCTTACTAAGAGAGCAATATCATGAACACACTATTCAAGGAAACCCTGTTAGTCAGAATAATAATCTCAATAATCTCAATATACAATAGAACAATCAATTTGGTGTTCAAAGTTTGACAACTCCATTGTTTAAATCTTTATATTCTCCCAATCTTTCAAGGTTTTTAATAGTATCGTCCTTGCGATCCACTCCACCTCTATCAGTTTTTCTGCTTAGTCACTCAATGTTATGTCCGGCTCTCTCGATCACTACTTTCTCAGTCCTCTCTCTTCTCTCCGCCCTTTCACTGTCTCTTTCTAGCGTCTTTACTTTCAGTATTAATCTCTGGGTTGCACAAACACTTGTCTTTCATATACCACAGATCTCCTCCCTCGAGCGCCTTACTCGCCAGCACGTTCCCCGTGCCATTGACTCCTCTAATCCTCTCCAGGCTCTTCGCCTTTCACTTTCGTGTTCTTCCTAGTTGCCCATTCTTCTTCCAACTCAAATCGTCCTTTTCGAACCCGATTCTCTTATTGGTTACCACAACATGGATTTCGTGTTACTCCTACTCCTTCTCTTTTCCTTCCTCTGTTGTCTTACGTTCTCCCACTTTCACTCTCACTTTTAACATCTTTTAGCTCTTTTTTTCTCTCGGCAATTGTTATTTTTAGTAGATCGCGGCTCTTCTCTTTAAGTCGCAGCTAAGTTTCCTGCCGGAGCTCCTTTCCTCTTGCCCAATATTTTTAAAATTACTTACTTTGATGGTTCAAACTGCTGCCCATATGAAAGTTCCTCTCCGATTAAAATGAGCACAGTCAGCTAATCACTTTTTCACTTCCAAAACTGTTGTCGCGGCCTCGGGCCCGCCATGTCGGAATGACATGGCAGAATGCATTCGTGCCGGGTTAAAGAGGGATTCCCTCGTTCCAGCGGGCGGTTGCATTCCACTTCGCTGTCCCCTGGATTTCCCCTCTGTTTCGCGTGGCTCTCCAAATTCAACGCACCTTCGAAGGGTCCCCGGACACGAAAAATTCAGAGTCAAAGGACGGAGCTCGTCTTTTTCCCTCTGCACCGCCCCAACATCGCCCTGGAAGTTGCATGTAAATGATATCTAAGAAGGTAGTGATGGCAGGGATAGAGAGGTCCTGCGGGTCTTTGAGTTAGAATAGAATTTGAGATGCTTCTTTTCTTTGTAGAATGCTTTGACTGCAAAAGAAATTGGAAAATTAATGGTAAGTAGCTCTTTTTTCATCTTCTGCCTTTTCTTTGAGTAATATACTTCTTGCTTGCAATGAAGCATCTCTGTATTATGATAACACTGACCCAAACCCAAACCCACTTCATTTGGTTTTATGTGTGGACAAGGCCCCCTAGGATGTTTTGCACTAAGGAAAATTGTATTGAAAAGAAAATGAAAGGAGGTGTTTCAGAACACAGTTTACCCATGTGTGCATTTTTGGCTCTGTCAATCCTTGTTCTGTTAACAAATGCATGTATCTTATCTGTTGAATGAAGCGATTCATATATATGACGTTGAAGATGGTAGAGATGCCATAATTGGAGAAATCATGTGTGATGTCTTTTCAAAGTATTATCTTTTTTCCCCTTATAGAATATAGGCAAACGTCCAATTAATATTTTTGCGTTAATTGTAAGTATACGTTTCTTCATAATTCTTTGTTTTTTCTGAGTAATATTCTTCTTGCATCCGAAAAACACTCCTTATTAATTCACACCTCCCTGAAAGCATCTTCAGAGACCCCAGAGCAGAAACAGAGAAGACAGGGCCAAAACATTTCATCTGTTTTAACTTTTCTTTTTAAAGCAACTTCAACTAGCACTACACCCAGTAGCCAAGGGAGAAACCTAGATTTTGGAATTGTTGCCAAGGGACACTTTTTGGATGGGGAGGTTTCTCCAAAGTTACTTTACTGATTGTGGTTCTACGTTCCTACTCTGATGTTGTGAGGCCATTCACATCAG
Organism: Diadophis punctatus similis; assembly: GCA_023053685.1. Lineage (NCBI taxonomy): Eukaryota > Metazoa > Chordata > Lepidosauria > Squamata > Dipsadidae > Diadophis > Diadophis punctatus. The sequence continues at coordinate 2,310,663 of JALIGW010000022.1, forward strand.
TATCCTCCGTGGCCCTTAAGGCCTCACCAGTTTATTTTAGTGGGCTGCAGTGGCCCAGGCAAGACCCACACGTATCATGCATTTGCACAACTTATGACGGAATCCATAATGGTTTTTCTTCTTCCTTTTAGTCAATCGGAAAAAAGATAATACCTATTCTCAAGAAAGCCAATGGTGGCAAAGGAGTGTCTAAACTGATAGTAAGTAGATACACACTTAATTTGTCTCATTTCTTCTATGTTTTCTATGTTGTCCTTCTTAGATGTGACCATAATATCTCTCTGGAGACTCCCCCCCAATAGGATACACACCATAATTATAAAGGTATGCTTTTGTTCCCATTTTAGAGTATATTCACTGGTGGTGGAGATGGAAACACGGTAAGTAGGTTTTGTTTATTTTCTTTCCTTCATATTCTTCTTTGAACTGAACAAGCACCCATTTCATCTTTATTCCACCACCTAAAACACTGAGCGGTCTCACTTTTAGTAAGAACTATGGGTTTCCTATTTGGAGAATGTAGCCATTCACATGTGTACTAGTATCCAGAGATGAAACAGTTGGAGAAGTCACCTTGTTATCATGAAGTTATCATGTGAGGCTCAGACTCATACCCTTCATTTCCTTTGTAGGAAAATAGCAATGATATGTTGGAAAAAATTATGGTAAGTAGTTTGTTGTTTATCTTGTGCTTTTTCCTGAGGTAATCCTAGTCCTTATTATTCAGTTTTCTGGAGGGTAAAAAGCAACTGTACATCAACCTATGGATTCTAATTTCCATCAACATTCACCAAACTCCAATTCATAGATGCTGCCATGAATTTGAGCTCTTTAAACTTATATCCTTTCTGAATAGAGGAAGAGGCTTATGGAGAGTTTTCTTTTCTAGTGAAGTGTTTCTTAACCTCAGCAACCTTAAGATGTGTGGGCTACAATGCCTGAATTCCCCAGCCAATAAAGGGAAGTTATTAGAGCCTACATATCTTAAAGCATGCAGTCTGGGGAATTCTGGGAGTTGAAGTCCACATAGCTTAAAGTTGCAGAGGGTGAGAAATTGTGACTTATCTAATACTCCTGGCATCAGTTCTACTGGTAAGTTGGATTTCATCCCCTCTTTTTCAAGATATTATTTTATTGAGTCACGTTTGCAAATCCATGATGAGAGATTTGTTTCAAACAATCCAATCCAAAATGTTTCATGAAGTCGCAGTCTTTAACCCCAAGAGACATATATGTCTATTAAAGGACCTTGTGTCATATATGTTGTCAGGTGAGAATTGAACTGATACCCTTTGTTTCCATTGTAGAATGCACTGAGTGAGGAACATACAATGAAAATGGTCGTAAGTAGATCTTTTTCCCTTTCATTGTGAAAGATCTTTCTTCCATGAGTTCAAGCTGACTGTTTTGGATTCAATCTCACCAAAATTTAGTAGATATACCAAGGTTTCATATTTAGGAAAATAGTTATTTTATGATGAAAGCTCTGATACTCACTTTAAAAAATATTGCACACTTCCACCCACCCCCAAAGTTTGGGGAGTGTCTAGGGCAGTGGTTCTCAACCTGGGGGTCGCGACCCCTTTGGGGGGTCGAACGACCCTTTCACAGGGGTCGGGAGACTTCGCCCGGACGCTGCCATTTGGGTTGTTTTACCCTCTGCGCATGCGCAGAACGCTTTGTGCATGCGCAGAGAGTAAAGCAACCCAAATGGCAGCAGCGGGGCAGGGGTCACGGCGGCGGGTGTGGGGGGTGGCGTGGGTCACGGTGGGGGCACGGGGGTAGGTCGCGAGTCGCGACATTAGGAAGGTTGAGAACCACTGGTCTAGGGGAATAGAATAGAATAGAATAAGAGCTGAGGTGGCGCAGCGGTTAGAGAGCAGTACTGCAGGTCACTTTAGCTGACTGTGATCCGCAGGTCAGTGGTTCAAATCTCACCGACTCAAGGTTGACTCAGCCTTCCATCCTTCCGAGGTAGGTAAAATGAGGACCCAGATTGTTGGGGGCAATGTAAATATATACATTGCTTAATGTTGTAAACCCGCTTAGAGAGTGCTTGCACTATGAGGCGGTATATAAATCTCATAAATAAATAAATAAATAAATAAATGAAGGAAGGAAGGAAGGAAGGAAGGAAGGAAGGAAGGAAGGAAGGAATGGAATGGAATGGAATGGAATGGAATGGAATGGAATGGAATGGAATGGAATGGAATGGAATGGAATGGAATGGAATTCTTTATTGGCCAAGTGTGATTGGACACACAAGGAATTTGGTCTTTGGTGCATACAGTATGTGGAGAACTTAAATAAGGGTTTAGGACTCAGGATGGCCTAAATCTATTTTTAACCTTTTTCCTAGCAGAAAATGCTCTGAAACTGAGCTGACATTCTTGTAGCAGTTGGAAGAGGATATGAGATGCTATTGAGGGATTTCAGTAGCCCCTTTTCCTCATATGGCTACACTGACAACCAAGAAGAGCAGTATAGGTGGAGACACAAATACATTACACCTTTGGACTTACTTGGAGGAGGAAAAGACAGAGAGGGGGCCTAGGTGAAGCGGAATAAGAAACATTTCATCAAAAAGATATCTTGCATCTGTAGGTAGTCCTCAACTTACAAACACGATTGAGCCCCAAATTTATGTTGTTAAGTGATAAATTTGTTAAGAGAGTTTTGCCACATTTTATGAGTTTTCTTGCCATATTTGTTAAGTGAATCACTGCAGTTATTAAATTAATAACATGGTTGTTCTGTGAATCTGGCTTCCCCATTGACTTTGCTTGTCAGAAGGTCGCAAAAGGCGATCACATGACTCCTGGACACTGCAACTGTCATAAATTTGAGTCAGTTGCCAAGCATCTGAATGTAAATCACGTGACCATGGGGATGCTACAATGGTTGCAAGTGTGAAAAATGGTCATAAGTCACTTTTTTCAGTGATGTTGTAACTTTGAACGGTCACTAAATGAACTGTTGTAAGTCGAGGGCTAGCTGTATAGGTGTATAACTAAAGTAAATCTAGATTAAGGGATGAAATGTGGACATGTAAGGCAATGTTATGAAAAGGGTGTTGAACTCCAAGTGCCTTGTTGTTAAATTGTTTTTTAGAATTAGAATTCAATTCAAATTGTTTTTTAGATTCACTTTCTGAAAAAAGGATGGTTGTTTCCTAAGTGGAGGAGAGCAACAATTTATGTAAATGGTATCTAAAATGGTAGTGAGGGCATGGATAGAAAGGTCCTTGGTCTCTTCTATTAGGATAGAATTTGATGTGCTTATTTCCTTTGTAGAACGCTTTCAATGCACAGGATGTTGAGAAATTAACGGTAAGTAGCTCTTTCTTCATTTTCTGCCTTTTTTTTTAAGTAATATTCTTCTTGCCTGCAGTGAAGCATCCCAGCGTTACAACAACACTGGCCCCAAACCCAAACCCTGTTCTTTTGGTTGTATGTGTGGACAAGTCCTTTTCAGAATTATTCCCAAGGAGCATTTTCCCACTGGGGAAGTCTGATCTGAAGAATTTCTTTCTCTCCTTGTAGTTTCTGACCCTTTTTGGTATGACACATCTGTGTGGTCCAATGAAGTTTTGTTGCTCAGATGGTGCATTTCCTTATCTCCTTTTCCAGGATCTGTTTTACCAGGAAATGTTGGGAAAGCCAAAAAGAGAGATTTTTCGAGTGATCCCAAAAATTATAACAAAGTCTAAATCTTTCTCTGGATTATTTTTTGGGTTGTAGAAATTTTATGTAAATCTCTTATCTTGGTTACAAATACAACTGCATTTCTTGTATTTGCATAATATATTAAGTACTAAAGTGATAGTCTATATTTCTACAATATGGCAAACCACAAAAAAATCTAAGATTAAAACTATCCAAGTTTAGCAAGTTGTGCCAATGCACTTCCTATGTTATTCTTTTGTCCTAGCATCATGTACAGATAGTCCTTAATTTATGACTTATGACCTCAATAGAGCCTGCCCAGCATGGGCATAAGTTGTAACAGTCATAAATTGAGTCATCCACATGACTGACCTGGTTTTATGACCTTTTTTGGCTGTGATTGTCGTTAAATGCCTCAGTCATTAGGACCAGTTTTGCCATAAACTGCAATACGGTTTTCAGCAAAGTTGTTGAAAATGCGGTTGTAGAAGTCATATGTGTTGTGATGTCAGAGTAGCAGTAATTATTTTTGTTTTATTTGTAGGACTGTCTAGAAGGCGAGTGTAAAATGGCTGATTCTGTGGTAAATACCTCTTTGTTTATCCTCTGTTCTTCTTTGTGAAATATTCTCTTTGCATGTGATGAAAGACCCCTTTTGTGATTCCACTCCCACCCCCAGCAACCATCGCCATTCTCCCCAGAGCATCATAAAGAAGGCAAGATTAAAATCTTGGGCCAGTTTTGAATAAATCAGTTTGAGACACCTCTTTACCCCATAAAATACCCCCACCGCCTGCACTGTTGTAAAGCAGGGTGCCCTAAAGTGAGGAAGGGTCCACGAAAGTATCCATTATTGTTCTTGTAGTAGCTATTATTATTCCTAATACTATTATATCTTCAAGGAAACAACCAAACTCAGAGAGCACCAAAGACTCCACAGGGAGTATATTTACAACCCAGGATCGTTAACGTAGAATCTGTCTTGCAATCCACCATCTGAATGACTTCCAATAAATTAGGATAGATATGCCGATCTGTGAGACACCCAACAAATTCATCCCAACTGCCCAGATACTCTGGGAGTGGGGAAGCCCATAAATGTAATATATTATCATATCATCATCAAGGCTGATCAGCTCTGGGTGTGTAGAATGGGTGAGAAAAGGACTCAGTGTAGCTCCAGCTTGACTTTATTGTCCTTAAAAAAGGAGTAATGAAGGCTTTGGATGGGCTTTCAAGATTCTGACAAAAATCTGAAAAAAATGTAGTAGAATTTCTGGAATCCCTGCCATGGTTTCCTTGACCTTGGTTGCTTCAAAATGTTGATATGACTTTACGTACCTTCTCTGATGATGTGAGACCATTCACATCAATATCCTCCATGGCCCTCAAGGCCTCAGCAGCTTATTTTAAAGGACTGCAGTGGCCCAGGCAAGACCTACCCAGATATTTATGCCATGCACTGGCACAACGTAGTTATGTAGGAATCCATAAAAGAGGATAATTTTTTTCTCCTTCTTTGTAGAACCTCATGGAGAAGATGTTAAATGTTCTTAAGGGAATATCACATGGTGATAAACTGATATATAACTTGATAGTAAGTAGATACACACTTAAGTTCTCTCATTTCTTGTATGTCTTCTATGTTATCATTCTTAGATATAATCTGATCAGCCCTCTTGAGCTTCACTCCCCCCCAAAGGATCTTGATATTTCAGGAAGAATTCCCTCAGGAAGCTATAAGCTCTTGGGAACATTTAAAGAAAGGCATTGTTTTGACTATTGTCGGAAGTTGAAAGAGTCTGACTTCACAGGCCTTCCCTGTGGCTTAGGAGAAAGGCTTAAACGAAGATAACAGGAAACTTTTAGAAGAGCTGACAATAATGTGTCTTTTAAGAAAAAATCCCACAAAAATGCTTTGCTCACAATCACAAGTCTCAGATTGCTGTTGATTCATGTGTCTTTTAGGCTTTATCACTCAATCTGTGATTAGAAAAGCACAGCTCTTCTCTGGAGAATGAAAGATATAGATGAAATTGATGGTATTGATGTTATTTGTGATGGTATAGTTATAGTTAATAATAGTTATCAGAATAGAACTCATCCCCTTTGTTTCCTTTGTAGAAGGAACTCTTCAAACATGGTCCTCTGGCTGAATTGGTGGTAAGTAGTTTTTATTTATAAAGACATTCATTTTATGGCATATGAAATGGCAGGGATAGCATGGTAGCAGAAGTCATATATCTTTTCATGTAAGAATAGAGTTTTGATACATTTTGTCTCCCTTACAGAATGAACTGAGTGAGGAATATACATTGGAAATAATTGTAAGTAGCTCTTTGACCATCGTCTCCCTTTTCCATGTGAAATATCTTTCTTGCATGCAACCATACTTTAAAAAAATTTCCCACCTCCAACTGTCCCCAAACCTTGATCGGTGGGATGGGTTGAGTGGTAAAAGAAGGGCTTTAGGACTAAGGACGGCCTAAATCATTTGGGATTTTTCTCTCTCCCCAAAAGGTTCTGAATCTCAGTTGATATTCCCAACACACACACACACACACACACACACACACACACACACACACACACACCTCTTATAGCTGCTACAAGAATATATATATATATTGCAGATTTGTGTGAAAAGGGGCTACTGAAATCCCCTTTAATTATAAAATTATATAAATATATAATTTTTTCACATTTGAACTTACTTGGAGGGGGGAAACAGGCAGAGGAAGTAGAAGAGGGGTTACATGAAGCAGAATAAAAAAACAACATTCCATCATAAGCAGGGGTGGGTTCTAACTTACCTTGCTGCCAGTTTACTTCCTCCCCTGCTGCGTGGGCGCGCCTTGTGAGAGCGTGGGTGCTTTACGCGTGTGCGTATGCGCAGTGCCAAAAAATAAAAAAAGCCAAAAACAAGCCAAAAACAAGATGACGATGCATGTGCAGTGCCGGAAACTCAGCTTCTGCGCATGCTCAAAAGAAAAAAAAATAAAAAATTCAAAATAAATAAATTAAATAATTTTTTTTAAAAAATGGCGGCACCCACAGACCAGCATCGACCCAACCGGTTCCATGACATCATCGTGACGTCACCAGCAAACCGGTCCGAACCAGGAGGAACCCACCTCTGATGATAAGGATGTCTTACCTATAACGGTGTAGAACTAATGTGAATCTAAATTCAGGCAAGAAATGTGGATATGTAGGACAATGTTCTCAAAAGAGTGTTGTCTCCCAAGTGCCATGTCTGGCTTCTCTTTTTTAAGCAATCTTCTATCTGTTCATGAAACCTTTATTTCTAAAGTTTCTCAATGCATATTTTTGAATGTTGAAGAAAATTGAAAAGAGAAAGAAAAAGTTAAAGAAGTCTCAGAACTCTCTTAATTCAAATGTGATTTTTGGACTAAGCAGTTCCTATTGTGATAAGAAATGTGTGTTTCCTAACTGGAGGGAAGCAGCAATTCATATAAATGATATCTAAGATGGTGGTGATGACACGGATGAGAGGTCCTGGGTGTTTTTGAATCAGAATAGAATGTTTTTGTTTCCTTTGTAGAATGCTTTGAATGGAAAAGACATTGATAAATTAATGGTAAGTAGCTCTTTCTTCATCTTCTGCCTTTTTGTTGAATGATATTCTTCTCTGCATGTTGTGAGGCAGCCCTTTTGTGATTCTGTCCCTCCCGGAAAGCAACTCCAGAGTCTCCAGAGCATAAACAGAGCAGGCAGGGCCAAAACATTTCACCTCTTTACTTTTTGAAATAATTTATCCCTTAAAAAGGGGGATAAATTGGCCAAATCATCAAATTGGGGTGATGTTTCCCTTGATAATGAGTTGCAAAGACAAGGACCCTCAGGCATATAGGGGTGTAGGAAGTTAGCATCCACCCCTCTCCTAGAAAAATTAAATATCCTAGGAAATATTAAAAAGGCATAATATTATATAGAATATCCCTGGAAACATGCTTTTAGACAGAAAAAGACTCACTCTTAATAGCCCCCACCTTTGTCAATGTGCCATCAAGGAATGGCCCAGCTCACTCATCCCCCCATCTTTGTTAATAGCCTGGACCAGTCTATTCTACATAACAAAGATCTACCTCCTTCAGACAGAGCCATATTAGGAATTGACAAAGCCCTTTCAATTACACCATCACCCAGCAAGGGTCAGCCAAACTTGCACTCAAAAACACAGCCTACAGAGTTGCCCCTGCATGGCCCCTGGGAGTCTGACCACCAATCAGGGTGCATTTCTTATACAGGAACAGGAAACTCTGAGGTGGGGCCCAACAGAGGTTATAAAAACTCAGGGACTCTCAGCAACTGCCCTTTTTTTTCCTCTTCACCCAACATCTGGAAGCATGTGATCCACCTTTTCTGTTCAGGAACTCATGCCATGTGCTCCTGTCCACCATTAAACCTTCTTTCCAAGCAGCTTCCATGAATCCAGTGTCTTTTTCCCCACTTGGAACTGAACCCAGAAGGATATTCCTTACAACAGGGGCAAGCCATGCCATGTGCAGCAGTTGAGACACAAGTAAATAATTGCAGCTTTTCTGTGATGATATCATGCCATGCATATATCATCACACCTGGGATGCTGTAAATGACTATGCGTGTGAGCTGGTTCCTGATTTCCTAACATGCAAGCATGGGAACACAGGGGGATGGTGGCATTGGAACTTTTGAACTGAGTTATAAATACCTCCAGGGCAGGAAGAGATTAGAGAAATTTGGGGGGAACCACATGAATAATAAATCTAAAAAAGAGGAAAAAGACTTGAGAGAAAAGCTATAAGATACACAAAAATAAGAAAAAGAAGAAGAAGAAGCTAAGGGAATGGGATAAAAGGAAAGATCTAGCAAGAAGTGGAATCTTTGAGGGACCAAAGGAAAATGGGTAAAAAAGAAAAGCGGATGGAAAGAAAGAAAGAAAATAAGAGCCATATTAAAAGATTTAACAAAACTGTATTAATACTGTTAATGGTGGATAGTTGAATAAATGGAAGGTTTATTGTAAAATGGTTTAGTGGTAATTAAGACATATATATTACTTATGGCAAAACAGATTTAGTAGGAAAAGTGGGATGAGGAATTTGATATTTCTAATTGTGGACTCTTAATTAAACTAAGAGGTTTTTGAGAATAAGATTTGAAGGTGATGATGTATCTTGATTAGAGTAAAATAGAACAGTAGATGGAATGTGAAAAGGAAATTGGTTCAATTAGTGAAAGATAATTGGAGATAAATTAAATTAATTAATATAGAGAGATAGAAAATATAAGAAATGTATGTAGTACCGTAAATAAGATAATTAATTGATGTGAATGAAAGGGACTAGGAATTTGGGCGATTAGTAAATTATGTATGTAACAAGAAGAAAATAAATTAAGATAAAGAAATATGTATGGATAAAATTATAGGTTGGAATTGAAACAGAGAGATGATAATGGAATTGACTATGTATTAGCAAAACTATATATGATTATCAACAGGGGTGGGTTCCAAATTTTTTTACTGCCATTCTGTGGGCGTGGCTTATTTTGATGGTCATGTGATGGTGGATGTGGCTTCATGGTCATGTGACTGGGTGGGAGTAGTTTGGAAGTCATGTGACTGGGTGGGAGTGGCTTTGTGGTCATGTGACTGGGTGGGAGTGGCTTTGCATCATGTGACTGGGTGGGGGGGGTTGCTGGGAGGTCATGTGACTGGGTGGTCATGTAACTGGCTGGGCATCGCCAACTTGACGTCACTCACATCAAAGATTAGGGTTAGGGTACCTGGCCTCTCCTCGCCTCAAAGGCCTCAACGAAATACAATTTCCCTGTCTATTTACTACTACTGAACATCCAAAATATACTATTTAATCCTATGTATATATGCCATATGTGTACATACATATTACACACAGGCACACAAAAAGATACATTATCTACTATATATACTGTATGTGTATGTACACACACACACACACACACACACACACACACACACACACATACACACAGCTCTTCTAAAACTACACATTCAACCTCACTTACTGCATTTGGAAAAACACAACCAGAGTCCACTTTCTGTCACACATTTAACCATAACTTCTGTACATTAGAACATTACACATGCCTTCAGATGTTCTTCCCTAGCTTGCACATGACTGTTAGAGCCAAGAAATGTCATGGATTGAGTAAAATGTGGTGAAACTCACTTAACAATGCTCTTGTTTAGCAACCAAAATTTTGGGCTCAATTGTGGTCATAAGTCAAGGACTATCTCTGCCTTCCTCTGCATGGAAGCCTTGTCCTAGTAAACTCCTTCTCCTTTCTGGCAATTTTCCTCTCTGTTAGAGGGACCAAAATAATCCAGATAATGTAAGGTTTCCTGCTGCAACACGGGGTTGGACTAGATGACCTCCGAGATATCTTCCAGCCCTAAATTGCTGTGCTGTTTCAAAGTGTCTTCTGAAGCCACATCTAGTGGCAGGGTTTGTGGTGCTTCCTTCCTCTTCTTCCTTTCTCTCTCTCTCTCTCTCTCTCTTCTCTCCCTTCCTTCCTTCCTTCCTTCCTTCTTTCCTTCCTTCCTTCCTTCCTTCCTTCCTTTCTTCCTTCCTTCCTTTCTCTTCCTCTTTCTTTTTCTTTCTTTCTCTTTCTCTTTCTCTCTCTCTTTCTTTCTTTCTCTCTTTCTTTCTCTTTCTTTCTTTCTCTTTCTTTCTCTCTTTCTCTTTCTTCTCTCTCTCTCTCCCCCTCCTTCCTCTTTTTCTTTTTCTTTTTCTTTTTCTTTTTCTTTTTCTTTTTCTTTTTCTTTTTCTTTTTCTTTTTCTTTTTCTTTCTTTCTCTCTCTCTCTCTCTCTCTCTCTCTCTCTCTCTCTCTTTCTTTCTTTCTTTCTTTCTTTCTTTCTTTCTTTCTTTCTTTCTTTCTTTCTTTCTTTCTTTCTTTCTTTCTTTCCTCTCTCTCTTTCTCTCTTTCTTAATACCCTATATGAGCCCTACTGATTTATATAAGTGGATTTTATTCATTTTTTTAGTTTAGGTCAGGAGTCAGCAACCTTAAACACTCAAAGAGCCATTTGGACCCATTTTCCACAGAAAACAAAACACTGAAAGCCACAAAACCTGGGTGGGCATGGCCAACCCGACATCACGCACTCCCATCCAGTCACATGAACCTCCTTCACATCCTTTCCTTCCTTCCTTCCTTCCTTCCTTCCTTCCTTCCTTCCTTCCTTCCTTCCTTCCTTCCTTCCTTCCATCCTCCCTCCTGATTTTATCTTCCTTCCTTTCTTCCCCCTCCTCTGATTTTATCTTCCTTCCCCCTCTTTTCACCTTCCTTCCTTCCCCCTGATTTTACCTTCCTTCCCTCCTTTCATCTGTCTTCCTTCCCCTTCCTGATTTTACCTTCCTTCCCCCTCCTTTCACCTTCCTTCCTTCCCCTTCCTCTGATTTTACCTTTCTTCCCCCCTTTCACCTCCCTTCCTTCCCCCCTCCTCTGAATTTTACCTTCCTTCCTCCCTCCCTCCCTCCCTCCCTCCTCTTTCTCTCCCTTCCTTCCTTTCTCTTTCTCTTTCTCTCTCTCTCTCTTTCTCTTTCTCTTTCTCTTTCTTTCTCCCTTCCCTTCCCCCCCTCTCCCTCCCTCCCTCCCCCTTCCCCCCCTCTCTCTCACACACACACAAACCCACCTGGTCTGGGCACAAAGTATCTGTTGTTACAGAAGTTTTCATTTCTCTCTATAATACACCTGATACTAATCCATACCCTATCTCTCAACTAAGTAAAGCCTATGCATATTTACTTGGCAGTAAGGCTACTCTCTTTCAGTGGGATTTACTCCTAAAAGATACACATGATTGCAGGCAGGCAGCTAGCTCTGTTGTTTAATAGGCTCTAAGTAAAATTTCTACATTGACAAAATTTATACCTAAACAACAGAATATAGGAGCAAAAAATCATAGCAATAGTCTGAGCTATCCTTCTTCCCTCCTCCCCCCTCGCTTCCTTTTCCTTTCAGGGTGGGAGGGAAAACCAAATAAAAATGGGAAGGACAGAAAATGGTGTATGGCTGCAAAATAGGAGAAGGGCATTTTTCAGCCGCTTTCTGGGACTGAAAAGTTGAGGGGACCCAAGCAGGGGTGGGTTCTAACTTACCTCGCTGCCGGTTTGCTTCCTCAAGATGGTGACTGCATGCACAGTGCCAAAAACTCGGCTTCTGCACATGCTCAGAAGAAAAATAAAATAAATTAAAATAAATTAAATTAAAATAAATTAAATTTAAACATAATTAAAAAAAGAAAGAAAGTCAAAAACAAGATGGCAACCGCATGCACAGTGCCAGAAACTCAGCTTCTGCACATGTTCAGAAGAAAAATAAAATAAAAAAATTAATTAAAAAAATGTAAATTAAAAAAAAATAAAAAAAGAAAGAAAGCCGAAAACAAGATGGCGACTGCATACACAGTGCCAGAAACTTGGCTTCTGCACATGCTCAGAAGAAAAAAAAAAGAAAAAAATTTCAAAAGAAATTCAAAAAAAAGATGGCGGTTTCCCTTGGACCGGCACCGACCGATCCGGTTCGTTGACATCATCATGACGTCAGCAGCGGGTCGCTACCGGTTCAGGCGAACTAGTCCGAACCGGGAGGATCCCACCCCTGATTATCAAATGTGACCTGGACAACACTTTGTGCAGAAACTATGTATTGTTTGTTGGAAAAAAATAAAACAACTTTTTAAAAAACAAACAAAACAACAACAGCAACAACCTACAGGGCACAGCCATAACTTCAAATGCTTGAAAAGTCATAAGTTGAGGACTAAAAATATGGAATGTGGAGATTTAATGTCAGTTTTCCAAACAGCTTGAATTCCAACTGTCCATTTTATTAACAGATTTCAGCAAACATCTTATCTTTTGAAATTCAATACAACGTTATTCCACTGGATTCTCTGTGCAGATTTGGGTTGAGAGAAAGTGGAAGAATATTGAAAAGATCCTGAAACCAAATATCGTGTGTGCCTTTTTGGCCCTATCAGAATCTGTTCTGATAAGATAGGCATCAATCCCATCTGTTGAATGAAGCGATTCACATATGTGATATCAAAGATTGTAGTGATGGCATAGTTGGAGAAATCATGTGTGATATCGTTTCAAAATAAAAGTAATACCTTTTGTTTCCTTTACAGAATATAGGTCAAAGTCGAGTTAAAAAATCTGAGATAATAGTAAGTAGATTTTTTTCATATGCCATGATTTTTTGAGTAATATTCTTCTTGCATGCCATAAAATATGCCTTTTGTTATTCATACCTGCTAGAATGCCATCTTCTTTTACCATCTTCAGAGACACTGGAGCAGAAACTGAGCAGGCACAGCCAAAATATTTCACCTGTTTCATGTGAAGCAGCTTCCAATATCTATTATATCCCCTAAAAAACACTGACTCCTAACTGGAGTGATGGTTCCTCTGGGTTCTGAATAGCAAAGGGAGAAACATAGATTTTGGAATTGTCCCCAAGGGACACTTTGAGGATGGGGAGCGTTTCCCCAAAGATTTTTTTTAACCAACTTGTGGTTCTTCTCTTTGCAAAATGGTAAATTGTTGGCTCAAATGGTCTTTCTGTCAGATGCAATTTTGCTAGTGAGATGCCTTTCCTCATTTTTCTTCCCAGGATTAATTTTATCAGAGTTTGCTTTGGAAACCAGCTTGACTTTGTCCCCTTGAAAAAGATTAATGAAGTTTTGGATAGGCTTCTAAGATTTTGCTAATATATATTATAGTATTTTTCCTGTAATCCCAACCATTTCCTTGACTTAGCCTGCCTTGAAGGGTTGATGTGGCTTTATGTACCTTCTCTGATGTTGTGAGGCCATTCACATCAATATCCTCCGTGGCTCTCAAGGGCTCACCAGTTTATTTTAGTGGGCTGCAGTGGCCCAGGCAAGGCCCCCCTGTATCACGCACTGGAACAACTTCTAAAGGAATCCATAATGGTTTTTCTTCTTCTTCCTTTTAGTCAATCGGAAAAAAGATAATACCTATTATCAAGAAAGCTAAGGGTGGCAAAGGAGTGTCTAAACTGATGGTAAGTTAACTTGTCTAATTTCTTCTATGTTTTCAATGTTATCCTTCTGAGATAGGTCCACAGTAGTCTTCCAGAGACTGCTTCCCTGCCCACCCCCAAGGATTTACAGACATTTCAGTAACCATTCCAGCAGGAAACTATAAACTCTAGGGCAGGGGTCTCCAACCTTGGCAACTTCAAGCCTGGCGGACTTTAACTCCCAGAATTCGCCAGCTAGCAAGCTGGCCGGGGAATTCTGGGAGTTGAAGTCTGCCAGGCTTAAAGTTGCCAAGGTTGGATCTGTCATACTACGGAAGCAAGCAAAGACTTTTTTTAAGCTGACAGTGACATCTTAGAGAAGCTGAAGGAGATACTTTTTAACAACTGTTCCTTGAGATCAACATCACACATTTGGAAACTGTTGCAGTAAAAACCAGAAATTTAGAAACTATAGTGATTTAAAGAGACTACTGTTTAACATTGGATTTGAATTTGATACATTGGATTTGGTATAGAAGGAGGAGAATAACAGAGACAAGTGACAGTGACTGTGCAGTTTCTGAAAAAGAAGACATTTTGGAACTTTAAAAGAAGACACACTGACTGCCTCTACTGGTAAACAAGGAAAAAAAAATTTACTTGGATATTGAATATAGACAGTTGATTGGTATTAAATATTTGATACTTGATTGAATAATTATAACAAATAGAATTAATCTTAATTTAAAAGAAAGATTGTAGTATTAACAAAAAGTTAAATTTAGTTTTGATTGAAATAGATTGTGATAAATAATTGTACAAATAGATATATAGATTGATTGATTTATAAATTGCCTGATAGATAGATTGTTATATTGATTAATACTGTTATACTATTGAAAATAATAGAAATTGACTGTCTACATATACATAGAAAATTGAAATCAAGACTTAGGAATTAAGAGCTAGGAGTTCAAATGATAAAATGTATAAAACTTTGACAAAGGTGGAATTAGAATATTGACATTGCTTGCTTGGTGGAGAAAGGGGAAGGGGGAATATAGGAGGAAGCTATATGAAGGTTTGGAGTAATTTCTTTAAAAATTATAATTTTTTCTTAAAAGCACAAATGTCCTCGACCACGGTGACAAAAACTGTAAAGAAAGCAGCTTCAGCTGCGCCATCACCGGCAGGACAAAGATTACTAACAGAAATGTCGACTGTAGAGAAACAGGGACAAACCCCCTCCCTACAAACTATGCAGGCCTCGTTAGACAGAATTACAGAATTTATGCTTGCATCACAGGAAAAAATGATAAAAACGCAAGAAACAATAGAAAACAACCACGAGGAAATGAAAGGGAACTTCAAAGTAGTTAAAGGAGATATTAAGAAGTTAGACAGTAGAATGAAAAATATACAAGAAATAGTTGCCAATCACGAACAACAAATACAGATAATAGTGGAAAAAACAGAAAAGGCAGAAAAAAGACAAGATGCAACAGAAGAAAGATTGAGAACAATAAACAGGGAGTTAGAGGGGGCAATCTCACTGTTGGAACTTGAGAAAGCAAATTATTACTTAAGATTCCAGAATGTACTAGAAGAAAAGGAAGAGGACACTAGAAATGTAATGTCGGAAATCCTGGGGGAAGTTCTCCAAGTAGACAAGGAAGAAATAAAAACTAACATTGATGAGATATACAGAGTTCAGAACAATTACATAAGGAAACATAAACTACCAAGAGAAATTCATGTAAGATTTACAAAAAAACATATAAGAGATGAGATTTATAAAATTACAAGAACAGAACAAATAAATTATAAAGGAAAAGATATTACAGTTCTGAAACAAATACCAAAGAGAATAAGAGACAAAAGGAGAGACTTCCAATACCTTTCAGTGAAACTAATAAGAAAAGGAGTGTCATTTAGATGGCTAGTGCCAGAAGGACTTCTGGTCACATGGAAAGATAAAAAAGTTAGAATAGACACATTTGAACAAGCAGATCATTTTATTGAGCATTACTTAGAGCCAGAAGGAGAAAGCAGCATAGAATTAGAAACACAGAGCCAAGAAGAACAAAGCACAGAAGAAAGAGAGAAGTTAGAGAAAATATACACCAAGACCCAAATAGAAACACGAAGCGCAAGAACAGCCAAGGCAGCAGCAAAACAATAAGATGGAAAATTTAGTTAAAATACTATCAGTAAATATAAATGGAATTAATTCGCCAATTAAAAAACGACAAACTTTCAATAAACTACAAAAACAGAATCTAGATATAATCTGTCTGCAAGAGGTACATGTTAAAAAAGAGCATATCAAATTATTAGAGGCACCAAAACTTGGAAAGTTGTTCACATCACTGGATGATTCAAAAAAGAGAGGGATTGCAGTATATGTTAAGGATTGGCTGCAACCAAAACAGGTATACCAGGATAAGGAAGGTAGAGTACTAATGATAGAGACCTTAATAAACCAAAAAAAATGCTACTCATAACAATTTATGCACCTAACAACAAACAAAAAGAGTACTTTAAAGAACTACATAAACAAATAGTCAAATTAGAAAAAGAAAACATATGTATAGTGGGAGATTTTAATGCTGTATCAGACAATAAATTGGATTACAAATCTGCAAATAAAAAACAACATGAAAGAAAGATACTACCATGTGAATTTTTTGACTTAACTAGGGAATTTAACCTTAGGGATGCATGGAGAGAAAACCACCCACACGAAAACCAGTACACATATTATTCCACCCCACAAAACTCCTGGTCGAGAATAGACATGGTTTGGGCCGACACAGAAATATTGAATAAAATCCAAGAAATTGAAATAAAACCAAATATATGGGCGGATCATAATCCTATAGCTTTTACAATAAAAGAGAGGAGAAAGACAAACAAGAGATGGTTTATGAATAGGGCAATACTAAAAGAAAGGAGCTATATTGATTATATGGAAAAAGAATTAGCCTTTTTTATGAAGGAAAACTGGAATAATGATACTACAATCCAGAACCTATGGGACACCACAAAAGCATACATAAGAGGATTAACTACAACATATACCATTAAAAGAAATAAAAACAGAAATAAACAAATTAATGAACTGCAAAAAAAAATGGGAGAATTAGAATACAGACAACAAACGGAACAATTAAATGAAAAAATTAAAGAAGAAAAGGCCCTAATTAAACATAGAATTAACTTACTGGCACAAGAGGAGGTGGCGCAGAAAATTAAAATGGCAAAACAAAATTACTTTGAAAATGCTAACAAGCCAGGCAGGTGGCTAGCCTACAAACTACGAAAGGAAAGGGAGGAAAGACATATACAACAATTAGAAGATGAAAAGGGTGAAGTAAAGACAACATTAGAGGACAAAAAAGATATAATACTTAAATATTTTAAAGAACTATATAAAAAAGAGGAAATAAGGGAAGAGGATATACAAACCTACCTGCAACAGGCAAAGGACACACCAATAATAGAATTAGACAAAAACATGTTAGATGAGGAAATAACAACTCTAGAACTAGAAAAAGCTATAAAAAAACAAAAGAACAACAAAACGCCTGGACCAGATGGTATACCTGCGGAATACTACAAAGAATTGCAGAACCCTATTAAACAATTATTGCTAGTAACATTCAATGAAGTACTAAATAAAGGGGAAATTCCTAAAACATGGGCAGAATCAATAATATCACTAATCCCAAAAGAGAAAATAGAAAAACAGAAGATACAAAACTTCAGGCCAATCTCGCTGTTAAATGTGGACTATAAGATATTCATGACCATAATGGCAGAAAGACTAAAAAATGTAATTAACAAAAATATACATCCGGATCAAAATGGTTTCCTCCCACATAGAAACATTAGAAACAACACAAGAACAATTATGAACATACTAGAATATTATGAGGCAAATCCAGGAAAACCTGTAGCTCTCATGTTCCTCGATGCTCAAAAAGCATTTGATAATTTAAATTGGGATTTTCTTATTAAAAAGTTAGAGATTACAAATTTCGGCCCCAAATATATCAGGATGATTAGAGCCATATACTCAAAACAGACAGCAAAAATAATTATAAATCAAGATACAACAGACAAATTTGACATTCAAAAAGGAGTACGACAGGGATGTCCACTGTCTCCCTTGCTATTTATATTCACTTTAGAAACGCTGCTACAACGAATTAGGCAAAATTCAAATATTGAAGGACTTAAAATTAGAGGGCAAGAATATAAACTGCAAGCTTTTGCAGATGATATGGTCTTTAATATAGAAAACCCGATTGAGGTAGGACCAAAATTAATAGAGGAAATTAACAAATTTGGGAAAGTAGCAGGCCTAAAAATCAATAAAAACAAAACCAAAATAATAACAAAGAATTTACCAAATAAACAAATTCAGGAACTGGAAGAGAAACTGGGTATTCAAACGGTTAAAAAAATTAAATACTTAGGAATAATACTAACGGCCAAATGCATAACAATTAAAAATGATAATTATATAGAGCTGAATAAACAAATAGAAAAAGACTTAGAAAAATGGACAAAATTACCTATTTCATTAACAGGGAGAATATCCACGATTAAAATGTCAGTGCTACCAAAAATATTATATTTGTTCCAAACGATACCAATTAAATTAGATAGAAAATATTTTGACAATTTAAATAAAATGATATCTAAATTCATTTGGGCAGGAAAAAAGGCAAGAATTAAATTAAAATATCTACAGCAGAATAAAGAGCAAGGGGGCTTTGGACTTCCAGAATGGGAAACCTATTATCAAGCAGCATCACTACAGTGGATAACGGATTGGATTAAAATTAACAATAAAAGAAGATTAACCCTCGAGGGACATGATCTACAAGTAGGATGGCATAGCTTCATATGGGACGGAAAACACAAAACACATTCCTACTTCCAAAAACATAAAATCAGAGAGTCATTATATAACACTTGGAGTAAAATAAAACATCAACATTACACAGAAATCCCAACATGGTTTTCGACTATGGAGGCGATTACATACCCCACCACAACGGACATATACAAAATGGTTAAATACGAACAAATACTAGATGAACAAGGGAACCTAAAAGAGATCCAAACCCTAAGAGATCAAGTAATCGGGATAGATTGGTGGCCATATTATCAAATTAAAACCAGACTACAGAAGGATATGAAAAAATTTGGAGTAGCAAAAAAGAAATCAGAATTAGATAAAATCTTATTGGGACCCGAAAAAAAGATGATAACAAAAATTTATAAATTCTTAATAAACTATAAAATGAAAAAAGAAAGAGTTAAGGGAAATATGATGAGTTGGATCAAAAATTTTGGATATGAAATAAATCAGGAACAGTGGGAAGAAACATGGATTAAAAATTTGAAAATAACTAAATCAGCAGCATACAAGGAGAATATATACAAAATGTACTACAGATGGCATCTTCCACCAGCGAGATTGGCCAGAATGTACCCAAACATGAACCCAAAATGTTGGAAATGCCCCCACAAAAATGGAACCTACTATCACATGTGGTGGACGTGTCCCAAAACTAGAAACTTTTGGCAAACTATACATAACTGGATTCAAGAAATAACTAAATTAAAAATAAATTTTACACCGGAAACTTTCTTGCTAGGGATGTTGGATCAAGAAATAGAAAAAAAGTACTGGTATATCATAACCCACATACTAACGGCAGCAAGAATAGTATTAGCGCAGCATTGGAAACAGGGTGATGTACCAACAGAAAACATAACAATAAGGAAAATCTTAGAATGTGCAGAATCGGACAGATTAACACTAGAACTGAAACAGAAGGAAAACTCAGAATACTTTGAAACTTGGAATCTCTTCTATAACTGGCTAGAAAAAAGAAATGGAACAAAAGAAATATAGAAATACTTAGATAGATAAGTCACAACTGAGAATTTATTAACTGATAGAATAATAAATATAAGTATTATAAATATAATTATATATGTATTAATTTACTAAAACCTACGGCCAAGACGCTTACTGTAAAAGTTTGTATATATGTACATGTAAGTACATATAGTGTTGTCTTCAATGTATGTTTGTCTTTTTAATGTTTATATATTAATAAAAATTATTTAAAAAAAAATAAAGTTGCCAAGGTTGGAGACCCCTGCTCTAGGATATATTTAAAGGAGGGTATTATTATCACTATTGTCAAGACTTGAGAGATTCTGGCTTCATAGGCCTTCCCTGTGGCTTAGAAGAAAAAGTCAAGAAACTCCATCAATATTTGTACTTTTCCTGAAGGTGTCTGTTTGGCCCTAGTCACTCTATGTTATGATAAGAAATGCATGTTTCATATCTGAGTAATGAAATTATAATTATAAAAATATGATATGTATATCTAATATTGAAACTGGCAATGACAGCATGGAGAGAGAAGTTGTGTGTTTTTAGATTATTGGATTATTGGAAAGTAGCCATTTCCTTGGATCACAGCAGATATTAAGTGTTGTATCTGTTTGTTGATGTTGCCTATTTCTTTTGGTTGGGATGGCTTTCTCTACTCGACTCAAACCAAGCCATTGCCATTAATACCCTCTGTGGTCCTCACTGACCTGTTCTTGATTTGAACAAAGAGCAGTGGCCCAGGCCTGATGCACAGAAATCCTCATGGGATTCACAGCCACATCATAAAGATAAAGGTATCCTTTTGTTCCATTTTAGAGTATATTCACTGATGATGAAGATGGAAAAACTGTAAGTAGCTTCTGTTTATTTTCTGTCCTTGCTTTCTTTCATATTCTTCTTTGACCTGAAGAAGCACCCCTCTTACATTTATTCTACCTAAAGCAAAAGCATCTCCAGAATCCCCAGAGCATCATCACAACAGGAAGAGCCAAAATATTCATCCAAAGGCATCTATAACACAGGATGACTGTTTTTTCTCTTTCTTGCAAAAGCAGAACCGGTCCATGGCTGCAATTCTGGTGCTTCCTCCACACCAGGGGTGGGTTCTTCTACTTACCTTCCCCACCGGTTCACATCGCAATGGAAGTAATCAAAGAATATTGATTAGAGTAAAATAGAACAATAGATGGAATGTGAAAAGGAAATTGGTTCGATTTGTGAAAGATAATTGAATTAATTAATATGGAGAGAAGTTGTAATATAGAGAGATAGAAAATATAAGAAATGTATGTAGTAAATAAGATAATTAATTGATGTGAGTGAAAGGGACTAGGAATTTGGGCGATTAGTAAATTATGTATGTAACAAGAAGAAAATAAATTAAGATAAAGAAATATGTATGGATAAAATTATAGGTTGGAATTGAAACAGAGAGATGATAATGGAATTGATTATGTATTAGAAAAACTATATATGATTATATACCCACCTCTTCTCCACACCTTCCTTCCCCAGCCATGTTGGGGGGATTATCCTCAGCAGAGGCCCTTCCAGGAGGTCTTTGTTTGACATGGAAGCCACTTGGAAAGGCTGATACAAGGCACGAGTTGCGGTTGGCTGGTTCAAAAGTCAGTGTTGTGTTTTGCAGTAAAGTCATTGCTTTGGTTCATCATTTTCTGTCTTCCAGGGTCTCCATTATTATCAACATGTCCATGGCGGACTCCATCCTGGGATGTCTGTATATATGCAAGGCACAGTGCCCAAACACAGCAACAGGTAAGGTTTCTTTGGGGACTCACAGAAGGGCAAGAGCTACCTCACTGAAAATAATAGTGATAAGTTTATTATTAATTTAATTTAATTTAATTTATTAAATTTATATGCCGCCCAACTCCCAAAGGACTCTGGGCGGCTTATGTCGAGACTAGACTATATTATCCAATTGCATGCCAAGATTAAACCCTTTCTTAATTTTTGGGATAGTTCTACTTCCTGCATTTTCCAACTCGAAGTAACCCACAAGAGCTAGGAGTTGATTCTCCTCTTAAACCAACAAGCCAGTCTCCTACAGATTCTAGCTTCAAGGCAAAGGAGAAAGATGGCGCAGAACTCTACCCTGAGATTCCTGCATCTCCCATTTAATTTTCTGCTTGTCTTTTCCTCTCTCTCTCTTCCAGAACCTGGGTGAACTTGCAGGTGGACTTTGCCTGTGGTCAGCACAAGGAGGCTGATGTTCCCCTCCACTTCAGGTCTCACATTAATGAAGAGACAGTTGGGCTCAACACACTTCAGGCTGGCAGGTGGGGAAAGGAAGAGAAACACACAAGTTCCTTCCAAACAGGCGAGCAATTCGAGGTCATCTTGATTGTCCATGATTTCGGATACCAGGTTGGTACACGTGACAGAGGCTCCTTTGGGGCTACAGGTGCCTCTTTGTTTTCCCCTCAGAATTCACCCTTATCAGAGTTTGTTGCAGAAAAATCAATTTCCAGAAGCACACACAGATAACTGATTCAGCTGGATTCATTAACTTCTTTATAAACATAATAACAGATGAATTTACAATACCATTAGCAGAGTTCTTCTTCAATGTAGCAACAGTTACAAGTAAAACACAAGCAGCTTCTAGTTCAGAGAGAGAGACAAGAGACAGAGAGTGCAGAGTGGGCTGAGCCACGCCCAACCTTCTAGTTTCAGTTTCGATTCTCTGCACAGACTCAGATGTGTTTAGCTCCCATTGGCTGACTTAGTTGCTATGCCTATTCATTGGCTGACCTTGTTACCATTGGCTCTCCCAGTTCATGAATATCTTAACACTCCTCCCTTCATGACTGGAAGAGACATAAATCAAATAATTTAATATTCTTCCTAGACCTGTATTTGAAGACCCACATTCACAGTTCCCTTCAAATACCTGAGAACCCTTTTACTGTTATACATCCCTTGCAATGAAACAAAGATCATCCACACATGCCAATAATTGACAATCTCCACCTTGTAACTTTCCAGTGTATATGCAACCATCAGCCTTGCAATTCTTGAACCCAAGACCTTTCAATGCCTTATCTAGACATATATTCCAATTCCTGGCTGACTGCTTCAGTCCATAAATGGCTTTGTTCAATTTATACACCGTGTTAGGCTTTTTACTTTCATACCCTGGTGCTTGAACCATGTAATTTTCTTCCTCTAACTCAACATTGAGGAATTGTTATTTTTAATTGTTCCATTATTTATCATGTGTTAATATTTTACACTGTCCCTACACCTAGAGTGATTTTACTGCCTTTCTTTTGCCCAGGGCTACCACATATTTTTCAGGGATTTACATGCATTCAATGTCAATAGTCCAAAGCATAAATATGTGTGTTTTTATTTTGTACATCAGGTTGCATAATTCCAGCTTAATATGCTATCCCTGGTATGTGATGTTTTGTATACATACAGAGAAAGAAGCACTCCTGTGATCTTTGACTTTTAGGCTTGCTGTCAAACATCATCAGCCATAATACTAATTACTGTTTTGAACAATATGCAGGTTGTATTACACGAATGACTATTTTATATGTGAAATTATGACTGAAATATTTCTGCACCTATATTGGTTCTGACTGTCAGGAAGATTCTCCTTAGTTTTAGGTTGCTTCTCTCTTTGTTCAGTTGCCATCCATTGCTTCTTGTTTTGCCTTCTGGTGCTTTGGAAAATACGTTGCCCCCCCTTCTTTCTGGCAGCCCCTTAAAAGCCTGTTGCCTATCACACTCTTGGGCAAAGCATGTGAGCCATTTCCTCCTTTCAGTGGTCCGTGAAAATACATCTGTAGTATGTAGATAATAAAGTTGAAAAAAGCTGAACAACATTTTTACAGAACTAAAGATACGTTGAGGCTGGGTGTGACAAGGAATGGCTAGGAGGGGAGGGGCCAGGCGAGGCACCCCTTGACGTGAGTGACATTGAGTTGGCCACACCACCCAGTCACATGACCATGAAGCCATGCACACCATCACATGACCATCAAGCCACACCCACAAAATAAGCCACGCCCACAGAACCGGTAGTAAATTTTTTTTAGAACCCACCCCTGATACTGTTACAAATCTCTCTCCCTTCCTTCCTTTTTCTTTTTCTTTTTCTTTTTCTTTTTCTTTTTCTTTTTCTTTTTCTTTTTCTTTTTCTTTTTCTTTTTCTTTTTCTTTTTCTTTTTCTTTTTCTTTTTCTTTCTCTTCTCTCTCTTTCCTTCCTTCCTTCCTTCCTTCCTTCCTTCCTTTCTCAGTCTCTTTTTCTTTCTCTGTCTTTTTTTCTTTTCTTTTTTTCTTTTCTCTCTCTCTCTCTCTCACTCTCTCACCCCCCCTCTCTCTCACACACAAACGGCAGAGACCGGTGCTTGGGCCATGCGGAGCCGCTGCTCCAGGGGGCAGCGGACCGGCAACTGGCCTCTCTCGTCCTTCCCGGAGATGGGCTGCTCCCCCCCACAAAGCCTTTCAGTGAAACTGAGTGTTTGGCTTTTGAGGCTGGCCTGGTTTCCTTCTCCACCTCAGGAGTGCTTCCCCCTCCTCTTGACTGCTCCTCCGTGCTGCTGTCGTGAGAGGCTGATCGGAGCATGCTGTCTTCTGCCCCAGGCACTGGAAATGGAGCCCTTGCCATCTCCCCAAGCCAGAAGAAGCAGTTAAGGGCAGAGACCACTACGCTCCCTGGCACGAGTGTGAAAATAAAGCTCCTTTTCTCAGGCGGTGTGGGGTGGAGTTTAAGGCTAACCCGGAAGAGGTGGCGGCCTGGTGCTTGCTGCTTCTTTTAGCTTGGGGAGAGGCAGCTTGGCCAAGCCACCGGTCTCTCTCTCTCTCTCTCTCTCCTTCCTTGGATGGATCTGGCGGGAGGAGCGGCTTCCTTGCCGGGCTTGAGGAGGGGAGGAGGCGGAGCTGTTGCCCGAGGGCGAGAGCAACCCCCAGCCACCTCTGGGTTAGGGTGGAGAGCTGCCTTGGGAGCATCCTTCTCCAGGCAGGGATGAAGAAGAAGCGCCGCCGCCCTCCTCCTGTGGCTCCTGCCCAGCTCTCTCTCTTCTCTCTCCCCTTCGCCTCCCCACACTTGTTTACCCGTCCCAGAGAGCTCAGGCTACGCCTCCCTCCGACCTGGCCACCTTTCTTACCGGCATCACTCCTGAGCGAACTCTTCCGTCCTCGGCTGTTGCGAAGAAGTGGCAACTCTGTTTGCACCACGCCCACTTCATTCTCTTTGAGAGCCGTTTTGCACCTTGTTTGCAAAGCGGCTCTCAAAGAGAACGAAGCGGGCATGGCACAACCAGAGCTGCCGCTTCTTCGCAACAGCCGATGACCTCTTCCGCTTGGAGCTCCAAGCTGTGGGGAGGTGGGGTGGCTGCAACGCCAGCAGCTTCGGGGGGCTCCTTCCCTCAGTGGTTTGTTTTCTTACTTCTAGGTGGTTACGCCGACTTTGTCCTTAAAGGCTGCTCTGTGCCTTTTGATCTTTTTCGGGCACGGAGAAAAGTGACCCTGTGAAGGGACCAAGCCTGCTGCTGAACTTGGAAGCCAAGAGGCTTCCTTTCCACCCAGACGCTGGCGCAGGGCACTGAAAAGACCTCCAGTCACTGCCGCCATCTTCACGCATGCACAGCTTTCTTCTCACCAGCTGAAGGACTTTTCAGCACCCTGCGGCCAGGCGGCTGAGAGGCTTCTTTGCCAGCCAGCTGCTTCCCAGCTCTGTTCAGCTTGCCATCCAATGAATGCATCAGGTGGGTGAGCGAGCAGCGACTGGGGGACCGGTTCAGGGGCGTGGCCAGGCTGCCGGTACTGCCGGTTCGGTGAAACTGTCCCTATTTTTACTACTGGTTCTATAGAACCGGTCTGAACCGGCAGGAACCCACCTCTGGTTTGCAGTCCTGTGAAGGAAGTAAATGCAAGCATTGGTTGCAAAATTACCTAACTGCAAACAGTCACTAAATGAGGACAACCTGTAACTGAAGGGAAAACCTTTTGACCTGGAGGGAAAAATGGGTATTCAAGAGCCTGTTCTGACCCAGCTTCCTGACAAAGGAACACAGCACAACACAGCGTCAGTACAAACCTTGTTTTAATAGTAACGGCTACTAATTGTCTTACTTATTAGTCATCCTAAATTCAAATAAAGTATAAACCAGTCTTTTCTGTGCAAGGCTGTTAATTAGTCTTCTTAACAGTCGGCAATAGTCCAAGCCAAAGAACACAAGTCTGACGAAGAGTCTTTCATATAACAGCAGATAACCCACAGGAACCTTAATGTTTTTGGCAAAATGCCCAGGAACAATTTGCAGGCAACTTGCCGATTTCAAACGGGAGAAGAACAGAGGTTTGACTTAAAAAACAGGGACTTGAAATGACTGAAGTTGTTTCCTGCAAATTCCTCAGTCGTTTTCATCACTTAAATAGACTATCGGAATGGCCAATTATCCCCAAGCCTTACTCCCGAGTAGTCCTTCTCCTCAGGAACCATTCCTGCCTTTTGGCAGCTCTGCGCACACGCAGATTGAAAACAGGCTCCTCCTCTTCTTCTTCTTCTTCACTCATGGCAGCCTGTGGAGGTTCTGAAGGCCCTGGCTGAATCCCTGCCTCTGTCACCGAGCCTTCTCCAGCCTCCTCGCTTTCCGACTCTGGTACCAGCTGCACAGGCCGCTGGCAAATCACAACACCAGCCTCCTCGCTGTCTGAATCTGCTGCCAGCTGCACAGACTGCTGGCAGACCACAACAGAGCCTAGGTGGTGCAGTGGTTAGAGTGCAGTACTGCCGGTTACTTCTGCTGACTGCCGGCTGCCTACAATTTGGCAGTTCAAATCCCACCAGGCCAGAGATGGGTTCCTTCTGGTTCGTACTGGTTCGCCCAAACCGGTAGCGACCCACTGGTGATGTCACAATGATGTCACAGAACCGGTTCTGTTGGTGCCGGTCCGTGGGTGCCGCCATCTTTTTTTTAATTTTAATTTTAAATTTTTTTTAAAAAATTCTTCTTCTGAGCATGCGCAGAACCCGAGTTTCCGGCATTATGCATGTGATCGCCATCTTGTTTGTGGCTTTTTGGGGGAGGGTTTTTTTCAGATTTTCCAGCACTACGCATGCGCGCACATGCAAAGTGTGCACGTACCCATGAGGCGTGGGCTCATGGCGCGGGAGGAAGCGAACCGGCAGCGAGGTAAGTTAGAACCCACCCCTGCACCAGGCTCAAGGTTGACTCAGCCTTCCATCCTTCTGAGGTGGGTAAAATGAGGACCCAGATTGTTGGGGGCAACAGGCTGACTCTGTAAACCACTTAGAGAGGGCTGTAAAGCACTGTAAAGCAGTATATAAGTCTAAGTGCTATTGCTATCATTGAAATAAAGGCCTCTCCCTTTTTACATGTACACATTTTGATCTTTTTGAGCCCCTCTAGGGGTTCCCTTGCTCAGCTTTGGGGTGGGATATGTTTCTGGGCAGAATAAACAGGGTTTTTTTTTTCAAAGAAAATGGATGATCCCAACTGAGACTTGATCCCTTTGGCTTTGCCCTCTGACAGGTCCTGGTGAATAGGCAGGCCTTATGCGACTATTGGCACAAAATCCCTCCACAAAACATCCAGGTCATTAGGATTGATGGAGACCTGGAACTGCAATCTCTGTCTGTAATGGGAGGACCAGTGATGGTAAGTATTTGTATTGAGATGTCGGCACCTCCTGTTCCTTGATCTCTCTTTAGGGATTGACTTTCTGGGGATTGATTCTTTGGGGATCTCTCTTTGGGGATTGATTTCCCAAGCTATCGCTTTCTCTTTCTCCTCTCCAGTCATTCTTTTCATACACCTCTTTTCATCCCTACAAATCGTGGCCCTTTTGGGTCCTCAGTGTTGACTTATGACTCTGCATGCTAGCAAAAATATCCATCCTGGAGTGAAGCTAGG
This sequence comes from Diadophis punctatus similis, assembly GCA_023053685.1. Lineage (NCBI taxonomy): Eukaryota > Metazoa > Chordata > Lepidosauria > Squamata > Dipsadidae > Diadophis > Diadophis punctatus. Next base: position 2,338,203 of record JALIGW010000022.1, read on the forward strand.
ATCAGCAACTGAACAGGGAGGAAATTTATCCCAGGCCAAGATCCTGTTTTACCCCTTGCAGAGGAAGATAAAGAAGTGTTTCTCAACTTAACAATATTAAGATGTGTGGCCTCAACTCCTAGAATGGCTTAGCAGATGCGCACACATTCTTATTAACAAACGCAAGCACCAAGAATTATGTGATGGCTGAACATGGCAGCCTGTGTCTTCAGTCACAAGGGGAGCTGTGGTGTGGCACAGTGATTAGAATGCAATATTGCAGGCTGACTCTGCCCACTGCCAGGAGTTCAATCCGGAGTGGCTCAAGGTTGACTCAGCCTTCCATCCTTCCGAGGTCGGTAAAATGAGGACCCAGACTGTTGGGGGCAATAGGCTGACACTGTAAACAGCTTAGAGAGGGGCTGTAAAGCTCACATTGTTTGTGCCCCTCAAGTGCCACTTCCTGCCTCAGCCTTTGAAGGCAGCACAGCCACCTCTTACCCTAAACGATGCCCCAGTTAGAATTTTTATGGTGTTCATTTCCTGCTGCTGATTGGTCCTACAGACAGGATTCAGATGTTTGCTAGGCACATCTCCGTTGCCTGGTTGTTCCTTGGGAAAGTTCAGGGGAAATGCAAGGGGTGAGAACATTGTCTGATCTGTTATTAGAACTCCCATCATCCTGTATGTGATCTGGGCTGGTAAAAATTCTGGAACTTGAGGGCCAGGTTAGCCTGGGTGGGGAGCTGCCCATGGGAGGTGGCCCATGGGACTTACCTATCTTGTCCAGGAGATGCTGAGGTCTCAATACAGTTGGTGAATGGTGTGGCCTCTACCTGTCCCCCATAGAGCTAAAGCAGAACCGGTCCATGGCTACAGTTCTGGTGCTTCCTCCAGCCTTCCTTCCCTGCCACGTTGGGGGAATTAATCCTTACAGAGGCCCTCCCTGGAGGTCTTTAGTTGACTCAGAACCTCGTGGAAAGGCTGATACAAGGCACAGGTTGTAGTTGGCAAGTTTGAAAGTCAAAATGTCAAGTTTGACACGTGCTCATGCTGTTGCAGCCATTATTGCTTCTCAACTTGCCAATCATCAAAGGGGGAGGGGGGAGGAAGATTGGAATGTCAGTGCCAGACAACAACAGGAAACCGTCTCATGGGAAGCAAGGTCATTTCAACAGGTGTTTGACAGAGCAATGGACATCTTCTCACAATACTTCTACACCTAATTGGACAATGTGACCTGCACTAATGGGGGGAGGGAAAGTTCTATACTTTATCTATACGGGACACGTGGGAATTAGCTAGAGCTGGTTTTGCTTTCATGCTGTGCTGAAATGATGTACCCAATAAAGTTTTGCATTAAGAGATTGGATCATCTCAACTTTGCTGGCTTGATTGGGTTCGTCAGTCAGAACCTTGACACAAAGTTCTGTTTTACAATAGCCATTGGTTTGGTTCATCATTTTCTGTCTTCCAGACTCTCCCTTACCATCATCCTGTCTCTGATGGACTCCATCCTGGAATGTCTGTATATGTGCGAGGCAAAGTGCTCAGAAACTGCCACAGGTAATGTTCCTTTGGGGGTTCACAGGAAGTGCAAGATTACTCAAAACAATAGTGATAAGATTATCATGTTGTTAAGGGAAGGTTAAATAATTCTATGCCAAGATTAAAGTCTTCCTTAATTCTTTGGATAGTTCTACTTCCTGCTTCTTCCAACTACAACTAAGAATAATGACTAGGAACTTGATTCTTCTCTTCAAGCAAAAACCCAGCATCCTGTAGATTTTAGTTTCAGGGCAAAGGAGAAAGGGGGAATGCGACTTCTACTTTGAGATTCCTGCCCCTCCCATTTAATATTCTTCTTCCCTTTTCCTCTCTTCCTTCCAGGTTCAACCTGGACTTTTCCTGTGGCAAATTTGACGAGGCCGACATTCTCTTCCACTTCAACCCTCGCTTTGGTCAGGGGTGTGTTGTGCTCAACACATATCAGTCTCGCAGGTGGGGAAAGGAAGAGAGACACCAGAATCCCTTCCGGAAGGGCGAGCATTTTGAGATCATCTTCATTGTCAATGAGGCCGAATACCAGGTTGGTACATGTGACAGAGGCTCCTTTAGGACTGCAGGAGCCTCTTCATCCCCCCTCCCCAAATTCACTATTTGTCTAGAATGAACCACAAATGTATTTAATACTGACTTTCTCAACATCATATCTTCCAGATAAGGTTTAAGTGATGTGCAAGCAGTCCTTGCTTAGCAATAATGGGACCAGCAACTTAGTTATTAATGGGATCAAAAACATGGCTGTTTTTATTGGACTTCAGCTTTTCTTTGCTTTGCAATCCGGTGAAGGTTGTAAATGCCAGGACTAGTTGCGACGTTACTATTTCATCAGTGTCCTAACTGCTAACAGTCACTAAATGAGGACGTCCTGCTGCAGAATGGAAAAACTTTTGGTCCGGGGAGGAGGAAAATAGATATCAGTGGAATGAAGGACTCTCCCTTTTTAAATGTATTCATTTTAACCCTTTTGATTCCCCCAATGACTCTGCTTACTCTGCTCAGCTTTAGGGTGGGATGTGTTCCTGGCAAGAATAAACAGGTTTTTCCTGTAAAGAAAATGGGGTGATCCCAATTGAGATTTGATCCTTTCAACTTTACCCTCTGACAGATCCTAGTAAATGGGAACCCCTTCTGCAAGTTCGGGCACAGAATCCCACCCCAATTTCTAAAGTTCATTAACCTTAATGGAAACCTGGAGTTTCAATCTCTGACCATGGTGAGAGGACAAATAGTGGAGAACATGGTAAGCAGTAGTGCGTTTCACTTGCCTTCACTACCAGTTCACTATTGTGTGTGTGTGCATGGGAGTGTGTGTGCATGCGTGCCGCTTCTGCACATGCGCAGAAACGTCCGGGCGGGTGGGCGGAGCCTCCCGCCACCGCTACCGGTTTGCCCAATCTGGGACGAACCGCTAGCAACCCACCACTGATAGTAAGTGTTTGCTATCAACCCTTGATCACTTTTTAGGAATACATACTGGGTTGGTTCCAGTGGTGAAATCCATTTTTTTACTACCGGTTCTGTGGGCGTGGCTTGGTGGGCTTGGTGTGGCTTGGTGGGCATGGCAGGGGAAGGATACTGCAAAATCCCCATTCCCTCTCTACTCCTGGGGGAAGGATATTGAAAAATCTCCATTTCCACCCCACCAGCCACAGGTGGTATTTGCCGGTTCTCCGAACTACTCAAAGTTTCCACTACCGGTTCTCCAGAACCTGTCAGAACCTGCTAGATTTCACCCCTGGTTGGTTCAATCCCCAAGTTGTCACGTTCTCTTTCTCCCCTCCAGTCATTCTTCTCAAACATTTTTCTTAACCGTTAAGAATTGCGGCCCCTTTTGGTCCTCAGTTGTCTTGGCTTACAACTCTGCAAGCAAGGAAAAATAAAATAAAAAATCCTACAGCAAGGCTAGGACCCGCAACTGCACAGGGAGCAGTTTTACCCCAGGCCAAGGTCCTGCTCTCCCCTTTGCAACTGTCCATGAAGCAGAGTTTCTTAACCTGGCAACTTTAAGATGTGGGGCCTCAACTCCCAGAATGGCTTAGGACAGTGATGGCGAACCTTTTTTTGTTCGCGTGCCAAAAGGGGGGGGGGAATGTGGGGGATCACATGTGTGCGTGCCCACACTCATAATTCCATGCACCCCCGCACATGCATGCATGACCCCCCCTGCTCCCAGCATGCAATGGCACGCCCATTTTTCGCTCTCCCCAGGCTCCAGAGCCTTTCTAGGAGCCTGGGGAGGGCGAAAACGGCCTTCCCCACCCCCTCTGGAGGCTGGAAACAGCCTGTTTCCCGACTCCCAGTGGGCCCAGAAGGCCCGAAAATCAGCCAGCTGGTGCACACATGCACGCCGGACTGAGCTCGCGTGCCCACCGATATGGCTCCGCGTGCCACTTGTGGCACCCGTGCCATAGGTTCGCCATCACGGGCTTAGGAGATGCCCACTCATCCTTATTAACAAACACCAACAGCCAAGAAGTGTGCAATGGCTGAATACAGTTTTTAACACCTTCTTTGTATTTCTCTCCCATCAGCTGCTGACAGGCTCTGCAGTCTACTACCCAGTAAGTATCAAAAGACATGCTAATTCAGCCTGTGTCACTTTCTGTAAGAACTGTCTTCCCAACCACATTCAAAGTATGAACTTCTGAGTCAGTGTTTCAAAAGGATTCCTTTAATTAGCAATTGTATGACAATTCATTCATTCAAAGCAAAGTTTAAATGCCTTCAGGCAAGGCAAGCATATTTAACCTTAATGCCCCTCCGCATTTGGCAGGATGCAAGCACAATCAATCCACAAGTGTGACACTCCTTCCTGAGAATCCAGATGGCCATACGTTCCCAGCCCCCTTCCTTTCAACTGACTTGCATTGCCCCTCATAAAACCCTATCTTAAGATGAGAAGGTTCCCAGGTGTCTAGGATCCGGATATGTTATAATCTTTTGACCAAGCAGGACCAAGACCCCCCTTCTCTTTTTGAATGGCAGAGTCTGGAGTCTGACACCTGCTTAATGTTCACCAAGCCTATAAAATCACACAGAAGGGAGGGGGGAAGCAACAATGACTGGAATATTTAAGGGAAAATCAGCTTCTTTATTGTTAAGAAGGGGGTTAATATTAGTCCATTTGTCCCATGTTAAAATCTGCACAAGGAAACCAGCTCTTAGAACCAAGGTTTATGATTTGATCTGTAGACTCGGTCTGTTGTGATAAACCGGGGCTTTCACAGGATTTGGTAAATAAAATTCAGCAGCCATGCCAACCCCATCACAACCCATCTATCTTTGTGTTCATTGCACATTGCCATGGTGGCTCTACCTAGACTGTCATCTTGACTGTTTTGACCACAGCCTACTGAGCAAACAAAAGCTTGAACCCAGCTGGTGTCTTACTTTTGAGGCCAAAAATTACTTGCCTGGTTAAAGGCAGAGATGCTTGTAACCACAAGGAATGCAGGAAAAGATAAGATCCAAGATAAGATCTCACAAGCTGCCTTCTGCCATGTTGTGGGTCTCCCGCTTGGCAACTCAAGACCTACTGGACTGCAACTACCTTAACCCCCAGGTAGTGGGGACAAGAACTGCACGGCTGGACATGGGGTGTAACCTGAATTCTTGTATATTTCAGCCAGTGCCCTACACAGGCAACATTCCTGGAGGTATGGGAACCAACAGGACCATCACAGTGCGAGGCTTTATTCTGAAGAATGCTACCAGGTTTCGGGTCTCTCTCTTTTTTTGTGTTTTTTGTTTTGCAGGGCTGGTTTGGATTTGGCATGGCAAAATATCAGTGTTAGGGCCTGTTGTAGACCTTTCTTGGTTGATCCCCTTTCTCTGACTCTTTCATCTCCTCTGTACATCCACAGGGTCAACCCAGAGGACAAGGAGGTGAAGGGGAGTGGAAGCAAAATTCCACATGTAGTCTTTGGAACTCACTGCCACAAGAAGAAGCAAGGGCGGTTAGCTAAGGGCAGAGTTCCCCAAAGGGGGACATCTGACATGTCATGAAAGGATTGACGAATTGTTTAGGGAACTCTAGCTAAGGAGGTGGCTATAAAGAATGATTAGGACCGGAATAGTCCATTAAGCAGCTTCAGCTGTTCTTCATTAGAAGAATGCTACTCACTACTAGACTGCTGCTGAATATACATTCTTTTTTCATATGTCTCACTTATTGCTCACAAAAAGTTGGTTTGATGGTGGCAGAACATAAATGCAACGAATAAATACCTAAAATGATAAAACATTCAGCAACAAAGAGGACAAAAAGCTTTTTAAATTTTCTTTTAGCCTTCCCCCATGGAGGGATCTGTCAGGCTGCCATTGGATTAAGGGGCCCGGGGGGTGGGGGTGGAATCAGATTTCCTTTTATTTATTCCAAGATCTAGTCTTCAATGCCTGCTTTTTTTTCTCTTTCCAAGCTTTGAAATCAATTTAATGGCTAGCCAGAATATTGCTCTGCACCTTAATTCACGCATGAAACCACGGAGATATGTGGTGCGCAACACTTGTCTGAATGGCAGGTGGGGAGCTGAGGAAACTGATCTGTCCTTTAACCCTTTCCAATTCGGGCAATACTTTGAGGTGAGTTGGCCGATTCCAGCAGGAAGGGGTATCAACAGGGAGGAGGTCACAAAAGTCAAGATGGCAGCCACAGCTATTCAACTGATGCTGTCACCCCTATTTTTCCTGACTTGGGTGGGCGGCCCTGGATCCCATCAAAGAGCTCGTCTTGGTTGGCCGACAAGCAGGCAGGCAGTGGGGAGGGGAGAGAAGACCCAGCAGATGCTTTCCAGAAGTGTAAGACTCCATCCCCCATTATTCCCTAGCTAGCACAGCTTTCAGGAGTTGAAATGTGAATCTCTAATGGAGAAGAGTGGACTTGCCTCATCAGAAGGGCATTCAGAACCATGTGTCAACGTTCCGATTGACGAACCCAACCAAAGCAAGCATGGCCGAGACGATACCATCTCTTAATGCAAAACTTTATTGAGTACATCATTTTGGCAAAGATGAGGGCAAAACCAGATCTAACCATTTCCCGTGCAAACCCACATAAGTTAAAGTTTAGATTCTCCTTCCCACTATTAGATCAGGTCACATTGTCCAATGGAGTCTCCTGGTATTGTTGTGAGAAAGTCTTTGGGCTCTGATAAACACCTGTCAAAGTGTCCTTGGTTCTCATGACTGGCTTCTTGATGTCTGGAGCCTACATTCCATCTCCCCCTTCCCTCCCCACTGGTTCGTGGGCAAGCTGAGAAGCGATAATAACTGTAACAGCGAAAGCTCAATTTCGAAGCTTGACACCATGATTTTAGGTCTCTCCTGGAAAATAGTCCTTGCATTGCCTTTGGGGTTTTTTGGAATGGGGAGAAAACAGTGTGGCAGTTGCAATCCCTCTCAATGAATCCACCCTTTATGAATTGGGCACGCATTTTGATTTTGATGCAAGTTGTGGATGGCGTGGGTGGCAGACTTTCCTGCCTGGAGGATCGAAAGTGGTCCAGATGTGCTGATTTGCCATTCCTCTCTTCCCAGGTCTCAATCTGCTGTGACAAAAAAAAGTTCAAGGTTTATTCCAGCGGCCGTCACCTGTTCAACTTTAACCATCGTTATGCCACTATTGGACGCATCCGCACTCTCAAGATCAAAGGAGACTTGACCCTTTCCTATATCAAGTATTAAGCAATGCAGGTGGGGGGGGGAGAGACATCAATAGCAGCACAGACCCCCCCCTTTTCTCTCTCTCAGTCTGCCAGTACATTTCGAATCCTGCTGAATTTTAGTGATCTACACACTCCAGTAAATAAATCAGTCAATCAATCAATCAACCAGAGAACAACATTAAGCACCATTTTCAATAAAGCATCTTGATCAAGGAATGCAACAGGCTTACTTTTCCGCCTTCTGAATTTGATCTGTAGAAGATACAAAACATCTTTTTTAAGTTGGTACCTTCCAGTTGTGTGGGAACAAAGTTTCTCAAACTTGGTGAATTTAAGATGTATGGATTTCAACCCCCAGAAATCCCACCCCCTATTGGGTCCTGATCCATTTTATGGCTTTGTATAATCTACAGATTGCAGGGTGCATGGATTGAGAATGGAACTTTTTCAAAGGGACAAACAAATTCCCAACTTCCCTAAAGCCTAGGATGCCCATAACTGGATCAGTTAAAGACCAAGTTTCTCCATTCACACAGTATGTTTTAACCCTGGTTAGCTTGGGGGGAGCTTAGTGTGAACTCAACCCCATGTGGTAAATTTACCATTCATTCTCAAAAATGTGGTAATTCAGTAGCCTATTAAATGTGTTGTGTGAAACCAACCCAAGTAGTTGATCCAATCAAAGGGACTACTACTGAGTTACCCTTTGCTTTGCTTGAGAATGAGGCCTTCCAAAATCCCCTGGCCCAATTGTACAGCATGTGCTGTAGGAATGAAAAATTGAGATGACCAGTGATGCACAATGTTTCTAGTCCTCTTGAGGACAAAACAGTGTCTTTACTCTTAGAAAGGCCCATCAATTCAATCATTTCTGTAGGCCAGTGTTATTGGTCTGGAGCTTAAAATATGGCTTCAAATTCAGAGTTGGACGACTATCTATAAGCTACTTAAGTACCAGTTGTGAAGGAATGCAATGCTTGCTTGCTTTGAGACACTTAGAACATAGAATAATAGGGTTGGAAGGGACCTTGGAGGTCTTCTACTCCAACCACGTGCCCATGGTAGGAGATCCTATACCATTCCGGACAAATGGCTGTCTAGTCTCTTCTTCTGAATTACATGGAGGTATGGAATATGGGGTTGAAAGGGGGTTGGTGTTCCTGATAACAATTATGTGGGTGCTTTGGGCATTGATGGGTTTGGATTTTCTGTAAAGAGATGACACGGGTGAAAACAGGTTAAGTACCATGAATAAACTTGTCAAGTACAGGTAATCTCGACTTACGATCACAATTGAGCCCAACATTTATGTTGTTAAGTGAGACATTTGATAAGTGAGCTTTGCCCCATTTTACAACCTTTCTTGCCTCAGTTGTTAAGTGAATCACTGCAGTTGATAAGTTAGTTTGTTAAGTGAATTTGGCTTCCCCATTGTTTTTGCTTGTCAGAAGGGCAGAAAAGGGAATCACGTGACCCCGGGACACTGCAACGGTCATAAATATGAACCAGTTGCCAAGCATCTGAATTTTGGTCACATGAACATGGGGATGCTGCAAAGGTCAAAACTGCAAAAAAGGGTCCTAAGTCACTTTTTTCAGTGCCGTTGTAACTTTAAACTGTCACTAAATGAATTGTTGTAGGTCTACTTGTACCGGTAATACATTTTAATGAAATGCAACAAGACCTGAAATCTACTGTTTTCCTCCTGTTTATCCAGGATTATTTGTTTTTGCCACATCTCTGTGCAATTTTTGTTACTTTCTTCGATTCTGGTTTAGTGCCATTTTGGAACTGTTTGTACTCTGTTGTCTAAGATTACAGCAGGTACAATCACATCATGGGACTTGTGGGGCCACTCATTCTTTATCTTTATGGTCTTGTCAGTATTAGATACTTTTTTTGTGTGGCTTCCTTGTATTTCATAAAGCCAATCAATTAAGCCAACACACTGTTTTCCCTCAAGGGGACTTTTGCTGCTTTTGGAAGTCTTTCAGAAGGGATTAACTTCTTGTTTGGAAAAAGTGAGTTAAGCCCTGATAAAGGATTATAAAAAGACATCTAATGGAAAGAGCATCGTGATTACATGAAGCCATTTGGAGAAGGTCGATGAATCAAAATATCAGGGTTTTGGCACCAGAAACAAAGCACAAATAGGGAGCTATGAACTGCCTCTCCTTTTAGAAGAAATATTCCTCAAGAGGAGCCTAGATTAGACTTGGTCCTCACAGGGAACAGAATGAGGTGGAATGGAAGAATGACAGAAAGATACGTTACCTGTATGAATTTATAACTTCACAGAGAACAGAGATACAAGCTCTGCTTTTTAGTTTCAATTTGAGCATGGAGGATGGAATTGTGCATGATGCAAGGGAAGCTTATCATTTCCTTGTAAATCAAGTAACAACAGAGTCATTGGGTTTGGGCAATGAGGCTTAAGGATTAAGATATTAAAATGTGGCAGAGGAGCTGGATAAAGTCACTTAGAAGAACAGCAAGGGCCAGAAGAGCTGAAGAGCAACCAAGGAGATGCATCTCCTTTTAATCTTCGCTTTGACTTTTACGCTTTCTGCACAGCAGGTGAGACTGAATTTGGTGGGTTTCAATAGCCTTTCAGCTGGGGTGCCTGAAGATGAAATTAGCATTTTGTTGAGCTCTTCTTCCTTCTTTAACACATTTCTTCATGAATGGATTGAAAAATCAGGCAGAGGGCTTTGAGTACTCGGTCTTTTAATGATCGGGAATTCAACTCTTATCAGTGGTTCTGGATTCAGGTTTTGCATCCTGTTCTCTGCATTAGCTTTCTCGGTATTCACATTATCCTGAGAGTCAGAGATAACTGACTTTTGTTGGACCTACTGAGTTGGACCAATATAAAATGCTGAAAGTTTCTTTGGTTGGAAAGTTATAAGTTAACTGTGCACGGTATAAGAAGAGTTTAAGATGAATAAAAATAAGGGACAGAGCAAAATGCACAGGTTCATTGGCACCTAAGGTGCATATTGTGTGTGGTTTATATTACCTGAAAATGTCTAAGGAAGCTTAATGTTTGATATTTAATTGACATATGGTATCAAGGCTTATTTGTGGTTGGGTGAATGTGGAAGAATATTGAAAAGAGAAAGGAAAGATAAAAAGGTCTCAGAACTTTATTAATTCAAGTTTGGGGGTTTGGCCCACTTTTAGTAAAAAAAAAAGTGTTTTCTATGTGGAGAAATGCAGTCATTCAATGTGTTCTATTTAGTGATGGAACCGTCGGAGAAGTCATATATGTTATCATGTAAGGATCAGACTGATACCCTTCATTTCCCTTGTAGGAAAGCGGCAGTGAAATGATGATAAAAGCTATGGTAAGTAGTTCTTCATTCATCTTGTGCTCTTTCCTTGGGTAATATCAGTCCACTCTCTGGGTGGTTTACAATGTCAGCATATTGTCAACCCTCAACAATCTGGGTCCTCATTTTACCGACCTTGGATAGATTGAAGGCTGAATCAATCTCGAGTCCCATCTGCATTGAACTCCAGGCTGTGGGCAGAGTTTACCTGCAATCCTGCATTCTAATCACTGAGCCACCAGGGCTCTATCATTAAACTATGGATTCTTAATTCCACCTACCCTCATAAAACATCAATTCATATACGCTGCCATGAATTTCAGCTCTTTCACTTTTAAATTAAGCTTACCCTTCACTTCCCTGCTTCATTGATCAATTCCACTCCAGAAAAGTACCATAAAGGGAGTCACAAACTACAAGGAAAACTGCACCCTTCTCCCTATTCCGGCATGTCCCCAAACACCCCCTTCCTTACAGGTGGGCAGACGGCTCCCCCATGGACTCCTGGTGAATGTGAATGAATCTGAAGAAGGAAGGCATTCATTGTTATCATGTATGATGTGGCACAGATGGCATGGTTGGAGAGTCATATATGTTTTCATGTGATAAAACCTTTGTTTCCATTGCAGAATGCAATTGATGAGGAGGGTCGAGAACAAGTGATCGTAAGTAGTTCTTTGACCATCTTTTCCTCTCCTTTGGGGATTACACACACACACACACACACACACACACACACACACACACACACACACACACACACACACACACAGTCTCAAAATATAACAGTTTATATTACCAGGTTATAAATTTATGAGGATGGTTGTCTTTTTAATGATTAAATTTTTGATACTCATTCTTAAAAAAATATTGCATATGTCCATCTACCTCCAAATTTTGGGGAGTAGGTGGAGGTCTTTTGAGTTCTTAAATAAGGGTTTTAATACTCAGGATGGCTTAAATCTTTTTCAGAACTTTTTCTGACCAGAAAGTGCTCTGAATCGGAACTCACATTCTTGTAACATTTGGAAGAGGAAATGAGATGCTATTATGGTATTTCAATAACCCCTTTTCCTCACAGAACTACCCTGAAAAAGAACACAAATAGATGGACACACAAAACTGCATATTTAATATATATATTTCAGAGGTGAGTTCCCACCGGTTCTAACCGGTTCTTTAGAACCGTTAGTAAACCGGTGGTGACATCACAGAGCCAGTTCTGTCGGTGCCGGTCTGTGGGTGCCGCCATCTTGTTTTTGGCTTCTGCGCATGCACAGAAGTTGAGTTTTTGGCACTATGCATGCGCACGCAGCCACGTGGTGCGCAATGCATGCACAACCATGCGGCACGGGAGGAAGCGAACCAGCAGCAAGGTAAGTTAGAACCCACCCCTGATATATTTCATCTCTGAATTTACTTGGAGGAGGAAGAGGCAAAGAGGTAGGAAGAGGGGGGGGGGGCTACATGAAGCGGAATTAAAGAAACAGCATTCTATCATAAGGATGTCTTATCTGTACAGGTGTTCAGTATAACTAATGTGAATCTAGATTCGAGTACAAAATATGGACATGTAGAGACATATTGTTGAAAGAGTGTTGTCCCCAACTGCCATGTCTGTTCAAGCTCCTCTTTTCTAAGCAATCATCTTATATGCTGATGAATAAGGTACAAGCATTACTCCTCAAGTTTCTCAATCCATACTATACTTCCATGAAGGTGTGAAAGAACATTGACAAGAGAAAAAAAAGCCTTCAAACACTGTTAATTTGTTCTTTGGTCTTACCACTCCCAGTTTTTATAAGAAATGTCCATTTCTTAATTGGAGGTAATGGCCAAATCCAGACTGTGCCTCGGCACGCTGTCTTCGATAAGCAACTAAGAAGATTGTTTAAAGACAATTTATAGATTACTATGATAAAGAGGGGTCTCTCTATGAAAGTGGAGAGAGAACCTCGAAAAATGGCTTACATTTACTTTTATAGTTAGCACAATAAGGAATTTCAAAGTAAAAGTTGATTGGGTTAGAAACAATAATCTGTCCAGTTACATTATTAGAATTAAAACAGCCAATTATATGTGAATACAGCCATAGAAAGCAGCATTGTACTCTGAATAAAAGTGAAAGAAACATTTGCAAGGGAAAAACCTCAAATAGGTATGGATAAGATACATTTGCAATGCTTCCCCACCCTGGGCTTGAATACTTGCTTTGTTCATGGAGGCTTGGGAACAGCTGGAAACTACAATGGTTTATCTACAATGCATTGAGTACTCTTGCCAGTCCTAGTTTCTAAAAGGGAGGTTTTTTACATTCTTTTTGAAGGTTAAGGCTTGTCACTATGTGAAGATTGCCAGTTGTGCATCTCTACTATTTCTAGATTTACTGTATTTCCTAATCAAGCAGATATGTGATACGTTTTACTACGCATGCGTGCATTCCAGGAGTTTTGTCTCCACCTACCTTTTCTTCTCCTTCGAAGCCTCGCCCGACACAGATGTGAATTCTTATCTGAGAAAATGTAGCTTATTAAAGGTTTATATTTTTTTTGTTACTTTTGTACTGAAATAAATATTTTGTTAATTAGAATTGAATCTCGGTTTTATTTTCTAAGTACGAATGACTTCAGGGAAGCAAGATCCTATATCACCTCTTGATAGGAAAATTCCTATCCGACAAGGCTTATGACAAATTATTAGCAATACATTTGATGAAAGCAAATTTAAAATATGCAAGAAGTCCCATGTTCGTTGGCCAGTGCAACTGTTCTACAAAATTGCAAATATTACGAAGTCCATTTCACATGGCCCACAGAGGGAAGCAGCAATTCATGTAAATGGTGTCTAAGATTGTAGTGATGGCAGGGATAGAGAGGTCCTTGGGGGTCTTCGGTTAGAATAGAATTTAATATTTTAAATATTTTAATATTTTAATAGAATTTAATAGAATTTTAATAGAATCTATTAAGAATTTAATAGTCCCTCGGGAGTAGGGCGGCATATAAGAACCAAGAAATAAATAAAATAAATAAATAAATATGCTTCTTTCCTTTGTAGAGTTCTTTGAATGAAAAAGATCTAACGAAATTAATGGTAAGTAGCTCTTTTTTCACCTTCTGCCTTTTTTTTTTGAATAATAGACTTCCTGCCTGCAAGGAAGCATCCCTGTGTTATAACAACCCTGACCCTAAACTCAAACCTACTTCGTTCGGTTGTATGTGTGTGCAAGGCCTTTTTAAGAACTGTCCCCAAGGAAGTTTTGCACTGAGGAAGATTGTCCTGGACAATTTCTTTCTCTCCCTGTAATTCCTGTCCCTTTTTGGTGTGGCTGATCTGTGTGGTTCAAATGTAAGTTTGGATCAAATGATCCAAAAAATTATAAGGAAGCCTAAATCTTTGTCTGGGTTACTTAGTCTACACTTTCAGTGTTCTACAAATTTCATGCAACCCTCTTATCTTGGCTACATTTCTGGAATTTGCATAATGTAGTAAATACTAAGGTGATCAAATAGTCTGAATTTCCACAATACAATAACCCAACCCCAAAATGAACCAAAATTAAAATTATCATGTTTAGGAAGTTATGCTAATGCAGTCGCTATCTTACTCCCTCGTCCCAGGGATCTTACACAGGTAGCCCTTGATATGACTTCAGTGAAGCCTGCCAATCACCGGAGTCAGTCATGACAGTCATAAATCAGGTCACCCACATGACTGACCCAATTTTAGTGGTGGTTAAGAAACCCTGCCATCATTGAAGTCTGGCTGGTTTTTGCTGAAAATCAGAATGCAGTTTTCAGCAAAACTTGTAAAATACAGTCAGGTAACCACACAGGGCTACAAACGGCCATAAATGTGGGCCCATTGCAAAGTGCCTGGCATGTAGGGATGTGACAGCAGGAGAGAGGGGCCCAGCTATTGGAACTTTGGAACTGGTTGTAAGTACTCTCTGGGAGGTTGCTCATAACTTCTCACAGTGTCGCAAAGCAGCCAGTCATAAGTGGAGGACTATAAATATGGACTGTAGAGATTTAATGCCAGGTGGCCAAACAGCTTGAATTCCAAATACCCCTTCTGTTAATGGACCTCTTTTGTCAGGAAGCAGCTTTTCTTTTGAGACGGAAATTCAATCCAAGCATAATTCCACTGGATTCTCTGGGCAGGGTTTGGTTGTGTGAAAGTGGAATATTGAACAGAAAATGAAACAAAATGTTTCAGAACATTGTGTGCCTTTTTCACTCAATCAGAATCTGTTCTGAGAACAAATGCTTGTATCTCATCTGCAGAACGAAGCATTTCGCGTATATGATATCAAAGACGGTAGTAATGGCAGAGTATTTCTTTCGTTCAAAGATGTATATAGCTGCCCATCTTATAGAGCATGACCTGGGTTAGAGAAGTCATCTGTGAGGTCATGTCAGAATAGAAGACATGCCTTTTGTTTTCTTTGCAGGATTGTGTAGAAAGTGTGTGTGAAACGACTGATTTCACAGTAAGTACCTCTTTGTTCATCCTCTGTTCTTTCCTTATGAAATATTCTCCTTGCATGTGATCAGGAGCCAAGGTGGTGCAGTGGTTAAAAGCAGCACTGCAACCTACTTCAGTGACTGCTAGTTCAGCAGTTCAGCTGTTCAAATTTCACCAGGCTCAAGGTTGACTCAGCCTTCCATCCTTCTGAGGTCGGTAAAATGAGGACCCAGATTGTTGGGGCAATAAGTCTAAGTGCTATTGCTATTGCTATTGATCAACTCTCCCTATTGCCATTCACCCCAGTTTCAGGAAAGAAGGCATGGCTGAAATCTTGATAAAGCAGCTTGAGGCTCCGCTTTACCCTATAAAATGCACCCACCACCTGCACTGCTGTAAAGCAGGGTGCCCTAAAATAGCACTAACCCTTAGACTTATATGCCACTTCACAGTGCTTTACAGCCCTCTCTAAGCGGTTTTACAGAGTCAGCATCTTGCCCCCAACAATCTGAGTCCTCATGAGGAAGGGTTGATGAGATAATCCATTATTGTTGTTACTTAAAGTACAGTTAGTCGTTGGATTACGACAGGAATTGTGTTGCTGAGCAACACAAAAATAAAGCATATGGTCACCTGATCATGTCACTTAGCAAAATTCCGACTGAGATCGGCATATGTGGGCCTGATTGGGATAGATTGCAGGGGAGAAACAGAAATATAATTTTATGTCATTTTATTCTATTTTACATATTTGTGTATTAAATTATTGTATGTTATCCTACTCTTATTTTAAATTGTTTGTATAGGATTTTATTGATAATACGTGTTCGAACCTTGTATGTTGATATGGCCTATATAACTTAGCAAAATCAGTTCCAGCAATTCTGGTTGTGGTCCTTGTGTAATGATAGGTCATTAAGGACCACAAAATGCCAAATGGTTTCAGCTCAACTATGTTGCCCAAATTACACTCAAATGGAAGACTGAGTGGTCAAAAGAGGGTTTCGATATTTCGATATTCAGGTTGGGTTATGGCTTACAGGGAAATTCAGCTCTGGCCTTGAGAAGGGGAAGGAGAAGAAAATGGTTGTTCAGCTCTGGGTAAGTTGAATGGGTGAGAGAGCGAGTCAAGTGTAGTTCCAGATTGATTTTCTTGTCCTTAAAAAGGAATAATGAAAGTTTTGGACGGGCTTTCAAATTTCTGCTACTAAATCCAACAACAGAGTGGCATTCCTGGAATCCCAGCCATGACTTTCCTTGACCTTGCCTACCTCAAAGGGTTGATGTGGCTTTACGTACTGTAGGAAGTTAGCACCTACCCCCCTCCTAGAGGAATGAAATATTTTAAGAAATATTAAAAAAGGCAGAATATTATATTTCCCTGGATGAGAAAATGGAGAAACATGTTTTTAGGCAGGAAACAGACTCACTCACCTTTGTCAACGGGCATGAGTGTCAGCTCACTCATTCCCCCCACCTTTGTCAACGGGCAGTCTATTCTACATAACAAGCATCTACAGGAAGAACCATAATAGGAATCCCAAAGCCACCTCACCTGAGAAGATTACATCAGCCAAGCCTGGTGGGACACAGACAAAAGCCTACAAAGTTAGCTAAGACCCTAGCCCCCTGGGCATCTGACAGCCAATGGGATACATTTCTTACACAGGAACAGGAAACTCTTAAGGTGGGGCCCAACAGAGGGTATAAAACTCAGGCACTCTCAGCTTCTCACCCCTTCTCTTCTTCTTCAACATCTTCGAGACATGTGATCCCCCTTTTCCCCAGGACCTCAAACCACATGGTCCTGCTGTCCACCATTAAACCATCTTTTCAAACAGCCTCCATGCTTCCAGTGTCTTTTCTCCCACTTGGAACCGAACCCAGAAAGGACATTTCTGACAACAGTACCTTCTTTGGTGATGTGAGACCATTCACATCAATATCCTCTGTGGCCCTCAAGGGCTCACCAGTTTATTTTAATGGACTGCAGGGGCCCAGGTAAGGCCTACACATATCATGCACTGGAACCACGTGGTTATGAAGAAATTCATAGAAGAGGTAAATGGTTTTTCTCCTTTGTTGTAGGACCTCATGGAGAAGATGTTAAATGTCCTTAAGGGAATATTACATGGTGATAAACTGATATATAAATTGATGGTAAGTAGACACACACTTAAGTTCTCTCATTTCTTCTATATCTTCTATGTTACCCTTCTTAGATATAACCTGATCAGCCCTCTTGAGCCTCACTCCCACCAAAGGATCTCCAGACATTTTGGGGCGTGCATAAGCATACCAACATGCATACCGTCCCTGTCCTACTGTCCCCTATTTATTCATATCCATTTCCTGTACTCATAATCATGTTTATACTTATATCTGTTACCTTATACATGCTTGACAAAAATAAATAAATAAAATAAAATAAATTCCAGCAGGAAGCTACAAGCTCTTGGGAACATTTAAAGAAAGGCACTCTTTTGACTCTTGTCCAGCGTCACAGGTCTTTCCTTTGGCTTAGGAGAATGGCTTAAATGAGGATGTCAGGAAATCTTTAGAAGAGCTGAACAATAGTGTGCCTTTTAAGAAAGGAAAACACAAAAACTCTTTGCTCACAACACTAACAAGTCTCAGAATGCTATTAATTCATTTTTCTTTTAGCCTTTATCACTCCATTTGTGATTAGAAAGGCATAGTTGCTATCTGGAGAATGAAATATATACAGTAGATGAAATTGATATATGGTATTGAAGTTATCTGCAATGGTATAGTTAGAGTTAGCGATAGTTATCAGAATAGAACTGATCCCTTTCATTTCCTTTGTAGAAGGAACTCTTCAAACAAGGTCGTCTGGCTGAATTGGTAGTAAGTAGCTTTGATTTATCTTCTTATGTTTCTTTCTTTAATTTCTTCTTACAGCTGAACAAGGATCTCTTTTATTTTTCTTCACTCAGCACTTAGAGCATCTCCAGAGTCTGGAGAGCACAAACCAGCAAATACGTTGAAAACATTTGGCTTGTTTTTACATTTGTTTTTAAGGCAGCTCAAAGCAACCAACTGACCCCCTTCAAAGCCAAAACCAAAACCAAAACCCAGCAGCTAAATTGGACAGACGTTTCCCTCTGGGTCTGATTATGGAAAAAAAAAGATTTTATCTCTGACATGGCTGTCCCTATGAGGAGGCTGTCCCTATGTGTGCAAGATGATGTCACGATGCAGTTGTGAGTGATGTCAACAAGTAGGTTTGTGTGACCTTTATTTGATGACATCACGGTTCATGTCATCATTTGTGCATCATGAGTTGTAGACACCCCTGCTTGAGAAAATGCGGGTCCATCCTGTGCTGCATCAAGTCAAGGAAATTTGCAATCTTGTCCTTATTTTTTATAATAGACTGAATATCCTACATAATTAGACTGAATTTCCTGACATAATTTAGGGCCATGAAATAAATATCAAGAAATGCATATGAAAAATACACGGCTTGGATCACAGAACTTCTAACAAGCCTGGATCTAGGTTCACATATGGAAGTGAAGACAGGTAGCGCATATTCCCAAAAGTGCTTTAACCCCAAGTGACATGTCAAAGCCCCTCTTCCCTCTGAAACCCTCTTTTGTTTTCATATATACAATTCAATACAAGCATTTTGATTCGGGTTTCTTTGTGCTTGTGTGAATGTGGAAGAACATTGAAAGATAATGAAAACAACAAGGTGGCCTCAGAATACTATTTATTCAAGACTGTGTTTTTGGTCCCAAATTGCTTTGTGCTGTAATAAATAATGTAAATTTGCAATCGGTAGAATGAAGAAATTCATTTTCTTGAGATACGAAATGGCGGAGACAACATGGTTGGAGAAGTTATATATCTTCTCATGTGAGAATAGAGCTGATAACCTTTGTTTCTATTGTAGAATGGACTAAGTAAGGAATATACATTGGAAATAATTGTAAGTATCTCTTTGACCACTGAGCCGAGATGGCGCAGTGGTTAAATGCAGCACTGCAGGCTACTGCTAGTTCAGCAGTTCAGCTGTTCAAATCTCACCGGCTCAAGGTTGACTCAGCCTTCCATCCTTCTGAGGTCGGTAAAATGAGGACCCAGATTGTTGGGGGCAATATGCTGAACTCTGTAAACCGCTTAGAGAGGGCTGTAAAGCACTATGAAGCGGAATATAAGTCTAAGTGCTATTGCTATCTTCTCCCTTTGCCAGTCCTTTTCAGATTCTATTCGACCCTCACCAAAATTTAGTCTTATATAGAAAGCATTGAGATGTACCCAAGTTATATATTTAGGAGGATAGTTATCTTGCTTTATGACTAAAGTTATGATACTCAGCTCATTCTTTTTTAAATTTAATGCCCACCAATGACAGTGTCCAAATGCTGATGAGTGGGGATGAGTTGGGTGGGAAAAGAGGGGTATTAAGAGTCAGGATGGCATGAATCTTTTTTGAACCTTTTTCTGACTAGAGAATGCTCTGAATCTGAGCTGACATTCTTGTAGCAGTTGGAAGAGGAAATGAGAATGAGCTATTGTGGGATTTTAGTAACCCCCTTTCCTCCCATGGCTACACTGAAAATCAAGAAGAGCAGATATAAATGGAGACACAAATCTGCATATTTCATAATGAGTGTTTGAACTTTCTTGGAGGAAGAAGAGGCAGAGGATGTGGAGGTGAGGGTGGCCACGTGAAGCAGAATAAAAAATGAAATTCCATCATAAAGAGAATAAGAATCATAAGAAATGTGTTTTTCCTAAGTGGAGGAGAGCAGCAATTCATGGAAATAATATCTAAGATGGTAGTGATTGCAGGGATAGAGCGGTCCTGGGTATCTTTCAGTCAGAATAGAATTTGACATTTTTGTTTCCTTTGTAGAATGCTTTGGAAGCAAAAGACATTGGAAAATTAATAGTAAGTACCGGTTATTCTTTTTTCATTTTTTGCCATTTTGTTGAGTGATATTCTTCTTGCATGCAGTGGAGCCCACCTTTTGTGATTCTACCCCTCCCGGAAAGCAACTCCAGAGTTCCCAGAACATAAACAGAGCAGGCAGGGCCAAAACATTTCACCTCTTTTCTTTTTGAAATAATCTATCCTTTAAAAAAACAGCCACTGCCAAATTGGGGTGATGTTTCCCCTGGAATGAGTAACAAAGGCAGGGACCAGGTCTCAGCAATGGGCGTGCCTGTGAGAAATTGGGGGAGGCCATGCCATGAGCGTGATTGCATCAGGGATTTATCTCCCTGAAATTTCTGTTCCTTTTTGGTGACATTTGGACTCACCTGTGTGGTCCAAATGCGGTTTTGCTGTTCAGGTGGGGATGTGACAACAAGGGAGAGGGGCCCAGCCATTCGAACTGGGTTATAAATATCCTCAGGGAAGCCTGTCATAATTTCCCACATTCACAGAGCAATAGGTCATAAGTTGAGGACTACAAATATGGCATATTGACATATAATTCTCAAACAGCTTGAACTCCAACTACTCTTTCTATTAAAGGCCCTCTTTTTTTGTCCGTAAGCAACTTATCTTTTGAGACAAAAATTCAATACAAGGATTATTCCACTGGATTCTCTGGGTAGATGTTAGTTGTGTGGAAGTGGAAGAATATTGAACAGAAAATGAAATAAAGTGTTTCAGAACACAATTCATCCATGTGTGCCTTTTTGGCTCTATCAGTCCCTGTTCTGATAACAAATGCATGTATCTCATCTGTAGAATGAAGCGATTTAGATATATGACATCGAAGATTGTAGTGATGGCATAGTTGGAGAAATCATATGTGGTATCTTTTCAAAATAAATGTATTATCTTTTGTTTCCCTTATAGAATATGAATATAGGTCAAGATAATAGTTCCAAGTCAATGGTAAGTAGATTTTGTTTATATTCTTTGCTTTCTTTGAGTAATATTCTTCTGGCATGCAATAAAACACTCCTTTTGTTATTACACACCTCTCAGAAAGCATTTGCAGACACCCCAGAGTAGTAACTAAGCAGGCAAGGCCAAAATATTTCATTTATTTCGACTCCTTTATAAAGCAGCTTCAAATAGTACTACACCCTTTAAAACGATAATGATTCCCAAATTGGAATGATGGTTCCCTTGGGTACCAAGTAGCAAAGGGAGAAAGAAACTTATATTTTGGAACTAACCCCAAGGAACATTTTTGAGATGTGGAGGGTTTCTCCAAAATCACTTTTCCCTGCTTGCGATTTTTCTCTCTGCAAAATGGCAAATTCTTGGCTCAAGTGGTCTTTCTGTCAGATAGAATTTTGCTGATGAGCTGTCAATTCTCGAATACAGCTCGTCTGCCTGGAATCCACACTGTATATCAGACATTAATAAAATTGAACGAGTGCAGAGGTATTTCATGAGAAGAATACTCCACTCCTCTTCTTGCAAAAGAATACCTTATGCCACCAGGCTTGACATTTTGGGCCTGGACAACCTAGAACTACGCCGCCTATTGTCTGACCTAAGCTTAGTACACAAAATTGTCTGCTACAACGTCCTACCTGTCAACATCTATTTCAGCTTCAACCGCAATAATACATGGGCAAACAAGAGATATAAACTCATAGTAAAGCGCTCCAAACTTGATTGCAGAAAATACGACTTCAGCAACAGAGTGGTCAATGCCTGGAATGCTCTACCTGACTCCATTGTTACATCCTCAAACCCTCACAGCTTCAACCTCAAACTGTCTACCGTGGACCTCACCCCATTCCTTAGAGGCGGCCATAAGCGCACCAGCGTGCCTACCGTCCCTGTCCTACTGTTCCCTTTATTCGTACTCATTTCTTATTCTTATACTTATCCCTGTTTATGCTTATATGTTTATATGTTATGTTTATACTTATACTTATTTTCTCATACATGCTTGAGAAATGAATGAATGAATGAATGAATGAATAAACAAACAAACAAACAAATAAATAATCAATCCTCCGTGGCCCTCAATGGCTCACCAGTTTATTTTAGTGGGCTGCAGTGGCCCAGGCAAGACAGACGCATATTCATGTACTGGCACAACTTATGAAGGAATCCATAATAGTTTTTCTTCTTCTTCTTCTTCCTTATAGTCAATCGGAAAAAAGATAATACCTATCATCAAGAGAGCTAAGGGTGGCAAAGGATTGTCTAAACTGATGGTAAGTAGATACACACTTAATTTGTCTCGTTTCTTTTATGTTTTCAAAGTTGACTTTCTTTTGACAGAAGCCCTGTTGTGACTAAATCCCCACCCCCACCCCAAGGATTTACAGGCATTTCAGGAACAATTCCAGCAGGAAATTAAAACTCTTGGGAATATTTAAAGGAGAGCATCATGATGACTATTACCAGAATTTGAGAGGTTATAGCTTCACAGGTCTTAGAAGAAAGACTTAAAAGGTCAGGAAACTCCATAAATATTTATACTTTTCCTGAAGATATCTGCCCATTCCACCTGATTGGATAAAGTAGGTGTGCTTTAATGTCCCTTCCCATAAAGATTGCCATCTAGGTTTTTCACATGAGTGAACTTCAACTCCCAGAATTCCCCAGCTTGTATGCTGACTATGGAATTCTGGGTGTTGGAGATCACACTTCCCTAAAGTTGCCAGGTTTGAGAAAAACTGATGTAATGGGATGCAGAATTCCATTTCCATTGTAACTCCTGCCTGCTGGGTCACTTTTCCTCCTGGGATCCAGCAGGTCCCTGGAATCCACTTTTTAAACCTTCCGGAAGGCTGTGGGAGAAGGTGAGGTTGGAGCCTGAATATGGTGGCAAGGTCTGGGCTGGAGAATGGTGGTGGCACCAGATTCCTCTTGCTTTTCTTGGTTTTACAGTGTTTTGATTTTGTACCACAGCTGTGAACCACCCAGAGTTGTCTGCTTTAAGATGGGTGGCCATATCAGTTAAAGTAATTAATTAAGACACATATATTTTTAAAAACCCAGCTCTTTACAAGAATTGTTTGCGTTCATGAGCAACCCTTTGTGTCTGTTTGTCGATGTTGCCTATTCCTTTTGGTTGGAATGGCTTTATCTACTCTGCTCAAACCATCCCATTGACATTAATACCCTCTGTGGTACTCATGGACCCGTTCTTGATTTGAACAAACTAGTGGCCCGGCCTGATGCTCACAAATCCTCACAGGATACTCTGCCCTATCATGATTTTAAAGATATCCTTTTGTTTCCACTTTAGATTATGTTTATGGTTGATGGAAATGTAAAAGGGGTAAGTAGCTGGAAACAGAAAGCATGAAAAGGCATCTAAGAGTGATTCTTGCCTCGTTCATTAGAGGATCACAGAGACAGAAGGGAAAATCTAATCAGCATTCAGGTTCTTGGTGTAGCAAAACTGTGCACCTCACTTTTTAACACCATGTCGTTTGCCCTGTGAATATCTCCAGGCTCATAATTTCTTCTTCATTTCCTTCAAGAGAATTCCACTATTTCCATAGCATGTTTAGATGAAGACACACATTACGATGAGCAGGGTGTGGCACTAGAAGACCTCTATGGTCCTTTCCAACCCACTTTTTCTGTGTTCTGTGTTCAGAATGGCTGTTGTGGTCCACCAGCGGCCAGCAGAGCTGGCAGCAGATTCGGACAGTGAGGAGGTTGGGGAGGAACCTGGGCCAGTCCTAGAGTCTGGGGAAGGCTCTGACAAGTGCTCTGCGTTGGAGGCAGAGATGGGGCCATGCCTTCCTTCCTCTGCCATGTTGGGGGGGGGATTAATCATTAGCAGAGGCCCTCTCAAGAGGTCTTTATTAATAATGAATCAGAGTCCGAGGCTTGGCCTTCCTCTAGGTTCCAGTTTATTAACAGAGTCATGTTAGCACGATCTGTAGAAAACCCGAATCTAAATTCCCTTAGGTTTCTCCACCCAGTTTAAAGTTCATCCCCTGTCCCCCACCCACAAGTTCATCACATGGACCACTCTGGTTCTGTCAACGTCCACGATCCTCCCATCGACTTCCGGGCAGGTGCTGAACAAAGGATGACCTTGAATATCTGGAAGGAATTTGTTGTGGCTAGTATTCTTCCCCCTCATACAACCATCCCTCCCAAATTCCCACAGTACTAATGCATTCTACATTCTAGCTTGTGGCAGGCCAAAGTCTCCAACTCAAATGATGGCTTCGGCCTGACAAGGTGATCCTCTCTCTCATTTCTCTCCTGTGTGTGTGCGCGCCCAAGCGGGATACCCTCCTGTGCTGGGATAACGGTGGTGGTGGGGATGGCAACTCCTCCTCCTCCTTCTGCCGCCATTGCGCAGTGAGGTGAGTAGTGGGCCACACTGCACAGAGCAGGAGAGCCCGGGCTGTGCAGGGGGCAGCCCAGGCTGCACAATGTCTTTTGCAGGCAACTTAGTGCCAGCCACGGTCCCCTTCGTGTCGGCTCAGGAAGGAGGGGAACGGGCAGGAGCAGCTGCTGCCGCTGGAGGCAGGGAGGGAAGAGCTCCAGCTCCCCGCCGGAGCTCTTCCCTCCTTGTATCCAGCAGCAGAACTGCTCCTGCCCGTTCCCCTTCTTCCTGAGCTGACATGAAGGGGACCGTGGCTGGCCCTGAGCTGCCCGCAAAGGATACGGAATCACAAAAAGCAGCCTGTCATGGGCAGTGCAGAGAAAATGCTAGGAGCACTGCAGCTTGCGCCTTCTCAGGGCAGAGAGCATGTTGCATGACAGGGTGGGCAGGGAGACATAGAGGAACAATCCACATCACTAAAAAAAATCCACATCACTAAAAAAAAGCCATAAGGGGTGGGAGAGATGCACGTCTCCCAGCGGGGCGCAATTTGGGGGTGCAGATGGGGCGGGAGGGCCGCGAAACACGCATCTTACTGGAGACTGGCAGCTCCGGGTCATCTCTCAGCCATTGTGTGCAGGGAAAAACTTTGCACAGTAAAGTCTTTACTGTGAGTGCTACAAACCCAGCTTCTGTGCATATGCAGAAGAAAAAAACCACAGCTTCTGCATGTGCGCAGAAGCAAAAAACAAGATGGCGACGCCTATGGCCAGTTTGGGGGCCTGTCCAGCTGCCCTTCGCTGCCAGTTCGGTGAGCAGGGGGAAATTCCTGCTATCGGTTCTATAGAACCGGTCCGAACCAGCAGGAACCCACCTCTGAATGATGGTGAACCTTTTGCTGTTGGCCTCTCCACAATTTGGAAAATGCCTATCTTGACTCTGTTGGGTGTCATCATCTCCCCTGAATACGAGAGAAATGATTCTCTCTCTGCTCCTTCCATCTGGGCCACCCTGAACAGTGGCAATCTGAAAATGAAAGAGATAGATAGAGAAAGAAAGAAAGGGGGGGGGGTCGGAGAGAGAGACGATTAGGGTCAAGATTAAAATACTATTCTCTCCTATATCTTATAATGTATTTAAAAATATTATTTATATTTTAATTAAAAATCTACAATACAAGGTAATAAATGAAAAAAAGAAAAGAAAAATAGTATAGAAATTGCATGACTAAATAAATACATTAATTAAAAAAGAAGTGGAAAAAACCCCAAAACATCGCAGAACACTGTTAATTCAGATTTGGTTTTTTAGCTTTAGCCCTTTCTGTTTTGATAAGAAATGTGTGTTTCCTAATTAAAGGGAAACAGTAATTCATGTATATGGTATGTAAGTTGGCAGTGATAACATGGGTAGAGTAGGAAGATCCTGGTGTCCTGAATCCTCAGGTTTCTTTATGCGTATTGTGGTTGTGTGAGTGTGGAAGAATATTGAAAAGAGAAAGGAAAGATAAAAAGGACTCCGAACGTTTATTAATTCATGTTTGGGTTTTTTGGCCCTGTCACTCCCTCTTCTAGTAAGAAATATGTGTTTCCTACATGGAGAATGCAGCCAGTTATATGCGTGTTATCTACTGATGGAACAGTTGGAGAAGTCATATATGTTATCATGTGAATATCAGACTGATACCCTTTATTTTCTTTATAGGAAAATGGCAGTGAAATGATGAAAAAAGTTATGGTAAGTAATTCATTGTTTATCTTGGGCTCTTTTATGAACTCAAAATCTTTCTCAGGGTTATTTTGTTAGCTACTTAGTGTTATGGAGCTCATGGAACGCACATATCCTGGCTGCTAATTCATTTCTGTGGTTTGCATAATACAATAAATGCTAAAATGAGGAAATAACCTGTTCTCACCCAACTCAGTAAAGCACAAAATAATGTATAAAAATCTAACTCGGATTACTACAGACCAAATTTGGGGTGCTGTGCCAGTG
This sequence comes from Diadophis punctatus similis, assembly GCA_023053685.1. Classification (NCBI taxonomy): domain Eukaryota; kingdom Metazoa; phylum Chordata; class Lepidosauria; order Squamata; family Dipsadidae; genus Diadophis; species Diadophis punctatus. The sequence goes on from JALIGW010000022.1 coordinate 2,364,453, forward strand.
CAGCTGTTAGGGTTTTTATTGATGTGGTTAGATAACTACGGTAGCATGAATCTAGGTTCACATATGAAATGAAGATATAGTGGATAATCCAGAACAGCTATAGCCTCAAGAGATATGCATATTAAAGCAGCAGTCCCCAACCTTTGTGACTTGGTGGCCCAGCTGGACGGGGGGAGAGATGGCAACTGGGCTGCAGGCCGGAATGCATGTACGCGAGGGCCTGCCAGTCTGCTGCTCATGGAAGTTGAGCTGCGCACATGCAATTCTGAATAGGCCATAGCCCAGTAGTGGGCTGCAGCCCAAGGGTTGGGAATTCCTGTATTAAAGGACTGACCCGTTCCTATCTGAAGGAGGACGGAATTCATTTTTATTATATTTGAAATAGCAGACATAACATGGTTGGAGAAGATATGTTGTCATGTGAGAATAGAGTTGATACCCTTTGTTTCCACTGCAGAATGCAATTGGTGAGCAAGGTCAAGAACAAATAATGGTAAGTAGTTCTTTGACCATATTCTCCCTTTTTCATGTTAAATATCTTCCTTGCATACGATCAAACAGCCCATTTCCAATTCAACCCCACCAAAATTTAGCTGATATATATGAAGTATTGAGCTATACCAAGGACATATTTAGGAGGATAGTTACAGTATCTTGTTTTATGATAAATGCTACGATACAAACTCTTAAAAAAAAATAACACTTCCACCCATCACCAACATTTGGGTAGTGACTGGGTTTGTGGGGAGTACTTGAATAAGGGTTTTTTTAGGACTCAGGATGGCTAAAATCTTTTTTGAACATTTTTCAGACCAGATAATGTTCTGAATTTGAGCTGACATTCTTGTAGCAGTTGGAAAAAAGAATTGGGATGCTGTTGTGGGATTTTCAGAATAACAGAGTTGGAAGCAACCTTAGAGGTCTTCTAGTCCAATCTTCTGCTCAAGCAGGAGACCCTATACCATTCTGGGCAAATGGCTGACCAATCTCTTCTCTAAAACTTCCAGTCATAGAGTACCACAATGTTACAAAATTTCTACATAATTCTAGGTTGGAGCTCTCATTGATAGGCTTCCATCCATTACTTTTTGTCCTGCCCTCAGATGCTTTGGAGAATAAGTTATCCTCCTCTTCTCTGTGACAGCCTCTCAAATACTGAAAGACTGTTATGTCACTCCTAATCCTTCTCTTTGTTAAACTAGACATACCCAGTTCCTGTAACCATTCAGCATGTGCTTTAGCCTCAGGTTCACTAATCATATTTGTTGTTTTCCTTTGGACTCTTTCAAGATATTTTTTGTATCAAAACTGGACCCAAAATTCCAAGTGTGGTCTTACCAGTTCAGTATAAAGTGTACTAACTCTTCACTTGATCTTGAGGCTATCCCTCTGTTGATACAGCCTAGGATTGCATTCGCTTTTTTGGAAGCTACAGCACATTGCTGGCTCATACATAAGTGGTTGTCCACTAGGACTCCTATATCCCTCAGATTGTAACAGCTGTGGAGCCAGGTACCATCTATTCTACCTGTGCAATTTATTTTTCTAAGTGTTAAACCTTATTTTTCTCACCACTGAATTGCATTTTGTTGGATAGGGTCCAGTTTCCAAGTCTGTCAAGATCCTTCTATATCTTGAGCCTATCTTCTAAAGCAGGGGTCCCCAGCCCCCGGGGTTTTGGATCAGTATCTGTCTGTGACCTGTTAGGAACCGGGCCATGCAAGTGAGCGAAGATTCATCTTTGCATACATGGGATATAGGTAGTACGTGAAACCATTCCTACACACACACACACACACACACACACACACACACACACACACACACACACGCACACACACACACCTACCTGTGCAAAAATTGTTTTGCACGAAACTGAATCAGAAAGGTGTTTGATTTGTGTGAATGTATCTGGAGGAAGTGTAACATAACAAATCAAAGGCAAGGGTGTTTCTGCCAGTTGCCACGAATACCTCTGTGAAGGAATACCTTTTGTGGCCCTCTTGGAACGTCTCGGAACAGTTGTCCAGTCTTCTTCCATTTCGTCCTCGTCTTCATCATTGTCGCTAGCGTCAGCATCCGCGGCTTGTGAAGATGGAACATCAGGTTGGGAAGAACTGGTGGTTGGAACATCTGCCTGTGAATCTTGGTCATCAGGCTGGGCATCATCAGCAACATCATCTCTAGGAAAATACACTCCATGATCATTTGAATGAATCCTTGACCAGTCAGCATCTTCCTCAAAATTGGCGGATTGGGATATCACTATTACATGATTAGAGTCAATAAATTTGCTCCATTTTTAATTATCATCAATACCCATAAATCTCAGCCTTTTTGCTGTTGGACCTCCTTTCCTGCTTTGAGCTTTGAGCTTTGAGCTAAGGGAATGTTCAAAATATGGAGATTCTTGAGGTCGGGTTTGTGACCATACAACATGAAGAAAGGAGTCTGATTTATTACACTACTCCATGTGCGGTTGACAATGTAATTTGCATATTTAATAGCTTCACCCCAGTATGGATTGCTGAGATTGGCATTTTCTAAGAGACAACGCATCATGGTTTGCAGAACTCCTTGTCTTCTTTCTGCAACTCCGTTCTGAGCCGGTGTGTAAGGGGCTGAGGTCTGATGAAGAATTCCATTCTTACGCATCCAGTCCTGGAAACGCTGAGACATGAATTCAGCACCCCGATCACTCTGAATTCTGGTGATGCTCACTCCGTGTTGGTTATAAACAAGAGCGACAAAGTCTTTAAAGATCTGAAAAGTGTCTGATTTTTCTTTCATAAGATATACATATCCATATCTAGAAAAATTATCAACAATTATTAGGAAATATTTCCTGCCACCAAGTGTTGGCTGTTTGAATGGACCTACTATGTCAGTATGTACCAAATCAAAAATGCATGTTGACAGGCGTGTAGCGTGTTTTGGAATGGCCTTCCTTCCTTCCTTCCTTCCTCCCCCTCCCTTCCTCCCTCCCTCCCTCCCTCCCTCCCTCCCTCCCTCTCTCTCTCTCTCTCTCTCTCAACTGCTCTGCCATTAATGAACCTTTTGGACTGGCACCGAATCTTTCATATTCCTGGGCCCCTGTAATGCATTCCTCTGTAATCAACTGGGTGCTTGGAGAAACATTCATCACTGACCTCAATATTTCTTCTCTGGGTCAGGCTTCTCCCACGGCACCGTCCTCCAATCTGCTTGCAGATGGTGATGGAAGAATTGAAAATCTGCTCAGAAGTCTTCTTTTGGCCTCCTCAGAGACACGAGATATTTCCTCAAAAGAGAGTGCCCTGGCTTTTATCTTTTTTCCTTTCTTTTTCGGCATATTGGCAGCAATTAATTAGCGTACATCAGTAGCTAATAAATCAGCCTCTAATAATAGCCTATACACTTGTCAGTTTGAGTAACTGACAGGAGAAAACATTTGAACCAGCCACAGCTACCATATGTTGGAACGTAAAAAAGTTCCGCTGCCCCCCCTTCTGGAGAGGCTGTAAATTAGAGGTGAATGAACCGTGTTTCCCCATGGCGTATACTCATAAAGAAAATAAAACCGAATTATAAAGTCTAATAAACACTTTTATTATAAAAATACAAAAAATATTGATTACATCCTACCGGTAGAAATGTGTCCAGCCGGACAAAGGAAAACAAGTAAAAGAACAATGGAAGAATAATGACATGCGCAGTAAATCAAGGATCACGAGATAGTAAATCACAAGACACTTTGAGATAAGGATTCTCTGACTACCGTAGTATTCAGAGTGGAGGCTCAGCTGACAAATACAAGAACGCAGTGACAGTCTGTTTGAGCCGACCTCTGCATTTTTCACAGTGACCGTGTTATCCTTAGACTGGACCCAGCTTTTATCCCAAAAGTCAATATGTGGTTCCATAGGGCTCAGGAGGTTTTGCCAACTTTTGCCCATGACCAGTCCACCCTTCTGAGAAGATGGCACACTCTCGATGTCTGTAGAGCGCTTTGTATCTACATTGACTGGTCAGCCTGATTCCAGAGGTTGGAGGCTCTTTTCCTTTCATTTCTTCCATCATCCTTGGGGCATAAGGTATCATCGACTACGGTGGGCCGCTGGATTAGGTCGATGATTGCTAAAGCCTACGAGCTCCGGATCAGATTACAGCTCACTCCACGCACAGCGCTGCTACTTTGGCAGCATGGGCGACTGAAGCCTCTCTGGAGGAGGTCTGCTGGGCGGCCACCTGGTCGTCCCCTTCTCCATTCGTACGGCACTACAAAGTGGACATTTAAGAGCCGAGGTGGCGCAGCGGTTTGAGGCAGGTACTGCAGGCCACTTTAGCTGACACTGATCCGCAGGTCAGCAGTTCAAATCTCACCGGCTCAAGGTTGACTCAGCCTTCCATCCTTCCGAGGTAGGTAAAATGAGGACCCAGATTGTTGGGGGCAATATAAATATACATTGCTTACAGGTGTAAACCGCTTAGAGAGTGCTTGCACTGTGAGGCGGTATATAAATCTCACAAAATAAATAAATAATAAATAAATTTACGCCTCAGCGGAGCCGTCCTTCAGTAGGAGGGTGTTGCAGCAGGTGGTCAGAGACTAGAGACTCAGCAGCCAGTCTGAGCCCACCTGGATGGACAGCCAGCTTTGGTATGTCCCATTCCTGGATGCTATATCCACCACTATGGAGAAGGGGTGTTGGTCTTACCTGATACGCTCCTTCTTGGAGTGGTGGATATAGCATCCAGCCCCACCCTATTTCTATTGGACTATTGACTGTCTGCTTGCGAACTTCATGGAGGATTGGTGGTTCATTGATTATGGCACATGAGAGTTTGTCCCTTCGTCAAAAAGCTGCCTAGGATAGCAACAAGGGAGGGACCTAAACAACTTTTATAGACTCAGTCCAATCAGAGAGTAGACAGAGTTAACCCATTCCTGGATGCTATATCCACCACCCCGAGAAGGAGCGTATCAGGTAAGACCAACGCCCCTTCCCCACCAGCATGGTGATGTCTGCAAAAAAATTTAAAACATTTTTTTTTATTTTGTTCAAAATATTAAAATACAACCTCCAAAAAAGGAGAAAAATACAAAAGCAAAACAAAGCTAAATAATACTACACCAAAATAGTGCATAAACAAAACAGATATATACATAAATTGTGTGTCGTCCCCCAGTTGAATACTGATAAATATATTTCAAAGATAATTCCTCCCCCCTTGCAAAGCAGGCACATAATTTATAAATTTCTACAATACTATTTACCCAATGAACGTAGCCTGAAATCTACCTAGTATATGAAAACATAAAACCAACAGCTAAATTAAACTTCTAAGCCTTTTTTTTTTTCTATTTGTTGTATTTCACTCACAGAAAATCCACAGTGGCTTCTGGTCTACCATACGTGACAACAATCATATTTGTCTGTCCAGGATCAAATATCCTAGATTGATTCTTTATAATAAGGCTTTCCCTTAAAATATTAAATGAGACATTTTTTAACAATTGGATTTTATTCCCCCAAATCACTTGTCTCTGTTGTGTGTATCTCACATAGGTGGAAATGCAAATCTGCATATTTAATAGCGAGTATATTTCACATTTGGAGGAGGATGAGGCAGAGAGGGTAGAAGCGAGGGAGCCTAGGTGAAGGAGAATAAAAAGCTAACATTCCATCATAAGCATGTAGTATGTGAATAGATGAACAGTACAACTAAAGTGAATTTACACTTTAGAAACGCTGCTACAACGAATTAGGCAAAACCCAAGTATCGAAGGACTTAGAATCAGAGGGCAAGAGTATAAACTGCAAGCTTTTGCAGATGATATGGTCTTTAATATGGAAAATCCGATTGAGGTAGGACCAAAATTAATAGAGGAAATTAACAAATTTGGGAAAGTAGCAGGCCTAAAAATTAATAAAAATAAAACCAAAATAATAACGAAGAATTTACCAAATAAACAAATCCAGAAACTGGAAGAGAAACCGGCTGCTGCGGCTGCTGCTCTCTTGCTCGCCGCCGCCGCTACTGCTGGGAGCCGATGAATTATTGATGGCAGCAAGTTCGAGGCAAAAGAGGGGCTTAGCTTAGTCGGGAGGATCTCTGTGCGCCAGCCGTGCCAAAGGGCGACTGGCAAGAGGTGGCTTTAAAACGCAGGAGTCAACACCCGTTATTACAAAGAAGCACAGAGATCCTCCCGACTAAGCTAAGCCCATCTTTTGCCTCGAACTTGCTGCCATCAATAATTCATCGGCTCCCAGCAGTAGCGGCGGCGGCGAGCAAGAGAGCAGCAGCCGCAGCAGCCGCTTCAATAAGAGAGAGCAGGAGGAAGCAGGGCGGGGAGGAAAAAGCTGGTGCGTGAGCCGTTCTTGCCGGCTGCCTGCAGAGAGGAAGCAGCGGTGACAGCGGCGGCCGCTGTGCCGATAGCAGCCAGAGCAACGGCGGCACCGGTGGCGGCGCATTCGGGAATCTCCCTTCTCGCCACTGCCATCCCCAGCATTATGTTCCCGCAACACGTGGCGGCCGCCTCCCCGGCAAGGGCCGATGACGGCGAGGAGGACACGGGAGGAGGAGGACAGAAGGGAGGCGGAGGAGGCGAGGCAGGGAGGAGGAGGCGCAGGCAGCGGAGGAGACGCGGAGGATGAAGTGGAGTGTCCGTGGAGCCTGCGCCGCGCTCTCCAGCTACCTCCTGCTTGCCTGCGCGCTGAGCGCCGCCCCGGTGGGTCTCAAGTGCTTTTCGCTGGGCTCCGAACTCAAGGGGGAGCCGTTCCGCCTGGGCACAGCAGCCGGCGCTTTCTACTCGGGGCTCCTGCTGACCCGCTCTTGGGCTCCGCGCTCTTCTGCTGCCCCTTCTGCCGCCACCTCGGTCGCTCGCTCGCCGCCCCGCCCCATCCTTCGCCCCAAAGCTCCAAACTCCGCAGAACCGCAAAACGCACCACTTACTGGAGTTTGACAGCTCTGGGGTTTCCCTCCACGGCAGCCCATTCTGAAAGAGAACGCCTCGCGAGGCTTTCAAAGTTCTCCAACTCGTGAGGCGTTCTCTTTCAGAATGGGCTGCCGTGGAGAGAAGATCGAAGAACGCGATCGAGGTAGGAGGGTGTCCCTTCAAAATGCTTCAAAGTCCATCGAAGCATTTTAAAGGGATCCGTTTTGCCTGCCATGAAGGGAACCAATGCTTGCCTCCTTTTCTTCGGGGAACATTGGTTCCCTTCATGGCAGGCAAAACGGATCCCTTTAAAATGCTTTGAAGGACTTTGACCACCGGGCGGGGGATGGGGCGGGGCGCGACGTGAGTGAGGAAGGCGGTGACAGGGAAGCCGCAAACTTCCAGACGCTGGTAAAGTGAGCGCCTCGCAGCCCGGCCCTCCCCTGCATTCCCCCCCAAATTGATTATCTTACCAGCGTCTGGAAGTTCGTGGCTTCTCTTTTCAGCAGGTCTTTGCAGGGAAACTCCTTCAATGTAAAGGAGAAGTTCTCGCGAGTGCGAAAAGTTGTTAATTGGTTGCACTCGCGAGAACTTCTCCTTTACATTGAAGGAGTTTCCCTGCAAAGACCTGCTGAAAAGAGAAGCCACGAACTTCCAGACGCTGGTAAGATAATCAATTTGGGGGGGAATGCAGGGGAGGGCCGGGCTGCGAGGCGCTCACTTTACCAGCGTCTGGAAGTTCACGGCTTCTCTTTTCAGCAGGTCTTTGCAGGGAAACTTCTTGAGAGATCTCTCTCTCTCTCTTTCGGGGCCAAAAGAGTGCCGCCGCAAAAAGAGCGGCTCCCGGCATGTCCCCCCCCTTTCCCCTGGAAGTAGTGGGGGGGGCTTATTTTCGGGGGGGGGGCTTATTTAAAGGCATATCCCGAAAAAGCCCTGTGGGGCTTAGTTTCGGGACATGTCTTATTTTCGGGGAAACACGGTACTATCACATGTGGTGGACGTGTCCCAAAATTAAAAATTTCTGGCAAACTATACATAACTGGATTCAAGAAATAACTAAATTAAAAATAAATTTACACCGGAAACTTTTTTGCTAGGGATGTTGGATCAAGAAATAGAGAAGAAGTACTGGTATATCATAACTCACACATTAACGGCAGCAAGAATAGTATTAGCGCAGCATTGGAAACAGGGTGACGTACCAACAGAAAACATAACAATAAGAAAAATCTTAGAATGTGCAGAATTGGACAGATTAACACTAGAATTGAAACAGAAGGAAAACTCAGAATACTTTGAAACTTGGAATCTCTTCTATAACTGGCTAGAAAAAAGAAATGGAACAAAAGAAATATAGAAATACTTAGATAGATAGATAAGTCACAACTGAGAACTTATTAACTGATAGAATAATAAATATAAGTATTATAAATATAATTATATATGTATTAATCTACTAAAACCTATGACCAAGACGCTTACTGTAAAAGTTTATATGTATATATGTACATGTAAGTACATATGGTGTTGTCTTCGATGTATGTTTGTCTTTTTTAATGTTTATATATTAAATAAAAATTATTTTTTTAAAAAAAAAAACTAAAGTGAATTTAGATTCCTGTATGAAATGTGGACATGTAGAGCAATGTTCTCAAACGAGGGCTGTCCCCCAAGTGCCATGTCCGGTAAAGCTTCTATTTTCTAAGCAATCGTCTTATATGCTGACGAATAGGATACAACCACTATTCCTCAGGTTTTTCAATGCATATTTTACTTCCATGCATATGAAAGAACATTGAAAAGAGAAAAGGAAAAAGAAGCCTCTGAACACTGTTAATCCAAATGTGTTTTTTTAGACTAAGCAGTCTCTGTTGTGATAAAAATTTGTCATTCCTTAGTGGAGCAATTCATTTAATGATATCTAAGATGGTAATGACGGTATGGATAGAGAGGTCCTGGGTGTCTTCATGGCAGAATACAATTTGATGTGCTTGTTTCCCTTTTAGAATGGTTTGGATGACTACAATCTTGAACAATTAATAGTAAGTAGTTCTTTCTTCATTTTCTGCCATTCTTTTGAGTAATATACTTCTTGCCTGCAGTGGAGCATCTCTGTGTTATAACAACACTGCTCCAAACCCAAACCTATGTCATTTAGTTGCACGTGTTGCTTTTTCAAAACTGTCCCCAAGGAAGTTTTGCCCTGGGAAGATTATCCTGGATAATTTCTTTCTGTCCCTGTAATTTCCGTCCCTTCTGGGTGATCCAAATGCAGTTTTATTGGTCACGTGGGGCATTTCCTCATCTCTTTTTCCAGGTTTATTTTACAGAAAACATTGTGGAAGCCAGAAATCTGAAAGTGGATGAATGTTGAAAAGAAAATGAAACAAACTGTTTTAGGGGACAATTCATTCAAGTGTGCCTTTTTAGCCCAATCATGATTTGTTCTGATAAGAAATATGTGTATCTCATCTGTAGAATAATATAAAAAATGATAGGAATGGCATAGATATTTCTTTATTTAAAAGATTGATATAGCTGTCCTATTGTGCAACAGAAACCATATTAGAGAAGACAAAAGTGATGTGATGTCAAAATAAATATAATACTTATTTTCTTTGCAGGATTGTATAGAAGATGACTGTGAAATGAATGAGTTCAGGGTAAGTACCTATTTGTTCGTCTCCTGTTTTTTCCTTGTGAAATATCCTTCTTGCATGCAATAAAGTCCCCCTTTAAAGGCAAGGCTAAAATCCTGGGCCAGCTTCAGGCACTGGCTTACCCCTTAAAATACACCTACCACCTGCATTGCTGTAAAGCAGGGTGCTCCAAAGTAAGGAAGGTTCAATGGGATTGTCCATTATTGTTATTGGTGTTTTTACTCATTGTACTATAACTTAAAGTACAGGTACCTTGGATTACGAGAGTAATTGGGAAACTGGGAAACTGTTGCTAAGCAACACAGTTATAAAGCATGAGTCACATGATCATATCAATTAGCAACAGCAATACTAGCAATTCTGGTTGCGGTCCTTGTGTAAAGATAGGTCATTAAGGAAGGACCACATGTGACTGTGACGTCTGATTTCCTACCACTTTTCCCAATGATTTTGCTTATGGGAAGTCAGCAGGGAATATTGGAAATCATGATCACGTGACTGCAGGGATGTTGTGAGGGCCAAAACTCTGAGGAGTCATTGTAAGTTCACCTCATTCAGTGCCAATGTCAACTGTCCAGTTGACAAATCCAGAAAAAGAAACTCCTGGGACGTTATTTTGCCAAGAGTATACTGTAAAACTTTACTGAAAAAAACACATTGGCACAGAAAAAGCAAAGTCAGCTCTGGATTTCCACGCAAAAGCAAACATAGTTAATGCCTCCCTTTCCCTACGGGCCACCCATAGTCCATAACGTCCACCAATCATTTCTGTTCATTTTGTTATGGGAAACAGCCAGCCACATGGGGACATCTGCTCAGTGTGTCCTTGAAATGCTGGCAATGTTTCACAGAAGCCAACAGTTATTTGACTACCATCCCCCACCCTTGAACTCCATCTACCCCCTTCCCTTGTTACTGTCAAGCTGCAAGCGAGGCAAAAATGTAGGTGAAAGTGCGAGTCAGCATTGTAATGGCACTCAACAGTCACTTAATAAATGGCTATAACATGAGGACTACTGTATGTAGATTTAATAAATGTTTTGGGCTCAATGAACAATCTGAAACTTCATGAAGGGGTGAAATGAAGGAGTTGGGACTCCTGGTATAGTCCCCCTGGTGACTGAGTAGAAAAGGAAAAGCCGTGGGCTTCCCTGGACAGAAGGAGGGCAAGCAAGGACTTAGGTATGATGGCGTCACCCTGCAGCTGTTGTGAGTGATGTCAGCTGTTGGGACACAAGAAAGAGCCGAGGTGGTGCAGCAGTTAGAGTGCAGTACTGCAGGATACTTTAGCTGACTGTGATCCACAGGTCAGCGATTCAAATCTCACCGGGTCAGGGTTGACTCAGCCTTCCATCCTTCCGAGGTAGGTAAAATGAGGACCCAGATTGTTGGGGGCAATACAAATATACATTGCTTACTGGTGTAAACCGCTTAGAGAGTGCTTGTACTATGAAGCGGTATTTAAGTCTCACAAATAAATAAATAAATAAATAAATAAATAAATAAATAAATAAATAAATACATACATACATACATACATACATACATACATACATACATACATACATACATAAATTATAGCTGTTATAACCATATGACTCTGGCTACTAACACTAACCCCATTTCATTTTGTTGCATGTGTGGCCAAGACCCCAGGAAACTATCCCAGGGATCCCTATAAAGTTTCTTTTCTGCTTGTGATTTTTCTCTCTGGAAAATGCCAAATGGTTTCAACTCAACTACGAGGTCCAAATTGCACTCAGATTGAAGACTGAGTGGTCAAAAGAGGGTTTTAATATTCAGGTTGGGTTATGGCTTGTAGGGAAATTCAGCTCTGGCCTTGAGAAGGGGAAGGAGAAGAAAATGGTGGTTCAGCTCTGGGTAAGTAGAAAGGGAGTCAGACTCGCCTCAGCTTGACATTCTTGTCCTTAAAAAGGGATAATGGAGGCTTTGGATGGGCTTTCAAGATTCTGCTGTTAAATCTGACAACAATATAGAGGCATTTCTGGAATCCCTGTTGTGGCTTTCCTTGCCTACCTCAAAGGGCCGTTGTGGCTTTGTGTAATTCCTCTGATGATGTGAGGCCATTCACATCAATATCCTCTATGGCCCCAAAGGCCTACCAGTTTATCTTAACGGACTGCAGTGGCCCAGGCAAGACCCACCCCGATGCTCATATCATTCACTGGAACAACGTAGCTACGAAGGAGTCCATAAAAGAGGATAATGGTTTTTCTCTTTCTATGTAGGACCTCATGCAGAAGATGGTTGATGTTCTTAAGCGGATATCACATGGTGATAAACTGATATATAAAATTATAGTAAGTAGAAACACACTTAAGCTCTTTCATTTTTTCTATGTCTTCTATGTTATCCTTCTTAGATGTGACCACAGCAGCCCCTTGGAGCCTCACTCCCCACCCCCAAAGAATCTCCAGATGTTTCAGGAAGAATTCCGGCAGGAAGCTATAAGCTGTTGGGAACATTGAAAGGAGGGCATCCTTTCGATTATTGTTGGAATTTGAAAGAGTCTGGCTCCACAGGTCTTCCCTGTGGCTTAGAAGAAAGGCTTAAAAGAGAATAATGTCAGGAAACCTTTAGAAGAGTTGCACAATAATGTGTCTTTTAAGAAAAAAAATCACAAAAACATTTTGCTCACAATAAGAACAAGTCTCAGAATGCATTTAATTCATGAGACTCTTAGGCTTTATCATTCTCCAGTTCCTACCTGGAGAATGAAAGCTATAGATGAAATGTATATTGAAGTATTGAAGTTATCTGTGGTGGCATAGTTATAGTTATTGATAGTTATTCTTATCAGAATAGAACTGGTCTCCTTTGTTTCCTTTGTAGAAGGCAGTCGTCAAAGAGGGTCTTCTGGCTGAAATGATAGTAAGTATTTTTATCTTCTTCCGTTTCTTTTTTTTTCCTTTTTCTTTTTTTTGCATCTGAACAAGCACCTTTTATTTTTCTAAATCCAGAAAAAAAAAAGTATCTGGAGACACTTAGAGCATCTCCAGAGTCCTGAGAGCACAAACCCAGCAAATAGGATGAAAACATTTGCCTTGTTTTGACATTTGTATTTTAAGCAGCTTAAAGCAATCAATTTGCCCCCTTCAAGACAAAAAACAAAAACCACCAGCTAAAGTGGACAGAGGTTTTCCCCGGGACTGAATGCTAAAGAAAAAGATGTTAGTGTTGTGGCCTGTCACCCACCGGCCCCTCCAGCAACCAAATCCAAGGAGGAGGAGGAGGCATGGGAATCAGGGTCAGCATCAGGGCAACCTGGGAACTCCGAGGGGTAAGAGGAAATGGATCTGTCAGGGAGAGAAAGAGAGGCGGAGCCTGGGCTGTCCGTCAGCCCTCAGATGGAGAGTCAACAGCCCCCAGGTCTGGAGGTGGCTGAGGAGGAACAGCTGGGTCCAGTGCCTGATAGAAGGCAGAGGAGAGGAGAGCAGTGGAAATCGATGGGCCGGTCCTTCGGACTGAAGAGCCACCGCTGCTAGCAAAGCCTCACCTTAGGTCTAGGGATAAAGGCAAGGGGCAGAGATGAATAGGTGTTGCAGACAACTATTCATCCCTCTGCCGGACAGGCTTGTTAGCCTGTGGTGAGAGAGAAACTTTTTGCCAGGGCTGCTGGTGCTCCTAATAAAGGAATTTTTTGAGTTCACGTCAGAGGGTTTGTCGTGTTTGGGGAGCTGGGTCAGAACAGTTGATCTCTGACATCGATGTCCCTGTGAGGACATCCCCCGTTTCTCTATACATATTGTAGGCACAGGACACTATTAATCCATATTTGTCTTTTTGGTCCCAAATCTCTTCCTGCTGTAATAAGTAATGTATACTTGCTATCTGAAGAATAAAGAAATTCATTTTTATGAGATGTGAAATGGCAGAGATAACATAGTTGTGGAAAAGATGTATGATATGTTCTCGTGTGAGAATAGAGCTGATGCCTTTTGTTTCCATTGTAGAATAAACTGAGTGAGGAACATACATTGGAAATAATTGTAAGTAGTTCTTTCACCATCTTCTGCCTTTCCTTGTGAAAAATCTTTCATGGATGTGATCAAGCAGCCCTTTTCGGATTCTACCCCACACCCACAAAAAATTAGGAGTTATATACAAAGCACTGAGATATACCCAAGTTATATATTTAGGAGGATAGTTATCTTATTTTATGATGAAAGCTATAATACTGATTCTTAAAAAGGCATTACACAGTTCCACCTATCCCCAAAATTTGTGGGATGGATGATGGTGTGTTAAGTAGTTAAAATAAGGGCTTTATGACTTGGGATGGCCTAAATCTTTTTTGAACCCATTTCTAACCAGAAAATGCTCTGAAACTGAGCTGATGTTTTTGTAGCAGTTGGAAGAGGAAATGAGATGCTCTTGTGGGATTTCAGCAGCTCCTTTTCCTCACATTTTTGAAAATCAAGAAACGCACATTTGAACTTAGAGGAGGAAGAGGCAAAGGAGATAGAAGAGAGGGGAGGCTACATGAAGCAGAAGAAAAAGCCATATATACATATATATATATATGTGTGTGTAATATGTAATATGTAATATGTATGTATAGGTATATAACTAAAGTGAATCTAGATTCAGGTATTTATTTATTTATTTGTTTATTTATTTGTTTATTTATTTGTTTATTTATTTATTTATTTATTTATTTATTTATTTATTTATTTATTTATTTATTTATTTATTTATTTATTTATTTTAGTGTTCTTATATGCCGCCTTCTCCCTGGGGACTCAGGGCGGCATACAACATTTAAAGAACAACTAAACAATATAATAATTTAAAAATAATTTAAAAAACATATAAAACTATACATACATGGGGGAGAACCTAAGGTGTGAAATTGTCTCAAATCACCCCGCCTGCAGGAAGAGCCATGTCTTAATGGCTTTTCGGAAGGCCAGCAAGGTGGGGATAATTCGGATCTCTGGGGGTAGTTGGTTCCAGAGAACAGGGCTCCCCACAGAGAAGGCTCTCCCCCTAGGTCCCGCCAGCCGGCTTTGTTTGGTTGACGGGACCTGGAGGAGACCCACTCTGTGGGACCTGACCAGTCGAAGGGAAGTATGAGGTAGGATGTGGTACCGGAGGTAACCTGGTCCTAAGCCATGTAGGGCTTTAAAGATGATAATCAACACCTTGAATAAGGTATAAAATATGTTCTCCAAACAGTGTTGTTCCCGAAATGCTATGCCGATTCAAGTTCCTGTTTTCTAAGCAATCATCTTATCTGTTCGTGCCTAGGCACAACCCTTGTTTTTCACATTTCTCAATGCATATTTTGATTCCATAAATGTTGGGGAAAAAATTTGAATGAGAAAGAAAAGGCTGTTTTAAGAGCCTGAACACTGTTAATTCAAATTTGGTTTTTTTAGACTAAGCACTCCATGTTGTGATAAGAAATACATGTTTCCTAAGTGGAGGGAAGCAGCATGATAAAAGATGGTAGTGATGGCAGGGATAGAGAGTTCTGGATGTCTTCATGTCAGAATGGAATTTGATGTTCTTGTTTCCTTTGTAGAATGCTTTGAATGCAAGAGAAATTGGTAAATTAATGGTAAGTAGCTCTTTCTTTATCTTCTGCCTTTCTCTTGAGGGACATTGCTCTTGCATCATCATAAGCCTCTCATGAGGTAGCTTGGGGAGCATAGGACAACAATACATTTTATCACCTCATGCCATTTGCAAAGGATGGAGTGGGCTTCTTCATACACCTGGACATAGAAAATGCATACTAGATCACAACAACTATTCAAACAGAATAATAATATTGAAAATCAAGAGAGGAGAACAAACTGAAACATATGTACAATTATATGCCCCATGCAATTATAATTACACAGAGGAACAAAGGATGAATTCTTTGATGAACTATGGTAAGGTGCTTACTAACAGAAAAGAGTATGAATAGTTCATCAGTCCACATGCTGCTAAGAACAGTGAAAGGAACAAGAACAGGCAAAGGACACTGGATTTATGTAAGCAACACCATCTTTTTATTACTAATACACTTTTTGAACACCAAGACTCACAATGTTATACATGGTATAAATGGAATGATATCACCACTAAAAGCCAGACTGATCACACATTAACAAGAGTAAACAGAAGATTCAAAATACTTGTGGCAAAAGCTATTCCCAATGGATTATGTGATAACAATCATAAGATTGTAGAGCTAACAGCAACACATGACAACTCTAATATTAACAGAAAAGACCAAATAAAAACCAGGAATTAATTAAGATAGCAGCACTTAAACAAGAAGTAGTAGTAGAACAGTTACAACCAAAGGTAGAGACAGCATTTAGTCAACTCTCACCAGAGGTGGGAAATGCGGAGGATGAATGGAAGGTAGACAGAACTACCCTGCTTAACTTTGCAGAAAAGGGAAGAGTGGAAATAGGCAGAATGGGACAAGGACACTGCATGGTGGTATGAAGTTGAAAAAAGTATGTTTAAGGAATGCTGTTTTCTTCTGATTGCCATTATATATTAAATAGAAAAGTGATCAAATAGTTTGCACTTCCACAATGCAGTAAATTTTTTAAAAACCCTAAGATTAAAACTTTCCAAGTTTAGAAAGTTGTGTCAGTGCAGTTGCTATGTTTGTCTTGTTTTCTTGTCCTAGGATCACATACAGGTAGTCTTTAACTGATGACTGCAATAGAGCCTGTTCATCATGGTTATAAGTCATGATGCTAATAAATTGGGTCATCCATGTGGCCAAACCAATTTTATGACATTTTTTGGGGGCGGTTTTTAAGCAAACCCTATGGCGGTTAATGGGGTCCATGGGATGCTGCAAGCAGTCATAAATTTGAGTTGGTTGCCAATTTCCTGACATATGAGGTCTGATTGCAGGGGAAATCAGCCATTATAATTTTTGAAAACCAGGTCATAAGTACCCGCAGGGAGGTCCATCATAACTTCAAATGGTTGTTAAGTGACTCGTCGTAAATTGAGGGCTACAAATATGGAATGAAGAGATTTAATGCCAGGTTCCAAAACAGCTTGATTTCCAACTGGCCTTTCTGTTTATGGACCTCTTTTCTCAGTAAGCATCTTATCTTTTGAGACAGAAATTCAATGCAAGCATTATTCCACTGAATTCTCTGTGCAGATTTTGGTTGTGTGAAAGTGGAAGAATATTGAAAAGAAAATGAAATAAATATTTCAGAAAATGTGTTCCTTTTCTGCCCTGTTCTGACAAGAAATGCATGTATCTCATCTGTAGAATGGTATCAAAGGTATCATTATATATGATATCAAAGATTGTAGCGATGGCAGAGTTGGAGAAATCATGTCTGATATCTTTTCAGAATGAAAGTAATATCTTTTGTTTCCCTCATAGAATATGGATAGTGGTGAAATTAATATTTCTAAGTTAACGGTAAGAAGACTTTGTTCATATTCTGTGCTTTCTTTGAATAACAATCTTCTTGCATGCAATAAAACCTCCCTTTTGTTATTTCACACCTCTCAAAATGCATCTTCAGAGAACCTCAGAGCAGAAGCTGAGCAGGCAGGGCCAAAACATTTCACCTGTTTCAACTCTCCTTTTTAAAGCAGCTTCAAATACCTACTATGCCCTCTAAAACAACACTGACTCCCAAACTGGAGTGATGATTCCCTTGGGGACCGAGTAACAAACAGAAAGGTGTATTTTGGACACTTTTGGGATGGGGAGGGTTTCTCCAAAGTTATTTTTCCCGACCACAAAATGTGATGTGGCTCTACGTTCCTACTCTGATGTTGTGAGGCCATTCACATCAATATCCTCCGTGGCCTTCAAGGGCTCACCAGTTTATTTTAGTGGGTTGCAGTGGCCCAGGCAAGACCCAAAAGTATCATGCATTTGCACAACTTATGAAGGAATCTGTAATGGTTTTTCTTTTTCTTCCTTATAGTCAATCGAAAAAAAGATAATACCAATTATCAAGAAAGCTAAGGGTGGCAAAGGACTGTCTAAACTGAAAGTAAGTAGATACGCACTTAATTGTCTCATTTCTTCTATCTTGTCTGTGCTGTTTAAGCCTGGAGACTCTCCCAGTCAGATAAACTCCACACAATGAGTTTCATGCAGATTACTTTTAATCATCAGGCATTCTTACAACAACTCATGGTCATCACAGATTCTTCTGGTATGCACATAATCTGTTCTCATCATGTAGGTAAAAAGAGATTGAATCCTCCCCATCTTCTCTGTTGTTACATGCTCTGTTCTTTGTTAACTAAAAAGAGCCCGCTGGAGCGCGAGGCACAGTTACCCAGCACCCGATGTAATCTCGATGGCCAGTAAGAACACACAGATGTGGTCACATGTCATGGACTACATTCCCCCTAATGCAATCTCTTAAAGAAACATTCCTTAAACCAAGCTAACTATCTCTATATGCTGACAGCACATTGTCCATGTTATCCTTCTGAGATGCGATCACAGTAGCCCCCTTGAGACTTATTCCCCCACCCCAAAGATTTACAGACATTTCAGGAAGAATTCAAAAAAAAATTAAAAAAACCTCTTGGGAATATTTAAAGGAGAGCATTATTATAATTATTGTCAGAATTTGAGAGATTCTAATTTCCTAGGTCTTCCCTGTGACCCCAGTCCGCAGACCGATACCGATCTTGGCAAATAATAATATTTGGATGTATTAATGCTTCCATTGTTGATAACCATACTGGTATTTTCAAATAATGTTTATCTCTAATCTTCTCCCATACTTGTAGTAGTGCATTTCTTACATAATGTCTTTGAAAGTAAGTGTGCATCTTACTTCTGCCATACCATAAAAAGGCATGTCATCCCAATTGTAAATCATGACCTTCCAAAGTTAATAGTCTTATATTTCTAAATTCAATCCATTCTGTCATCCAAGTCAACGTTGCTGCCTGGTAATATAGCTCCCAATTCGGTAGTCCAAATCCTCCTCATAATCTCACATCTTGTAGAAGTTTTATGTTTATTCTCGCTTTTTTCCCTTGCCATATAAATTTCCGTACTATTTTATCAAGATGATCAAAATATGTCTTTTCTAGTTTTATTGGTATCATCTGAAATAAAAATAATAATCTCGGTAATATGTTCATCTTTATTATCACAATCTTTCCCATCAATGATAGCTGTAGATTTTTCCATTTCTCCAGATCTTCCTCAATTTGTTTTTTTAATTTATAATAATCTTCCTTTATCGTTACACATCTTGAGGTTAAATATATTCCTAAATATTTTACTTTCTTCACAATTTCAATATTTAATTTCTCCATCAATTATCTTTTCTGTTTTTCTGTGATATTTTTGATCAATATTTTTGTTTTTTCTTTCTTTATTTTTAAACCTGCAACCTCTCCATACTCTTCTATTTGTTCTAATAGTTTAAGGCTCGTTATCTGAGGCTCCTCCAGAATAAAAACTAGATCATCTGCAAAGGCTTGTAATTTATATTCTTCTCTCTTAATTTTCATTCCTTTTATTTCTTCATTTCTTATGTTTCTGTTCAAAACTTCTAATGTTAATACAAATAGTAAAGGAAATAAAGGACACCCTTGCCTTGTTCCTTTCATTATTTTTTTTTCTGTCATCTGTCCATTTATCATTATTTTTGCTTGCTTGTTATAAATAGTTTTTATCATATTTGTAAACCTCTCTCCAAAATCCATCATCTGCAATTATTCTATCATAAATTGCCAATTCACATTATCAAATTCTTTCTGTGCATCTGAAAACATCATCACCATTTGTTTTTCTGAGTGTACCTCATAATATTCCAAAGTGTTCAAAATTATCTTCGTATTGTCTCTCATTTGTCTCTTAGGTAAAAACCCATTTTGGTCTATATGAATGAATTCATTTAACAGCCTTTTTAATCTATTCGCAAAAATTTTATAATCCACATTCAACAATGAAATTGATCTATAATTTTTAACTTGTTGTAAGTCTGTATCTTCTTTAAGTATGAGTGTAACATACGCCTCCGTCCATGAATCTGGAATCTGTTCCTTCACTAAAAGTTCATTAAATAATTCCAACATTATATTGCTTAACGTATCTTGACATGATTTATATAGTTCAGTTGGTAATCCACCTGGTCCTGGTGTTTTCTCATTTTTTTGTTTTTTTGATCGCTTCTGTCAATTTCATCATCGTCATTCTTTCTTCTAGCGCTCCCTTATATTGTTCAGGTATTTTAGGCAAATCTGATTTCTCTAAAAATTGTTTTATCTTTCCATCCGGTACCATTTCTTGATTATATTGTCTCTCATAATAATTTTGAATTATTTTTTCTTTTCTTCATTTCTATAACAAATACTTCCTTTTTCATCTTGTAGTTGGTTAATTAATTTCTTCTCTTTTTCTTTTTTCAATTTATATGCCAACCATCTACCAGGCTTATTTGCATTTTCAAAAAAATCTGTTTGGCTGACCTTAATTTATATGCCAAAAATTCTTGTTCGGTTAAATTTATTTCATGTTTTTTCAATTCCATTTGCTTTTTAACTATCGTATGTGGAGTTTTTTGTAATTCTTTCTCTAATCTTTTATATTCCTCTTCCAATTTCTTCTGTGTTTGTCTCTTCTTTTTATTGCCCCCCCCAATATGTTATTGCCAAGCCTCTAATATATGCTTTCATTGTATCCCATACATTCTGAAGTGATGTATCTTTCTTTTTATTTATTTTAAAGAAAAACTCAAGTTCTTTCTCCATAAATTGTTGGAAGTCTTTTTTCATTTAAAAATGCTTGATTCAAAGTCCATCTGTACTTTTTCTTTTGTCCTTTCCAGGTTACTATAACTGGTTATGGTCTGCCCAAAGATTTGAATCAATATTTATTTCTTGTATATTGTCAATTAAATTAGTTTTATCCATCCTGGACCATGACAAATGTCTATTTGAGAAAAAACAGGCTGTCACGCTGCGACGCTGGCCACACCTTCAGCTCCTATTATTCTGTTCTAATAGGAAAAGAGTGTTTCCCATGTGAGGAATGAAATACAAATATAATTATAAATATAAATATATGATATTGATATATAATGTTGAAGATGGCAATGATAGCTTGGTGAGAGAAGTTGTGTGTTTTTGGATTAGTGGAAACTAGCCATTTCCTTGGAACACTACAGTTGCTAAGTGCTGTCTATTTGTTACTGTTGTCTATTCCTTTTTGTTGAGATGGCTTTATCTACTCTGCTCAAACCATTCCATTGACATTAATACCGTCTTTGATGCTCATGGAACCACTCCTGATTTGAACAAACTGTAGGGGCCCAGGCAGTGATGGGATTCAAGTTTTTTTACTACCGGTTCTGTGACCGTGGCTTGGTGAGCATGGCTTGGTGAGCATGGCTTGGTGGGCATGGTAGGGGAAGGATACTGTAAAATCTCCATTCCTACCCGGCTCCAGGGGAAGGTTATTGCAAAATCCCCATTTCCTCCTGATCAGCTGGGACTCAGGAGGCAGAGAATAGATGGGGCGAGGCCAGTCAGAGGTGCTATTTACCGGTTCTCTGAATTACTCAAAATGTCCGCTACCGGTTCTCCAGAACTAGTCAGAACCTGCTGAATACCACCTCTGGGCCTGATTCACATAAATCCTCATAGGATACACTACCACATCATACTAATAAAGGTATCTTTTTGCTTCCATTTTAGAATATTTTCACCAATGATGAAGAGGAAAAAAAGGTAAGTAGCTTTTGTTTAATTTTGGATATTCCTTTCTCTCATACTCTTCTTCCATCTGAACTCCTCTTATCTTTTCCCTTCCTTCACTAGAAGCATCTCCAGAGCATCATCACAACAGGAAGGGGGAGAGGATCCTGAAAGCTAAAAAAAAGAGTCAAAATATTTGGCCAGTTTTTACATTTCTTTCCAATAACTGACCCCTCAAAAATAGATCCAGCAGTCATATTGTGGTCAAGGTTCCCCCTGGGGAATAAGCAACAAATGTGGGTGGATTTAGATCTCACAAATGAAGGCAAAGAATGAATTTAATGAAAGATTTAGATCTCAGGCAAGGATGTCCATGTGAGGAAAATGACAAGGCATGAGATATGCATGATAATGTCTGCTGAGTTGTGGTGAATTGTTTATTTTATTTATTTATTTATTTTGTCAAGTACGTATTGGTAATATACATAGATATAACATTGTTTATATACATAAGATGGGTACTGATAAGAGGGAACATTAGGACAGGGACGGTAGGAAGGCTGGTGAACTTATGCATGCCCCTTACTGACCTCTTAGGAATCGGGTGAGGTCAACTGTGGACAGTCTAAGGGTAAAGTTTTGGGGGTTTGGTGGTGAAACCACAGAGTCAGGTAGTGAGTTCCAGGCATTTACCACTCTGTTGCTAAAGTCATATTTTCTACAGTCACGTTTGGAGCAGTTCACTTTGAGTTTGTATCTGTTGTGTGCTCGTGTATTATTGTGGTTGAAGCTGAAGTAGTCGTTGACAGGAAGGACGTTGTAATCAACAGAATATAGGAGCAAAAAATCATAGCAATAGTCTGAGCTATCCTTCTTCCCTCCTCCCCCCTCACTTCCTTTTGCTTTCAGGGTGGGAGGGGAAACCAAATAAAAACGGGAAGAACAGAAAATGGTGCATGGCTGCAAAATAGGAGAAGGGCATTTTTCAGCTGCTTTCTGGGACTGAAAAGTTGAGGGAACCCAAGCAGGGGTGGGTTCTAACTTACCTCGCTGCTGGTTTGCTTCCTCAAGATGGCGACCGCATGCACAGTGCCGGAAACTTGGCTTCTGCACATGCTCAGAAGAAAAATTAAATTTAAAATTAAATTTAAAAAAATTAAATTAAAAAAAAGAAAGCTGAAAACAAGATGGCGATTCACAGTGTTGGAAACTCGGCTTCTGCACATGCTCAGAAGAAAAAATAAATAAATAAAAATTCAAAACAAAAAGAAGATAGCGTTGCCCATGGATCGGCAGTGACTGATCCAGTTTGGTGATGTCATCAGGATGTCACCAGCGGGTCGCTAATGGTTCGGGCAAACCGGTCCGAACCGGGAGGAATCCACCCCTGGTTGGTAGCCTTTGAGCTAATTTTAGAAATGAAGCCCATGTTGTGCCTTGGCCGCGTCCAGCGCAGAAGATGGAGGATCCGGAGGACGTGGAGCCGCTCATGGTGCAGCAGTACCAGCCCATGTGCCTGGCACCGGAGACGGCTAGTGATGAAGACTCGGTGCCAGAGCAGGACGATCAGCCAGGACCTTCTGCACCTGCGCAGCAGAGTGAATCATCAGGTGATGAAGAGCCTCTGCTGGATGCTAGAGCTCGTAGAGCAGCCAGCAGACAGGACTGGCTTAGTAAGCATAGGTCTACTCGGAAGTAGCACTGAGGGCTAATTGGGCCACGCCCTTCAGTGCCTATATTAGTCCGGCGCAATCAGCACTCAGTGCTGAGAACAACGCGTCAATGATCTGCAGCACATTCATAGTTTTGTTTGCATCTGGAGTCCGGCTCGGAAATCTTGTATTTGGAGAAAGCAGCTTCTGAAAGGCTTATTCCGGGAAGCCAGCCAACTTGTAAGATAAGAAGAGACTTAATGAGTATTTGTTTTGAACATTTGAACGTTTGGTTATTAACCCCTAAAGAACCAAAGGAACTTTATGCCTGTTTATGAACGTTTAAAAACCCCTGCACTTTTACTAAGAAACCTCATTAGTAAAAGGACCCTTTTTGTTTGAATAACAAATGGTTGTGTGTGTGTGTTTCTGTGGGTTGCGGTGCTGGGTCACAACAGCCCAGGCCTATGGAGACCCAATCCTGATTGTGGGAATAACATGGAACTTAGCAGTAACAATAAACTGATTCAGCTGTTCGGTTTGCGAGAAATCCATCGGCATTTGAGAAAGTTGGTGCTTTATACCTGGGCACTGGCAGAGGCTCTTCATTGGAACCTCTTCCATCGTGCCCCATCTCCCTTCTGTCATTTGGGCACCTTCATGGGTCAAGAGTCCAACTGGCAGTACATGGTTGCAAATTCTGAGTCATCTGCTCGTGACTTGACCTCTCTGCTGCTTCCCCAGCACCAGTCTGCCCTCTTTTCCAATTAACTGAGCTGCCCAGCCTTCCAAGTCCCAAGTTAGCTTCCATGAAACTGTCAATCTGTTTAGTCAGGCATACCTCCCAGTGGTGGGTTGCTGCCAGTTCGGACCGGTTCTTTAGAATCAGCAGCAGACAAATTGGTGCTGCTCACCAAACCGGCAGTGATGACGCTCCCGAACTGGTCCTCCGGTCACCGCGGATTGAAAAAACCCCTCTGCCCACACGCAAAGGCTTCTGTGCATGCGCAGAGGGCCATTTCCGGGAAAACATGCACTTCTGTCGCGATGCGAGCCGGTGGGGAAGGTAAGTAGAAGCCACCCCTGATACCTCCTCTCTACTAAACACGAAAAGCATTTGCTGACTATTCCCTCCAGCCCCACTCCCTACCTCAGCCTCTGCAGACAACACAGCCACCCCTAAACCTAACTGATGCCCCAGTTAGAATTTTTATGATGCTGATTTTCTGCTGAACGTACCAACCGGGGTAGAGTTCAGATGTTTGCTAGGCATGTCTCCATTTTAGTGCCCACCAAATGACTGTCATCGATAAAGCTCAGGCAGAAATGCAGGTGGCGACAACATCACCTTTGAGCCTGAATTTTTTGCATGAACCAAAAGAAAAAAAATGATTTATGGTTTTGATGGTTGGATAGATTATAGAAAGAAGATAATTATGTTGTAATCATAAAGTAAGAGGTAAATTTATAATTATTTTTATTACTGCTGTCCAAAAATTGGATGTTACTTCTTTATCCTTTTTCTTCCTTTTTTCTTTTTCTTTTTTTTCCTTTTCTTGCATTTTTAACTTTCTCTGTGATTTCCTCTTCTTTTTCTCATTTTTGTATGAGTTTGTATTAATTTTACCTTCTTTTAAAATATTTAATAAAGTTATATATTAAAAATGTATAGAAAGAATCTTGCCCATCGGAATTTGCTTCCCCCCTTTTTAATCGTTGGTGAACTAGGAGGGGCTTGTCTGAGATGCTTTTCACACAGCTTCCTTGGGTGGGGTTCAGGCCCCTCTTAACTGACCATTGCCTTGTAGTGGCTCTTCTGTAGCGTTTCAGGACTCCAGTGTTCACTCCTGAGCTATGTATATTCTCTTCTATGAGCTAATAAGTTGGTTTGTATCTGCTGGAGAAGAAGATCTAAAGTCATTTCTTTAAAAAATTATATTGTCTTTCTATTTCTATTGTTCTCTGGGTGCATCCAGCAAGTGTTGCTCAATCCACTGATCTTCCAAGAAGCAGAATGAGTCTGTGGCTGCAGTTCTGGTGCTTCCTCCTTCCTTCCCCTTCCACACTGGGTGAATTAATCATTAGCAGAGGTCCTCTCAGGTGGCTTTTGTTTGACTCGGAAGCCACATGGGAAGGCTGATACAAGGCACAGGTTGCGGTTGGCTGGTTCAAAAGTCAGTGTTGTGTTTTGCAGTCAAGTCATTGCTTTGGTTCATCATTTTCTGTCTTCCAGGCTCTCCCTTACCATCATCCTGTCCCTGATGGACTTCATACTGGGATGTCTGTATATATGCAAGGCACAGTATCCAAACATGCCAAGAGGTAATGTTCTTTTTGGGGCTCACAGGAAGGGCAGGATGTCAGATTAAAAGTAATAAGATTATGATGACCTAACCCTAACCCCTAACCCTAAGTGGAATTTCGCACAATGGGATTTTCCCATATATTTTACAAGGAAACCTAGATAAGGCAGGCTCAAACATTGAGGACCATCCTGAGCATAAGAAAGCTGTCTGAATACGTTGGTAATGTCTGTTTTGCTCTCTGAATTTATGATGACCTAACCCTAACCTAACCTAAATTATTATATTGTTAAAACCCAAATTCTTTACCAAGATTAAAGCCGTTCTTAATTCTTCGCATAGTTCCACTCCCTGCTTCTTCTAACTCCAACTAAGCCATGAGAGCAAGGAATTTGATTCTTCTCTTCAAGCAAAACAATCCAGCATTCCACAGTTTCTAGCTTCAACGCAAAGGAAAAGAGGCAGGGCAGGACTCCACTCTGCGATTCCTCCACGTCTTCTTTAATTTTCCTCTTCCTTTCCCCTCTGTCTCTTCCAGATTCCATGTGTGCTTTGCCTGTTGCCGTCATGAGGGGGCAGACATTACCATCGACTTTAGTCCTCGCTTTGATATTGGGAAAACTGTGCTCGATACATCTCAGGATGGGAAGTGGGGAAAGGAAGAACATCACGAGATGCCCTTCCGAAAGGGAGAGAAATTTGAAGTCATCTTCATTGTCAATAACACTGGGTACCAGGTTGGCACACATGACAGAGGCTCCTTTGGGACTTTAGGTGCCCCTTCATCCCCCCTCCCCCGCCGAATTCACTGTTTGTCTTTAATGAACCATGAATGTATTTAATACTGACTTTCCCAACTTCATATCTTCCAAATTGGATTTAAGAATGGAATGGAATGGAAAATAGAATAGAATAGAATAGAATAGAATAGAATAGAATAGAATAGAATAGAATAGAATAGAATAGAATAGAATAGAATAGAATAGACACTTTATTGGCCAAGTATGATTGGACATGCAAGGAATTTGTCTCCGGTGCATAAGCTCTCAATGTACATACAAGCAACAAGTGATAAATCATGATCAGAATCATAAAATACAATCACCATAAATCATAAGATACAACACTCAGTGTTAGGTAATAGCAAAGATGAGAAGGATAATAGTAATAGACCCCTAATTGGTGGTGTAGTGATGTACAGGTAGTTCTTGTTTTAGCAACAACTGGGACCAGCAACTTAATCATTAAATCAGGGGTGGGTTCCTCCTGGTTCGGACCAGTTCTATAGAACTGGTAGCGATGTCACAATGACATCACGGATCGGTGCCGGTCCATGGGCACTGCCATCTTTTTAAATCCTGTGTCCTTTTTGAACACAGCAGATTCAAGTTTCACAAGTCTTTTTTTTTTTTTTTACAAACTTGTCCTTGAACATCCAGATGACTCGTTCTATCTTGGAGTTCTGAAGACCCAGCACTTCAGATGAGGGCTGGGGAATGCTGAAAATTGGTCCTCTGCATTTGGAAGTACATCTAGTAGAACATTTTTGTGATGAATGTTTGATATTTACTAAGTTTTTAACTCTATGTGCTGGTTTAGATCAGCCATTCAGACTCTTCAAGAATTGAGGAGCATACAGTAGATATCATAGCAAGTAAAAAGTAAATAATCATGCCTGCCGATCATGAAGCCACTCCTACCCGGTCACATGACTGTCAAGCCACTCCCACCAGGTCACATGACTGTCAAGCCACTCCCACAAAATTAAGCCATGCCCACAGAGTGGCAGTAAAAAAAATTGGAACCCACCCCCTGCATTAAATGATGTAGTTCACTAAGTGCAACCATTACTGTGTTTATGGTCAGACTTTGAAGGTTGCAAATGCCAGGATTGGTGTCAAAGTTACTACGTTATCATTGTCATAACCACAAACAGTCACCAAATAGCAATAGCAATAGCACTTAGACTTATATACCGCTTCACCGTGCTTTACAGCCCTCTCTAAGTGGTTTACAAAATCAGCATACTGCCGCCAACAATCCGGGTCCTCATTTTACTGATGATGAGCTAACCTTAATCCCATCAGGATCAAACTTCAGATTGTGAACAGAGTTTGCCTACCGTACTGCTTTCTGACCATTGTGCCACCAGGGCGGGATGAGGATGAGAATGATCTGTGGCTGAAGGGAAAACATTTTGGTCTAGGGGAGAAAAGGTTATTGGTGAAATAAAGACCTGTCCATTTTACATATACACATTTTGACTTTTTTGACCCTCTCTATCGCTACCTTGTTCAGCTTTGGGGTGGGATGTGTTCCTCACAAGAATAAAGTTTTTCCTGTAGAGAAAATGGATGATTCCAAATTTGACTTGAATCCCTCGGCTTTGCCCTCTGACAGATCCTGGTGAACAGGAAGCCATACTGTACCTACGGGCACAGAATCCCACCCCAAAACATGCGGGAAATTAGGGTTGATGGAGACCTGGAGCTGCAATCTTTAAATGTGATGGGAGGACCAAAGACAGGGAACTTGGTAAGTATTTGCTACTGACAAGTTGGCACCTCCTGATTTTGATCTCTCTTTGGGAATTGATTCTGGGCTGCTTCAATCCCCTATCTGCCATTTTCTCTTTCTCCCTTCCAGTTGCTCTGCTCTTTCAACTTTATTGACCCCCACGAATCATGACCTTTCTGAGTCCTCCATTGTCTGGGATAAGAAAAGTAATCATCCTAGGGTGATACTAGGACCAGCAATTGAGCAGGGAGCAAATGCACCCCAAGCCAAGGTCCTGTTCAATCCCTTGCAGATGTCCACAAATCCATGTTTCTCAACCTGACAATTTCACAATGTATGGCCTCAACTCCCAGAATTGCTTAGCAGACACACCACATATCCTTATTAACAACCTAAAACAACCAGGAATTGTGCCATGACTGAATACGGCAGCCAGCCTCTCTGATCACATTAGAACTCTTGTCACCAAAGCCATATGTCAACAAAGGCAGAGCAAATCTCTTCATCCCCACACAAACACACACACACATACACACACACACACACACACACACACACACACACACACACACACAAAACAAAGACAGAGTTTCTTGGGATGAAAAATTTACAGTGAACAAAGGAATGTAAATGAAGCGAAGGCTTGAGTAATACTATCCAGAGTATCACCTCCTTTAAAATTAAACTGTTTGCTACTTAATTAAAGTGCAATTATTGTAAGTGTTGCTGGAAGGAAGAGAGTGAGCTAGACATAGTGATTATTAGACTAAAAACCAGGGGACTTTGAGTTGTAATCCTGCTTTGGCCACAAAGCCAGTGGGGTGACCTTGGGCCAATTTCTCTCAACCCTAGGAAGGAGGTAAGGCCAACCACTTCCAAATCACTATGCCAAGAAATCTGCAGCAACTAGTGCAAAGTCACTAAGTCATATATATTTATATAAGACCCTCCCTTCTTCTCTCATAGCAATAGCACTTAGACTTATAGACCACTTCACAGTGCTTTACAGCCCTCTCTAAGCAGTTTACAGAATGGAATGCCTATTGCCCCCAACAATCTGGGTCCTCCTTTTACCCATCTCGGAAGAATGGAAAGCTGGTGACTGCTGCAGTCCGCAGAAGTAGCCTGCAATACTGCATTCTAATCACTGCTCCACCAGGGCTCATAGATAAAGGAAAGGAAGGGGAAGCATATTCAGACTTACAAGACTGATGTCAGCCCTTTGAGCTACACCATACTATGAAACCAAAGTCCTGCATGCAAATACTACTTTTATAGTGACACAATTTTGCTGGTCTGAAACTTGAAAGTAGATGTTGGCAAGCAAACTCCCAAGCTCAGAAATCACGCTCAGAACCTCAAGATTCAGTCCTGACCTGCAAAGATTATCTCCAACTGTAAGGAATTAAAATATTTGTCATGTATTTTTCAAAACAAATTGGCCAAACTTCCCACACCCATTTGGGATTCAATGCCCCCTTTTAACACAGTTCATCCCACTCAGTGTGCAGTTGCAGCAGCCACTTCACCCATCCACAGATGAAACACAATTTTCCTATAAAAGTTCCAGAAATGTGCATGGAAAGGCAAACACTCTCTTGGTCCCACCAACCTGACCCAGTTGGCACTTGCAAGGTTTCTCCTTTATTTAGAAGTTCCTCCATTGCAGGGAGAGATGGGAAAAGACATTGGCATCCAGCCAGTCTTGCTCAATCCACTGAGCGCCCGTAGAGCTAAAGCAGAACCGGTCCATGGTGGCAGTTCTGGTGCTTTCTCCACACCTTCCTTCCCCTCCCACATTAGGGGGCGGGGAAGGATAATCCTTAGCAAAGACCCTCTCAGGAGCCCTTTGGTTGACTCAGAAACCATATGGAAAGGCTGCTTCAAGACATGGATTGTGGATGGTTGGATGGAAAGTCAAAGTTGTGTTTTGTTGTAAAGTCACTGGTTTGATTCATCATTTTTTGTTTTCCAGATTCTCCCTTACCATCAACCTGTCCCTGGTGGACTCCATCCTGGAATGTCTGTACATGTAGAAGGCAGAGTGCCCAAACACACCAAAGGGTAATGTTCCTTTGGTGGGCTCATAGGAAGGATATGATGCTATCTTACTCAAAATAATAGTAATAAGTTTATTATGGTATTAAGGGTAGTTTAGATCATCTAGATTCTGTGCCAAGACTAAATCCTTTCTTGATTCTTAGGGTAGTTCCACTTTCTGCTTCTTCCAACTCCAACTAAGCCATGAGGGCTAGGAACTTGATTCTTTTCTTCAAGCAAAACCCCAGCGTTCTACAGATTCTAGCTTCAGGGCAAAGGAGAAGGGGGAAGTGTGGACTATACTCTGAAATTCCTGCATCTCCCATTTAATTTTCCTCTTTTTTTATTCCCTCTCTCTTCCAGATTACCAGTAGTTTTCTACGTGAACCTTGCCACTAGTAACCGCAATGTGTTGGACATTCCCCTCCACTTCATCCCCACCTTTATTTATAATCACATTGGACTCAACACACTTCGGAATAACAGGTGGGGAAGGGAAGACAAACGCAAGATGGTCCTCCAAGAAAGAAAGGACTTTGAGACCATTTTCATTGTCAATGAAGAGGAATACCAGGTTGGTACATGTGACAGATGCTCTTTTGGGACTGCAGGTGCCTCTTTGTTTCCCCCTCCCTCCCGCCCTTCCAGAATTCACAATTTTTCTGGAATGAACTATGAATGTATTTAATACCAACTTTCCCAATTTTATGTCCTCCAGATAAGGTTTAAGTCAGTGGTTCTCAACCTTCCTAATGCCACGACCCTTTAATACAGTTCCTATGTTGTGGTGACCCTCAACTATAAAATAATAAAATCATTAGGAAACTCACGGGTCGGTTCTAACTTACCTCGCTTCCGGTTCGCTTACGCTTGTGCTGCGTGGCTGGGCCTTGTGGGCACGCATGCGCTTTGCGCACGCATGCGCAGTGCTGAATTTTAAAAAAAAATTGCAAAAAAAGCCAAAAACAAGATGGCGATGCATGCGCAGTGCCGGAAATTCGGCTTCTGCGCATGCTCAGAAGTTCCCATGGTACAGATTTTTTTTTTTGCAGTAGTCTATTTGCATGGGGGTGGACCCGCCTGGAGAGAGATAGAGGAGTGGTGTCTCGGTTCCTAAGACCATCAGAAACATGTGTTTTCCAATGGTCTTAGGTGATCCCTGTGAAAGGGTCATTCGATCCCCAAAGGGGTCGTGACCCACAGGTTGAGAACCGCTGGTTTAAGTGATATAAGGAAGGTAGTCCTTATTTAACAACAACTGGGACCAATAACTTAATCATTAAATGATGGAGTTCCTAAAAGAAATCACTACTGCGTTTCTGATTGCTTTATTTTACTTTATAGTCTTGTGAAGGCTGTAAATGCTAGGATTGGTCTCAAAGTTTCTATTTCATCACTTCCTAATTGCAAAAAGTCACTAAATGAGGACTACCTGTAACTAAAGGGAAAACATTTTGGTGAAGGGGAAGAAAATTGGTATCAGTAAAATAGCAATAGCAACAGCACTTATGTAGCACTTCACAGTGCTTTCCAGCCCCCTCTAAGCGATTTACAGAGTTGGCCTCTTTCCCCCAACAATCTGGGTCCTCGTTTTACTGAGCTCGGAAGGATGGAAGGCTAAATCCAACCTTGAGCCGGTAAGGATCGAACTCCTGGGTTAAGCAATGAGTTAGCCTGCCGTACTGCAGTCTAACCACTGCGCCACCACGGCCTCTCTTTTTACATGTTCAGATTTTGATCTATTTGATCCTCTCTATGCCCATCCAGCTCAGCTTTGGGGTAGGTTTTTCCTGCAAAGAAAATGGATGATCCCAAGTGAGACTTGATCCCTTTGGCATTTCCCTCTGACAGGTCCTGGTGAATGGGAAGTTCTTCTGTACCTATAAGCACAGAATTCCACCACAAAGAGTGCGGGACATCAATGTCGGTGGAAATCTGCAGCTGCATTCTCTGATTGTGATGGGGAACTTGGTAAGTGTTTGCTATTGACAAGTCAACAAACTCCTTGGTCTCTGTTTGGGCATTGATTCTGGGCTGGTTCAACCCTCAAGATTTTCTTTCTCCCCTCCAGTAACTCTTTTCATACACCATTCTTCATCCCTAAGAATTGTTGCCCCTCTGGGTCACCAGTTGTCTTGGCTTACAGACTTTGCATGATACCAAAAATAACTGTCAGAGGGAGATTCTAGGACCAGCAAATGGGCAGAGAATAAGTTTACCCCAGACCAAGCTCCTGCTCTCTTCCTTGCAGATGTCCACAAAGTGGTGTTTCTCAACTTGGCAATTTGAAGATGTGGGGCCTCGACTGAACTCCCTGAAGTTGAGCAGGGAGTTGAGGCCCCACATTAGCAGACACTAGCACATCCTGGTTAACAAATGCAAATGCCAGGAAGTGTGCAATGACTGCACACGGCAACCTGTCTCTTCAGTCAGAAGCCGTCTGTTGCATGTATTCCCTCTCAGACATGAGATGATAACCTTTTGTCAAACATCCACAAAAGATGGTTGGGCCAAGGCCATGGTATAATGTTTGGCTTGGTCAAATACCTTTCCAGATTTTTCCACAACAAAGGTGACAATCCCTAATTGTGTCCTAAGAGTCAACTTAAGGTCAGTTGCTTTGTTATGGTACAAGCTTTAGCAGCCACATACACAAACTCATCAGTTGTAGGATTCATTTTTTTTGCTACCGGTTCTGTGGGCGTGGCTTGGTGGGCGTGGCAGGGGAAGGATACTCCAAAATCCCCATTTCCTCCTGATCAGCTGGGACTCGGGAGGCAGAGAATAGATGGGGACGGGGCCAGTCAGAGGTGGCATTTACCGGTTCTCCGAACTACTCAAAATTTCCGCTACCGGTTCTCCAGAACTGGTCAGAAGCTGCTGAAACCGACCTCTGAAACACATGTACACACATATACTAAGTTTCTTCAGAATTATCAGTTTATCATATGGGTAAACAATTTACAGTGAAAAAAGGAATGTAAATGAAGTGAAGGCTTCCCTGTAAAGTTTGCTTTGTGAATGGGAGTATGCCGAAGAATCATCCAGAATCAATCTAAGGTTTCAAAGCTGGGTCAGAATTGTCAGCCAGTTCAAAAATCAAAAGACCAAGAAGCAGAATCCATACATAAATGTCACAGGAGCCAGACGTCAGCAAAGGGAACAGAGGCAGAATATGTCTCTTATATAGACTTCAGTCAATTATCACTCATTAGAAGGTGTACTTCTTTGCTTGGTGAGTAGCCTGATAGACTTTCTCTGTTCTGCTCTCTTTTCTACAAACCTAGTATGGTGCCTGGGAAACCTTACATCATCCTGTGCCAGCAAGTCCAGTGGCTCAAGTGGTGCCTGTGACTCCTCAGCCTCATGTGATGTCTGCCTTGGTCCTTCCTGAGGCTGATAATTCCACAGGCTCAGCTGGAGAAACTCCGACTCAGAATCTGAGTCCAGAGCCTGGGCCATGACTTTGCTGTTCTTTCTTTCTGCCTCTGCAGCACAATAGAATTTCTGATTGAGCACCACACGGTTAACATAATAAACTTAATCTGCTTCCTCCATTCACATAGCTAAGTGATTTGCAACAGGCTAAGCTACTTCTGATAAACCAATCCAGGTTAAAACTAACTGAGTTGAAGAAGTAGTGCAAAGGCACCCACAAAGGCTTCAACTACCCAGGGTGAATGTGCCACATACTCTGCCACTATTGTCTTTCTATCCATTAGGGCAGCGATGGTGAACCTATGGCACGCGTGCCACAGGTGGCACACAGAGCCCTCTCTGCGGGCACACGAGCCATCGCCCCAGCTCAGCTCTGCCATGCGTGCGTGCGTGCATGCCTCCCACGACCAGCTGGTTTTTGGATCTCTGCCACACATGCGCAGGGGGCAGGAGGCATGCGGGAGATGCACGTGCACGCACGGGGGGCACACAGGGGGGTCTCATGTGCATGCATTGGGGGCAGGGCACATGGGGGGGTCATGCGTGCATTGCATTATGGGTGTGCGTGCATGCACATGCGCTTTCAGCACTCAGCACTGAAAAGGTTAGCCATCATTGCTTTAGGGCATGATGCTGAACCCTGGATATGGGACGTCACAAAATCTTCCTGTAAATACTCAAAAGGAGAAAAAGGGGGGGATAGCTGGAAGAACACCCAGGGCTAGGGATTTTTGGAGAAAAACATGGAATTTTTAACAGTCTCTTTGAATTTCTTTCCCATCAGATAATGACAGGTCCTGCAATCTACTACCCAGTAAGTACCAAGAGACTTCCTAACCCAGCCTGTCTCTCCTTATTTTAGCCTGGATTTGTGGGATGGAACAGAAACCAGGAGGTGGCGAGTTTGCCTGAGTGTATTCATGTAGAATTCAAGGAGGTTACTGTTTTCTAGTGTTTAGCTTAGATCACAGTTGTGGGAAACAATGAGGCTAGAATTTGGAAATTCTGGAGATTCAATAATCTGTCAAAAGCATGATTGGTTTGGTTCACAAGCTTCTAAAATCACATAGAAGGGGGGAAAGGAACAGTGAATGGAATATTTAAAGGAGAATTAGCTTCTCTAAGGAGGGGATTAATATTAGACCCTTTCCGTCATGTCAAAAGGTACCCACTCCCCATGACTCAGAAAATTTCTAGTTAAACAAAAGAAATTGGATTGGAAGACGGTTGTTGGGCCAATGTTGGGCAGAATAGAACGAAAGACCTATGGATTGCACCAAGAAAGCAGCTCTTAGAACCAAAGTCTATGATTTCATCTATAAACTCAGTCTTTTGTGATTACGTAAATCAGGGACTTTCACAGCATGTGATTTTAAAAAATGAAGCATGGCAACACAACAGCCATGCCAACACTGTCACAACCTCAACTATTTCTTTTTGTTCATTGCACATAAACAATAGAGTGGGCTTTGAAGGTCCAGTCTGCCATCTTGACTATTTTGATCATACCCAGTGGAAAGCCCTGCTAAGCAAGCAAACCGCTTGAACCCAGCCAATGCCTTACTTGCCTGGCTAAACAAAGAGATGCTTGTCAGGGAATGCAGGAAAAATCCATCCAAGACAAGATCCCATAAGCTGACTTCTGCCCATGTTGTGGGCCTCCCTCTTGGCACCCCAAGACTTACTGTACTTACACCCCAATATCTACCTTAAGCTGAGCTAGCAGAGACAAGTGCCATACATCGGAGGAGGACATTAAATGTAACCGGTATTCTTGTCTATTTCAGCCGGTGCCCTACACATACAACATCTCTGAAGGTCTGGGAGCCAACAAGACCATCACAGTGCGAGGGTCTATTCTGAAGAACGCTAAAAGGTCTCGTCTCTTTTTTTGCATGCATTTTGTGATTCAGGCAAAGGAATGGATCTGAACCATTGCGCTCACTGTCCTTCTACAGTTGGTGCCACAGGCCCCACCATGCTGGTTTTTCCCTGACGTCACACATTTCAGCCCAAGTTGCTCCCTGCCTGCAAGTTGGCTGCCAGGACTCCAGTTTGGCTTTGGCACAGCAAAAGTGTTAGGGCCTATCCCAGTTCCTCTCCTTTTTCTGATTCTCCCATCTCCCCTGAATGTCTGCATGCTGAGCCCAGGGAACAAGGAGGTTGAGGGGAGTGGATGCTCAACTCCACATAGTCTGAGGAATTCATTACAACAAGAAGAAGCAAGGGCTGTTAGCAGGGTTTTATTTTATTATTTTATTTTTATATGTTCATCAAACAAAAATTACAAATTTGAACAAACAAAATAAGAAAATTAAAATGTGACAGGGACAATAGGCATGTTAGTGCACTTATGCACACCCCCTTAGGAACCTCTTAAATACGGAGTGTGGTCCACAGAAGCTGTTAGAATTATATCTATGAAAGTTAATGGCTGAGACAACTGAATCAGGTAAAATATTCCAGATTTTGACAACTCTGTTACAAAAATTAAATGTTTTACAATTGAGTTTAGAACAGTTTACATGAAAGCTATTGTTTGCATACATTACGTTACAATTAAAGCTACAGAAGTCCATTTACAGGTAAAGCACTATTATATACAATTTACAATTACTACGTACTATGCCATACCTAAGTCTGACTGCAAGGGTCGCAGTTCTAAAATATCAAAGCCAAGAATTCAGAGCCTAGTTGTAGCATAAGGTATTCTATTATGGGCAGAAGAATGCCAGAGTTTTCTTGCAAAGTACTTCTGAACTTGTTCAATTGTATTAATGTCCAATGTTGCTAAGATTCCAGACAGTTGAACAGTATTCTAGAATTGGCCTAATGTATGTTTTGTAAGCTCTAATGAGCAAACCAAAGTGTGGAATCTGAAACTTCATGAAGGCATCGATAAGTTGAAAAATTTGGGGAACTTTGGTTTAGGAGGTGCCTTTAAAGAATGATTGGGACCCAAACAGTCATTAAACAGGGATCAGCTGTTCTTCATCAGAAGAATGGCATTCACTGCTAAACTGAAGCTTAATATGTATTTTTAATGTCTTTGTTTGATTTATAGAGTTGGCTTGATTGTGGCAGGATATACAGTAAATGCAAAGAGTAAATACCAAAAATATTGTAAATACCAAAAATGCTAAATAGAACGTACACATTTAGCAGCAGTCTACCAATAAATATTAGCAAAAGAAACAACTGCCTTTTTTTCCTTTGGCCTTCATCCATGGAAGCATTTGACAGGCTGCTATTGGATTAAGAGGCAAGAGGGAATCCTATTTCCTTTTAATTATTCTAAAAGCCTAGTCAGTGATGCCTGCTTTTTCTCTCTTTCCAAGGTTTGAAATCAAGTTTATGGCTGACCAGGATATTGCTCTGTCCATTATTACACACATGGAAAAGAGAATTGTGGTGTGCAACAGTTTTCTAAAAGGCCAGTGGGGACCTAAGGAACGCAACCTGCTCTTTAAACTTTTCCAACCTGGGAAGTATTTTGAGGTGAGTTGGCTGATTCCAGTATGGAGGGGTGTTGGCAGGGAGGGGGTCCAAAAAGTTAATATGGCAGCCACAGATATGCAATTCATATATCACCCCTATTTCACCTGGCTTATGTGGATACCCTGGCCTGGATTCCAGCAAAGAGCTTAGCTGGTTGGCCAACAAGAAGGCAGGCAAGCAGACAGACAGACAGTGGGCAGTGGAGAGAAGATCCATCTGGTGCATTTCGGAGATGTAAGATTCCATCTGCCATAATTCCCAACTAGCTTTGAGTTGAAATCTGAACCTCTAAAAAGTTGGTGGGATTAATGCACCTCTAATGGAGAAGAGTGGAAATGTGTCTCCAGAAAGGCATTCAGAATCCCGTTTTTAACTCTCTCCTGGAAAATTGTCTTTATATTGCCCAGTGGTGGGTGGGTGAGAAAACAGGATGGACGTTGAAAGCACCCCAGTCAAAGCCCCTCAGCCCCCAGCCCCTTATGTACTGTGAATGCTTTTTGGTTTTGATGCAAGCTGAGAATTGTGTGCACTGTACACCCTCCTAACTGGAGTATCAAAGGTGCATCAAAGATGTTCGATTTGGCCACACTAAAATCCTTCCTCTATTCCCAGCTCTCAATCCATGGTGAACACGACAAGTTCAAGGTTTATGCCAACGGCCAGCCCTTCTTCAACTACACCCATCGTTATGTCCCAATTGAGAACATCCGCAATATCAAGATCTCAGGAGATGTGACTCTTTCCTACATCAAGTACTAAGCAATGGGGGAGGGGTCAGTAGCAGCACAGACCCCCTCCTCTCTCTCTACTGGTACACTTGGAAAGAGAGAAAAAGCAGGTATCACTGATTAGGCCTTTGGAATAACTAAAAGGAAATCTGATTCTTTCTTGCTTCTTAATCCAATAGAATCTTGTTGAATTTGAGTAGTCTACAAGCTTCAGTAACTCAATCAATTAATTAATCAGTCACTCAGGAAAAATTAATAATAATGTTGATGATAATGATAATAAACACATCAGCATGTTCAATAAAGTATCTTGATCAAGCAATGCAACAGGCTTACTTCTCTGCCTTCAAAATTGGATTTGTCAATCATACAAAACATTTTATTTTCAAATTTGTGCCCTCTAGATGTGTGGGAACAATGTTTCTCAAACTTGGAAAATTTAAGATGTGTGGATTTCAACCATCAGATATCCCCTCCCTTTATTGGATCCTGATCCAATTTATGGCTTTGTCTAATCTACCAATTGCAGGAACTTTTCAAAGGTGCCAACAAATTCTCTACTACATGGGTGGGTTCTAACTTACCTCGTTTCCGGTTCACTTCCTACTGCACCGCGTGGCATGCACGCATGCGCAGTGGCAAAAAATCCAAATTTTTTTTTAAAAAGCCAAAAGCAAGATGGCAACACATGCACAGTGCCGGAAACTTGGCTTCTGCGCATGCGCAGGAAAAACCCCCCCAGAAAAAATCCCCCCCCAAATAAATCCCCCAAAAAAGATTGTGGTGCCCACAGACTGGCACTGACCAAACCAGTTCTGTGACGTCATCGTGACGTCACCAGCGGTTTGCTAGCAGTTCAGGCGAACCCGTCCAAACCCACCTCTGCTCTACTACCCCAAAGCCTAGAACAGTGATGGCGAACCTATGGCATGGGTGCCACAGGTGGCACGCGGAGCCATATCTGCCGGCACGTGAGCCGTTGCCCTAACTCAGCTCCAGTGCGCATGTGCGTGCCCGCCAGTTGATTTTTGGCTCGCATGGAAGCTCTGGGAGGGCGATTTCGGCCTCCGGAGGGCCTCCAGGGTGGCAGGGGGGAGCGTTTTTGCCCTCCCCAAGCTCCAAGAAAGCCTCTGGAGCCTGGGGAGGGTGAAAAATGGGCCCACCGGGCTCACTGGAAGTCGGGAAATGGGGGAGTGGGGGGGTCGCACACGCATGTGCAGGAGGGTGGAGCAAGTGAGGGGCTTTGAATTATGGGTGTGGGCACGCATGCACATGCAATAGTGCGCACACGCCCTATTTCGGTACCCGAGGAAAAAAAGGTTCGCCATCACTGGCCTAGAATGCCCATAACCGGATCAGTTAAAGACCAAGCAGCTTCATTCACACAGCTTGTTTTAACTTTGGTTAGCTTGTGGGGGAGCTTAGAGTGAACTCAACCCATGTGACAAATTTACCATTCATTCCCCCAAACATGAGAATTCAGTAGCCTATTAAATGTGTTGTGAGGACTCAACCCAAGTAGTTGATCCAATCAAAGGAGTTATTTTGAAAATCAACTATTTTTCTTTGCTTAAGAATGAGGCCTTCCAGTGTCACCCAAGAACTCACATCCCAGCCCCACAGGCAGTCCGATTGTACAGCATGCACTACATGAGAAAAAAATTGAGGTGACTAGTGATACACAGTGTTTCTAGTTCTCTTGAGGACAAAAAATGTGTTTACTTCTAGAAAAATTCAGCAGTTCAAACACCTCTGTAGGCCAATATTATTGGTTGGGGCTTGCAAATATGGCTTCAAATTGCTGGGAAGAATCTACAGAAGTCTCATGGAGCCTGAGACACCAAAGAGGGTTAATTGATCAGAATTACCATCAGCAGTTTCTATAATCTGCCAAGGCTAACTAAAATTGTTATGCTTATATGATTTTGCAATTCCCAAATAATCCATTATGTTTAGCACAATGACTCCAAAACTCCATGTAGCCTAATTGTATGACTGGGCTTTGCTAAGTTGGTTTTAACCTTTTGGCTACAACTCAGTTTGAGCAAAGAAGTAGATAAATCGAGTTCAATTGCGGACTGATTTTAATTGAACAGGAATCTGATGCTGTCCAAATCTCTATCCCTTGTTCAGTCTGTCCTAGAATTTTCCAGTTGGTTTTTCTGTGACTGAATTCTTGGCAGCTCCCAACCTGTCAGATAAGTCTCAGAGATTTTCTGGGACTCACATCAAAAACTCTTTATCTATCAAGAAAATTGGTAGGGGTCTTGCATATGGCTAAAGTAAGGGTCTCTCTATGAGTGCAATTCAAGGTGCTGGTTGTCACCTATAAAACACTTATGTTGTATGGCCTGCTTATTTGTGGGACTGACTGTCCTCAACTGTTAGAGTTTGTCTAAGGGATGTTGAGACAGAGTGGGTGTGCTCCAAGTCCCCTCAATTATACAAAACCATCTTGTCAACTGAGAAAGAATGACTTCTCTGTCATTGTCCTTGCCCTCTGGAACAACATCCTGCAGAGATACATACTGTACGATGCCCACTGTCAGGCCTGGAAGCCATATTTTACCTTTTGTATTCAGGCCTGCCACAATTTCTACTGTGGGAAAATGGGAGGGGGATTATATGGAGTAAGTGATATGTAGTAGTCTAAACAACATTCTTTCCAGAAAGTCAAGGCTGTTGTACCCTGCAGCTGCAATGAAGTGACTGGGAGACATTTTCAGTTTTGGATGGTGCTGATTGGATCGTGTGATGGACATGTGGGTGCTGGGCAGGGACTTGAACTTTCTTTTGGGTGGAGAAAACCCGGAAGCTTTCAGATTCGGGTTTTCCCAGATGTGCCAATATGACATCTCTAATAAAATGGAGCTTTAAGGAAATCCATAAGCCTTGGAGTCTTATTGGGTTGGGGGTGTTACTTGGAACCCTGACACCCACTTTACTGGCATTAGTGTATCTGTGGAGACACAGCCATGTTTTTATTATTATTGTCATGACTGGTTTCATGTTTTTAGCTTTTAAATTGTACATTTGGATATTGTTAAGTGACCCAGAGATTTTTGGAGTGGGAGACCATAAGACCTTTCAATAATACCCTATACATACTGTATGTGATTAAACTAGGAATTTTATGCTGTCAAATAAACCCAAATATTTCGGTTTGGCTTATCCACTGATAGACTTCTCTCCAAGTACATATGGTAAGGGACCTTGGAGGTCTTCTACTCCAACCACGTGCCCATGGTAGGAGATCCTATACCATTCCGGACAAATGGCTGTCTAGTCTCTTCTTCTGAATTACATGGAGGTATGGAATATGGGGTTGAAAGGGGGTTGGTGTTCCTGATAACAATTATGTGGGTGCTTTGGGCATTGATGGGATTGGATTTTCTGTAAAGAGATGACACGGGTGAAAGCAGGTTAAGTACCATGAATAAACTTGTCACCTCCAAAGTACAGGTAATCTCGACTTACGACTACAATTGAGCCCAACATTTATGTTGTTAAGTGAGACATTTGATAAGTGAGTTTTGCCCATTTTACAACCTTTCTTGCCTCAGTTGTTAAGTGAATCACTGCGGTTGATAAGTTACTAACCTGTTTGTTAAGTGAATTTGGCTTCCCCATTGTTTTTGCTTGTCAGAAGGGCAGAAAAGGGGATCACGTGACCCCGGAACATGCAACGGTCATAAATATGAACCAGTTGCCAAGCATCTGAATTTTGGTCACATGAACATGGGGATGCTGCAAAGGTCATAACTGCAAAAAAGGGTCCTAAGTCACTTTTTTCAGTGCCGTTGTAACTTTCAACTGTCACTAAATGAACTGTTGTAGGTCTACCTGTACCGGTAATACATTTTAAAGAAATGCAACAAGACCTGAAATCTGCTGTTTTCCTCCTGTTTATCCAGGATTATTTGTTTTTGCCACATCTCTGTGCAAATTTTGTTACTTTCTCCGATTCTGGTTTAGTGCCATTTTGGAACTGTTTGTGCTCTGTTGTCTAAGATTACAGCAGGTACAATCACATCATGGGACTTGTGGGGCCACTCATTCTTTATCTTTATGGTCTTGTCAGTATTAGATACTTTTTTTGTGTGGCTTCCTTGTATTTCATAAAGCCAATCAATTAAGCCAACACACTGTTTTCCCTCAAGGGGACTTTTGCTGCTTTTGGAAGTCTTTCAGAAGGGATTAACTTCTTGTTTGGAAAAAGTGAGTTAAGCCCTGATAAAGGATTATAAAAAGACATCTGATGGAAAGAGCATCGTGATTACATGAAGCCATTTGGAGAAGGTCAATGAATCAAAATATCAGGGTTTTGGCACCAGAAACAAAGCACAAATAGGGAGCTATGAACTGCCTCTCCTTTTAGAAGAAATATTCCTCAAGAGGAGCCTAGATTAGACTTGGTCCTCACAGGGAACAGAATGAGGTGGAATGGAAGAATGACAGAAAGATACGTTACCTGTATGAATTTAGAACTTCACAGAGAGCAGAGATATAAGCTCTGCTTTTTAGATTCAATTTGAGCATGGAGGATGGAATAATCGTGTATGATGCAAGGGAAGCTTATCATTTCCTTGTAAATCAAGTAACAATAGAGTCATTGGGTTTGGGCAATGAGGCTTAAGGATTAAGATATTAAAATGTGGCAGAGGAGCTGGATAAAGTCACTTAGAAGAACAGCAAGGGCCAGAAGAGCTGAAGAGCAACCAAGGAGATGCATCTCCTTTTAATCTTCGCTTTGACTTTTACTCTTTCTGCACAGCAGGTGAGACTGAATTTGGTGGGTTTCAATAGCCTTTCAGCTGGGGTGCCTGAAGATGAAATTAGCATTTTGTTGAGCTCTTCTTCCTTCTTTAATACATTTCTTCATGAATGGATTGAAAAATCAGGCAGAGGGCTTTGAGTACTCGGTCTTTTAATGATCGGGAATTCAACTCTATCAGTGGTTCTGGATTCAGGTTTTGCATCCTGTTCTCTGCATTAGCTTTCTCGGTGTTCACCTTAGCCTGAGAGTCAGAGATAACCTTCTGTTGGACCTACTGAGTTGGACCAATATAAAATGCTGAAAGTTTCTTTGGTTGGAAAGTTATAAGTTAACTGTGCACGGTATAAGAAGAGTTTAAGATGAATAAAAATAAGGGACAGAGCAAAATTCACAGGTTCATTGGCACCTAAGCTGCATATTGTGTGTGGTTTATATTACCTGAAAATGTCTAAGGAAGCTTAATGTTTGATATTTAATTGACATATGGTATCAAGGCTTATTTGTGGTTGGGTGAATGTGGAAGAATATTGAAAAGAGAAAGGAAAGATAAAAAGGTCTCAGAACTTTATTAATTCAAGTTTGGGGGTTTGGCCCACTTTTAGTTTAAAAAAAGTGTTTTCTATGTGGAGAAATGCAGTCATTCATATGTGTTCTATTTAGTGATGGAACCGTTGGAGAAGTCATATATGTTATCATGTAAGGATCAGACTGATACCCTTCATTTCCCTTGTAGGAAAGCGGCAATGAAATGATGAAAAAAGTTATGGTAAGTAGTTCTTCATTCATCTTGTGCTCTTTCCTTGGGTAATATCAGTCCACTCTCTGGGTGGTTTACAATGTCAGTATATTGTCAACCCTCAACAATCTGGGTCCTCATTTTACCGACCTTGGATGGATTGAAGGCTGAATCAATCTCGAGTCCCATCTGCATTGAACTCCAGGCTGTGGGCAGAGTTTACCTGCAATCCTGCATTCTAATCACTGAGCCACCAGGGCTCTATCATTAAACTATGGATTCTTAATTCCACCTACCCTCATAAAACATCAATTCATATACGCTGCCATGAATTTCAGCTCTTTCACTTTTAAATTAAGCTTACCCTTCGCTTCCCTGCTTCATTGATCAATTCCACTCCAGAAAAGTACCATAAAGGGAGTCACAAACTACAAGGAAAACTGCACCTTTCTCCCTATTCCGGCATGTCCCCAAAACCCCCTTCCTTACAGGTAGGCAGACGGCTCCCCCGTGGACTCCTGGTGAATGTGAATGAATCTGAAGAAGGAAGGAATTCATTGTTATCATGTATGATGTGGCACAGATGGCATGGTTGGAGAGTCATATATGTTTTCATGTGATAAAACCTTTGTTTCCATTGCAGAATGCAATTGGTGAGGAGGGTCGAGAACAAGTAATCGTAAGTAGTTCTTTGACCATCTTTTCCTCTCCTTTGGGGATTACACACACACACACACACACACACACACAACCTTGTCTCAAAATATAACAGTTTATATTACCAGGTTATAAATTTATGAGGATGGTTGTCTTTTTTTATGATTAAATCTTTGATACTCATTCTTAAAAAAATATTGCATATGTCCATCTACCTCCAAAGTTTGGGGAGTAGGTGGAGGTCTTTTGAGTTCTTAAATAAGGTCCGTGGGTGCCGCCATCTTGTTTTTGGCTTTTGCGCATGCGCAGAAGATGAGTTTTTGGCACTGCACATGCACGCACAGCCACACGGTGCGCAATGCACGTGCAACCATGCGGCGCGGGAGGAAGCGAACCGGCGGCAAGGTAAGTTAGAACCCACCCCTGATATATTTCATCTCTGAATTTACTTGGAGGAGGAAGAGGCAAAGAGGTAGGAAGAGGGGGGGGCTACGTGAAGCAGAATTAAAGAAACAGCATTCTATCATAAGGATGTCTTATGTGTACAGGTGTTCAGTATAACTAATGTGAATCTAGATTCGAGTACAAAATATGGACATGTAGAGACATATTGTTGAAAGAGTGTTGTCCCCAACTGCCATGTCTGTTCAAGCTCCTCTTTTCTAAGCAATCATCTTATATGCTGATGAATAAGGTACAAGCATTACTCCTCAAGTTTCTCAATCCATACTATACTTCCATGAAGGTGTGAAAGAACATTGACAAGAGAAAGAAAAGGAAAAAAAGCCTTCAAACACTGTTAATTTGTTCTTTGGTCTTGCCACTCCCAGTTTTTATAAGAAATGTCCATTTCTTAATTGGAGGTAATGGCCAAATCCAGACTGTGCCTCGGCACGCTGTCTTCGATAAGCAACTAAGAAGATTGTTTAAAGACAATTTATAGATTACTATGATAAAGAGGGGTCTCTCTATGAAAGTGGAGAGAGAACCTGGGAAAATGGCTTACATTTACTTTTATAGTTAGCACAATAAGGAATTTCAAAGTTGATTGGGTTAGAAACAATAATCTGTCCTGTCCAGAAAGAAACATTTGCAAGGGAAAAACCTCAAATAGGTATGGATAAGATACATTTGCAATGCTTCCCCACCCTGGGCTTGAATACTTGCTTTGTTCATGGAGGCTTGGGAACAGCTGGAAACTACAATGGTTTATCTACAATGCATTGAGTACTCTTGCCAGTCCTAGTTTCTAAAAGG
Source organism: Diadophis punctatus similis (assembly GCA_023053685.1). NCBI lineage: Eukaryota > Metazoa > Chordata > Lepidosauria > Squamata > Dipsadidae > Diadophis > Diadophis punctatus. The sequence goes on from JALIGW010000022.1 coordinate 2,409,317, forward strand.
GAGGTTTTTTACATTCTTTTTGAAGGTTAAGGCTTATGACAAATTATTAGCAATACATTTGATGAAAGCAATAGCAATAGCACTTAGACTTATATACCGCTTCATAGTGCTTTACAGCCCTCTCTAAGCGGTTTACAGAGTTCAGCATATTGCCCCCAACAATCTGGGTCCTCATTTTATCCACCTCGGAAGGATGGAAGGCTGAGTCAACCTTGAGCCAGTGAGATTTGAACAGCTGCAGTGCTGCATTTAACCACTGCGCCACCTCGGCTCTTTAAGCAAATTTAAACTATGCAAGAAGTCCCATGTTCGTTGGCCAGTGCAACTGTTCTACAAAATTTCAAATATTACGAAGTCCATTTCACATGGCCCACAGAGGGAAGCAGCAATTCATGTAAATGGTGTCTAAGATGGTAGTGAGGGCAGGGATAGAGAGGTCCTTGGGGGTCTTCAGTTAGAATAGAATTTAATATGCTTCTTTCCTTTGTAGAGTTCTTTGAATGAAAACGATCTAACGAAATTAATGGTAAGTAGCTCTTTCTTCACCTTCTTTTTTTTTTTGAATAATAGACTTCCTGCCTGCAATGAAGCATCCCTGTGTTATAACAACCAAAAAATTATAAGGAAGCCTAAATCTTTGTCTGGGTTACTTAGTCTACACTTTCAGTGTTCTACAAATTTCATGCAACCTTCCTATATTGGCTACATTTCTGGAATTTGCATAATGTAGTAAATACTAAGGTGATCAAATAGTCTGAATTTCCACAATACAATAACCCAACCCCCAAATTAACCAAAATGAAAATTATCATGTTTAGGAAGTTATGCTAATGCAGTCGCTATCTTACTCCCTCGTCCCAGGGATCTTACACAGGTAGCCCTTTATATGACTTCAGTGAAGCCTGCCAATCACCGGAGTCAGTCATGACAGTCATAAATCAGGTCACCCACATGACTGACCCAATTTTAGTGGTGGTTAAGAAACCCTGCCATCATTGAAGTCTGGCTGGTTTTTGCTGAAAATCAGAATGCAGTTTTCAGCAAAACTTGTAAAATGCAGTCAGGTACCCATACAGGGCTACAAACGGCCATAAATGTGGGCCCATTGCCAAGTGCCTGGCATGTAGGGATGTGACAGCAGGAGAGAGGGGCCCAGCTATTGGAACTTTGGAACTGGTTGTAAGTACTCTCTGGGAGGTTGCTCATAACTTCTCACAGTGTCGCAAAGCAGCCAGTCATAAGTGGAGGACTATAAATATGGACTGTAGAGATTTAATGCCAGGTGGCCAAACAGCTTGAATTCCAAATACCCCTTCTGTTAATGGACCTCTTTTGTCAGGAAGCAGCTTTTCTTTTGAGACGGAAATTCAATCCAAGCATAATTCCACTGGATTCTCTGGGCAGGGTTTGGTTGTGTGAAAGTGGAATATTGAACAGAAAATGAAACAAAATGTTTCAGAACATTGTGTGCCTTTTTCACTCAATCAGAATCTGTTCTGAGAACAAATGCTTGTATCTCATCTGCAGAACGAAGCATTTCGCGCATATGATATCAAAGACGGTAGTAATGGCAGAGTATTTCTTTCGTTCAAAGATGTATATAGCTGCCCATCTTATAGAGCATGACCTGGGTTAGAGAAGTCATCTGTGAGGTCATGTCAGAATAGAAGACATGCCTTTTGTTTTCTTTGCAGGATTGTGTAGAAAGTGTGTGTGAAACGACTGATTTCACGGTAAGTACCTCTTTGTTCACCCTCTGTTCTTTCCTTATGAAATATTCTCCTTGCCTGTGATCAAATCTCCCTATTGCCATTCCCCCCAGTTTCAGGAAAGGAGGCACGGCTGAAATCTTGATAAAGCAGCTTGAGGCTCCGCTTTACCCTATAAAATGCACCCACCACCTGCACTGCTGTAAAGCAGGGTGCCCTAAAATAGCAATAGCCCTTAGACTTATATGCCGCTTCACAGTGCTTTACAGTCCTCTCTAAGCGGTTTTACAGAGTCAGCATCTTGCCCCCAACAATCTGGGTCCTCATGAGGAAGGGTTGATGGGATTATACGTTATTGTTGTTACTTAAAGTACAGTTAGTCGTTGGATTACGACAGGAATTGTGTTGCTGAGCAACACAAAAATAAAGCATATGGTCACCTGATCATGTCACTTAGCAAAATTCCGACTGAGATCGGCATATGTGGGCCTGATTGGGGTACATTGCAGGGGTGATACAGAAATATAATTTTATGTCATTTTATTCTATTTTACATATTTGTGTATTAATTTATTGTATGTTATCCTACTCTTATTTTAAATTTTGTATAGGATTTTATTGATAATACATGTTCGAACCTTGTATGTTGATATGGCCTATAGGCTAATCAACCAATCAATAATATATAATATATAACTTAGCAAAATCTGTTCCAGAAATTCTGGTTGTGGTCCTTGTGTAATGATAGATCATTGACGGAGTGAGAATAAATCTCAGAGGCGAAATAGATCGTTCTCCCGGAATTCAGACATTAGAAATAAAGCCGGAGTTTAAAAGTCTAATTAAAATATTTATTTCGGTACAAAAACAATAAAATCTCATTTGTTTACATCTCTGCTATAAAATGCGACTTCCTCAGTCGGAAGCCAGAAGAAGAAGGATAGAATGGAGTTTCAGGAATGCACACATGCGTACAAGAACATATCAATCACGTGCTCAGGAATCAACCATTATATTAGATAGGGATGCAGCTCCCTGCATATACATACAACAGACAATAATCACACCGTGACAATCATTAAGCTCTGGGTAAGTTGAACGGGTGAGAGAGCGAGTCAAGTGTAGTTCCAGATTGATTTTCTTGTCCTTAAAAAGGAATAATGAAAGTTTTGGACGGGCTTTCAAATTTCTGCTACTAAATCCAACAACACAGTGGCATTCCTGGAATCCCAGCCATGGCTTTCCTTGACCTTGCCTACCTCAAAGGGTTGGTGTGGCTTTATGTACTGTAGGAAGTTAGCACCTACCCCCCTCCTAGAGGAATGAAATATTTTAAGAAATATTAAAAAGGCAGAATATTATATTTCCCTGGATGAGAAAATGGAGAAACATGCTTTTAGGCAGGAAACAGACTCATTCCTAGTAGCCCCCACCTTTGTCAACGGGCATGAGTGTCAGCTCACTCATTCCCCCCACCTTTGTCAGTGGGCAGTCTATTCTACATAACAAGCATCTACAGGAAGAACTATAATAGGAATCCCAAAGCCATCTCACCTAAGAAGATTACATCAGCCAAGTCTCGTGAGACACAGACAAAAGCCTACAAAGTTAGCTAAGACCCCAGCCCCCTGGGCATCTGACAGCCAATGGGATACATTTCTTACACAGGAACAGGGAACTCTTAAGGTGGGGCCCAACAGAGGGTATAAAACTCAGGCACTCTCAGCTTCTCACCCCTTCTCTTCTTCAACATCTTCGAGGCATGTGATCCCCCTTTTCCCCAGGACCTCAAACCATGTGGTCCTGCTGTCCACCATTAAACCATCTTTCCAAACAGCCTCCATGCTTCCAGTGTCTTTCCCCCCACTTGGAACCGAACCCAGAAAGGACATTTCTTACAACAGTACCTTCTCTGGTGATGTGAGACCATTCACATCAATATCCTCTGTGGCCCTCAAGGGCTCACCAGTTTATTTTAATGGACTGCAGGGGCCCAGGTAAGGCCTACACGTACCATGCACTGGAACCACATGGTTATGAAGAAATTCATAGAAGAGGTTAATGGTTTTTCTCCTTTGTTGTAGGACCTCATGGAGAAGATGTTAAATGTTCTTAAGGAGATATTACATGGTGATAAACTGATATATAAATTGATGGTAAGTAGACACACACTTAAGTTCTCTCATTTCTTCTATATCTTCTATGTTACCCTTCTTAGATATAACCTGATCAGCCCTCTTGAGCCTCACTCCCACCAAAGGATCTCCAGACATTTTGGGGCATGCATAAGCGTACCAACATGCATACCGTCCCTGTCCTACTGTCCCCTATTTATTCATATCCATTTCCTGTACTCATAATCATGTTTATACTTATATCTGTTACCTTATACATGCTTGACAAAAATAAATAAATAAAATAAAATAAATTCCAGCAGGAAGCTACAAGCTCTTGGGAACATTTAAAGAAAGGCACTCTTTTGACTCTTGTCCAGCATCACAGGTCTTTCCTTTGGCTTAGGAGAATGGCTTAAATGAGGATGTCAGGAAATCTTTAGAAGAGCTGAAGAATAGTGTGCCTTTTAAGAAAGGAAAACACAAAAACTCTTTGCTCACAAGACTAACAAGTCTCAGAATGCTATTAATTCATTTTTCTTTTAGCCTTTATCACTCCATTTGTGATTAGAAAGGCATAGTTCCTATCTGGAGAATGAAATATATACAGTAGATGAAATTGATATATGGTATTGAAGTTATCTGCAATGGTATAGTTAGAGTTAGCGATAGTTATCTTATCAGAATAGAACTGATCCCTTTCATTTCCTTTGTAGAAGGAACTCTTCAAACAAGGTCGTCTGGCTGAATTGGTAGTAAGTAGCTTTGATTTACCTTCTTATGTTTAATTTCTTCTTACAGCTGAACAAGGATCTCTTTTACTTTTCTTCACTCAGCACTTAGAGCATCTCCAGAGTCTGGAGAGCACAAACCAGCAAATACGTTGAAAACATTTGGCTTGTTTTTACATTTGTTTTTAAGGCAGCTCAAAGCAACCAACTGACCCCCTTCAAAGCCAAAACCAAAACCAAAACCCAGCAGCTAAATTGGACAGACGTTTCCCTCTGGGAAAAAAAAGATTTTATCTCTGACATGGCTGTCCCTATGAGGAGAAGGGATGTGTGCAAGATGATGTCACGATGCAGTTGTGAGTGATGTCAGGAAGTAGGTTTGTGTGACCTTTATTTGATGACATCACGGTTCATGTCATCATTTGTGCATCATGAGTTGTAGACACCCCTGCTTGAGAAAATGCGGGTCCATCCTGTGCTGCATCAAGTCAAGGAAATTTGCAATCTTGTCCTTATTTTTTATAATAGACTGAATATCCTACATAATTAGACTGAATTTCCTGACATAATTTAGGGCCATGAAATAAATATCAAGAAATGCATATGAAAAATACACGGCTTGGATCACAGAACTTCTAACAAGCCTGGATCTAGGTTCACATATGGAAGTGAAGACAGGTAGCGCATATTCCCAAAAGTGCTTTAACCCCAAGTGACATGTCAAAGCCCCTCTTCCCTCTGAAACCCTCTTTTGTTTTCATATATACAATTCAATACAAGCATTTTGATTCGGGTTTCTTTGTGCTTGTGTGAATGTGGAAGAACATTGAAAGATAATGAAAACAACAAGGTGGCCTCAGAATACTATTTATTCAAGATTGTGTTTTTGGTCCCAAATTGCTTTGTGCTGTAATAAATAATGTAAATTTGCAATCGGTCGAATGAAGAAATTCATTTTCTTGAGATATGAAATGGCGGAGACAACATGGTTGGAGAAGTTATATATCTTCTCATGTGAGAATAGAGCTGATAACCTTTTTGTTTCTATTGTAGAATGGACTAAGTAAGGAATATACATTGGAAATAATTGTAAGTATCTCTTTGACCATCTTCTCCCTTTGCCAGTCCTTTTCAGATTCTATCCGACCCTCACCAAAATTTAGTCTTATATAGAAAGCATTGAGATGTACCCAAGTTATATATTTAGGAGGATAGTTATCTTGCTTTATGACTAAAGTTACGATACTCAGCTCATTCTTTTTTAAATTTAATGCCCACCAATGACAGTGTCCAAATGCTGATGAGTGGGGATGAGTTGGGTGGGAAAAGAGAGGCTTTAAGAGTCAGAATGGCATGAATCTTTTTTGAACCTTTTTCTGACTAGAAAATGCTCTGAATCTGAGTGACATTCTTGTAGCAGTTGGAAGAGGAAATGAGAATGAGCTATTGTGGGATTTTAGTAACCCCCTTTCCTCCCATGGCTACACTGAAAATCAAGAAGAGCAGATATAAATGGAGACACAAATCTGCATATTTCATAATAAGTGTTTGAACTTTCTTGGAGGAAGAAGAGGCAGAGGATGTGGAGGTGAGGGTGGCCACGTGAAGCAGAATAAAAAATGAAATTCCATCATAAAGAGAATAAGAATAATAAGAAATGTGTTTTTCCTAAGTGGAGGAGAGCAGCAATTCATGGAAATAATATCTAAGATGGTAGTGATTGCTGGGATAGAGCGGTCCTGGGTATCTTTCAGTCAGAATAGAATTTGACATTTTTGTTTCCTTTGTAGAATGCTTTGGAAGCAAAAGACATTGGAAAATTAATAGTAAGTACTGGTAGTTCTTTTTTCATTTTTTGCCATTTTGTTGAGTGATATTCTTCTTGCATGCAGTGGAACCCACCTTTTGTGATTCTACCCCTCCCGGAAAGCAACTCCAGAGCCCCCAGAGCGTAAACAGAGCAGGCAGGGCCAAAACATTTCACCTCTTTTCTTTTTGAAATAATTTATCCTTTAAAAAAACAGCCGCTGCCAAACTGGGGTGATGTTTCCCCTGGAATGAGTAACAAAGACAGGGACCAGGTCTCAGCCATGGGTGTGCCTGTGAGAAATTGGGGGAGGCCATGCCATGAGCGTGATTGCATCAGGGATTTATCTCCCTGAAATTTCTGTCCCTTTTTGGTGACCTTTGGACTCACCTGTGTGGTCCAAATGCGGTTTTGCTGTTCAGGTGGGGATGTGACAACAAGGGAGAGGGGCCCAGCCATTCGAACTGGGTTATAAATATCCTCAGGGAAGCCTGTCATAATTTCCCACATTCGCAAAGCAATAGATCATAAGTTGAGGAATACAAATATGGCATATTGACATATAATTCTCAAACAGCTTGAACTCCAACTACTCTTTCTATTAAAGGCCCTCTTTTTTTGTCAGTAAGCAACTTATCTTTTGAGACAAAAATTCAATACAAGGATTATTCCACTGGATTCTCTGGGTAGATGTTGGTTGTGTGGAAGTGGAAGAATATTGAACAGAAAATGAAATAAAGTGTTTCAGAACACAATTCATCCAGAACACAATTCAACCAGCTGCATTGGTTGCCCATCGGTCTCCGGGTCCAATTCAAGGTGTTGATCATCATCTTTAAAGCCCTTCATGGCTTAGGACCAGGTTATTTCCGGGACCGCATTCTGCCTCATACTTCCCTCCGACCGGTTAGGGCCCACAGAGTTGGCCTCCTCCGGGTCCCGTTGGCCAAGCAATGCCGGCTGGCGGGCCCTAGGGGGAGGGCCTTCTCTGTGGCCGGCCCCGCGCTCTGGAACCAACTTCCCCCAGAGACCCGAACTATCCCCACCCTGCTGGCCTTCCGGAAAGCTGTCAAGACATGGCTTTTCCTGCAGGCTGGGGGTAGAGCCTAATCCATCTGTGCTCTCCCCCGGGTATGTCTGATTGTTGGATGGTTTTTTTTAATATGAATTTTTAATTTTTATATTTGCTTTTAAATTGACGTTTATTATTGGTGATTCTTGTATCTTTTTTCTGTTGTACGCCGCCCTGAGTCCCTCGGGAGTTGGGCGGCATATAAGAAAACCGTAATAAATGAATAATAAATAAATGTATGCCTTTTTGGCTCTATCAGTCCCTGTTCTGATAACAAATGCATGTATCTCATCTGTAGAATGAAGCGATTTAGATATATGACATCGAAGATTGTAGTGATGGCATAGTTGGAGAAATCATATGTGGTATCTTTTCAAAATAAACGTATTATCTTTTGTTTCCCTTACAGAATATGAATATAGGTCAAGATAATAGTTCTAAGTCAATGGTAAGTAGATTTTGTTTATATTCTTTGCTTTCTTTGAGTAATATTCTTCTGGCATGCAATAAAACACTCCTTTTGTTATTACACACCTCTCAGAAAGCATCTGCAGACACCCCAGAGTAGTAACTAAGCAGGCAAGGCCAAAATATTTCATTTATTTCGACTCCTTTATAAAGCAGCTTCAAATAGTACTACACCCTTTAAAACGATAATGATTCCCAAATTGGAATGATGGTTCCCTTGGGTACCAAGTAGCAAAGGGAGAAAGAAACTTATATTTTGGAACTAACCCCAAGGAACATTTTTGAGATGTGGAGGGTTTCTCCAAAATCACTTTTCCCTGCTTGCGATTTTTCTCTCTGCAAAAGGGCAAATTCTTGGCTCAAGTGGTCTTTCTGTCAGATACAATTTTGCTGATGAGCTGTCAATTCTCGAATACAGCTCGTCTGCCTGGAATCCACACTGTATATCAGACATTAATACAATTGAACGAGTACAGAGGTATTTCATGAGAAGAATACTCCACTCCTCTTCTTGCAAAAGAATACCTTATGCCACCAGGCTTGACATTTTGGGCCTGGACAACCTAGAACTACGCCGCCTATGGTCTGACCTAAGCTTAGTACACAAAATTGTCTGCTACAACGTCCTACCTGTCAATGACTACTTTAGCTTCAACCACAATAAGACACAGGCAAACAATAGATATAAAGTCATAGTAAACGCTCCAAACTTGATTGCAGAAAATACGACTTCAGCAACAGAGTGGTCAATGCCTGGAATGCTCTACCTGACTCCATTGTTACATCCTCAAACCCTCATAGCTTCAACCTCAAACTGTCTACCGTGGACCTCACCCCATTCCTAAGAGGCGTGCATAAGCGCACCAGCGTGCCTACCGTCCCTGTCCTACTGTTCCCTTTATTCGTACTCATTTCTTATGCTTATACTTATACCTGTTTATGCTTATATGTTTATATGTTATATGTTATACTTATACATATTTTCTCATACATGCTTGACAAATAAATAAACAAACAAATAAACAAGCAAATAAATAAATAAATAAACAATCAATCCTCCGTGGCCCTCAATGGCTCACCAGTTTATTTTAGTGGGCTGCAGTGGCCCAGGCAAGACAGACGCATATTCATGTACTGGCACAACTTATGAAGGAATCCATAATAGTTTTTCTTCTTCTTCTTCTTCCTTATAGTCAATCGGGAAAAAGATAATACCTATCATCAAGAGAGCTAAGGGTGGCAAAGGAGTGTCTAAACTGATGGTAAGTAGATACACACTTAATTTGTCTTGTTTCTTTTATGCTTTCAAAGTTGACTTTCTTTTGACAGAAGCCCTCTTGTGACTAAATCCCCCCCACCCCAAGGATTTACAGGCATTTCAGGAACAATTCCAGCAGGAAATTTAAACTCTTGGGAATATTTAAAGGAGAGTGTCATGATGACATGATAGCAGTGTTCCAATATCTCAGGGGTTGCCACAAAGAAGAGGGAGTCAAACTATTCTCCAAGGCACCTGAGGGTAGAACAAGAAGTAATGGGTGGAAACTAAACAAGGAGAGAAGTAACTTAGAACTACGGAGAAATTGCCTGACAGTCAGAACAATTAATTAGTGGTACAACTTGCCACCAGAAGTTGTGAATGCTCCAACACTGGAAGTTTTTAAGAAGATGTTGGATAACCATTTGTCTGAAGTAGTGTAGGGTTTCCCGCCTAGGCAGGGGGTTGGACTAGAAGACCTCCAAGGTCCCTTCCAACTCTGTTGTTGTTGTTGTTGTTGTGATGATGATGATGATGATGACTATTATCAGAATTTGAGAGGTTATAGCTTCACAGGTCTTAGAAGAAAGACTTAAAAGGTCAGGAAACTCCATAAATATTTATACTTTTCCTGAAGGTATCTGCCCATTCCACCTGATTGCATAAAGTAGGTGTGCTTTAATGTCCCTTCCCATAAAGATTGCCATCTAGGTTTTTCACATGAGTGAACTTCAACTCCCAGAATGTCCCAGCTTGTATGCTGACTATGGAATTCTGGGTGTTGGAGATCACATTTCCCTAAAGTTGCCAGGTTTGAGAAAAACTGATGTAATGGGATGCAGAATTCCATTTCCATTGTAACTCCTGCCCGCTGGGTCACTTTTCCTCCTGGGATCCAGCAGGTCCCTGGAATCCACTTTTTAAACCTTCCGGAAGGCTGTGGGAGAAGGTGAGGTTGGAGCAAGGTCTGGGTTGGAGAATGGTGGTGGCACCAGATTCTTCTTGCTTTTCTTGTTTTACAGTGTTTTGATTTTGTACCACAGCTGTGAACCACCCAGAGTTGTCTACTTTAAGATGGGTGGCCATATCAGTTAAAGTAATTAATTAAGACACGTATATTTTTAAAAACCCAGATCTTTACAAGAATTGTTTGCTTTCATGAGCAACCCTTTGTGTCTGTTTGTCGATGTTGCCTATTCCTTTTGGTTGGAATGGCTTTATCTACTCTGCTCAAACCATCCCATTGACATTAATACCCTCTGTGGCAGTGGTGAAATCCATTTTTTTAACTACCGGTTCTGTGGGCGTGGCTTGATGGGCGTGGTGTGGCTTGGTGGGCATGGCTTGGTGGGTGTGGCAGGGGAAGGATACTGCAAAATCCTCATTCCCTCCCCACTCCTGGGGCCAACCAGAGATTTGCCGGTTCTCCGAACTACTCAAAATTTCCGCTACCTGTTCTCCTGAACCTGTCAGAACCTGCTGGATTTCACCCCTGCTCTGTGGTACTCATGGACCCGTTCTTGATTTGAACAAACTAGTGGCCCAGCCTGATGCTCACAAATCCTCACAAGATACTCTGCCCTATCATGATTTTAAAGATATCCTTTTGTTTCCACTTTAGAGTATGTTTATCGGTGATGGAAATGTAAAAGGGGTAAGTAGCTGGAAACAGAAAGCATGAAAGGGCATCTAAGAGTGATTCTTGCCTCGTTCATTAGAGGATCACAGAGACAGAAGGGAAAATCTAATCAGCATTCAGGTTCTTGGTGTAGCAAAACTGTGCACCTCACTTTTTAACATCATGTCGTTTGCCCTGTGAATATCTCCAGGCTCATAATTTCTTCTTCATTTCCTTCAAGAGAATTCCACTATTTCCATAGCATGTTTAGATGAAGACACACATTACGATGAGCAGGGTGTGGCACTAGAAGACCTCTATGGTCCCTTCCAACCCACTTTTTCTGTGTTCTGTGTTCAGAATGGCTGTTGTGGTCCACCAGCGGCCAGCAGAGCTGGCAGCAGATTCGGACAGTGAGGAGGTTGGGGAGGAACCTGGGCCAGTCCTGGAGTCTGGGGAAGGCTCTGACAAGTGCTCTGCGTTGGAGGCAGAGATGGGGCCAGGGCCGTATGACAGTTATCAGTTGCCTTTGGAGTCAGACGTCAGTGAGGCAGACGAACAGCTGGAGCCTGTTCCAATGTGCGCATGTGCAGAGCTGCCAGACAAAGGGAACAGCTAAGGAACAAGGGTCAACTTTCTTTTATTTCACATGGAAATTTTGTGAAACCCAAAAAAGGAGATTTTCAACTCATCTGAAATATTTCACAAAGAAAAAGTCTACCTTAATAACCTGGTCTACTACTTCGTGTTACAAAGCACATGCAACACACTTATTCTGGCTATTAAGCTATTCTGCAGTTTCCATAATACAATGTGGTAAGCAGATCAAATAGCTCACATTCACACCACTTAGTAATCCCTAGAACAATTTAGAGAAACCTCATCAAGATGAAAGACATCTAGGTTTGAAGTTGTTGTGTCAGTGCAGCTGGTAGGCTTGTCCTTGACTTGGTTCAGTAACTAGCATGAACTCAAAGTCACATATGAAATGTGATCACATTCTGTAAGGTTCCCGAAGGAGCTTTAACTCCAGAGCTAGGTCTGTTAAAGGCCCTCTGTTCTCAGCAACAAACTTCATGCATCAAGGCATGAATCCACGCAAGCATTTTTCTCTGCGCACATTATGGATGTGTGAATTTGGGAAGGATATTGAAGAGAAAGTCTAACAGTTAATACAAATGTGTGTTTTTAGCAAATATCACTATGTGTTGTGTGAAAGAATGCATGGATTTTTTTAATCTGGAGAATGAAGGACTTCATATATCTGATGCTGAAGATGGTGCTGATGGCACAGTTTGAGAAGTCCTAAGTATAACCACATCAGAGTAGAATGTTACCTTTTGTTTCCCCTTAGAGCTTGAATGAGGGTGATAAGGGTGCAGTGATGGTAAGTAGCTTTTGTTTGTTTTCTGCCTTTGCTTTCTTTCCCATTCTTCTTCCGTCCAAATAGGCAACCTGCTTCATTCTTCTACCTAAACCTTCGACTCCCCCGAGCATAATCACAACAGGAAGAGCCCAAATATTTGGCCTGTTTTTACCTTCTTTTCCAATTGATCCCTTAAAAATTGGCCAAATCTCCCATACCTGTTTGGGGCTTGATACTCCACACACACCCCTTTAACACTATTCTTCCCTCCCAATGTGCACAGTTACAGCAGCCACCCCACCCATCCACAGATGAAACACAATTTTCCTACAAAAAACTCCAGAAATGCAGAGAAAAACACAGATGCTCTCTTGGTCCCACCAGCCAGACCCAGTTGGCACTTGCAATGTTTCTCTTTTCCTTAGGGGTTCCTCCAGTGCATGGAGAGATCGGATGTGACGCTGGCATTCAGCCAGTCTTGCTCAAACCACTGATCACCCACAGAGTTAAAGCAGCACCAGTCCATGGCTGCACTTCTGGTGCTTCCTCCACGCCTTCCTCCCCCTGCCATGTTGGGGGGGGGGATTAATCCTTAGCAGAGGCCCACCCAGGAAGTCTTCATTTGACTCGGAAGCCATATAGAAAGGCTGATACAAGGCACAGGTTGTGGTTGGCTGGTTTGAAAGTCAAAGTTGTGTTTTGCAATAAAGTCACTGGTTTGGCTCATCATTTTCTGTCTTCCAGACTCTCCCTTACCATCATCCTGTCCCTGGCGGACTCCATCCTGGGATGTCTATATATGTTCAAGGCACAGTGCTCAAAGACAGCAATGGGTAAAATTCCTTTGCGGGCTCGCAGGAAGGGCAAGATGCTACCTTATTCAAAATAATAGTAATAAGACTATTACGTTGTTAAGGATAGCCTGAATAATCCAAATTCTGCCTTTCTTAATTTTCCTGCTTCTTCCAACTCCAACTAAGCTATGCGGGTTAGGAATTTTGAGTTTTCTCTTAAAGCAAAGCAAAATTATCCTACCAATTGTAGCTTTAGAGCAATGGAGAAGCGAGTGGGGGGGGGAGCAGAACCTTCCTCTGAGATTGCTATAAACCCTCCCCCCCTTCCCCATTTTATTTTGCTCTTCTTTTCCCCCTCTTTGCTCCAGATTCGCTGTGGACTTTGCCTTTGCAGAGTATCAGGGGGCCGATATTCCCTTCCACTTCAACCCTCGCTTTAAGAGGGGGAATACAGTTGTGCTCAACACATTTGAGTCTCACAGGTGGGGAAAGGAAGAGAGACGCACGATGCCCTTCCGGAAGGGCGAGCATTTTGAGATCATCTTCATTGTCACTGAGGGTGGATACCAGGTTGGTACACGTGACAGAGACCTCTTTGGGACTGAAGGGGGGCTCTTGATTCCCCCCTCCAGAATTCGCTATTTGTCTGGAATGAACCACAAATATATTGTATCACTAAGTTAATATTTCATCACTGTCGTAATGCAAACAGTCACTAAAGGAGGATGACCTATAGCTGAATGGAAAACATTTGGGTCCAGGGGGAAAAAGATAATTATCGGCGAAAAAAGGCCTCTCCCTTATTACGTTTATTTATTTATGACCTTTTTGACCCCTCTGTGGCCACTCTGTTCAGCTTTCGGCTGGGATGTGTTTATGGCAAGAATAAACAGATTTTCCTGCAAAGAAAATGAGACTTGATCCCTTCTGCTTTGTCCTCTGACAGATCCTGGTGAACAGGAAGCGGTTCTACGTCTTCAGGCACAGAATTCCACCACAAAGTGTGCAGTTTATTAAAGTTGCTGGAGACCTGGAGCTGCAGTCCCTGAATGTGACAACAGGACCAATGACAGGGAACATGGTAAGTGTCTGCTATTGACAAGTCGGCTCCGCCTGATCCTTGATCTTTCTTTCTTTGGGAATGGATTCTGGGTTGGTTCAATCCCCATGCTGCCACTTTCTCTTTCTCCCCTCCAGTTGCTCTTCCTGTACACCTTTCTTGACCCCGAACAATGGCTGCCCCTCTGGGTCCTCATTTGACGTGGCTTACATCAATGCATGCTAGCAAAAATAACCATCCAAGGGTGATACCGGGATCAGCAACTGCACAGGGAGAAAATTTACTCGAGGCCAAAGTCCTGCACTTCCCCCTTGCAGATGTCCATAAAGTAGAGTTTCTAAACCTTGACAATGGAGATTCTCAGTCCTCCAGGTCATGGTTGTCCCAAAGGTGCTTTTTCAGGAGGCAACTGGACTTTCTTGTTTTTTGATTTTGAAGATGTTTCACTTCTCATCCAAGAAGCTTCTTCAGCTCTGACAGGACAATGGGGAAGGGAAGGATTTATACTCCTTGCAGACAGCTGGTCATTTGCATCCTTTTAGAGAGTCATTGAGGCCACTTGGAGGTTTGTCTGTGTCCTCAGGCTCACCTGAGTAGCGCAAATGGGTGTGGAGCCTTCTTGGAACTGCTGAAAGGACTGTATTGTAGAGTGGAGATAGAAGGTACCGTATCCTTCCCCTTCTGTTGAGAGCGGGCTGTTCAATTTTGACATAGATGGCCTCTTTGACCCCTCTTTCAAGCCAGCCGTCCTGTCTGTCCAAAATGTGGACTTTGCTGTCTTCAAAAGAGTGATCGAGTGGCCTCAACGACCCTCTAAAAGAATGCAAGGAATATAAATTCTTCCATTGTCCACAATCCTGTCAGAGCTGAAGAAGCTTCTAGGATGAGAAGTGAAACACTTTAAAGAAAAAACAAAGTCCAGTTGCTGTTTCAAAAAGCACCTTTGGGTCAACCTTGGTAACTTTATGTTTGTTAGTTAGTTAGTTAGTTAGTTAGTTTGTTTGTTTGTCAAGCATGTATTAGATAACATACAGTATATAGGTATAAACATGATTTGAATACATGAAATGAATACAAATAAAAGGGAACATTAGGACAGGGATGGTAGACATGTTGGTGCTCTTAACCTTTAAGACCTCTTAGGAATGGGGTGAGGTCAACAGTAGACAGACTTAGGTTAAAGTTTTGGGGGTTTGGAGATGAAACCTACAGAGTCAGGTAGTCCATTCCAGGCATTGATCACTCTGTTGCTGAAGTCCTATTTTCTGCAATTGAGTTTGGAGTGGTTTACTTTAAGTTTGTATCTATTGTGTGCTCGTGTATTGTTGTGGTTGAAGCTGAAGTAGTCATTGACAGGAAGGATGTTGTAGCAGATAATTTTATGAACTACGCTTAGGTCATACCATCATATATGTTGTGTAGTCTCAACTCCCAGAATGGCTTAGAAGATGCCCACATATCCTTATTACCAGACAGGGAGTGTGTAGTGACTGACCATGGCAAGTTGCCTCTGGCTTCACAAGCTTAGAAGTCTGCTGCGTGTACTTTTTCCAGACTCTGACAAATGGGGTGATAACTTTCTGTGAATAATGCACAAAATAAGTTTGGGCCAAGGCCACTGTGTAATTTTTTGCTTCGTGCCAATAGCTTTCTATGGTTTTGAAAAATTGGGTGACAATCCCCAGTAGTCTATTAATAGCTGAGTTCAGTTGCTTGTCCTGGTGCAGGAGAGGGAGGGAGGGAGGGAGGGAGGGAGGGAGGGAGGGAGGGGAGAGAGAGAGAGAGAGAGAGATTCTCCTGCTATGATCAGTTTAGCCCCGCAAGATTAACGAAACACATTTAATCTGTTTCCTCGATTCACACACAGAGTCATTTGCAAGAGGCTAAGCCACCTCTCCAAAAGTAACCAAGTTGACCAAATGGTACCATGAAGGCTTCAACTGACCTTGGGTGACTGGGCCACACAAACTCGGCCAAGTTGTCTTCTTATCTTTTAGGATACGATATGGGCCACCGCTAAATCTTCCTGTAAATACTCGAAAGGAAAAAAGGGGGTCCAGGGCTAGAGATTTTGGGAAGAAAAACGGGATTTTTAACAGCCTGTTTGGATTTCTCTCCCACCAGATAACAGCCTCTCCTGAAATCTACCACTTAGTAAGTACCAAGAGACTTGCTAACCCAGCCTGTCTTTCCTTAAAAGTGATACTTCAGCTGACAGGGAATACTGGCTCTTAGCCGGTATTTTAGTCCCGGGGATCAAGCCTGTGGCACAGTCGCAGTCTCTACGTGGGGGAAGGGCTGCTGCTTCTTCCTTCAAATATATCTGTGAAATCCGATTACTTGCTCTGCAGTTTGGCATTGGCTTCCCTTTGGCTTACCACCAGCAGCAGCAGCAAGGGTTCCTGGGTGTCGCGGTGAAGCAAAGCCAAGTTCCCGATCTACTGAGGGATTGTGAAGTTGAGGTGGCTTGTGACATAAAGGCTTATGCTTTCGGTCAAAGCAGGCTTATTGGAAGCAATGAAAATATTGGTCACTTATTTGTCAAAAGAAATTGGCCACCCTTTTTAACACAATTCCTCCCCCCCAATGTTCCAGCAAAAGTCCCACCCACCCGCCAGCCGATGAACCACGGTTCTCCTATAAAAGCTCCAGAAATGCAGAGAAAAAGACCAACTCTTGGTCCCATCAGCCTGTCCCTCACACTTGCAAAGTTTCTCCTTTCCTTAGAAGTTCCTCCAGTGCAGGGAGAGATGGGAAAAGAGGCTGGCACCCAGCCAGTTTTGCTCAATCCACTGAGCGCCCGTAGAGCTAAAGCAGAACCGGTCCATGGTGGCAGTTCTGGTGCTTTCTCCAGACTCTCCTTCCTTTGATACATTGTGGGGGATTAATCCAGAGGTGGGATTCAGCAGGTTCTGACCAGTTATGGAGAATTGGTAGCGGAAATATTGAGTAGCTCGGAGAACTGGTTGGCCTCTGGCTGGCCCCGACCCCATCTATTATCTGCCTCCCGAGTCCCAGCTGATCGGGAGGAAATGGGGATTTTGCAGTAATCTTCCCCTGCCACGCCCACCAAGCCATGCCCACCAAGCCACGCCCACCAAGCCATGCCACACCACGCCCACAGAACCGGTAGTAAAAAAAATTGAATCCCACCACTGGATGAATCCTTATCAGAGGCCTCCCAGGAGGTCTTGGTTTGACTTGGAGGCCACATGGAAAAGACGATACAAGGCACGAGTTGTGGTTGGCTGGTTTGAAAGTCTTAAGTTGTTTTTTGCAGTTAAGTCACTGGTTTGGATCATTATTTTCATGTCTTCCAGGCTCTCCCTCATGATCAAACTGTCCTTGGTGGACTCCATCCTGGGATGTCTGTATATGTGAATGGCACAGTGCCCGAAGACAGCAACAGGTAATGTTCCTTTGGAGGCTCACAGGAAGAGCAAGATGCTACCTTACTCAAAATGATAATCATAGGATTATTATGTTGTTTAGGATAGGTTGTATAATCCAAATTCTATGCCAAGATTAAAGCCTTTCTTAATTCTTCAGCCAGTTCCACTTCCTGATTCTTCCAAGTCCAACTAAGTCATGAGAGTTAGGAACGTGATTCTTCCCTTCGAGCAACACACCAGAGCAAAGGAGAAGGAAGGGGCAGAACTCTACTCTGAAATGCCTGTACTCCCCATTTAATTCTCCTCTTCTTTTTTCCTCCCTTTCCTCTAGCTTCTGGGTGGACTTTGCCTGTTGCCAGCATAAGGGGGCTGACATTCCCCTCCACTTCAGGCCTTACATTAATTCCGGAATAGTTGTGGTCAATACGTTTCAGTCTCACAGGTGGGGAAAGGATGAGAGACACCAGAATCCCTTCCGGAAGGGCGAGCATTTTGAGATCATCTTCATTGTCACTGAGGCCGAATACCAGGTTGGTACACATGACAGAGGCTCCTTTGGGACTGCAGGGGCCCCTTCATTCTCCCCACCCACCCCCAAATTCACTGTTTGTTTGGAATGACCCACAAATGAATTGTGTTGCAAAGTTAGTATTTCATCACTGTCATAATGCAAACAGTTAGTAAAGGAGGATGACCTGTAGCTGAAAAGAAAATATTTTGGTATGGGGGGTGTGGGTGGGAGAAACCAGGTGTCGATGAAATAAAAGGCCTCTCTTTATATGTACTTATTTTGAGATTTTTGAGTCTGTTTCTGACCATCCTGCTCTGCTTTGGGGTATGCTTTGTATTCCTGGCAAGAATACACTTTTCTTTCCTGCAAAGAAATTGGATGATCTTAAATGAGACTCGATTCCTGCTGCTTTGCCCTCTGACAGATCCTGGTGAACGGGAATCCCTTCTGCAACTATAGCCACAGATTTCCACCACAAGGTGTGCAGCTCATTAGGGTTGATGGAGACCTGGATCTGCAATCCCTGAATGTGACGGCAGGGCCAAAGATGGGGAACACAGTAAGTATTTGCTATTGACAAGTCAGCACCTCTTGACTTTGATCTCTTTTGGGGAATGGATGCTGGGTTGGTTCAATCCCCATGCTGCCACTTTCTCTTTCTCCCCTCCGGTTGCTCTTCCCGTACATCTTTCTTGACCCCTAAGAATGGCTGCCACACTGGGTCCTCAGTGGTTTTGGCATACAAATCTGCATGCTAGCAAAAATAGCCTTAGGCACGACCTAAGCATAGCTCATAAAATTATCTGTTACAACATCCTTCCTGTCAATGACTACTTCAGCTTCAACCACAACAATACATGAGCACACAACAGATACAAACTCAAAGTGAACCGCTCCAAACTTGACTGTAGAAAATACGACTTTAGCAACAGAGTGGTAAAAGCCTGGAACTCACTACCTGACTCTGTGGTTTCGTCACCAAACCCCCAAAACTTTACCCTTAGACTGTCCACCGTTGACCTCACCCGATTCCTAAGAGGTCAGTAAGGGGCATGCATAAGTGCATCATCGTGCCTAGTGCCTACGTCCCTGTCCTAATGTTCCCTCTTATCAGTACTCATCTTATGTATATAAACAATGTTACATCTATGTATATTACCAACACATACTTGGCAAAATAAATAAATAAATAAAATAAAATAGGATGATACCAGGGCCAGCAACTGAAGAGGGAGCCAATTTCCCCCAGGCCAGGGTCCTGCTCTCCCACTTGCAGATGCCCGTGAAGCAGTGTTTCTCAACCTGGCAGTTTTGAGACGAGTGGCCTGAACTTCCATAATGGCTTAGCTGACATCTGCCCGTCCAACAAACACCAGAAGTGTGCAATGTTGTTTTCCTATCCTTTCGAATATTATGATGAACCCAGGATATTGGCCACCACAAAATCTTCCTGTAAATACTCAAAAAGAATTTAAAAAGGGGCGGGGGCGGGGGGCAAGGACTTCCATGGCTAGCGATTTTAGAGGAAAAACAGGGGGTTGCTAATAGTCTGTTTGGATTTCTCTCCCACCAGATAATGACGTCCCCTGCAATCTACCACCCAGTAAGTACCCAGCATGTCTCTCCTTACTTTCCCCAAATTTGTGGGATGGGACAGAAACCAGGGTCTGTGTACATTCAGGTGGAATTCAAGGAACCTGGTATTTCCTAGTGTTTGGCTTTGATCATGCTTACGGTGAACAACAATGACTAGAAACTGGGAATTTTACTAAGTAATCTTCCAAATGCTTCACCAAGCCTCTAAAATCAGATGGAAGGAAGAAAAAGGAACAATGAATGGGATATTTAAGGGAAAATTCGCTTCCTTGGGGTTAAGGGGAGGATAATAATAATAGTGTCTTTCCCGCATGTCAAAGGCTACCGGCTCCCCATCACTCAGAAAATCTCTAGTTGAATGAGAGAAGTTGGGATGGAGGAAGGCTGTCGGGTCAATATGGGCCAGAGTAGAAAGAAAGGCCTATATATTGCACCAGGAAACCAGCTTTTAGAACCAAGGTTGATGATTTCATCTATAAACTCAGTCTTTTGTGATGCAGGCTCTTTCACAGCCTGTGATTCAAAAAGTCAACACAACAACCATGCCAGCAACATCACCACCCCACCTATTTTCTGTATTCATTGCACACGAAACAATAGGCTGGGCTTTGTTGGCTCCATCCAGGCTTCCATCTTGAATATTTTGACCACACACTGCAGGCAGCTCTACTGAGCAAACAAACCACTTGAACGCAGCCAATGCCTGAGTTGCCTGGTTGAAGGAAGAGATGCTTGTAACCACCTGACACAAGATCCCGCAAGCTGCCTCCCACCCATGTTGTGGGTCTCCCATTTGGCACCCCAAGACCTACTGGACTGCAACTACCTTGACCTCCAACTAGCAGGGATGAGAGCCACATGTCTGGATTGGAGAGTCTTAAGTGTAACCTGGGTTCATGTCTATTTCAGCCGGTGCCCTACACAGGCGACATCCCTGGAGGTCTGGGAGCCGAGAGGACCATCACAGTGCGAGGGTCTATTCCGAAGAACGCTAAAAGGTCTCAAAGGTCTCAAGTCCCTCTTTTTTTTTTTTTTGCATGATTTGGGGATTCAGGCAGAGGAATGGAATCGTAACCACTGGACATAGGTGCCTTTCTGCAGTCAGGGTCACAAGTCCCACGCTGCTGCATCTCCCTGGCATCACACATTTCAGCCCAACTTCCCACCTGGCCCAAGTGTTAGACACTGGGACTCTCTGGTTTGGCACAGCAAAGCCCCGGTGTTAGCGCCCCTCGTAGTCCTTTCCCAGTTCATCTCCTTTCTCTGACTCTCCCATCTCTACACATCCGCAGATTCGGCCCAGAGGACAAGGAGATTAAGGGGAGTGAAAGCACAATTCTGCACAGTATAAACACAGTCTGTGGAACTCACTGCCACAAGGGCTCTTAGCTTAAGGCAGGGTTCCCCAAAGTGGGGAATCAGAAGTTTGATGAAAGGTTGGATGAGTGAAAGAGTTTGGGGAATTCTGGCTTAGGAGGTGGATTTGAAGAAAGGTTTGGAGCCAAACTGTCATTAAGCAGTAATCAGCTGTTCTTCATCAGAACAATGCTAGTCACTGCTAGACTGCTGCTGAATATATATTTATTTTAGCAATATCAATAGCACTTAAACTTATACACTACCCTAAGGTGGTTTACAGCATTTTCTGAGGGGTTTACAATGTCAGCATATTGCCTCCAATAATCTGGGCCTTTATTTTACTGACTTTGGAAGGATGGAAGGCTGAGTCAACCCTGAGAACCATCGGAATCGAACTCAAGACTGTGGGCAGAGTTAGCCTGCAATACTGCGTTCTGACCTCACCATCAAGGCTCCTTAATATGTGTTTGTCTAATTTATAACTCACTGAGAGTTGGTTTAATTGTGGCAAGATGTAAATGCAATGAATAAATAAATACCTAAAATGCTAACTAGAACTTACACATTCAGCAGCAGTCTACCAATAAATATTTATTTATTTATTTAGTGACATTTATATACCGCCTCACAGTGCAAGCACTCTCTAAGCGGTTTACACCAGTAAGCAATATATATTTATATTGCCCCCAACAATCTGGGTCCTCATTTTACCTACCTCGGAAGGATGGAAGGCTGAGTCAACCTTGAGCCGGTGAGATTTGAACCGCTGACCTGCGGATCACAGTCAGCTAAAGTGGCCTGCAGTACCTGCCTCTAATCGCTGCACCACCTTGGCTCTTGTTACCAATAAATAATATTTGGAAAAAGGAACAAGAGTTGTTGTTTTTTCTTTTAGCCTTCATCCATGGAAGGATCTGGCAGATTGCTATTGGATTAAGGGGCGGGGGGGGGGGGGTTCAGATTTCCCTTTATTTACTCCAAAGACTGAGATGCCTGCTTTTTTCTCTCTCTTTCCAAGGTTTGAAATCAATTTTATGGCTGGCCAAGAAATCCCTTTGCATATTACCCTTCGCATGAAACCGTGGAGAGCCGTAGTACGCAATAGTTTTTTGAATGGCAGCTGGGGAAACGAGGAACGCAACTTGACCTTTAACCCTTTCCAGCCTGGGCTGCACTTCAAGGTGAGTTGGCTTTGATTCCAGCAGGGAGGGATGTCCACAGGGAGGAGGTCAAAAAAGTCAAATGGCTGTCACGTCTGTGCAATCGATATATTGGCCATATTTTACCTGGCTTATGCGGACACCCCTGGATTCCAGCAAAAAGCTTGTCTAGTTGCCAGCAAGAAGGCAGTGGGAAGTGGAGAGAAGATCCAGCTGGTGCCTTCCAGCCAGGGGTGGGATTTGGAGGTTCTCTGAACCGGCCATAATGTTAGCTACGGGTTCTCCTGAACCTGGCCGAACCCGTAGCAGTCCACCCCGTGTGTGTGTGTGTGTGTGTGTGTGTGTGTGTGTGTGTGTGTGTGTGTGTGTGTGTGTGTGTAGAAAACAGCATGGCAGTTGTGCCCCCGCCCATTAAAGTCCCCATCCCTTATATATAGGGGGTGCTTTTTGATTTTGATGCAAGCTATGGATGGTGTGGACTGCAGACACTCCTGTGTGGAGGACCGTAAGTGATCCAGATGTGCCAGTTCAGCCATGTTAACATCCTCCTTCTCTTCCTAGCTCTCAATCCATTGTGACAACCATGAATTCAAGTTTTATGCCAACGACCAGCCCTTCTTCAACTACACTCATCGTTATGTCCCTCTCAAACACATCCGCACCCTGGAGATCGATGGAGACGTGACCCTTTCCTACATTAAATACTAAGCAATGGGGGTGGGGAGAGATCAGTAGCAGCATAGACCCCCCCTCTTCTATCTCTCTGCCAGTACATTTAGAATTCTCCTGAATTTGAGTGGTCTGCAAGTATCAATCAATCAATCAGACACTCAAGAATAATTCAGAATATTAAGCAACATTTTCAATAAAGCGTTTGATCAAGGAATGCAACAGGGTTACTTTTCTGCCTTCTGAATTTGATCTGTAGATGATACAAATATTGTTTTAAGTTGGTGCCCTCCAGATGTGTGGGAACAATGTTTCTCAAACTTGGCAAGTTTAAGATGGGTGGATTTTAACCTCTAGATATCCCCATCTCATACTAGATATTGATCCATCTTATGGCTTTGTATAATTCACAAATTGCAGGGTGGATGGATTGAGAATGGAACTTTTTCAAAAGGAAGGACAAACAAATTCCCAACTTCCCTAAAGCCTAAGATATCTATAATTGAATCAGTTAAAGACCAGCAGCTCCATTCACACATCTTGTTTGAACCTTGGTTAGAGTGAACTCAACCCATATGGCAAATTTACCATCCATTCCCCCAAATGTGGGAATGCAGTAGCCAATTAAATGTGTCATGTGAACCCAGCCCAGGTAGTCTCTGTAGGGATTGCTGTCGAGTTACCCTTTGCTTTGCTTCAGAACGAGACTTCCCAGCATTACCCAGGAGTCCACCTCCAAGCCCTACAGGACAACCGATTGACAACATGCGCTGTAGGAGAGAAAAATCAAAGTGACTAATGGTGCAGAATGTTTCTAGTCCTCTTGAGGACACAACCATGTCTTTACTCTTAGAAAGGCCCAGCAGTTCAAACACCTCTTTAGGCCAGAATTATTTGTCTGGGGCTCGAAAATATGGCTTCAAATTGCTGGGGGAAATCTACAGAATTCTCATGGAGCCTGAGGAACAAAAGAGAATGGATGGATCCGGATAACTATCAGCAGGTTTCTATAACTTGCTAAACACTTATACCCAGGTTAATTAAAATGGCTCTATTCCTTTCAAAGAAACCACATTACAGTTTAGCCTAGGGACTCCAGAACCCCATTTAGCCTACTTTTTAATGGAATCCTGTCAATCCTGATGGGCTTTAGGAAAGCCATTAAGACCGGTCCCCTTGCAGTCATATACAGCTAGTCCTCACTTAATGACCATCATTGGGACGCGCAACTCTCTTACTAAGCAATGTGATCATTAAGCAACACATTACATGACTGAGATTTGTGATTGTACTGCCAGCTTCTCCATTGATTCTGCTTGTTGGAAGCTGGCTGTAATATGTGCAAATGGTGATCACAAGACATTGTGATGGCGATAAACACAAGGACCACTCATAAAGTTACTTCTTCAATGCCACTGCCACTTTGAACTGTCACTAAGTGAGGTAGTTGGTAAGCAAGCTTTACTTTTAATGGATTATATTGATTTATGAAATGATATAGTGGGTCTGATGGGAGAATTGTAATATTGGGTTGTTCTTTTGAGGGTACCTGGGATTGCAAGCCAGTCACAAGTAAATGAAACAGTATCTCAGCTTGAGCAAAGAAGTAAATAAATCAAGTACAGTTCTGGACTGAATGGAGTTTGGCTCCGTCCAAGTCTCTATCCCTTGTTCATTCTTCCTTGGAATTTTCCAGTTGATATTCTGACTTCTTGTTCACTCCAAACTGTCAGAAGAGTCTCTGAGATTTCTGGGGCTTGCATCAAAATCTTTATATCTGCCAATAAAATTTCTCTAACTCACCGTTACCTCCGTTTCTGCCGTTGCAGAAGGTCGATGTTAAAATCATATCATCTACCTTGAGGGCTGGTGCAAAAAATGAGTCAGAGGGCATTCCTCTCTTTCAAAAGAGATCATGGTTGATTCCTCTCTTTCCAAATTGCAAGGCCTTCAATGGCTGTGCACTGATGATGTTGCCTGATTTGGTAATGAAATGTCTGTAAAAAAATCCACCAGGCTCAGAGGAACCAAGGAACCCCACAGTTCAACCCGGAGCTACGAATATTCTCTTCTATTGGTACAGCTGTTTACTCAGCAGTATCTGAGATCCTAAAGAAGACCTGCCACCTTATTGACCCTAAAACCTCTGATAAATCCTTCTCAAATCCCAAAAATCACCGTTTTCACTTCCGCATGTATACATAGGTGAATGCCAGGTGACAGTAGAGACAAAGAAGGGGAGACCTGGCTGTGAGTGAAAGGTATCACGTGCCCCCAATTAGAATGGTCTTGCACCCATTTCCTGCCCCAGACATGCTTCAGATTGCATTGGGGGGAGAACTCAACAAAGCCCCAGGGAGGAAGGGAGGGGTCTCCCCATGGGTGTTTTTGGGGCTACAGCACCATCTACAAAACAGCCTGCCCTGCACAAGGTCTCCAGCTGCCCCCTGAAAGGGGCTGAAGGAACAGCCACTCCCCAGGCAAGTCAGGTCAGAGAAAGAGACCCACATCCGGCCAGAGAGAGACTCAGGCCAGGCTGAAGATGAAGGCGGGAAGCCCAGCCAGGCTTGCAAGATCTGAGGCTGTGGCCTCATCATGAAAGCAGCATTAATAGGCAGCCTGGCCTGCCTCGCAGGGCTGGCACTACATGGCCCACTCCTGCTTGGAGCCCCCAGGGGAGTTTCGGGTGGGGGTCCCAATTGGAAGAGAAGCCCAGATGGACTAGGAGACACCCAGAAGTGAGGCATGGATTCCCTTCTGAAGAACAGGGAGTGGGCCAGGTGGAGGGGTGTGTGTGTGTGTGTGTGTGTGTGTGTGTGTGTGTGTGTGTGTGTGTGTGTGTGTGTGTGTGTGTTGGACATTGACATATTGAGGGTACCACAAGAGGCTGCTGGACATTCCTACTTGTCAGTTACCCCTGAGGGAGAGAGGAAAATCTGCCCAGAGACAGAGAACTGAGGTAAATGCATTCGACCAATCACAAACCGCAAATCACAAATCATCTGTTAAGCTGCATAAATACCAGTTGTGAGGAGATGCAGTGCTTGCTTTGAGAAACCTGCAAAGAAAGATTGGAATTTCATTTATGTTGCTGAACAAAGTCATTCTCTTTCATGGAAGGCTGAGTCAACCTTGAGTCCCATGAGGGAGGGAGGGAGGGAGGGAGGAAGGAAGGAAGGAAGGAAGGAAGGAAGGAAGGGAGACATAGACAGACATGATTTGTGGTCCTTATAAACAATTTTTCTATTATTATCTGCCTATTAATTTATCACCAGGCATATTGGCATTGACTCAGGAGTTGCTGCTTCTCTGTTTTTTTTTAATGTTAAATTAGATTATTGGGAACTTGGTTCTATTATTTTATGGCTATCATTATTTTTATGTTTAGGAATAACTGAGGGTATTTTAGCAATTTGCCAAACATTACATTTGCCAGGTATCTCTGGTGTAACTTTGCACTTCTCCTGCAAGGCTGACCTGGGGGGTCCTGAGGCATCACACTTCTCTTATCTGGATTACTTTGTAGTGTGGAATCTATGCGGGGAGCTGATAAGGTGCTGGTGTTGCTGATAACAATGATGGGGGTACTTTGTGCATTGATGGGTTTGGATTTGTTGGTGTCAGAAGAGATGGCACAAGTGAAAGCAGGTTGAGTACAATAACTACATTTTATTTATTTTATTTTATTTGGGATTCTTATAGGCCGCCCTACTCCCTGGGGACTACATCTTGTTAGCTCCAGAGTAATACATTTTAAAGAAGTGCAACAAGAGCTGAAATCTTTTCTTTTCCTTCCATTTATCCTGTGGGGGTTTTTTTTGGTATGTTTTTGTATGTTTTGGGGGGGGGTTGTGTGACATCTCTGTGCAGTTTTTGTTACTCTCTCAGATTCTGGCTTAATGCTATTTTGGGAACTGTTTGAGCACCTATAATCACATCATGGGACTTGTGGGGCCACTTATCCTTATCTTGATGGTATTTCAGTATTAGATACTCTTTTGTGCTGCCTCCTTACAATTTATCAACACAATCAATTAAAGCCACCACACTGATTTCCATCAAAAGGACCTTTGCTACTCTTGGAAGTGTTTCAGAAGGGATTATCTTCTTGTTTGCAAAAGGGAGTTAATCCCCAATGAAGAAGTATAAAAAGGCATCTGATAGAAAGGCCATCATGCTTACATAAAGCCATTTGGAGAAGGTTGATGAATCCAAATTATCAGGGTTTTGGCATCTAAAACAAAGCATAAATAGGAGCTGTGAAATTCCTCTCCTTTGGAAGAAATATTCCTTAAGGGGAGCCTAAATTAGACTTAGTTCCCATAAGGCACAGAATGAGGCACACCAATCTAGGAAAAAAAAATTGCATACACAAAACTTTCTAGCAAACTGGGCTTTGATGATAGCAAAAAAATATGTGAAACTCAGGGTGCGGGTTACATTGTGGAAGTTCTCCTAACTAGGTTTTTGGGTTGCGGAGATTTCATCATTGTAATAGGTAAGATAAATTCCAAGATTCTGGATAAGTAGTTCATCATAGGCTGCATGTCCTTCTGTCTGTCCCATTTTTTATGGTCTCAGACTTTTCTTCACAACTTCTCTCAGTTATATCAGCTTCTCTGAGAAAATCATTTTCCCTTTACTGTTAATGAATATGACCACCATTCTTGGTTTATTTCCCTGACAAATGGCACAATTTGGAAAATATCTTCAAGTGGCAAAGAATCCACTTGAACATTAGCATCCATAATTTGCATTTTTGTGTGTGTCAGTTTCCCATGGAAGGAAATTGTTGACAACTTCCTTTTATGCTGTTTTTTATTTCCCCAGGTGGAAACAAGTTGCTGGTTTTTAAAGCATAAAAATCTATGTTTTCTTTCAATAATAGAACAGGATAGGTGGTGACTTCATAGGCTGGATTTTCCTGTGGGCAAAATGTGCAAATTCTCTGGGTGAGCCTGATTGGAAAACTCATATACTGTTGCATTGCACCATGTCTGGTGGATTTGGAGGAGAATGGAATTAGCATTAAAACCAAAACTTCTGAATTCTGTTGGTGATTTGCAGAAGGCAGTTTCCCTGATGTTCTCTGAATCTGAGGTGTAACAGGTGTTGTGAAATACAATAGAGTTAGAAATGATGCCCCTGTTTGCCATTTCTCAATGAAAGAGACTGGATGTCAAAAGGGACAAAATAAATGTCTTGGGGAAAAGTGACCAAAAGGGCCAAATTCT
Source organism: Diadophis punctatus similis (assembly GCA_023053685.1). Taxonomy (NCBI): domain Eukaryota; kingdom Metazoa; phylum Chordata; class Lepidosauria; order Squamata; family Dipsadidae; genus Diadophis; species Diadophis punctatus. The sequence goes on from JALIGW010000022.1 coordinate 2,437,235, forward strand.
AGATTGGAAAAGTCAACTAAAGAAGAAGTTTCAGATCCTTTTACTCTGATGAAGAGATGCACTTAGCAGGATCAAACTAAACTTAAATTGCTAAGAGAAACTTAGCAGTTTTTTCTTGGAGGAAGAAACATCATCAGTCTTTGATATGCTGACGATTCAATTCTCTTCTCAGAAACCAAAGAAGGCCTGGAACATCTGATCAAGTACAAATACAAAGAGTTGATAGTAAAAGGAAATCAGGAACCAAAGAATACGGTGGCTGGACACTGTCAAAGCTGACAGCAGCCAGAGCATAGAACAAACAGCTCAAAGAAGTAGTGCAAGATTGGAAGATGTGAAGAGATCTGGTCCATAGATTCACCAAGACATGACTGAATGGATAACATCATTGTCATCATCACATACAGTCCAACTTCCCTTAAACCAGGGGTGGCCAAACTATGGTTCTTTGAGGACCTGTGGACTTCAACTCCCAGAATTCCTAAGCCAGCCATGCATGCATGGCTAGCTCAGGAATTCTGGGAGTTGAAGTCCACAGGTCCTCAAAGAACCATAGTTTGGTCACCCCTGCCTTAAACTCTCAGAGCAGAAAAATAGTATTACATAAAGTCATGCTCCCCATTATTGTGTTTTACATGACTCCCATCGTCACTCGAGGGAGTGGGATTTCTTTGTTTTAGGCAGAGCATATCCTGTATGGTATTTTCAGTTTCCTTAACTACTAGGAGGACTATGTGACTGGCTTAATCTTATTTGGGACTTTTCAGAGCCAGAGATTATTTGAAGGGGTTCATACTCTCTATTACAATGGTGAGCATCAGGACATGGATAGCTCCTTTTTTTTTTTGCAGTGAATATTCACTTGAGGAAGATGAACCTTCCTCCAATGCTTTTTAGACATAGTGTGAATCACCTCAGGGTGGGAAAACATTTAATCAGGATGGTCAACTGTGATTCCATGTAGAGCTGATTAACTATTTTATCACATTCTCCTCAGAACCAGAATTGCACTTAAGGTACAAGAAAAATCATCTTATAAAATAATAGGGTGAAGTGTTAAATGTTGGAATAGGACCAGGCAGATACAAGTGACGAGGCACTTTCAGCCACATACTTTCCATCAGTGACTTTGACTCAATCACCATCTTAGCCCAATTTTGTATGGAAAAAATGCAGGAAGATGTGTTACCTGTCTGATTTATTTATTTATTTATTTAATGTGGCGTAATATAATACAGCATTGTATGATGTTAGGACTTCACAATGGACAAAGACAAACCTTTGCCTTTTAGCTTCAGTTTAAACGTAGACAATGGACTTGTGTATGATGCAATGGAAGTTCAGCATTTCCTCATAAATAAAGTAACAATAAAAACACTGGGTTTGTGCAATGAGGCTTAAGGATTAAGATATTAAAATGTGGCAGAGGAGCTGGATAAAGTCACTTAGAAGAACAGCAAGGGCCAGAAGAGCTGAAGAGCAACCAAGGAGATGCATCTCCTTTTAATCTTCGCTTTGACTTTTACTCTTTCTGCACAGCAGGTGAGGCTGAATTTGGTGGGTTTCAATAGCCTTTCAGCTGGGGTGCCTGAAGATGAAATAAGCATTTTGTTGAGCTCTTCTTCCTTCTTTAACAGATTTCTTCATGAAGAGATTGAAAAATCAGGGAGAGGGCTTTGAGTACTTAGTCTTTTCATCATTGGGAATTCAACTGTGTCACTGGTTCTGAATTCAGGATTCCATCCTGTTCTCTGCATTGACTTTCTCAGTGTTCACCTTAGCATGAGAGTCAGAGACAACCTCATGTTGGATCTACTGAGTTGGAGCAATACAGAAAGCTGAAAATTTCTTGGGTTGGAAAGATAAGAGTAATTATGCAATATATGAGAAGAGTTTGAGATGAATAAACATAATTCATAGGTTCATTGACACTTAAGCTGCATATCATATATGGTTATATTCAGTGGTGGGTTGCTACCGGCTCGGACTGGTTGGCGTGAGCTGGTGGCAGAAATTTGGCCCTGTTTGCCGAACCAGTAATGATGACTGACTTGCCACGGCTCCGAACCGGTTCCTTGGTCAGTATAGAATATTGGTAATTTATTAATATTTAATATTCAATTAGATATATAACTAGAAATTATATAATAATTATATGATAGAGTGGAATAACTTTTTCAAGATATTTAAAATGACAAGTATGACCTCAACAATAACAAAAGGTGGCAAAAAAGCAGTAACACCAATAACCTCCCCAGCTGGGCAAAGGTCAATGGAGAGTATGCTGGGAGGAGAAAAGGCAGGTTCAAATATGAATCTGCAAGGGGTACCGACGTCACTGAACTTACTACAAGAAACTAATGAAGATGCAGGAAGTAATAACAAAAGGTTTGGATGATGTGAAAATTGAGATGAGTGAGGTAAAAAATGATATACGTAAAATTAATGATAAGGTAGGGACAATTCAGGTGGCTATAGTAAAAAACGAGCTACAAATAAAAGAAGTTGCGGACAGAACTGAACAGACAGAAAAAAGACTAGACGTGACAGATAATAAGTTAGTGGAAATGAACAAAAATCTGGAAGAGGCAATCTCCCATTTGGAGATGGAGAAGTCTATGTTCTATTTGAGATTTCAGAACATTCCTGAAACTAAAGACGAAAATTTACCTGAGCTTATGGCAGAGGTTTTAGAACAGATACTGGATAAGAATAGGCAAGAAATCTTAAATGAATTTGATAAGGTGTACAGAATTTACACCAACTACACCTGAAAACATAGACTTCCGAGAAAAGTACACATTAGATTTCTGAGAAAAGCAATGAGGGATGAGATCTTTAGTTGTACAAGAGGAGATCCTTTGATGTATAAAATAAAAGAAATATTGATATTAAGATAGATCCCATGTAGGGTAAGGGAAAAAAGAAGGAGTTATAACTTTCTATTGACCCAATTGATAAAACACAAAACTATGTTTAGATGGCTTATCCCAGAAGGGATGTTGATTACGTGGAGAGAGAAGAAATTTAGGGTTGATACATTAGAAAAGGCATAAGAATTTTATGAGCACTTTCTGGCAGGGGATGAGGAACAGGACAGCAGAGATGAGAATGATAGTAAAAGTCAGGAAGATCAAGTGTCAGAGGGTCAAATTGAGGAGCAAGAGTCTAGGGAAAGGAAAGATATAGAAAAATATGAAAGAGAAGGAGCAAGAACAAGGGCACAAACAGAAGTACGAACAAAAGGAAGCTCAAAAACAAATACTAAACAATAAAACAGAGGAAGAAGAAATTAATATATTGTCAATTAATATCAATGGTTTAAATTCACCCATCAAGAGAAAACGTGTATTGTTGGATCTTCAGAAACAAGAGATGGACATAGTCTATCTACAGGAGGTGCATATAAAAGAAAAATGTGTTAATTTTTTAAAGTATCCAAAATTAGGGAAATTATATTCAGCGCTTACCTAAACTAAAAAAAGAGGAATTGCAATTTATATAAAAGAATGGTTAAATTCGATGCTGATATATACAGACAAGAAAGGTAGGATTTTAATTGTAGAGGTAGTGACTGGGCAAAAACAAATTCTATTAGTGGGGATATATGCACCGAACAAAAATCATAATTTTTTTAATTCCAAATTACATAAAATAATAACAGAAATAAAATGGGACAACTTATGTAGATTCGGATAATTGTTCAATTAAAAATTAGACCAATCTCACTTTTGAATTTGGACTATAAAATATTTATGACAATTATGGCAGAAAGATTAAAAACAATATTAAACCAAATTATTCATTTGGATCAAAATGGATTTCTTCCAAAACGTCAAATTCGTAACAACACAAGGATGATTATGAACGTATTAGAATATTATGAAGTTCATTCAGATAAACAATTGGCTTTAATATTTGTGGATGTGCAAAAGGCATTCGACAATCTGGACTGGAAATTCTTTACGATGCAATTAAAAACTATGAAATTCGGCGACAAATTCACCAAAATGATTGAAGCAATATATTCATTACAATCGGCTAAAATAATGATAAACAGCGATATGACTGAGACAATAAGCATAATGAAAGGTGTTAGACAAGGATGTCCGCTATCACCCCTACTGTTTATACTATCACTAGAGGTGTTGTTGAACCAGATAAGAGGAAATCAGGAAATAAAAGGACTTAAAATCAAAAAAGAAGAGTATAAGACACAAGCATTCGCAGATGACATGGTGTTTATTATCGAAGAACCTCATAATTCAGGACCCAAATTACTGCAGGAGATAGAGGAGTTTGGCGAAGTTGCCGGTCTAAAGATAAACAAGGATAAAACAAAAATAATAACAAAAAATCTTACACAACAACAGGATAGGGAATTGGAGAAACTATTGGGAATTCAGGTAGCAAAAAAGTCAAATATCTAGGGATTTGGATGACAGCAAAATGCTCCTCAATAAAAGATGACAATTATACTAAACTGATACAAAAAATTCAAAAATATTTGGAAAATTGGACTAAATTACAAATTTCTTTAATTGGGAGAATAGCCACTATAAAAATGAATGTATTGCCAAAAATTCTTTATTTATTTCAAACTGCTCCAATAAAATTAGGGAAAAATTTTATACAGATTTAAATAAAGCAATTTTGAAATTTATTTGGAATGGGAAGAAGGCTAGGATAAAAATAAAACTGTTACAAAATAAAAGAAAAAAAAGGAGGTTTTGGACTACCAGACTGGGAACTATATCATCAGGCAGTGGCAGTAACATGGCTAAGGGAATGGATATTGCTTAGTAATAAAAGAATATTAACTATAGAGGGTCATGATTTACAGGCAGGCTGGCACAATTTTATCTGGGAAGGAAAACACAAATCTCATAAGTACTTTCAGAGACACCATGTGAGGGAAGCACTACTAGAAGACTGGATGGAGATTAAGAAAAAATACTATATCAAAACTCCTAAATGGATATCTCCTATGGAAGCAACAATCTACCCAAACGTTTTAGACTTGGACAAGAAAGTGACCTATAAATATCTATTGGACGAACGAAATAATCTTAAATCTAAAGAAGATTTGGCTTTGGTTGGAATAAAAATATATTGGTGGCCTTACCTGCAAATTCAATCTAGGTATAAAAAAGATATGTCACAATCCGGATTTCAACAAAAATATCAAGAACTGGATAAAATTTTAACAGGAACTGAAGATAAAATGATAACAAAAACTTACAATTGTCTATTAAATGTTAAAATGGAGGAGGAAACAGTAAAAGAAGTAATGGTGATTTGGGCTCAAAATTTTGGTTACACGATCGAATTGGAGTACTGGAAGAAAATTTGGGATCAAAATGATAAACTCACAATGGCAGCATCCTATAAAGAAAATATCTATAAAATGTTCTATAGATGGCACCTACCTCTGACAAGATTGGTGAAGATATCTCCAAATATAACAGCTAAATGTTGGAAATGTAAACACGATCAGGGGACATACTACCACTTGTGGTGGACGTGCCCAGAGGCAAAAAAATATTGGAGAAAGATTCAAAGGTGGATAGAGGAAATTATAAAACAAAAAGTAGAACTAAAACCGGAACTGTTTTTGATAGGGATCATAAAAGGAAGGATAAATAAAAATAATCAATATCTTATACTGCATATAACGACAGCAGCTAGAATTATTTACGCCCAACATTGGAAATCAGAAACAGCCCCTTCAAGCACAATGGTAATTAAAAAGATATTAGAATGTGCTGAAATGAATAAATTAACTATGGAAATACACGACAGAGAGGAAACAGAATTTTACAAAATATGGAACAAATGGTATAATTGGCTGGAAAATAAAAGTAAAATTAATAGATAATGGTATGACAATAAATAAACCAAAACAAGTATGGATATTTGTATTTATGTATATAGATGCATGAAAACAAGGTGATAGATGGATATAGTTAGACAAGATGTTAGATTTTAAGAAGAAACTATATGTGGGATTTAGGAATATAAGTTAAGCAGACCAGCTGGTTTCCTGTGCTGCTTCAGTGAGCGCTCTTCAAGAGACGAGAGTTTTCGGGGGGGGGGGATCTAGCGTCCACAATGGACAGCAAAGCTAGGGTTGACTCTGGCTACTTCTCTCTGCTGTAGTGCTTCCTGAACGCTGTTTACCACTCCGAGCCCCAAGTGGCAGGAGATGAGGAGCAGCTTCTCCACCTGGGTGCAGGAAAGGAAAGGAAAGGGGGGAAGGGAGGGGAAGAAAGGAAAGGGGGGAAGGGAGGGGAGGAAAGGAAAGGAAAGGGGGAGGAGAGGAAAGGTGGAAAAAGAAGGGGGGGAGGAGAGGAGAGGAAAGGAAAGGAAAGGGGGAGGAGAGGAAAGGTGAAAAAGAAGGGAGGGGAGGAAAGGAAAGGGTGGAAGGGAGGGGAAGAAAGGAAAGGGGGGAAGGGGAGGGGAGGAGAGGAAAGGAGGAATGGAATGGAATGGAAAGGAAAGGGGGGAAGGGAGGGGAGGGGAGGGACTATAGCTACAGCTCTGGAATATGGGACTGACTTTCCCACCAACATCAGCAAGCCACCGTCAGTCTGCCCGTCTTTGTTTTCCTTCATTCAGATTGACCAGGCTTCTTGAGAAAAGGAACACAAAAGAGGTTTCCAGACTTTGTGCCTGGACCAGGCACTTTCTCTCGGGTCTCCCACCTGGAGGCCTCGCAGAAGCAAACAGGCCCGAAAGGCAGCTGAGCCCCCCCAGTGGGATTTAAAATTATGAATTTGGTGGTCCCTGGGGTCCAAAAGGTTGGAGACCCCTGTTGTAGACGACCCCCCACTCTGTTAAGGACCTTGGAGTACTCACCTCTAATGATCCAAGTGTCAGATCCCACTGTAACAACATTGCCAAAAAGGCATTAAGAGTTGTTAACTTAATCTTACGTAGCTTCTAATATTGAACTGCTAACTAGAGCATACAAAACATTTGCTAGACCAGTTCTCGAATACAGCTCATCTGTCTGGAACCCGCATTGCATATTGGACATTAATACAATTGAGCAAGTCCAGAGATATTTCACGAGAAGAGTCCTCCACTCCTCTGCTCGCAACAGAATACCTTATGCCACCAGACTTGAAATTTTGGGCTTACTCAACTTAGAACTACGCCACCTTCGGTCTGACCTAAGCGTAGTATACAAAATTATCTGCTACAATTTTATTTATTTTAATTTATTTATTTATTTTGTCAAGTACGTCTTGATAATATACATAGATATAACATTGTTTATATACATAAAATGGTACTGATAAGAGGGAACATTAGGACAGGGACAGTAGGCACGCTGGTGCACTTATGCATGTCCCTTACTGACCTCTTAGGAATCGGGTGAGGTCAACAGTGGACAGTCTAAGGGCAATGTTCTATCTGCCAATGACTACTTCAGCTTCAACCACTACAATACACAAGCACACAATAGATAGACTTAAGGTAAACCGCTCCAAACTCGATTGCAGAAAATATGACTTCAGCAACAGAGTGGTCAATGCCTGGAATGCGTTACCTGACTCAGTGGTTTCTTCCCCAAACTCCCACAACTTTAACTTCAGACTGTCTACTCTACTGTTGACCTCACTCCATTCCTAAGAGGTCTGTAAGGAGCGTGCATAAGCACACCAACGTACCTACCGTCCCTGTCCTAATGATCCCGTTCATTCCTATCCATTTCATGTATTCATTATCTTGTATATACTATATCTATTATCATATACATGCTTGACAAAACAAACAAACAAACAAACAAACAAACAAACAAACAGGTATAGGTCAAGGATTACCTATAACTGCTCTAGTAACAGTATCTGGCAAGTCTGTCACAATGGATGTTTTCCTATAAAACAGAAAAAATATGATTTCTGATTTTAATGGTTACATAGATTATAGAAAGAACAAAATTATGCTGTAGTAATAAAGTAAGAGGAAAAATTATAATTGCATTTATAACTACAGTAAAATAAATTGGAAGCTACTTTATCTCTTTTCTATTTTATTTCTTTTCTTGCATTTTTAGTTTTTTCTGTGATTTCCCATTTTCTTACTTTATATTAATTTGTGCTAGCTGTACCTTCCTTTAAAAAAATATTTAATAAAATTTTACATTAAAAATGTATAAAAAGAATCATACCCATCTTAATTTGCCCCCATCCCTCCCTTTATCTTCGGTGGGGCTTGTCTGAGACTTTTTTTACATGACTTTCTTGGGTGGGGCTGAAGCCCCCATTAAGTGACCATTGCATTTAACGGCTCTTCTGTAATGTTCCAGGACTCCAAAGTTTAGCCCTGAGAGATACACACATTCCCTTCTATGGCATAATGAGTTGCTTTGTAACTGCTGTAGAAGAAGAAGATCTGATGTCATTTATTAAACTCCCAATTAGTTTTGTGTTTCTATTTCTATTGTTCTCTGCTCTTTTTACCTTGTTTCGTCTTCCTGATACAAGGGACGGGCTGTGGTTGGCCGGTTTGAAAGTCAAAGTTGTGTTTTGCAATAAAGTCAATGCTTTGGCTCATCATTTTCTGTCTTCCAGGCTCTCCCTTACCATCAACCTCTCCCTGATGGACTCCATCCTGGGATGTCTGTATATGTGCAAGGCACAGTGCCCCAAAACGCCAAAAGGTAATGTTCTTTTGGAGGCTCAAAGGAAGGGCAAGATGCTACAATATTCAAAATAATAGCAAAAAGAATATAATGTTGTTAAGAGTTGTTTATATGCCAAATTCTATGCCAAGATTAAAGCCTTTCATAGTTCCACTACCTCCTTCTTCCAACTCCAACTAAACAATGAGGGCTAGGAACTTGACTCTTCTCTTCAACAAACACAAAACTCTTCTCTGAGATTCCTGCACCTCCCGTTTAATGTTCTTCTTCTGTTTTTCTCTCTCTCTTTCAGATTCCGGGTGGACTTTGCCTGGGCCCAGTATTACGGAGCAAACATTTCTCTCCACTTCAATCCTCGCTTTGATGAGGATAAAATTGTGCTCAACACATTTCAGGCTCACAAGTGGGGGAACGAAGAGTCTCACAAGATGCCCTTCCGAAAGGGCGAGGACTTCAAGATCATTTTCATTGTCAATGAGGCTGAATACCAGGTTGGTACACGTGACAGAGGCTCCTTTGGGACTTAAAGTACCTCTTTGTTTAAAATACAAAATTCAGCACTCATCTTGAATAAGTCACAAAGGTATTTAATACCAACTTTCCCAACTTCATATCTTCCGAACAGAGTTTAAGTGATGCACTGATCTCTATAGTGATAGTTGGGACCAGAAATTTAGTCAATAAGAAAGGTGGTCACTAAGTGAAACTATGATTATGTTTATGCTCAAATTTCAGCTTTTCCTGTCTTACAGTTCTATGAAACTTATAAATTCTAGAATTTGTCATAAAGTTAATATTTTATCCCTGCAGTAACTGCAGTCACTAAAAAAGGATAACATAAACCTCATTGGAAAACATTTTCTTCAAGGGCAGGGGTCGGCAACCTTAAACACTCAAAGAGCCACAAAGGCCCTAACCGGAAGCCCCCAATTCAATTCTGGAGCTAACCAGAAGTCCGGTTCCCCCACCATAGAGTCTTCTCCTAGCGCGGTGTCCATTTTCCTCTACCAGTCCTAACCAAAAGCCCTATCAATTGTGGAGCTCACCGGAAAACCCGCCCCTTGCCATAGAGTCTCCTCCTTACATGCCCTGCTTCCCCCCCTACGCCAACTAGAAGCTCCTCTCAAAATTTTGGTGCCAACCGGCGACAGGGAGCCGCAACAGAGGGATGAAATAGCCACATGCAGCTCCAGAGCCGCAGGTTGATGACCCCTGTTGTAGGGGGAAAAATGGGTACCAGTGAAATAATGTGTTCCTGACAAAATAAACAGGGTTTTCCTGCCAAAAAAAACCACACAATGATCCCAAGTGAGACTTGATCCCTTTGGATTTGTCCTCTGACAGATAATGGTGAATGGGAAGCTCTTCTGTACCTACAAGCACAGAATGCCACCACAAATGGTCCAGGTCATCAAAATCAGCGGAGACCTGGACCTGCAATTTCTGAACGTGACCGGAGAAGCAATAATGAGGAATATGGTAAGGATTTGCTATCACAGTCAGCACTTTCTGATTCTTGTTCTCTCTTTAGGAATTGATTCTGGGTTGGTTCAATCCCCAAGCAGCCACTTTTTCATTCTGCTTTCTGTTCGCTCTTCTCATACACCTTTCTTGAGAATGACTTGCCCTATGTGTCCTCAAGTTGCTGATTTCGTTCACGGTTTCCTGTCTTCCAGACTCTCCCTTATTATCAACCTGTCCCTGCTGGACTCCATCCTGGGATGTCTGTATATATGCAAGGCACTGTGCCCACACACACCAACAGGTAACGTTCCTCAGGGGGCTCACAGAAAGGGCAAGATGCTCCTTGCTCAAAAGATAATAAGGTTATTATATTGTTCGGGATAGTTTATATAATCCAAATTCTGGTCCAAGGTTAAAACTTTTCTAAATTCTTTGGATAGTTCCACTTCCTGCTTCTTCCAACTCCAACTAAGCCATGAGGGCTGGGAGCTTGATTCTTCTCTTCAAGCAAAAACATAGCAACCTACAGATTCTAGCTTCAGGACAAAGGAGAAGGAAGGGGCAGAGGTCTACTCTGAGATTCCTGCACTTCCCGTTTAATATTCTTCTTCTGTTTTTCCTCTCTCTCTTTCAGATTCCAGGTGGACTTTGCCTGGTCCCAGCATGACGGAGCCGACATTTCGCTCCACTTCAATCCTCGCTTTGATGAGGATATAATTGTGCTCCACACATTTCAGGCTCACAAGTGGGGGAACCAAGAGTCTCACAAGATGCCCTTCCGAAAGGGCGAGGACTTCAAGATCATTTTCATTGTCAATGAGGCTGAATACCAGGTTGGTACACGTGACAGAGGCTCCTTTGGGACTTAAAGTGCCTCTTTGTTTTAGCCACAGAATTCAGCACTCATCTGGAATAAGTCACAAGCTTTCCCAACTTCATATCTTCCGAACAAAGTTTATGTGATGCACTGATCGCTATAGTGATAGTTGGGTCCATAAGAAATGTGGTCACTAAGTGAAACTATGATTGTGATTATAATCAAATTTCAGCTTTTCTTTTCTTACAGTTCTATGAAACTTATAAATTCTAGAATTTGTCACAAAGTAAATATTTTATCCCTGCAGTAACTGTAGTCACTAAATAAGGATATATACCTCATTGGAAAACATTTTGTTCTAGGACAGGGGTCGGCAACCTTAAACACTCAAAGAGCCACAAAGATCCTAACCGGAAACCCCCAATTCAATTCTGGAGCTAACCAGAAGTCCAGTTCCACCACTATAGAGTCTTCTCCTAGCGCGGTGTCCTTTTTCGTCTACCAGTTGTAACTGAAAGCCCTATCAATTGTGGAGTTGACCGGAAAATCTGCCCCTTACCATAGAGCAGTGGTGGCCAACCTTAAGCATACCATCCGCCAAATTTTTTCGCAGATGAGGTCAGATCCGCCATTATTTATTTATTTATTTATTTGGTCATTTTTGTATGCCGCCCCACTCCCGTAGGACTCAGGGCGGCCATACAACTCAAGCACGTTTTTTACCTTCTTACTTTTGCGTTTGGGGTTGTAAAATAGGGATAGGGGTAGGATCTGCTTTGCTTAAGGGAAGAAAAGGAATAACTCAATCACGCAATTCAATTAATTAATTTACGCCATTTCCAAAGACACGTTTATTGGAGCACCAATCTACAATAGTTAGAAATAATCTCTTGGACGAGAGTACTTTCACAAACAATACAAAACGGTTTTCCTGATGAACTTGATATAAATAGCAACTCATTTTCCCACTGTTCATTGAATTCACGCTTACAATCACTTTCGTGGCTTCTTTTGGTCATTTTCTTTTGCACTGTAATGGATAACAGGAAATTAAGCATAGGCTGTACGAACTGAACTGAGATCAGTTTTGTGTTGAAAATATTAAGATGGGTTCAGTTATGACACCTATTTTAAAAAAATAAGTAGGCGCAAGGAATCCATCACTATATGGCTAATTTGGCTCTGGCAGATCTCCTTTTCGTAATCTGGTTCCCTCTGAAAATTGCTTACCATATTAATGGCAACAACTGGATCTATCACAGGGGTGGCCAAACTATGGTTCTTTGAGGATCTGTGGACTTCAACTCCCATAACCAGGAATTATGGGAGTTGAAGTCCACAGGTCCTCAAAGAACCATAGTTTGGCCACCCCTGAGTCATACATAGAATATATGATTTTAGTCTGGTGGAACTAATAGGATCATTCATTACTTTACAGATCTTTCCTTTTTTGTTTCTTCAATGAAAATTGTTTAGTTAAATAGGGCAGACTTTTAGCTCAGTGCTTAGTAATGGTGCAAAGCCAGTTTTAAGGCCAGCTGGGAAGAAATAAAATATTACAAATGTCCATTTAACTATTATATATCAGAAATGATTAATTTAAAAAAGAATAGTATGAGATTGCTTATATTTCTAGAATATTGTTTTTAATATTAGCTCTATTTATATTCATAGGGCTACCTCTTATGTTTTCTTTGGAAGTAAAATTACTACAAATGGAGCATGTGCAATATGCTTATGCACCTCTTTCAGTAATTTACATTATGAAAATAATATAGCAATATAAAATGTATATCAATAATAATAATGTTCTATCAAGTCATTGGTTTATATTTAAAAGTTTGTATATGTATTGAGATTTTAAAATCTTCCCTCTAATTTCCAGTGAGTTTTTTTAGTGATACTAAAAAATTGCTGGAACAAGAAATTGGCAATATATTTTGGATGTTTTAGAAGAGAATGTAATTATGGGGAAGTCCTGTGCAAAATACTTGTTGGATTCTTTTATGGAAACATGTACTGCTCCATTCTTTTTATGCCATGCCTCAGTGTACAAAGGTATTGGGTAATTTCAAACCCCATACTGCACTCAAAACCCCATACTTTCACAAGAACAACAATGAATTAAAAGAAACTCACCAAGCGCAGGTTTCCAAAGACGTCCCTTCTCTGAAGCTTGCTCTGCAGCAACGGCAGTTTTCCCAAGAAGTCCCTTCTCTGAAGCTTGCTCCTCAGAAACGGGTGGCTGGTGTAAATTGATCCCACTCCAGACGCTCCACAGGGGGCCGGCGCTTGTGACTGACTACTTCCTCCTCTGCTATTCGCTTCTATGACTCGTGGACTTCAACTCCCAGACTTCCTGAGCTAGCATGATTGGCTCAGGAATTCTGGGAGTTGAAGTCCACAAGTCATAGAAGAGCCAACTTTGTCGCTTCGTTTTGTCACTGCCGGAGTTTGAACTGCGCGCTCTCTCCAGAATTAAGCAGGAAGGGGATCGGACAATAAGGTTAGAATCAGTTTCGCTCGCTAAAATTTAAAGTGATTCCGACCTTCTTATTGTCCGATCCCCTTCTTCCTGCATAATAAGCGTCAGCCTTTTCTGTCTGTTGGATGATTGCAATGCGCCACTTGCAATCATCCAATGCGCCACGTTTGGCGCATGCGCCACGGTTTGGCCACCCCTGCCATAGAGTCTCCTCCTTACATGCCCTGCTTCCCCCCTCCGCCAACTGGAAGCTCCTCTCAAAATTGTGGTGCCAACCAGCGACAGGGAGCATCAACAGAGGGATGAAAGAGCCACATGCAGCTCCAGAACCACAGGTTGCTGACCCCTGTTGTAGGGGGAAAAATGGGTACCAGTGAAATAATGTGTTCCTGACAAAATAAACAGGGTTTTCCTGCGAAAAAAAAACCGATGATCCCAAGTGAGACTTGATCCCTTTGGATTTGTCCTCTGACAGATAATGGTCAATGGGAAGCTCTTCTGTATCTACAAGCACAGAATGCCACCACAAATGGTCCAGGTCATCAAAATCAGCGGAGACGTGGACGTGCAATTTCTGAACGTCATCGGAGAAGCAATAATGGGGAAAATGGTAAGGATTTGCTATCACAGAGTCAGCACTTTCTGATTCTTGTTCCCTCTTTAGGAATTGATTCTGGGTTGGTTCAATCCCCAAGCAGCCACTTTTTCATTCTGCTTTCTGTTCGCTCTTCTCATACACCTTTCTTGAGAATGACTTGCCCTATGTGTCCTCAAGTTGCTGATTTCGTTCACGGTTTCCTGTCTTCCAGACTCTCCCTTATTATCAACCTGTCCCTGCTGGACTCCATCCTGGGATGTCTGTATATATGCAAGGCACTGTGCCCACACACACCAACAGGTAACGTTCCTCAGGGGGCTCACAGAAAGGGCAAGATGCTCCTTGCTCAAAAGATAATAAGGCTATTATGTTGTTCGGGATAGTTTATATAATCCAAATTCTGGTCCAAGGTTAAAACTTTTCTAAATTCTTTGGATAGTTCCACTTCCTGCTTCTTCCAACTCCAACTAAGCCATGAGGGCTGGGAGCTTGATTCTTCTCTTCAAGCAAAAACATAGCAACCTACAGATTCTAGCTTCAGGACAAAGGAGAAGGAAGGGGCAGAGGTCTACTCTGAGATTCCTGCACTTCCCGTTTAATGTTCTTCTTCTGTTTTTCTGTCTCTCTTTCAGATTCCAGGTGGACTTTGCCTGGTCCCAGCATGACGGATCCGACATTTCTCTCCACTTCAATCCTCGCTTTGATGAGGATATAATTGTGCTCCACACATTTCAGGCTCACAAGTGGGGGAACCAAGAGTCTCACAAGATGCCCTTCCGAAAGGGCGAGGACTTCAAGATCATTTTCATTGTCAATGAGGCTGAATACCAGGTTGGTACACGTGACAGAGGCTCCTTTGGGACTTAAAGTGCCTCTTTGTTTTAGCCACAGAATTCAGCACTCATCTGGAATAAGTCACAAGCTTTCCCAACTTCATATCTTCCGAACAGAGTTTATGTGATGCACTGATCGCTATAGTGATAGAGACCAGAAATTTATTCAATAAGAAATGTGGTCACTAAGTGAAACTATGATTGCGATTATAATCAAATTTCAGCTTTTCCTGTCTTACAGTTCTATGAAACTTATAAATTCTAGAATTTGTCGCAAAGTTAATATTTTATCCCTGCAGTAACTGCAGTCACTAAAAAAGGATAACATATACATCATTGGAAAACATTTAGTTCTAGGGCAGGGATCGGCAACCTTAAACACTCAAAGAGCCACAAAGGTCCTAACCGGAAGCCTCCCATTCAATTCTGGAGCTAACCAGAACTTCAGTTACCCCACCATAGAGTCTTCTCCTAGCGCGGTGTCCTTTTTCCTCTACCAGTCCTAACCGAAAGCGCTACCAATTGTGGAGCTGACCGGAAAACCCGCCCCTTGCCTTAGAGTCTCCTCCTTACATGCCCTGCTCCCCCCCTACGCCAACTAGAAGCTCCTCTCAAAATTGTGGTGCCAACCGGCGACAGGGAGCCGCAACAAAGGGATGAAAGAGCCACATGCGGCTCCAGAACCACAGGTTGCTGACCCTTGTTGTAGTGGGAAAAATGGGTACCTGTGAAATGATGTGTTCCTGACAAAATAAACAGGGTTTTCCTGCCAAAAAAACCCCACGATGATCCCAAGTGAGACTTGATCCCTTTGGATTTGTCCTCTGACAGATAATGGTCAATGGGAAGCTCTTCTGTACCTACAAGCACAGAATGCCACCACAAATGGTCCAGGTCATCAAAATCAGCGGAGACGTGGACGTGCAATTTCTGAACGTGACTGGAGAAGCAATAATGGGGAATAAGGTAAGGATTTACTATCACAGTCAGCACTTTCTGATTCTTGTTCCCTCTTTAGGAATTGATTCTGGGTTGGTTCAATCCCCAAGCAGCCACTTTTTCATTCTGCTTTCTGTTCGCTCTTCTCATACACCTTTCTTGAAAATGACTTGCCCTATGTGTCCTCAAGTTGCTGATTTCGTTCACGGTTTCCTGTCTTCCAGACTCTCCCTTATTATCAACCTGTCCCTGCTGGACTCCATCCTGGGATGTCTGTATATATGCAAGGCACTGTGCCCACACACACCAACAGGTAACGTTCCTCAGGGGGCTCACAGAAAGGGCAAGATGCTCCTTGCTCAAAAGATAATAAGGCTATTATGTTGTTCGGGATAGTTCATATAATCCAAATTCTGGTCCAAGGTTAAAACTTTTCTAAATTCTTTGGATAGTTCCACTTCCTGCTTCTTCCAACTCCAACTAAGCCATGAGGGCTGGGAGCTTGATTCTTCTCTTCAAGCAAAAACATAGCAACCTACAGATTCTAGCTTCAGGACAAAGGAGAAGGAAGGGGCAGAGGTCTACTCTGAGATTCCTGCACTTCCCGTTTAATATTCTTCTTCTGTTTTTCCTCTCTCTCTTTCAGATTCCAGGTGGACTTTGCCTGGTCCCAGCATGACGGAGCCGACATTTCGCTCCACTTCAATCCTCGCTTTGATGAGGATATAATTGTGCTCCACACATTTCAGGATCACAAGTGGGGGAACCAAGAGTCTCACAAGATGCCCTTCCGAAAGGGCGAGGACTTCAAGATCATTTTCATTGTCAATGAGGCTGAATACCAGGTTGGTACACGTGACAGAGGCTCCTTTGGGACTTAAAGTGCCTCTTTGTTTTAGCCACAGAATTCAGCACTCATCTGGAATAAATCACAAGCTTTCCCAACTTCATATCTTCCGAACAGAGTTTAAGTGATGCACTGATCTCTATAGTGATAGAGACCAGAAATTTATTCAATAAGAAATGTGGTCACTAAGTGAAACTATGATTGTGATTATAATCAAATTTCAGCTTTTCCTGTCTTACAGTTCTATGAAACTTATAAATTCTAGAATTTGTCACAAAGTTAATATTTTATCCCTGCAGTAACTGCAGTCACTAAAAAAGGATAACATATACATCATTGGAAAACATTTAGTTCTAGGGCAGGGGTCGGCAACCTTAAACACTCAAAGAGCCACAAAGGTCCTAACCGGAAGCCTCCCATTCAATTCTGGAGCTAACCAGAAGTTCAGTTACCCCACCATAGAGTCTTCTCCTAGCGCGGTGTCCTTTTTCCTCTACCAGTCGTAACCGAAAGCCCTATCAATTGTGGAACTGACCGGAAAACCCGCCCCTTGCCTTAGAGTCTCCTCCTTACATGCCCTGCTTCCCCCCTCCGCCAACTGAAAGCTCCTCTCAAAATTGTGGTGCCAACCAGCGACAGGGAGCCTCAACAGAGGGATGAAACAGCCACATGCGGCTCCGGAACCACAGGTTGCTGACCCCTGTTGTAGGGGGAAAAATGGGTACCTGTGAAATGATGTGTTCCTGACAAAATAAACAGGGTTTTCCTGCCAAAAAAAAAAAAAAAACACGATGATCCCAAGTGAGACTTGATCCCTTTGGAATTGTCCTCTGACAGATAATGGTCAATGGGAAGCTCTTCTGTACCTACAAGCACAGAATGCCACCACAAATGGTCCAGGTCATCAGAATCAGCGGAGATGTGGACGTGCAATTTCTGAACGTCATCGGAGAAGCAATAATGGGGAAAATGGTAAGAATTTGCTATCACAGAATCAGCACTTTCTGATTCTTGTTCCCTCTTTAGGAATTGATTCTGGGTTGGTTCAATCCCCAAGCAGCCACTTTTTCATTCTGCTTTCTGTTCGCTCTTCTCATACACCTTTCTTGAGAATGACTTGCCCTATGTGTCCTCAAGTTGCTGATTTCGTTCACGGTTTCCTGTCTTCCAGACTCTCCCTTATTATCAACCTGTCCCTGCTGGACTCCATCCTGGGATGTCTGTATATATGCAAGGCACTGTGCCCACACACACCAACAGGTAACGTTCCTCAGGGGGCTCACAGAAAGGGCAAGATGCTCCTTGCTCAAAAGATAATAAGGCTATTATGTTGTTCGGGATAGTTTATATAATCCAAATTCTGGTCCAAGGTTAAAACTTTTCTAAATTCTTTGGATAGTTCCACTTCCTGCTTCTTCCAACTCCAACTAAGCCATGAGGGCTGGGAGCTTGATTCTTCTCTTCAAGCAAAAACATAGCAACCTACAGATTCTAGCTTCAGGACAAAGGAGAAGGAAGGGGCAGAGGTCTACTCTGAGATTCCTGCACTTCCCGTTTAATGTTCTTCTTCTGTTTTTCCTCTCTCTCTTTCAGATTCCAGGTGGACTTTGCCTGGTCCCAGCATGACGGAGCCGACATTTCGCTCCACTTCAATCCTCGCTTTGATGAGGATATAATTGTGCTCCACACATTTCAGGATCACAAGTGGGGGAACCAAGAGTCTCACAAGATGCCCTTCCGAAAGGGCGAGGACTTCAAGATCATTTTCATTGTCAATGAGGCTGAATACCAGGTTGGTACACGTGACAGAGGCTCCTTTGGGACTTAAAGTGCCTCTTTGTTTTAGCCACAGAATTCAGCACTCATCTGGAATAAGTCACAAGCTTTCCCAACTTCATATCTTCCGAACAGAGTTTATGTGATGCACTGATCGCTATAGTGATAGAGACCAGAAATTTATTCAATAAGAAATGTGGTCACTAAGTGAAACTATGATTGTGATTATGATCAAATTTCAGCTTTTCCTGTCTTACAGTTCTATGAAACTTATAAATTCTAGAATTTGTCACAAAGTTAATATTTTATCCCTGCAGTAACTGCAGTCACTAAAAAAGGATAACATATACATCATTGGAAAACATTTAGTTCTAGGGCAGGGGTCGGCAACCTTAAACACTCAAAGAGCCACAAAGGTCCTAACCGGAAGCCTCCCATTCAATTCTGGAGCTAACCAGAAGTTCAGTTACCCCACCATAGAGTCTTCTCCTAGCGCGGTGTCCTTTTTCCTCTACCAGTCGTAACCAAAAGCCCTATCAATTGTGGAACTGACCGGAAAACCCGCCCCTTGCCTTAGAGTCTCCTCCTTACATGCCCTGCTTCCCCCCTCCGCCAACTGGAAGCTCCTCTCAAAATTGTGGTGCCAACCAGCGACAGGGAGCCTCAACAGAGGGATGAAAGAGCCACATGCGGCTCCGGAACCACAGGTTGCTGACCCCTGTTGTAGGGGGAAAAATGGGTACCTGTGAAATGATGTGTTCCTGACAAAATAAACAGGGTTTTCCTGCGGAAAAAAAACCGATGATCCCAAGTGAGACTTGATCCCTTTGGATTTGTCCTCTGACAGATAATGGTCAATGGGAAGCTCTTCTGTACCTACAAGCACAGAATGCCACCACAAATGGTCCAGGTCATCAGAATCAGCGGAGATGTGGACGTGCAATTTCTGAACGTGACCGGAGAAGCAATAATGGGGAAAATGGTAAGGATTTGCTATCACAGAATCAGCACTTTCTGATTCTTGTTCCCTCTTTAGGAATTGATTCTGGGTTGGTTCAATCCCCAAGCAGCCACTTTTTCATTCTGCTTTCTGTTCGCTCTTCTCATACACCTTTCTTGAGAATGACTTGCCCTATGTGTCCTCAAGTTTCTGATTTCGTTCACGGTTTCCTGTCTTCCAGACTCTCCCTTATTATCAACCTGTCCCTGCTGGACTCCATCCTGGGATGTCTGTATATATGCAAGGCACTGTGCCCACACACACCAACAGGTAACGTTCTTCAGGGGGCTCACAGAAAGGGCAAGATGCTCCTTGCTCAAAAGATAATAAGGCCATTATGTTGTTCGGGATAGTTTATATAATCCAAATTCTGGTCCAAGGTTAAAACTTTTCTAAATTCTTTGGATAGTTCCACTTCCTGCTTCTTCCAACTCCAACTAAGCCATGAGGGCTGGGATTCTTCTCTTCAAGCAAAAACATAGCAACCTACAGATTCTAGCTTCAGGACAAAGGAGAAGGAAGGGGCAGAGGTCTACTCTGAGATTCCTGCACTTCCCGTTTAATGTTCTTCTTCTGTTTTTCCTCTCTCTCTTTCAGATTCCAGGTGGACTTTGCCTGGTCCCAGCATGACGGAGCCGACATTTCGCTCCACTTCAATCCTCGCTTTGATGAGGATATAATTGTGCTCCACACATTTCAGGCTCACAAGTGGGGGAACCAAGAGTCTCACAAGATGCCCTTCCGAAAGGGCGAGGACTTCAAGATCGTTTTCATTGTCAATGAGGCTGAATACCAGGTTGGTACACGTGACAGAGGCTCCTTTGGGACTTAAAGTGCCTCTTTGTTTTAGCCACAGAATTCAGCACTCATCTGGAATAAGTCACAAGCTTTCCCAAATTCATATCTTCCGAACAGAGTTTAAGTGATGCACTGATCTCTATAGTGATAGAGACCAGAGATTTATTCAATAAGAAATGTGGTCACTAAGTGAAACTATGATTGTGATTATAATCAAATTTCAGCTTTTCCTGTCTTACAGTTCTATGAAACTTATAAATTCTAGAATTTGTCACAAAGTTAATATTTTATCCCTGCAGTAACTGCAGTCACTAAAAAAGGATAACATATACATCATTGGAAAACATTTAGTTCTAGGGCAGGGGTCGGCAACCTTAAACACTCAAAGAGCCAAAAAGGTCCTAACCGGAAGCCTCCCATTCAATTCTGGAGCTAACCAGAACTTCAGTTACCCCACCATAGAGTCTTCTCCTAGCGCGGTGTCCTTTTTCCTCTACCAGTCCTAACCGAAAGCGCTACCAATTGTGGAGCTGACCGGAAAACCCGCCCCTTGCCTTAGAGTCTCCTCCTTACATGCCCTGCTTCCCCCCTACGCCAACTAGAAGCTCCTCTCAAAATTGTGGTGCCAACCGGCGACAGGGAGCCGCAACAAAGGGATGAAAGAGCCACATGCGGCTCCAGAACCACAGGTTGCTGACCCTTGTTGTAGTGGGAAAAATGGGTACCAGTGAAATGATGTTTTCCTGACAAAATAAATAGGGTTTTCCTGCCAAAAAAAACCCACGATGATCCCAAGTGAGACTTGATCCCTTTGGATTTGTCCTCTGACAGATAATGGTCAATGGGAAGCTCTTCTGTACCTACAAGCACAGAATGCCACCACAAATGGTCCAGGTCATCAGAATCAGCGGAGATGTGGACGTGCAATTTCTGAACGTCATCGGAGAAGCAATAATGGGGAAAATGGTAAGAATTTGCTATCACAGAATCAGCACTTTCTGATTCTTGTTCCCTCTTTAGGAATTGATTCTGGGTTGGTTCAATCCCCAAGCAGCCACTTTTTCATTCTGCTTTCTGTTCGCTCTTCTCATACACCTTTCTTGAAAATGACTTGCCCTATGTGTCCTCAAGTTGCTGATTTCGTTCACGGTTTCCTGTCTTCCAGACTCTCCCTTATTATCAACCTGTCCCTGCTGGACTCCATCCTGGGATGTCTGTATATATGCAAGGCACTGTGCCCACACACACCAACAGGTAACGTTCCTCAGGGGGCTCACAGAAAGGGCAAGATGCTCCTTGCTCAAAAGATAATAAGGCTATTATGTTGTTCGGGATAGTTTATATAATCCAAATTCTGGTCCAAGGTTAAAACTTTTCTAAATTCTTTGGATAGTTCCACTTCCTGCTTCTTCCAACTCCAACTAAGCCATGAGGGCTGGGAGCTTGATTCTTCTCTTCAAGCAAAAACATAGCAACCTACAGATTCTAGCTTCAGGACAAAGGAGAAGGAAGGGGCAGAGGTCTACTCTGAGATTCCTGCACTTCCCGTTTAATGTTCTTCTTCTGTTTTTCCTCTCTCTCTTTCAGATTCCAGGTGGACTTTGCCTGGTCCCAGCATGACGGAGCCGACATTTCGCTCCACTTCAATCCTCGCTTTGATGAGGATATAATTGTGCTCCACACATTTCAGGCTCACAAGTGGGGGAACCAAGAGTCTCACAAGATGCCCTTCCGAAAGGGCGAGGACTTCAAGATCATTTTCATTGTCAATGAGGCTGAATACCAGGTTGGTACACGTGACAGAGGCTCCTTTGGGACTTAAAGTGCCTCTTTGTTTTAGCCACAGAATTCAGCACTCATCTGGAATAAGTCACAAGCTTTCCCAAATTCATATCTTCCGAACAGAGTTTAAGTGATGCACTGATCGCTATAGTGATAGAGACCAGAAATTTAGTCAATAAGAAATGTGGTCACTAAGTGAAACTATGATTGTGATTATAAACAAATTTCAGCTTTTCCTGTCTTACAGTTCTATGAAACTTATAAATTCTAGAATTTGTCACAAAGTTAATATTTTATCCCTGCAGTAACTGCAGTCACTAAAAAAGGATAACATATACATCATTGGAAAACATTTAGTTCTAGGGCAGTGGTCGGCAACCTTAAACACTCAAAGAGCCACAAAGGTCCTAACCGGAAGCCTCCCATTCAATTCTGGAGCTAACCAGAAGTTCAGTTACCCCACCATAGAGTCTTCTCCTAGCGCGGTGTCCTTTTTCCTCTACCAGTCGTAACCAAAAGCCCTATCAATTGTGGAACTGACCGGAAAACCCGCCCCTTGCCTTAGAGTCTCCTCCTTACATGCCCTGCTTCCCCCCTCCGCCAACTGAAAGCTCCTCTCAAAATTGTGGTGCCAACCAGCGACAGGGAGCCTCAACAGAGGGATGAAACAGCCACACGCGGCTCCGGAACCACAGGTTGCTGACCCCTGTTGTAGGGGGAAAAATGGGTACCTGTGAAATGATGTGTTCCTGACAAAATAAACAGGGTTTTCCTGCCAAAAAAACAAACAAACACGATGATCCCAAGTGAGACTTGATCCCTTTGGAATTGTCCTCTGACAGATAATGGTCAATGGGAAGCTCTTCTGTACCTACAAGCACAGAATGCCACCACAAATGGTCCAGGTCATCAAAATCAGCGGAGACGTGGACGTGCAATTTCTGAACGTGACCGGAGAAGCAATAATGGGGAAAATGGTAAGGATTTGCTATCACAGAGTCAGCACTTTCTGATTCTTGTTCCCTCTTTAGGAATTGATTCTGGGTTGGTTCAATCCCCAAGCAGCCACTTTTTCATTCTGCTTTCTGTTCGCTCTTCTCATACACCTTTCTTGAAAATGACTTGCCCTATGTGTCCTCAAGTTGCTGATTTCGTTCACGGTTTCCTGTCTTCCAGACTCTCCCTTATTATCAACCTGTCCCTGCTGGACTCCATCCTGGGATGTCTGTATATATGCAAGGCACTGTGCCCACACACACCAACAGGTAACGTTCCTCAGGGGGCTCACAGAAAGGGCAAGATGCTCCTTGCTCAAAAGATAATAAGGCTATTATGTTGTTCGGGATAGTTTATATAATCCAAATTCTGGTCCAAGGTTAAAACTTTTCTAAATTCTTTGGATAGTTCCACTTCCTGCTTCTTCCAACTCCAACTAAGCCATGAGGGCTGGGAGCTTGATTCTTCTCTTCAAGCAAAAACATAGCAACCTACAGATTCTAGCTTCAGGACAAAGGAGAAGGAAGGGGCAGAGGTCTACTCTGAGATTCCTGCACTTCCCGTTTAATGTTCTTCTTCTGTTTTTCCTCTCTCTCTTTCAGATTCCAGGTGGACTTTGCCTGGTCCCAGCATGACGGAGCCGACATTTCGCTCCACTTCAATCCTCGCTTTGATGAGGATATAATTGTGCTCCACACATTTCAGGCTCACAAGTGGGGGAACCAAGAGTCTCACAAGATGCCCTTCCGAAAGGGCGAGGACTTCAAGATCGTTTTCATTGTCAATGAGGCTGAATACCAGGTTGGTACACGTGACAGAGGCTCCTTTGGGACTTAAAGTGCCTCTTTGTTTTAGCCACAGAATTCAGCACTCATCTGGAATAAGTCACAAGCTTTCCCAAATTCATATCTTCCGAACAGAGTTTAAGTGATGCACTGATCTCTATAGTGATAGAGACCAGAGATTTATTCAATAAGAAATGTGGTCACTAAGTGAAACTATGATTGTGATTATAATCAAATTTCAGCTTTTCCTGTCTTACAGTTCTATGAAACTTATAAATTCTAGAATTTGTCACAAAGTTAATATTTTATCCCTGCAGTAACTGCAGTCACTAAAAAAGGATAACATATACATCATTGGAAAACATTTAGTTCTAGGGCAGGGGTCGGCAACCTTAAACACTCAAAGAGCCAAAAAGGTCCTAACCGGAAGCCTCCCATTCAATTCTGGAGCTAACCAGAACTTCAGTTACCCCACCATAGAGTCTTCTCCTAGCGCGGTGTCCTTTTTCCTCTACCAGTCCTAACCGAAAGCGCTACCAATTGTGGAGCTGACCGGAAAACCCGCCCCTTGCCTTAGAGTCTCCTCCTTACATGCCCTGCTTCCCCCCTACGCCAACTAGAAGCTCCTCTCAAAATTGTGGTGCCAACCGGCGACAGGGAGCCGCAACAAAGGGATGAAAGAGCCACATGCGGCTCCAGAACCACAGGTTGCTGACCCTTGTTGTAGTGGGAAAAATGGGTACCAGTGAAATGATGTTTTCCTGACAAAATAAATAGGGTTTTCCTGCCAAAAAAAACCCACGATGATCCCAAGTGAGACTTGATCCCTTTGGATTTGTCCTCTGACAGATAATGGTCAATGGGAAGCTCTTCTGTACCTACAAGC
Organism: Diadophis punctatus similis; assembly: GCA_023053685.1. Taxonomy (NCBI): domain Eukaryota; kingdom Metazoa; phylum Chordata; class Lepidosauria; order Squamata; family Dipsadidae; genus Diadophis; species Diadophis punctatus. The sequence goes on from JALIGW010000022.1 coordinate 2,461,891, forward strand.
ACAGAATGCCACCACAAATGGTCCAGGTCATCAGAATCAGCGGAGATGTGGACGTGCAATTTCTGAACGTCATCGGAGAAGCAATAATGGGGAAAATGGTAAGAATTTGCTATCACAGAATCAGCACTTTCTGATTCTTGTTCCCTCTTTAGGAATTGATTCTGGGTTGGTTCAATCCCCAAGCAGCCACTTTTTCATTCTGCTTTCTGTTCGCTCTTCTCATACACCTTTCTTGAAAATGACTTGCCCTATGTGTCCTCAAGTTGCTGATTTCGTTCACGGTTTCCTGTCTTCCAGACTCTCCCTTATTATCAACCTGTCCCTGCTGGACTCCATCCTGGGATGTCTGTATATATGCAAGGCACTGTGCCCACACACACCAACAGGTAACGTTCCTCAGGGGGCTCACAGAAAGGGCAAGATGCTCCTTGCTCAAAAGATAATAAGGCTATTATGTTGTTCGGGATAGTTTATATAATCCAAATTCTGGTCCAAGGTTAAAACTTTTCTAAATTCTTTGGATAGTTCCACTTCCTGCTTCTTCCAACTCCAACTAAGCCATGAGGGCTGGGAGCTTGATTCTTCTCTTCAAGCAAAAACATAGCAACCTACAGATTCTAGCTTCAGGACAAAGGAGAAGGAAGGGGCAGAGGTCTACTCTGAGATTCCTGCACTTCCCGTTTAATGTTCTTCTTCTGTTTTTCCTCTCTCTCTTTCAGATTCCAGGTGGACTTTGCCTGGTCCCAGCATGACGGAGCCGACATTTCGCTCCACTTCAATCCTCGCTTTGATGAGGATATAATTGTGCTCCACACATTTCAGGCTCACAAGTGGGGGAACCAAGAGTCTCACAAGATGCCCTTCCGAAAGGGCGAGGACTTCAAGATCATTTTCATTGTCAATGAGGCTGAATACCAGGTTGGTACACGTGACAGAGGCTCCTTTGGGACTTAAAGTGCCTCTTTGTTTTAGCCACAGAATTCAGCACTCATCTGGAATAAGTCACAAGCTTTCCCAAATTCATATCTTCCGAACAGAGTTTAAGTGATGCACTGATCGCTATAGTGATAGAGACCAGAAATTTAGTCAATAAGAAATGTGGTCACTAAGTGAAACTATGATTGTGATTATAAACAAATTTCAGCTTTTCCTGTCTTACAGTTCTATGAAACTTATAAATTCTAGAATTTGTCACAAAGTTAATATTTTATCCCTGCAGTAACTGCAGTCACTAAAAAAGGATAACATATACATCATTGGAAAACATTTAGTTCTAGGGCAGGGGTCGGCAACCTTAAACACTCAAAGAGCCACAAAGGTCCTAACCGGAAGCCTCCCATTCAATTCTGGAGCTAACCAGAAGTTCAGTTACCCCACCATAGAGTCTTCTCCTAGCGCGGTGTCCTTTTTCCTCTACCAGTCGTAACCGAAAGCCCTATCAATTGTGGAACTGACCGGAAAACCCGCCCCTTGCCTTAGAGTCTCCTCCTTACATGCCCTGCTTCCCCCCTCCGCCAACTGAAAGCTCCTCTCAAAATTGTGGTGCCAACCAGCGACAGGGAGCCTCAACAGAGGGATGAAACAGCCACACGCGGCTCCGGAACCACAGGTTGCTGACCCCTGTTGTAGGGGGAAAAATGGGTACCTGTGAAATGATGTGTTCCTGACAAAATAAACAGGGTTTTCCTGCCAAAAAAACAAACAAACACGATGATCCCAAGTGAGACTTGATCCCTTTGGAATTGTCCTCTGACAGATAATGGTCAATGGGAAGCTCTTCTGTACCTACAAGCACAGAATGCCACCACAAATGGTCCAGGTCATCAAAATCAGCGGAGACGTGGACGTGCAATTTCTGAACGTGACCGGAGAAGCAATAATGGGGAAAATGGTAAGGATTTGCTATCACAGAGTCAGCACTTTCTGATTCTTGTTCCCTCTTTAGGAATTGATTCTGGGTTGGTTCAATCCCCAAGCAGCCACTTTTTCATTCTGCTTTCTGTTCGCTCTTCTCATACACCTTTCTTGAAAATGACTTGCCCTATGTGTCCTCAAGTTGCTGATTTCGTTCACGGTTTCCTGTCTTCCAGACTCTCCCTTATTATCAACCTGTCCCTGCTGGACTCCATCCTGGGATGTCTGTATATATGCAAGGCACTGTGCCCACACACACCAACAGGTAACGTTCCTCAGGGGGCTCACAGAAAGGGCAAGATGCTCCTTGCTCAAAAGATAATAAGGCTATTATGTTGTTCGGGATAGTTTATATAATCCAAATTCTGGTCCAAGGTTAAAACTTTTCTAAATTCTTTGGATAGTTCCACTTCCTGCTTCTTCCAACTCCAACTAAGCCATGAGGGCTGGGAGCTTGATTCTTCTCTTCAAGCAAAAACATAGCAACCTACAGATTCTAGCTTCAGGACAAAGGAGAAGGAAGGGGCAGAGGTCTACTCTGAGATTCCTGCACTTCCCGTTTAATGTTCTTCTTCTGTTTTTCCTCTCTCTCTTTCAGATTCCAGGTGGACTTTGCCTGGTCCCAGCATGACGGAGCCGACATTTCGCTCCACTTCAATCCTCGCTTTGATGAGGATATAATTGTGCTCCACACATTTCAGGATCACAAGTGGGGGAACCAAGAGTCTCACAAGATGCCCTTCCGAAAGGGCGAGGACTTCAAGATCATTTTCATTGTCAATGAGACTGAATACCAGGTTGGTACACGTGACAGAGGCTCCTTTGGGACTTAAAGTGCCTCTTTGTTTTAGCCACAGAATTCAGCACTCATCTGGAATAAGTCACAAGCTTTCCCAACTTCATATCTTCCGAACAGAGTTTATGTGATGCACTGATCGCTATAGTGATAGAGACCAGAAATTTATTCAATAAGAAATGTGGTCACTAAGTGAAACTATGATTGTGATTATAATCAAATTTCAGCTTTTCCTGTCTTACAGTTCTATGAAACTTATAAATTCTAGAATTTGTCACAAAGTTAATATTTTATCCCTGCAGTAACTGCAGTCACTAAAAAAGGATAACATATACATCATTGGAAAACATTTAGTTCTAGGGCAGGGGTCGGCAACCTTAAACACTCAAAGAGCCACAAAGGTCCTAACCGGAAGCCTCCCATTCAATTCTGGAGCTAACCAGAAGTTCAGTTACCCCACCATAGAGTCTTCTCCTAGCGCGGTGTCCTTTTTCCTCTACCAGTCGTAACCAAAAGCCCTATCAATTGTGGAACTGACCGGAAAACCCGCCCCTTGCCTTAGAGTCTCCTCCTTACATGCCCTGCTTCCCCCCTCCACCAACTGGAAGCTCCTCTCAAAATTGTGGTGCCAACCAGCGACAGGGAGCCTCAACAGAGGGATGAAAGAGCCACATGCGGCTCCGGAACCACAGGTTGCTGACCCCTGTTGTAGGGGGAAAAATGGGTACCTGTGAAATGATGTGTTCCTGACAAAATAAACAGGGTTTTCCTGCCAAAAAAACAAACAAACACGATGATCCCAAGTGAGACTTGATCCCTTTGGAATTGTCCTCTGACAGATAATGGTCAATGGGAAGCTCTTCTGTACCTACAAGCACAGAATGCCACCACAAATGGTCCAGGTCATCAGAATCAGCGGAGACGTGGACGTGCAATTTCTGAACGTCATCGGAGAAGCAATAATGGGGAAAATGGTAAGGATTTGCTATCACAGAGTCAGCACTTTCTGATTCTTGTTCCCTCTTTAGGAATTGATTCTGGGTTGGTTCAATCCCCAAGCAGCCACTTTTTCATTCTGCTTTCTGTTCGCTCTTCTCATACACCTTTCTTGAGAATGACTTGCCCTATGTGTCCTCAAGTTGCTGATTTCGTTCACGGTTTCCTGTCTTCCAGACTCTCCCTTATTATCAACCTGTCCCTGCTGGACTCCATCCTGGGATGTCTGTATATATGCAAGGCACTGTGCCCACACACACCAACAGGTAACGTTCCTCAGGGGGCTCACAGAAAGGGCAAGATGCTCCTTGCTCAAAAGATAATAAGGCTATTATGTTGTTCGGGATAGTTTATATAATCCAAATTCTGGTCCAAGGTTAAAACTTTTCTAAATTCTTTGGATAGTTCCACTTCCTGCTTCTTCCAACTCCAACTAAGCCATGAGGGCTGGGATTCTTCTCTTCAAGCAAAAACATAGCAACCTACAGATTCTAGCTTCAGGACAAAGGAGAAGGAAGGGGCAGAGGTCTACTCTGAGATTCCTGCACTTCCCGTTTAATGTTCTTCTTCTGTTTTTCCTCTCTCTCTTTCAGATTCCAGGTGGACTTTGCCTGGTCCCAGCATGACGGAGCCGACATTTCGCTCCACTTCAATCCTCGCTTTGATGAGGATATAATTGTGCTCCACACATTTCAGGATCACAAGTGGGGGAACCAAGAGTCTCACAAGATGCCCTTCCGAAAGGGCGAGGACTTCAAGATCATTTTCATTGTCAATGAGGCTGAATACCAGGTTGGTACACGTGACAGAGGCTCCTTTGGGACTTAAAGTGCCTCTTTGTTTTAGCCACAGAATTCAGCACTCATCTGGAATAAGTCACAAACTTTCCCAACTTCATATCTTCCGAACAGAGTTTAAGTGATGCACTGATCTCTATAGTGATAGAGACCAGAAATTTATTCAATAAGAAATGTGGTCACTAAGTGAAACTATGATTGTGATTATAATCAAATTTCAGCTTTTCCTGTCTTACAGTTCTATGAAACTTATAAATTCTAGAATTTGTCACAAAGTTAATATTTTATCCCTGCAGTAACTGCAGTCACTAAAAAAGGATAACATATACATCATTGGAAAACATTTAGTTCTAGGGCAGGGGTCGGCAACCTTAAACACTCAAAGAGCCACAAAGGTCCTAACCGGAAGCCTCCCATTCAATTCTGGAGCTAACCAGAAGTTCAGTTACCCCACCATAGAGTCTTCTCCTAGCGCGGTGTCCTTTTTCCTCTACCAGTTGTAACCAAAAGCCCTATCAATTGTGGAACTGATCGGAAAACCCGCCCCTTGCCTTAGAGTCTCCTCCTTACATGCCCTGCTTCCCCCCTCCACCAACTGGAAGCTCCTCTCAAAATTGTGGTGCCAACCAGCGACAGGGAGCCTCAACAGAGGGATGAAAGAGCCACACGCGGCTCCGGAACCACAGGTTGCTGACCCCTGTTGTAGGGGGAAAAATGGGTACCTGTGAAATGATGTGTTCCTGACAAAATAAACAGGGTTTTCCTGCCAAAAAAACAAACAAACACGATGATCCCAAGTGAGACTTGATCCCTTTGGAATTGTCCTCTGACAGATAATGGTCAATGGGAAGCTCTTCTGTACCTACAAGCACAGAATGCCACCACAAATGGTCCAGGTCATCAGAATCAGCGGAGATGTGGACGTGCAATTTCTGAACGTCATCGGAGAAGCAATAATGGGGAAAATGGTAAGAATTTGCTATCACAGAATCAGCACTTTCTGATTCTTGTTCCCTCTTTAGGAATTGATTCTGGGTTGGTTCAATCCCCAAGCAGCCACTTTTTCATTCTGCTTTCTGTTCGCTCTTCTCATACACCTTTCTTGAAAATGACTTGCCCTATGTGTCCTCAAGTTGCTGATTTCGTTCACGGTTTCCTGTCTTCCAGACTCTCCCTTATTATCAACCTGTCCCTGCTGGACTCCATCCTGGGATGTCTGTATATATGCAAGGCACTGTGCCCACACACACCAACAGGTAACGTTCCTCAGGGGGCTCACAGAAAGGGCAAGATGCTCCTTGCTCAAAAGATAATAAGGTTATTATATTGTTCGGGATAGTTTATATAATCCAAATTCTGGTCCAAGGTTAAAACTTTTCTAAATTCTTTGGATAGTTCCACTTCCTGCTTCTTCCAACTCCAACTAAGCCATGAGGGCTGGGAGCTTGATTCTTCTCTTCAAGCAAAAACATAGCAACCTACAGATTCTAGCTTCAGGACAAAGGAGAAGGAAGGGGCAGAGGTCTACTCTGAGATTCCTGCACTTCCCGTTTAATGTTCTTCTTCTGTTTTTCCTCTCTCTCTTTCAGATTCCAGGTGGACTTTGCCTGGTCCCAGCATGACGGAGCCGACATTTCGCTCCACTTCAATCCTCGCTTTGATGAGGATATAATTGTGCTCCACACATTTCAGGCTCACAAGTGGGGGAACCAAGAGTCTCACAAGATGCCCTTCCGAAAGGGCGAGGACTTCAAGATCATTTTCATTGTCAATGAGGCTGAATACCAGGTTGGTACACGTGACAGAGGCTCCTTTGGGACTTAAAGTGCCTCTTTGTTTTAGCCACAGAATTCAGCACTCATCTGGAATAAGTCACAAGCTTTCCCAACTTCATATCTTCCGAACAGAGTTTATGTGATGCACTGATCGCTATAGTGATAGAGACCAGAAATTTATTCAATAAGAAATGTGGTCACTAAGTGAAACTATGATTGTGATTATAATCAAATTTCAGCTTTTCCTGTCTTACAGTTCTATGAAACTTATAAATTCTAGAATTTGTCACAAAGTTAATATTTTATCCCTGCAGTAACTGCAGTCACTAAAAAAGGATAACATATACATCATTGGAAAACATTTAGTTCTAGGGCAGTGGTCGGCAACCTTAAACACTCAAAGAGCCACAAAGGTCCTAACCGGAAGCCTCCCATTCAATTCTGGAGCTAACCAGAAGTTCAGTTACCCCACCATAGAGTCTTCTCCTAGCGCGGTGTCCTTTTTCCTCTACCAGTCGTAACCAAAAGCCCTATCAATTGTGGAACTGACCGGAAAACCCGCCCCTTGCCTTAGAGTCTCCTCCTTACATGCCCTGCTTCCCCCCTCCGCCAACTGAAAGCTCCTCTCAAAATTGTGGTGCCAACCAGCGACAGGGAGCCTCAACAGAGGGATGAAACAGCCACATGCGGCTCCGGAACCACAGGTTGCTGACCCCTGTTGTAGGGGGAAAAATGGGTACCTGTGAAATGATGTGTTCCTGACAAAATAAACAGGGGTTTCCTCCCAAAAAAAACCCATGATGATCCCAAGTGAGACTTGATCCCTTTGGATTTGTCCTCTGACAGATAATGGTCAATGGGAAGCTCTTCTGTACCTACAAGCACAGAATGCCACCACAAATGGTCCAAGTCATCAAAATCAGCGGAGACGTGGACGTGCAATTTCTGAACGTCATCGGAGAAGCAATAATGGGGAAAATGGTAAGGATTTGCTATCACAGAGTCAGCACTTTCTGATTCTTGTTCCCTCTTTAGGAATTGATTCTGGGTTGGTTCAATCCCCAAGCAGCCACTTTTTCATTCTGCTTTCTGTTCGCTCTTCTCATACACCTTTCTTGAGAATGACTTGCCCTATGTGTCCTCAAGTTGCTGATTTCGTTCACGGTTTCCTGTCTTCCAGACTCTCCCTTATTATCAACCTGTCCCTGCTGGACTCCATCCTGGGATGTCTGTATATATGCAAGGCACTGTGCCCACACACACCAACAGGTAACGTTCCTCAGGGGGCTCACAGAAAGGGCAAGATGCTCCTTGCTCAAAAGATAATAAGGCTATTATGTTGTTCGGGATAGTTTATATAATCCAAATTCTGGTCCAAGGTTAAAACTTTTCTAAATTCTTTGGATAGTTCCACTTCCTGCTTCTTCCAACTCCAACTAAGCCATGAGGGCTGGGATTCTTCTCTTCAAGCAAAAACATAGCAACCTACAGATTCTAGCTTCAGGACAAAGGAGAAGGAAGGGGCAGAGGTCTACTCTGAGATTCCTGCACTTCCCGTTTAATGTTCTTCTTCTGTTTTTCCTCTCTCTCTTTCAGATTCCAGGTGGACTTTGCCTGGTCCCAGCATGACGGAGCCGACATTTCGCTCCACTTCAATCCTCGCTTTGATGAGGATATAATTGTGCTCCACACATTTCAGGATCACAAGTGGGGGAACCAAGAGTCTCACAAGATGCCCTTCCGAAAGGGCGAGGACTTCAAGATCATTTTCATTGTCAATGAGGCTGAATACCAGGTTGGTACACGTGACAGAGGCTCCTTTGGGACTTAAAGTGCCTCTTTGTTTTAGCCACAGAATTCAGCACTCATCTGGAATAAGTCACAAACTTTCCCAACTTCATATCTTCCGAACAGAGTTTAAGTGATGCACTGATCTCTATAGTGATAGAGACCAGAAATTTATTCAATAAGAAATGTGGTCACTAAGTGAAACTATGATTGTGATTATAATCAAATTTCAGCTTTTCCTGTCTTACAGTTCTATGAAACTTATAAATTCTAGAATTTGTCACAAAGTTAATATTTTATCCCTGCAGTAACTGCAGTCACTAAAAAAGGATAACATATACATCATTGGAAAACATTTAGTTCTAGGGCAGGGGTCGGCAACCTTAAACACTCAAAGAGCCACAAAGGTCCTAACCGGAAGCCTCCCATTCAATTCTGGAGCTAACCAGAAGTTCAGTTACCCCACCATAGAGTCTTCTCCTAGCGCGGTGTCCTTTTTCCTCTACCAGTTGTAACCAAAAGCCCTATCAATTGTGGAACTGATCGGAAAACCCGCCCCTTGCCTTAGAGTCTCCTCCTTACATGCCCTGCTTCCCCCCTCCACCAACTGGAAGCTCCTCTCAAAATTGTGGTGCCAACCAGCGACAGGGAGCCTCAACAGAGGGATGAAAGAGCCACATGCGGCTCCGGAACCACAGGTTGCTGACCCCTGTTGTAGGGGGAAAAATGGGTACCTGTGAAATGATGTGTTCCTGACAAAATAAACAGGGTTTTCCTGCCAAAAAAACAAACAAACACGATGATCCCAAGTGAGACTTGATCCCTTTGGAATTGTCCTCTGACAGATAATGGTCAATGGGAAGCTCTTCTGTACCTACAAGCACAGAATGCCACCACAAATGGTCCAGGTCATCAGAATCAGCGGAGATGTGGACGTGCAATTTCTGAACGTCATCGGAGAAGCAATAATGGGGAAAATGGTAAGAATTTGCTATCACAGAATCAGCACTTTCTGATTCTTGTTCCCTCTTTAGGAATTGATTCTGGGTTGGTTCAATCCCCAAGCAGCCACTTTTTCATTCTGCTTTCTGTTCGCTCTTCTCATACACCTTTCTTGAAAATGACTTGCCCTATGTGTCCTCAAGTTGCTGATTTCGTTCACGGTTTCCTGTCTTCCAGACTCTCCCTTATTATCAACCTGTCCCTGCTGGACTCCATCCTGGGATGTCTGTATATATGCAAGGCACTGTGCCCACACACACCAACAGGTAACGTTCCTCAGGGGGCTCACAGAAAGGGCAAGATGCTCCTTGCTCAAAAGATAATAAGGTTATTATATTGTTCGGGATAGTTTATATAATCCAAATTCTGGTCCAAGGTTAAAACTTTTCTAAATTCTTTGGATAGTTCCACTTCCTGCTTCTTCCAACTCCAACTAAGCCATGAGGGCTGGGAGCTTGATTCTTCTCTTCAAGCAAAAACATAGCAACCTACAGATTCTAGCTTCAGGACAAAGGAGAAGGAAGGGGCAGAGGTCTACTCTGAGATTCCTGCACTTCCCGTTTAATGTTCTTCTTCTGTTTTTCCTCTCTCTCTTTCAGATTCCAGGTGGACTTTGCCTGGTCCCAGCATGACGGAGCCGACATTTCGCTCCACTTCAATCCTCGCTTTGATGAGGATATAATTGTGCTCCACACATTTCAGGCTCACAAGTGGGGGAACCAAGAGTCTCACAAGATGCCCTTCCGAAAGGGCGAGGACTTCAAGATCATTTTCATTGTCAATGAGGCTGAATACCAGGTTGGTACACGTGACAGAGGCTCCTTTGGGACTTAAAGTGCCTCTTTGTTTTAGCCACAGAATTCAGCACTCATCTGGAATAAGTCACAAGCTTTCCCAACTTCATATCTTCCGAACAGAGTTTATGTGATGCACTGATCGCTATAGTGATAGAGACCAGAAATTTATTCAATAAGAAATGTGGTCACTAAGTGAAACTATGATTGTGATTATAATCAAATTTCAGCTTTTCCTGTCTTACAGTTCTATGAAACTTATAAATTCTAGAATTTGTCACAAAGTTAATATTTTATCCCTGCAGTAACTGCAGTCACTAAAAAAGGATAACATATACATCATTGGAAAACATTTAGTTCTAGGGCAGTGGTCGGCAACCTTAAACACTCAAAGAGCCACAAAGGTCCTAACCGGAAGCCTCCCATTCAATTCTGGAGCTAACCAGAAGTTCAGTTACCCCACCATAGAGTCTTCTCCTAGCGCGGTGTCCTTTTTCCTCTACCAGTCGTAACCAAAAGCCCTATCAATTGTGGAACTGACCGGAAAACCCGCCCCTTGCCTTAGAGTCTCCTCCTTACATGCCCTGCTTCCCCCCTCCGCCAACTGAAAGCTCCTCTCAAAATTGTGGTGCCAACCAGCGACAGGGAGCCTCAACAGAGGGATGAAACAGCCACATGCGGCTCCGGAACCACAGGTTGCTGACCCCTGTTGTAGGGGGAAAAATGGGTACCTGTGAAATGATGTGTTCCTGACAAAATAAACAGGGGTTTCCTCCCAAAAAAAACCCATGATGATCCCAAGTGAGACTTGATCCCTTTGGATTTGTCCTCTGACAGATAATGGTCAATGGGAAGCTCTTCTGTACCTACAAGCACAGAATGCCACCACAAATGGTCCAAGTCATCAAAATCAGCGGAGACGTGGACGTGCAATTTCTGAACGTCATCGGAGAAGCAATAATGGGGAAAATGGTAAGGATTTGCTATCACAGAGTCAGCACTTTCTGATTCTTGTTCCCTCTTTAGGAATTGATTCTGGGTTGGTTCAATCCCCAAGCAGCCACTTTTTCATTCTGCTTTCTGTTCGCTCTTCTCATACACCTTTCTTGAGAATGACTTGCCCTATGTGTCCTCAAGTTGCTGATTTCGTTCACGGTTTCCTGTCTTCCAGACTCTCCCTTATTATCAACCTGTCCCTGCTGGACTCCATCCTGGGATGTCTGTATATATGCAAGGCACTGTGCCCACACACACCAACAGGTAACGTTCCTCAGGGGGCTCACAGAAAGGGCAAGATGCTCCTTGCTCAAAAGATAATAAGGCTATTATGTTGTTCGGGATAGTTTATATAATCCAAATTCTGGTCCAAGGTTAAAACTTTTCTAAATTCTTTGGATAGTTCCACTTCCTGCTTCTTCCAACTCCAACTAAGCCATGAGGGCTGGGATTCTTCTCTTCAAGCAAAAACATAGCAACCTACAGATTCTAGCTTCAGGACAAAGGAGAAGGAAGGGGCAGAGGTCTACTCTGAGATTCCTGCACTTCCCGTTTAATGTTCTTCTTCTGTTTTTCCTCTCTCTCTTTCAGATTCCAGGTGGACTTTGCCTGGTCCCAGCATGACGGAGCCGACATTTCGCTCCACTTCAATCCTCGCTTTGATGAGGATATAATTGTGCTCCACACATTTCAGGATCACAAGTGGGGGAACCAAGAGTCTCACAAGATGCCCTTCCGAAAGGGCGAGGACTTCAAGATCATTTTCATTGTCAATGAGGCTGAATACCAGGTTGGTACACGTGACAGAGGCTCCTTTGGGACTTAAAGTGCCTCTTTGTTTTAGCCACAGAATTCAGCACTCATCTGGAATAAGTCACAAACTTTCCCAACTTCATATCTTCCGAACAGAGTTTAAGTGATGCACTGATCTCTATAGTGATAGAGACCAGAAATTTATTCAATAAGAAATGTGGTCACTAAGTGAAACTATGATTGTGATTATAATCAAATTTCAGCTTTTCCTGTCTTACAGTTCTATGAAACTTATAAATTCTAGAATTTGTCACAAAGTTAATATTTTATCCCTGCAGTAACTGCAGTCACTAAAAAAGGATAACATATACATCATTGGAAAACATTTAGTTCTAGGGCAGGGGTCGGCAACCTTAAACACTCAAAGAGCCACAAAGGTCCTAACCGGAAGCCTCCCATTCAATTCTGGAGCTAACCAGAAGTTCAGTTACCCCACCATAGAGTCTTCTCCTAGCGCGGTGTCCTTTTTCCTCTACCAGTTGTAACCAAAAGCCCTATCAATTGTGGAACTGATCGGAAAACCCGCCCCTTGCCTTAGAGTCTCCTCCTTACATGCCCTGCTTCCCCCCTCCACCAACTGGAAGCTCCTCTCAAAATTGTGGTGCCAACCAGCGACAGGGAGCCTCAACAGAGGGATGAAAGAGCCACATGCGGCTCCGGAACCACAGGTTGCTGACCCCTGTTGTAGGGGGAAAAATGGGTACCTGTGAAATGATGTGTTCCTGACAAAATAAACAGGGTTTTCCTGCCAAAAAAACAAACAAACACGATGATCCCAAGTGAGACTTGATCCCTTTGGAATTGTCCTCTGACAGATAATGGTCAATGGGAAGCTCTTCTGTACCTACAAGCACAGAATGCCACCACAAATGGTCCAGGTCATCAGAATCAGCGGAGATGTGGACGTGCAATTTCTGAACGTCATCGGAGAAGCAATAATGGGGAAAATGGTAAGAATTTGCTATCACAGAATCAGCACTTTCTGATTCTTGTTCCCTCTTTAGGAATTGATTCTGGGTTGGTTCAATCCCCAAGCAGCCACTTTTTCATTCTGCTTTCTGTTCGCTCTTCTCATACACCTTTCTTGAAAATGACTTGCCCTATGTGTCCTCAAGTTGCTGATTTCGTTCACGGTTTCCTGTCTTCCAGACTCTCCCTTATTATCAACCTGTCCCTGCTGGACTCCATCCTGGGATGTCTGTATATATGCAAGGCACTGTGCCCACACACACCAACAGGTAACGTTCCTCAGGGGGCTCACAGAAAGGGCAAGATGCTCCTTGCTCAAAAGATAATAAGGTTATTATATTGTTCGGGATAGTTTATATAATCCAAATTCTGGTCCAAGGTTAAAACTTTTCTAAATTCTTTGGATAGTTCCACTTCCTGCTTCTTCCAACTCCAACTAAGCCATGAGGGCTGGGAGCTTGATTCTTCTCTTCAAGCAAAAACATAGCAACCTACAGATTCTAGCTTCAGGACAAAGGAGAAGGAAGGGGCAGAGGTCTACTCTGAGATTCCTGCACTTCCCGTTTAATGTTCTTCTTCTGTTTTTCCTCTCTCTCTTTCAGATTCCAGGTGGACTTTGCCTGGTCCCAGCATGACGGAGCCGACATTTCGCTCCACTTCAATCCTCGCTTTGATGAGGATATAATTGTGCTCCACACATTTCAGGCTCACAAGTGGGGGAACCAAGAGTCTCACAAGATGCCCTTCCGAAAGGGCGAGGACTTCAAGATCATTTTCATTGTCAATGAGGCTGAATACCAGGTTGGTACACGTGACAGAGGCTCCTTTGGGACTTAAAGTGCCTCTTTGTTTTAGCCACAGAATTCAGCACTCATCTGGAATAAGTCACAAGCTTTCCCAACTTCATATCTTCCGAACAGAGTTTATGTGATGCACTGATCGCTATAGTGATAGAGACCAGAAATTTATTCAATAAGAAATGTGGTCACTAAGTGAAACTATGATTGTGATTATAATCAAATTTCAGCTTTTCCTGTCTTACAGTTCTATGAAACTTATAAATTCTAGAATTTGTCACAAAGTTAATATTTTATCCCTGCAGTAACTGCAGTCACTAAAAAAGGATAACATATACATCATTGGAAAACATTTAGTTCTAGGGCAGTGGTCGGCAACCTTAAACACTCAAAGAGCCACAAAGGTCCTAACCGGAAGCCTCCCATTCAATTCTGGAGCTAACCAGAAGTTCAGTTACCCCACCATAGAGTCTTCTCCTAGCGCGGTGTCCTTTTTCCTCTACCAGTCGTAACCAAAAGCCCTATCAATTGTGGAACTGACCGGAAAACCCGCCCCTTGCCTTAGAGTCTCCTCCTTACATGCCCTGCTTCCCCCCTCCGCCAACTGAAAGCTCCTCTCAAAATTGTGGTGCCAACCAGCGACAGGGAGCCTCAACAGAGGGATGAAACAGCCACATGCGGCTCCGGAACCACAGGTTGCTGACCCCTGTTGTAGGGGGAAAAATGGGTACCTGTGAAATGATGTGTTCCTGACAAAATAAACAGGGGTTTCCTCCCAAAAAAAACCCATGATGATCCCAAGTGAGACTTGATCCCTTTGGATTTGTCCTCTGACAGATAATGGTCAATGGGAAGCTCTTCTGTACCTACAAGCACAGAATGCCACCACAAATGGTCCAAGTCATCAAAATCAGCGGAGACGTGGACGTGCAATTTCTGAACGTCATCGGAGAAGCAATAATGGGGAAAATGGTAAGGATTTGCTATCACAGAGTCAGCACTTTCTGATTCTTGTTCCCTCTTTAGGAATTGATTCTGGGTTGGTTCAATCCCCAGGCAGCCACTTTTTCATTCTGCGTTCTGTTCGCTCTTCTCATACACCTTTCTTGAAAATGACTTGCCCTATGTGTCCTCAAGTTGCTGATTTCGTTCACGGTTTCCTGTCTTCCAGACTCTCCCTTATTATCAACCTGTCCCTGCTGGACTCCATCCTGGGATGTCTGTATATATGCAAGGCACTGTGCCCACACACACCAACAGGTAACGTTCCTCAGGGGGCTCACAGAAAGGGCAAGATGCTCCTTGCTCAAAAGATAATAAGGCTATTATGTTGTTCGGGATAGTTTATATAATCCAAATTCTGGTCCAAGGTTAAAACTTTTCTAAATTCTTTGGATAGTTCCACTTCCTGCTTCTTCCAACTCCAACTATTTATTTATTATTATTTATTTTTATTTATTTTATTTTGTTATTCTTATATGCCGCCCAACTCCCGAAGGACTCAGGGCCGAAGGACTTAGTCCCGAAGGACTAAGCCATGAGGGCTGGGAGCTTGATTCTTCTCTTCAAGCAAAAACATAGCAACCTACAGATTCTAGCTTCAGGACAAAGGAGAAGGAAGGGGCAGAGGTCTATTCTGAGATTCCTGCACTTCCCGTTTAATGTTCTTCTTCGGTTTTTCCTCTCTCTCTTTCAGATTCCAGGTGGACTTTGCCTGGTCCCAACATGACGGAGCCGACATTTCGCTCCACTTCAATCCTCGCTTTGATGAGGATATAATTGTGCTCCACACATTTCAGGCTCACAAGTGGGGGAACCAAGAGTCTCACAAGATGCCCTTCCGAAAGGGCGAGGACTTCAAGATCATTTTCATTGTCAATGAGGCTGAATACCAGGTTGGTACACGTGACAGAGGCTCCTTTGGGACTTAAAGTGCCTCTTTGTTTTAGCCACAGAATTCAGCACTCATCTGGAATAAGTCACAAACTTTCCCAACTTCATATCTTCCGAACAGAGTTTATGTGATGCACTGATCGCTATAGTGATAGTTGGGTCCATAAGAAATGTGGTCACTAAGTGAAACTATGATTGTGATTATAATCAAATTTCAGCTTTTCTTTTCTTACAGTTCTATGAAACTTATAAATTCTACAATTTGTCACAAAGTAAATATTTTATCCCCGCAGTAACTGTAGTCACTAAATAAGGATATATACCTCATTGGAAAACATTTTGTTCTAGGACAGGGGTCGGCAACCTTAAACACTCAAAGAGCCAAAAAGGTCCTAACCGGAAGCCCCCCATTCAATTCTGGAGCTAACCAGAAGTTCAGTTACCCCACCATAGAGTCTTCTCCTAGCGCGGTGTCCTTTTTCCTCTACCAGTCCTAACCGAAAGCGCTACCAATTGTGGAGCTGACCGGAAAACCCGCCCCTTGCCTTAGAGTCTCCTCCTTACATGCCCTGTTCCCCCCCCTACGCCAACTAGAAGCTCCTCTCAAAATTGTGGTGCCAACTGGCGACAGGGAGCCGCAACAAAGGGATGAAAGAGCCACATGCGGCTCCAGAACCACAGGTTGCTGACCCTTGTTGTAGTGGGAAAAATGGGTACCAGTGAAATGATGTGTTCCTGACAAAATAAACAGGGTTTTCCTGCCAAAAAAAACCCACGATGATCCCAAGTGAGACTTGATCCCTTTGGATTTGTCCTCTGACAGATAATGGTCAATGGGAAGCTCTTCTGTACCTACAAGCACAGAATGCCACCACAAATGGTCCAGGTCATCAGAATCAGCGGAGATGTGGACGTGCAATTTCTGAACGTGACCGGAGAAGCAATAATGGGGAAAATGGTAAGGATTTGCTATCACAGAATCAGCACTTTCTGATTCTTGTTCCCTCTTTAGGAATTGATTCTGGGTTGGTTCAATCCCCAAGCAGCCACTTTTTCATTCTGCTTTCTGTTCGCTCTTCTCATACACCTTTCTTGAGAATGACTTGCCCTATGTGTCCTCAAGTTGCTGATTTCATTCACGGTTTCCTGTCTTCCAGACTCTCCCTTATTATCAACCTGTCCCTGCTGGACTCCATCCTGGGATGTCTGTATATATGCAAGGCACTGTGCCCACACACACCAACAGGTAACGTTCCTCAGGGGGCTCACAGAAAGGGCAAGATGCTCCTTGCTCAAAAGATAATAAGGCTATTATGTTATTCGGGATAGTTTATATAATCCAAATTCTGGTCCAAGGTTAAAACTTTTCTTAATTCTTTGGATAGTTGCACTTCCTGCTTCTTCCAACTCCAACTAAGCCATGAGGGCTGGGAGCTTGATTCTTCTCCTCAAGCAAAAACATAGCAACCTACAGATTCTAGCTTCAGGACAAAAGAGAAGGAAGGGATAGAGGTCTACTCTGAGATTCCTGCACTTCCCGTTTAATGTTCTTCTTCTGTTTTTCTGTCTCTCTTTCAGATTCCAGGTGGACTTTGCCTGGGCCCAGCATGACGGAGCCGACATTTCGCTCCACTTCAATCCTCGCTTTGATGAGGATATAATTGTGCTCCACACATTTCAGGCTCACAAGTGGGGGAACCAAGAGTCTCACAATCTGCCCTTCCGAAAGGGCGAGGACTTCAAGATCATTTTCATTGTCAATGAGGCTGAATACCAGGTTGGTACACGTGACAGAGGCTCCTTTGGGACTTAAAGTGCCTCTTTGTTTTAGCCACAGAATTCAGCACTCATCTGGAATAAGTCACAAGCTTTCCCAACTTCATATCTTCCGAACAGAGTTTAAGTGATGCACTGATCGCTATAGTGATAGAGACCACAAATTTAGTCAATAAGAAATGTGGTCACTAAGTGAAACTATGATTGTGATTATAAACAAATTTCAGCTTTTCCTGTCTTACAGTTCTATGAAACTTATAAATTCTAGAATTTGTCACAAGGTTAATATTTTATCCCTGCAGTAACTGCAGTCACTAAATAAGGATAACATATACCTCATTGGAAAACATTTAGTTCTAGGGCAGGGGTCGGCAAGCTTAAACACTCAAAGAGCCACAAAGGTCCTAACCGGAAGCCCCCCGTTCAATTCTGGAGCTAATCGGAAGTCTGGTTCCCCCACCATAGAGTCTCCTCCTAGTGCGGTGTCCTTTTTCCTCTACCAGTCCTAACCCAAAGCCCTATCAATTGCGGAGCTGACCAGAAAACCCGCCCCTTGCCATAGAGTCTCCTCCTTACATGCCCTTCTTCCCCCCTCCGCCAACTGGAAGCTCCTCTCAAATTTGTTGTGCCAACCGGCGACAGGGAGCTGCAATAGAGGGATGAAAGAGCCACATGCGGCTCCAGAGCCGCAGGTTGCTGACCCCTGTTGTAGGGGGGATAATGGGTACCAGTGAAATGATGTGTTCCTGACGAAATAAACAGGGTTTTCCTGCCCAAAAAAAACGATGATCCCAAGTGAGACTTGATCCCTTTGGATTTGTCCTCTGACAGATAATGGTCAATGGGAAGCTCTTCTGTACCTATAAGCACAGAATGCCACCACAAATGGTCCAGGTCATCAGAATCAGCGGAGACGTGGACCTGCAATTTCTGAACATGATCGGAGAAGCAATAATGGGGAAAATGGTAAGGATTTGCTATCAGAGAGTCAGCACTTTCTGATTCTTGTTCCCTCTTTAGGAATTGATTCTGAGTTGGTTCAATCCCCAAGCAGCAACTTTCTCATTCTGCTTTCTATTTGATCTTCTCCTTAGAGGGTGTAGCTAGCATCTAGGCATGGGTTGTCCTCGTCCATTCATCCAATAGGACTGAGTATGTAGTATTCTGTGTATAAGACACACCCAAATTTTAACCCTCTTTTAAGTGGGGAAGAAAGTGGATGTTATACTTCAAAAATATGGTAATTCCCAAATTATTCCATTTGAGTTCGTGTAAATGACAAATCACCAGATGTAGCCTTAAAGAGGGGCAGGCTTATCGAAGCACAAACCTCGGGAATTTACAACCCACGCACCCCCACCTTTTGGTCTCTGCCTCCCAGCAATTTGCCTCCTTGCAGCAAACAGCGCACAGTCTGATTAGCACAAGCTTGTCGGCCTTCCGACCATCAGCTGTTTCAAGTGCAGGCAGGAATAGGCTATGGCAGTGATGGCGAACCTGTGGCATGCGGAGCCATATCTGCCGGCACGCGAGCCGTTGCCCTAGCTCAGCTCCAGTGCGCATGTATGTGCCCGCCAGCTGATTTTTGGCTCACGCGGAGGCTCTGGGAGGACGATTTTGGCCTCTGGAGGGCCTCCAGGGTGGCGGGGGTGGAGCGTTTTTGCCCTCCCCAAGCTCCAAGAAAGCCTCTGGAGCCTGGGGAGGGCAAAAAATGGGCCTACCAGGCCTACTGGAAGTCGGGAAACGGGGAGTGGGATGGGTCGCGCACGCATGCACAGGGGGGTGGGGCGAGTGAGGGGCTTTGAATTATGGGTGTGGGCACGCACACACGTGCGATAGCGCGCACGTGCACTATTTCGGCACTCGAGGAAAAAAAGGTTCGCCATCACTGGGCTATGGCAATCCCTGCAGTCTGAAACTATTAGCTGCTTGTGCTAATCAGGCTGACTAAATCTGAAAGTGAAACGGGCTGTTTGCTGTTTGCTGCAAAGAGGTAGAGGTAACTGGGAGGTAGAGGCAGTTTTTTATTTTCTTATGCTAATCAGGCTGTGCTGAAACTGGCTGTTTGCTGCAAGGAGGTAAGTCAATAACTATAAATGCCTATAGAATGTTCAAATTATTAGACTTATTTTTTAAAGACTGCTTTATTATTGTTCTAGACAACTTAACAAAATGAAGAAGCTTTTTAAAATAAATGCTTGATCTGAAGAGGCCCAGTGCTATTGTATCTTCTTTTAAATAGCAGAGAATAATGTATACTTTCAGAAAGCCACATCAATTTTAACAGCATCTGTAGAAGTATAGTCTGAAATGTAATAGTGTCCTGTTGTAGTATTAAGATAAGGCAGCTGAGTTAGACCCTGATTTAGTCATGTTTGGAGTAGATCTATTTAAATAATTGGGAGGAGTTAGTGTGACGACATTTAAAAAAACTTTCTGGCATTAATATACTGCCATAATGTACATTTCTCCAATTCTTTGCTATTTCTATGGGTCAGGCACACATGCACAGAAATACACAGCAAACAGTGTATATCATCTGTACTGTTTGCTGTTTGCTGCAAGGAGGCAAACTGCTGGAAGGCAGAGGCAGATTTTTTTCTGTCTCTGCCTCCCAGCAATTGTGGTAAAAAATGCTACCGGTTCAGGTGAACCGGTATAGCCGACGATCAGCTGTGCGACGATCAGCTGTGCCACACGATCTAGATTAGCTAGAAAGCAGGATTTCTAGCTAATCTAAATCGTGCGGCACAGCTGATCCCCACCTCGCTGTTCTACTTACCTTTGCAGACTCTGATGGCTTCAAAATGCTCCTTTTTCAGCGCTGCACAGTAGTGCCTGCGCCGCACATGTGTGCACAGTGCGCGCAAACCGAACTGGTAGCAGACTTCAGAAGATTTCACCCCTGGTTGCACGCCTGGATTTTTGGCATCTCAATTCCAGGCAGCTCCAGATGTGATGCTGGTGGAAACTGTAATCCACCACAGAAGGAGGGCAGAAAGAGTCATGTCTTGGGACAGAGGAAAACTCATGTCACCTGTCTCTCCAGGGCAGCCAGAGGAAGGAAATACATCCATGGACTTCAATATGATTGGTGGTTTCTTTTAATGAGGATTGTGAGAAACAAATGAGATCAGTTACTATATCTTGCGTTTTTGTGCATTTTTTCTGCTCTGCAGCAAGCGTCTAACTATGGGAATCCACATAATCCTGTCAAGGAGAGCAACCGTGATTCAGCTCTCCCTGAAAAATCTTTGCCTACACAACCTTTGCCTGGTGCCCACTTACACAATGAGTCTGTCCCCTCTGGTGCTCTTAGTTCTCAATATTCTGCTGACCCTGCATCCCCACAACCTGCCCCTGCTGCCTCTGAACGTGTGGCCCTGGTCAAACCTGACTCTACTCTCTGCACAACCTGACCATGCTGCCCCTGCACGTACCCACACTGCCTCTGCACAACATGCCCGTGCAACCCTTGCACAAGGTACCCGTGCGACCCTTGCACAACATACCCATGCAACCCTTGCACAAGGTACCCGTGCAGCCCTTGCACAACGTACCCGTGCAACTCTTGGACAAGGTACCCATGCGGCCCTTGCACAACCAACCCATGCGGCCCTTGCACAATGTACCCATGCAACCCTTGCACAACGTACCCATGTGGCCCTTGCACAACCAACCCATGCTGCCTCTGCACAATGTACCCATGCAACCTTTGCACAACATACCCATGTGGCCCTTACACAACGTACCCATGCAACCCTTGCACAACGTACCCATGTGGCCCTTGCACAACCAACCTGTGCTGCCTCTGCACAACATACCCATGCAACCCTTGCACAACGTACCCATGTGGCCCTTGCACAACCAACCCATGCAGCCCTTGCACAACATACCCATGCAACCCTTGCACAACGTACCCATGCAACCCTTGCACAACGTACCCATGTGGCCCTTGCACAACCAATCCATGCTGCCTCTGCACAACCTGACCAAGGAGCCAGCAGGGAGGCATCTCTATACAAAGGTGGTCAAAAAAATTAATATAGCTATGCAATGGATGTCTTGCCCCTATTTTACCCGGATTCCAGCAAAGAGTTTGGCTGGTTGGCTGGTGGTAATGCAAATAGGCAGGCAGTGGAGTGGACTGAAAATCCAACATGGTGCCTTATAGATATGCAAGATTCCATCTTCCATAATTTCCAACTAGCACAGCCTTGAAGAATTAAAATCTGAACCTCTTTGAAGGCTAGTGGAATAAATACCCCCTCTAGTGGAGAAGAGTGGAATTGCTTCTCCAGAGAGTGATTCAGAATTCCATTTCTAGCTCTCTTCTGGAAAATTGTCCTCCGGAGTTTTGGGGTGTTTTTTTTTTAATGTGGGAGCTACAACTCCCCGATTGAAGTCCCACCCCTTATGTATGGGGGGGTGCTTTTTGATTTTGATGCACCTGTGGATTATGCATCCTCCTCCCTGGAGGATTGGAAATGATCCAGATGTGTTGGTTCAGCTGTGCTAACATCCTTCCTCTCTTTCCAGCTCTCAATCCGCTGTGGCAATTATCAATTCATTGTTTATGCCAATAAGGAATACTTCTTCAGCTATACCCATCGTTACATCCATTTCCCACAGATCAACATACTCGAGATTAGAGGAGATGTGGCCATTTCCTACATCCAATATTAAGGGGGGTTCAAAAGACAAACACTGGTAGAGATCTCCTTTTTTCTCCCTCTCTGCCAGGATACTCAGAGTTCTGCTGAACTGGAGTGATCTACAAAGCTCCAGTAAATCAATCAATTGGATCAATCAGACACTTGAGAAAAATAAAGAGTATTAAGCAATGTTTTCAATAAAACCTCTTGATCAAGCAAAGCAAGCTTTATTTTTTTGCCCTCTGAAATTTAAAGACAAGAGTAAACTTAGAAATTTTTAAAAATAACCCCCAGTTCCCAAGGCAGGTTCCAGGTAGTTGGTTATGCACTCTCTGCTGGGTCATGTTTAATTCTTGTCTTCTCCTAGGTGTATGTATAGGGATTATCTTTAATAAATTGTGGGTTATATCTATTCTATAACAGTGTTTTTTAAACTTGGCAATTTTAAGATGCATATATTTCCATTCCCAGAATTCCCCAGTCCCAATTGGGAATTCTGGAAAAAAAAACATATCTTAAAGAGCCAAGTTGAAAACCACTCATCTATACATACGTCTATCAATTAGTATCTGTAGAATCTTTAACTTGACACTTCCAAATATAAAGAAAGCTCCATGAGGCAAGATGGCTGAGTGGCTTAATGATGCTGGACATGGTCTTTTCTCCAGTGATTCGAGTCCTAGCAATGCACAGCGGGCTGAGCTCCTGTCACTTGCCTCAGCTTCTGCCCACCTAGCAGTTCAAAAGAATGTTCTATACAAGTAGATAAATAGGTACCAGTTTAATGGGGAGACGAGCTGGCGCTTTATGTGGTTAGAATCCTGCCGGTGCTGAACCTTCCTGGCTGCAACGCCTGTTTGTAAGATGGCTTTGGTGGAGGGAGGGAGCCTTGGATGACATTTCAGGAGTCATTCGTTTTTCTTTGTGATGCAGAGCTAGCTTGCCTTCCTGTGGCACACCTTGGGAAGCACACGAGAGTGAACCGAACAGGGGTAGCAAACAGGCAGTCAAACTACTGCTCTGCATTAGCACTGTAGTCTCCTGGCTAACATAGCATTGCCATACATACACTAAATAAAATAAAAACCATCTCCATCACTTACTTTGATAGTAAAAATTTTTTAAAAAATTTCCATTGAGAAATAGCCTCTCAAGAGGAAAGATAGGAGCTGACTTGAAAATATCCACTGAATTCATAACCAAGTTACTGATTTTATTCATGTACAACTCAAAAGCACATTTATATTCAAAAATACACACAAAAATCGTGTTTATAGCAGCAATAGAATAACTAGAGTTTGTTCAGATCCAGCAACTACAAAGAGCAACTGCTGCAACATTTGTCTACTTTTCTGGAAACCTCAGAATTGTGCTCCCTTAGTCAGAAAAGCCCATTTGCCCACTGGGACCGACCAGAGAGGTTTATGACTAGAGGGGAGGTCCACTCAAATCTCCAGCAACCATGTACGAGGAATGTTGAGTTGCACATGCAACTAATTTATGATGAGTCTTTAAAGACAAACATCAGTGATCATAAAAGAGATACGTATTCATAGCCAGGTTAATGTCTCTTTCTGCCTGAGGGCATTCAAACCCTAATATATTGTCTAAACTAGCAAATGACAAAGGCTTGGCTAGGAAAACTACTGAACCATATCTCTGAACTAAGCAATTATTTCCATTTCATTGTTTCACAAATGCACTCAAATCATGCAGGAATTTGGTCTACTACAGAATCGAGGTAGGAGGGATATTCTTCTGCTGAAGATAGCCCTCATATTTCAAAGAGATATTTTCACAAGGCTGTTTGTGCAACCAGTGGCCTGGTAAGTTTTGAACTTCTCGCTCATGAATAAAACATTATCTTCTACCTGCTTTATAAATATTCATCAATGAACATATGCTATGAGTCATCCAGGATCACAACCTGATGATGAAAAAAAGATCTCCTGAAATGGCTTGTATCTAATCCTTCTATGGATTCCTTCCACTAGCATAATGATAAATCCTCCCTTCAAGCTAGTGCCATCTAGCAGGTGGGGTCATGAAAGTCAAGATGGTGCCTTCAATTATAGGATCAAAGCCTCACCATTTTCACATGAAGCATCTCCAAAAGGGGTGAGGCTTTCAATGGCACCTGCTTCAATCCATAACCTTCCTGGGGATCTACAGTCTCCCCAACATCACCAAAACTGTCACGTAGAAAAAAAAATGAAGATCTATAAATTCCAAGGACAATCAAATCCCATTGGCACTGGAAGCAGAAAAACCCGTTTTCTGAGTCAAAATCTCATTTCCTAGCCTGGCAGGGGGAAAAAACCACAATCAAACTACCCTGTTAAGAATCTACTGCTCTTTCCACACCAGACTAAAAGAGTGCCCTGCAGCAGCTTCTGCCCTGTGTCTCTTTGCAGGACTGGCCCACTTAGCTTTGCCCCACCCTGTACTTCCTTCCCTCCCACCCAGATTGTCTCTGATCTGAAGTTTCCTTGATTGCCCAACCTTTGGTTTTTCTCCACCAGGAGCCGGCAGAGCCGGTGAAGTTGCCTTGTGGGCATCAGGTCACAGCTGCAGGGTTGGTGTCACCCTCCTGGGGAGGCCTGACTCAGCGTGCCCTGATGAGTGTGGGCAGGGCTGCTGCAGGGAAGATGCTCAGGGTAGTCCCGGACATCTATAAAGAGACTGGGCCGTGCTGCCAGCTTGCCTCCAGCCCAGCACCGTAGAGATGGCCGTAGAATTCGAGACTTTTGTAAGTAGCACAACCGTTATGATTAATGGAACAGTTCCAGCTTGTATGTTGCCTTGACGGGGAGGCAGGGAGAGGGGAAGGGGATGTCATCATTAATGGCTGTGTTCAGGCATGTCTGCAGGGGATGGTCCAAAAAGTCAAAATGGCAGCTACAATGGTACAATCAAAATAATAGTGACTGCATATAAAAAACAGGTATGGCTTTATCTTTCACATTTGCACTCGCCATCTTGACTTCATGGACCACCCTCTGCCTGGGAGATGCAGAGGTCCTGTGTGGGGTTGACATGATCTGACTTGCACAATGGGTTACAGAAATCCCACCAACTCAATAAACCAGGATGGCACCAATCTCATCTTAGCATAAACCTGAAGCCGGTCGGAGAAGCAGACACACGGCAGCTTCTCATCTGATCTATTCCATGGAGCTTGGATTTCAAGCCCAGCATCCCCAAAGAAAGGAGTGCATTTCCCCCCCCCCCCCAAAATTCACATTTTCCAAACATTTCTTAGCCCAACCTGGACAGAAACTACCTTTGAGGCCAACTGGCTTCCCCATGTGCACTTTATATCCCTTGACCTCCATCTGGAGCAAAGAATGGGAGCGATTTGCTGCGTTGTGCAATGCTGGGGGTACCTGGGGGTCCAGAAGGTTGAAAAAGAGAGATGCAAAACCAGACCAAACCCAGGATTCCGGGAGCTTGAAGCAGACTTGCAGATGGCACCATTTCTCTCATCCAGAGACCATTCAGGGGGGCTGCCAAAGGTTTTCCAGGTCCGAAATCCTATCCATTCGGGCACAGGCTGCCAAGTGGTAGCTTTGCAAAACCCAGTGGCCTGACTTTGCTTTGGAGGATAGAGGGTTGGGCTGAATTGTTTTCTTCTGGCCGTGGGGGGGGGGATCACGGTTTGCCCCCTCTCCCTCCAATCTGGCCAGGCCTACCCAGCCTGCCCTCTTTTCCACCAAGAGTACACGGGTGCAAGACAGCTGCCAACCGGTTCCGAGACCGGTTTGTCCTCTTGGGTGTGAGTGGAAGTCCTGCCTGCCGCGGCAGCGTTCCGGGACTACGTTTCCCAGCATTCCTTCAGCAGCAGGCTGGAAGATCCACATTCGCCGTTCAGAGTCGCCCTACCTGTATATGAGGGAGATGGGCGGTTTTTTTCTTTTTTCTTTTCTTTTTAAGGACACGTAAAAAAAAATACATTCTGAAGCAGAGTTTCTAACCCTTGCTGCCTGGGAGTTGGCCCACACCCCTTTATACTGAGGAAACTCTGCTCTAAAGCTTTGGCCGGTTGTAAAGTTGGTTGGTTGGTGAGCCAAATAATCATCGAAAGAGGGCTGGGAATCGATTTCGGACTCCATTTCTGTGCGGAGACCAACAGCTTTCCCCCTCAGACCCGAAGAAAAAGAAGCGCGCGCCGAATCCCCTCACAACGGGTGTTTATACCGTTTGTCGATGACGTCAGCGGTCATCCGTTTAGCTCCGTTTTGGCGGGCTTTCTCCGTCTCCGGGCAGATTTTCCTCGCTCCCTCAAGGGAGCGTCTGGTAGCCCCCAGCAGCCTCTTGTGGTGCCTCAGGCGTAGGTGTGATTGTGTCCATCACAACCACACCTATGTTCACACCCATCCACCCCTGGTTGTACTGTTACACGCTCGTGTTCACTTTTCTAAACAGAAGGAAGCGAAAAAATGATTTTGGGGTTTGCTTCTTCAGAGGTTTTAGGGTAACTGGATTAAAAAGATGGCAGTGACTCTTTAGGATCTTAGCTGTTGCTCAGTAAACACTATGAAAGATCCTGCAATTTGGAAAGAGAGGAACCAACAATGATCTCTGTTGAAAGAGATCTGACTCACTTTTTTTACACCCCTCTGGAGGTGGATGACACTGTCTTCACATAAATGTTCTGCAACAGCGGAAATGCAAGAAACAATGGCTTAGAGAAATTTTCTTGGTAAGAGATTTCAATGCAAGACCAGAAATCCCCGAGACTCGTCTGACAGGTTGAAAGCCACCAAGAAGTCAGTCATAGCAAAATCAACTGGAAAACTCCAGGATGGCATGAATAAAGGGCAGGGACTTGAATAGATTAGATTCCTGATCATTTAAATTCAATCCAAAACTTGATTTATCTATTTCTTTGCTCAAGCTCAGATGCCACTTCGCTTGTGACCTGTTCACATTTCCATGTGCAGTCAAAAGGGTAGAACAGCCAACGTAATAAAACCCAATAATACAATTCGCTCATCATACCTAGCATATCATTTCATAAAACAATGTAATCCATTAGATATATTCGCCACTATTGCAGAGGTACTGCAATAGTAGTGACTGCTTTACTTTGTGACAGTTCAAAGTGGCACTAAAGATGTAACTTTACAATGAGTCCTTGCACTTACAACCATCACAACCTCTTAAGGTCGTGTAATTGCCATTTGTACGCATCACAGCTGGCTTCCAACAAGCAGAGTCAATGGAGAAGCTGGCTGTACAATTGCAAATCGTGGTCATGTAATGTATCACTTAGTAACCATGTTGCTTAGCAACAGAGTTGCCACTCCCATGGGTGGTTAAGTGAGGACTAGCTGTATATGATTGCAAGGGGGTGCCCATCTAAATGATTTTTCTAAACCCCATTAGGGATGGCAGGATTCCCTAACAAAGTAGGCTAAATGGAGGTTTGGAGTCACTGTGCTAAACCGCAGTATAGTTACTTTGGAAATTGCAGATTATATGAACAGCCATTTTAGTTAACCCGAGTATAAGAGTTTAGCAGATTATATTCTCATGGAGCTCTTGTTTCTCAGGCTCTATGAGGCTTCTGTAGTCTTCTCAGCAATTGAAAGCCGAATTTTCAAGCCCCAAACCAATAATTTTGGCCTACAGAGGTGCTTGAATTGCTAGGCAGAGACCTTTTTGTCCTCAAGAGGTCTCGAATCATAGTGCACCATTCATCACTGATTTTTCTCTCCTGCAGCGCATGCCTTACAATCGGGCTGTCCCGTGGGGATTGGATGTGGACTCCTGGGTGATGCTGGAAGGCCTCATTCTGAAGCAAAGCAAAGGGTAACTCAGCACCTATCCCTTTCACTGGACCAACCACTACTTGGGTTGAGTTCATACATCACATTTAATAGGCTACTGAATTCCCATGTTTGGGGGAATGAATGGTTGATTTACCAAGGGGTTGAGTTGACCCCCTCAAGCTAACCAAAAGTGAAAACAAGCTATGTAAATGGAGTTGCTTGGTCTTTTGACTGATAGTTATGGGCAGCCAATTCTCAGGCTTTAGGGAAGCAGGGAATTTTAGTGTCCCTTTGAAAAGTTCCATTCTCAATCCTTCCACCCTGCAACTTGTAAATGTTACATGGCCATTTATAAAAACCCAGTGCCTTCCAGATGTTAGAACAGGGTTTCTCAGACGTGCTACTGTAAGATACAGTAGGTGGGCCAACTGCCAGAATTCCCCAGCCAGGAACTCCACTGACTAGTTTGGCATATTTGTGTTGGGTTGACCTAAACAGGAATGTTGCAGATTATGCATCTTTCCTGTCCCAGTGAGTGGTGGTCGGTGAGGAGAACATCAATGGGAGACGTTATGGAAGCCAGTTGGTTTCTCCTAGAAAAAGGTCAAGGAAGGGCAAACGGAAACAAGGCAAAAAATCAAACGGACTCCAATGTTCTTCTCCAGATTTCATGTGGAATTTGCTTATGGGCAATTCAATGGGGCCAATATCCCTCTGAAATTCAAACTCCACTTCGAGAGGACGTCAGCTTATTCCAACAGCCCCATCCTGACTCTCAACAGCTTTGTAAATCAACAGTGGGGGAAAGAGACCCGGACGGCAACTCGCTTCCAGCAAGGCCAAAAGTTCAAGCTTTCTTTCATCGTCACCAGCAAAAGTTACAAGGTGATGGGATGAATTGATTGTCCTCCTTGATGGCAGAGTTGGCCTGCCATTTCTCTAAATACAGGGTTACACAAGAAGTAGAGACTGGGGGTGGGATGGGGTTTCCAGCTATATTGGAAGCCAAAATCATTTGGGACTTTAGCATAAACATTTAGGGTGAGGATAATGAAGTCCAGAAAAATTGGGATTCAGTAAAAAAGCATTCTCCAGTCTCATGTAATCCAGATGTGTTTTGGATTGGCTGGCAAATGTGAGCCCGTCTGGAGGACATCAGGATGGTGTCATAATTCTCACTTAACGTCCAGCTCACCTTGGCTAGCAAAGAGAGTTGCGTCCCCACAGTTGGGCCAGACGTTGCAAACTTTCCTCACTTCCCTGAAGAGCACCGGTTCTAATCTTCACCCAATCTAATGGGTGAGGACCAGGACTACTTCCTTAAAAAAACAATTTACAGAGTTGTGTTCTGTAGCTTATGTGCCTTTCAAAGTGATTGTGCGGACAGGTGCAAAGGGCTTTCTTGATGGTCAACAGCTATATGAACAGCTGTATGAAAATTCTGGGTGGAAACATCTTCTATACCTTTTAATTCCAGACATTAAGATGAATTTGTGAACCAGAATTACAGTGCTATCTTACAAGTCTGTTTCTTAGCGAGAGTTTCCAGTTTATTTTACACAGGCCCTCAACATGCTGGTCTCCCATCCAAATATTAACCAGGCCTGACCTTGCTTAACTATGAAGGCCAGAAGAGATTATAAAACCTTCTCTTCACCATCACCAAGCTTGGGGGAATCACACTCCTGATACAATTGGAGATTTATCTGCTTTGCTTTTTTGCTTTTTTTTTTTTTTTTTGCCAGATAATGGAGAACGACATTTTGCTTTCCGAATTTGACCATCGCCTTTCACCCAAGGCCATCCGTTTCCTGGGAATGGATGGGGACATCAAGCTGGAGAAAGTAGTGGTCAGCTGGGAGAGGAACAATGAAACCAGCAATCCTAAGTTGTGAAGGCTGACAAGAGGAAGAGTCATGCAAATCAAATAATGCATTCAGGCTATTTTATAAGTTGATTTTGCAGCCAACATGGAGGGCTATCTTGCTGTCATTCTAAGGTGGCATCATAAGGCAGCACGTCTTGGGTGGGTCTAATGTCTGGTGAATTAAAGGAAACAAGAGTTATTGTCACTGCTTTTATTTGGCACTGCAAAAATAAATGTTATTTGGATTTTCTGCATCTACTGCAGCCTTCAGGAGTGTCCAAAAGGTGCGGTCAGAAAAGTCAAGGCGACACACACACACACAAAAACACAAGCACGGCTTCAGTTTTCTGTCACCTGAACTGGTTCTTCCTCATCCACACCCAGAACCACAAATTAAAACTTTGGTCGCCTGTCAAATCGATCATAAAAAGAATACTGTTCTTACATGTATGATCACAATTACTTGGCAGCCATGCTGGCCAGGGAATTTTGAAAGACAACTAGATCCTACACTGCTTTAGGATTAGAGTCCAAGTTGATTAAAATTCTCACTTTCCTTGAACTTAGGAAGAAATTCTAGGCCAAAGATGAACCAGGGAAGCAAAACTTTTCTGAGAAACATTTATAAATGGATTTTTCCCTAGAAGCTTTTACTGTATCAATGGTATTTCACTCAAATACTGCTAGAAAAGGACAGGAAGTGAATAAATAATAATAAAATACTGGTTATTTTTTATTCAGCCACCTAAGTCCATACTGGATTGGTCCCTGAATCTCCTTCCAGTCAAACCGGTTTATGGGCCATGCATGCTTTGACAAAAACATGTGATTAGTGGAAGACAAATTGTCATGCACATATACTGGATTAGTGAGATTTTTCAGAAACATTTCTCAACCCTGTCCCTTAATCAACAGAAAATTCTTGTGGCTTATCTTTTTCATGGAGTCTCAAGTCTTTTCCCGCTCACCCAGCTTTCTTCTCCAATTATTTATTGAATGAATGAATGGCACTTTTATTTTAAAAGCAAACAAACCCTCAGCACAATGTATAATTGCCCGAAGTTCTCCAGAGGGGAACATATATTCAGGTAGGATTACAAAAATAAATCTATTTATTACACAGAGACATTTGTCCTACTGTTCACCTGGGATGAACTGTTTTGGATGGCTTAAACCCTCCCCAAAAAGTTACTTTCAACCCATTTTCAAAATTACGATGGCCACACCCCATACAGCCACGTGATCAGGGCTTGGCAATTGGCTTGAATTTACAGCCATTTGCAGGGTGCTGTGGTGATGTGACTGATTTGCCTTTTTTTTTTTTTTGCTCGTTTCCAGCGTTTACTTCCAGTTCCTCCCCCCGCCCTAAAAACCCATCGGATAAAATGGATTCAGTTATCCATTGTGGCATTTGCTTAACCACCATTGCAAAAAATAAAAATCAGGGCCTGTCACGTAATGCCGTGACTTATGACCATAACTTCAGGCTCAACTATGGTCGTAAATTGAGGATTATCTGGCGTAGAATCTACTGGTGACGGGAGGTGGTGGGCTTCCCTTCACTAAGGATGCTGTCTACCATGGACCACTTCTCTCTTCAGTTGATTTCCTAAGCTTCGGATCAAAGCAGCTTCCTAATAAACCAGGTTAAAAAATGAACAGCGAGATCAGCATACTCTGACCAGAGTTTGGAAGGTGGGTAAATCTGGGCTAAGCCGGACTCTCAATTAACCTTTCTAACGTGAGAAAAAAAGTAACTACATACAGGTGAGTCGTAACAGTCTGGAAGCGTCTTAGAGAAAGCAGTGGGGGGGAAAAACCACACTAGACGTCACCCTTAAAAATATTATATTTTATTGTCTGGTTTCCCAAGAGCTGCTTCTTCAGAAAAGTGTGGAAGTTTTAGAACAGAGTTGATGGCCAGTAAAGGCAGACAGAACCTGGTTACTCCTTATTATGTCAGGGCTTTTACCCTTGGTAGACAGATTTTTGTAGCAACTGCAATAAAATAAGTCATTAAACTTTTTCCTGATGGCAAAAAAAAAGAAAAGAAAACCGAAAGGATGCCCTTCTAACTCCCCCACCCCCAAAAGTGTGGAAATGTTAGTTTATGGTGCTAGAGGCAGCCGTAACCCTTAACTACATGATGAAAACAGGGGGGCGGGAAAGGGACAGAAACAATGTCCCCCCCCAATCAATTAACAATATACAATGCTAGAGGAATATATATATTTATATTTAATAATAATAACCATCTGGATTGTTGTTAAATTGCAACCAACTTGCTGTGTCTCTTTAAAAACACACACACACACAATTGAGATTTGCATGGTTCTCTTGCATTTGAATTTGGTCCTCAGAAAACCCTGCACCATGATGAAGAAGAAATTATAAACAGACCTAAGAGGGTGAAAGCGACGGATCGAAAGAGTTATTCAGAGCAAAGAGAAAAGGAGAAGGAAGACTCGGTTCGATGCTGCCCTCCCCCCCACCCCAAAAAAGAAACAGCTGAGTAGGTTCGGAGAACTTCCTGACGAAAGGTTCGCTGGCTTCTTCCTACCCCGTTTTGCGAGCGAACCTGACATTTGCGCGGGCCTCCTTCGTGGTCCCACCAGGCTGACAAACAAAGCCAAAGCTTCCCTCTTTTAATGCACCCCTTCCAAAATAACGGTGGGTGCTCCATGGGTCGACATTCCCTTTTCCTTTATCTTAGTCACTGCCCCAGAATGGGGAGTGGGGAAGAGAGAGAATGTGCAAAAATGGGAAACCCGAGGCCACCTTTGCAAGCAAATCCTGGCTTGGTTTGCCTCTTGGATCCAAGAAGAGTCAAAACGGCAGGTGTGTGTGTGTGTGTGTGTGTGTGTGTGTGTGTGTGTGTGTGTGTGTGTGTGTGTGTGTGTGTGTTGGACAGTGGGGAGCGTTTGCATTCTCAGCCAAAAGTGCCCACCACCCAAATAACTCGAGACCAGAATCCAAGATAGCTCACTTCTTCTAAGGCAGAACGTTAGAAGCCCCCCCCCCCCCACACCCGGGAATGTATTTCAACAAGGTGGGCTGGGGGGGCAGAAGTCATCTTGGGCTCGAGATGGACCCCTGCCCAGGTCCAACAATTGTGCCTCCCTACTGTGCTGAACACGGTGAAAAGGGGGTAGGGTCAGCTTGCTTTGGCATTGCTAAATTAAAAAGCGGGTAATGGGTTTTAAGGTCTTTGCACTGACAGGTGAGAAAGGAAGTGCCAAACCTAAGAGGGGAAGGAACAAGAATCCTGTTCTGCATTAAAACATACGCACGTCCAGAGAAAAGTGGGGTGCCCGCTGGATCACCCTATTATCCATGCTCCAGCACTGTTTAGTTCCTGCCTACTAGCTACATAAATTAAAATCAAAGAGAAACGAAGCAGGAGGGGTGGGACTTTAAAGAAGCTTTCTCCTACTTTTTGAACATGATAAGAAAAAAAATATGTATTTCTCCCTGCCCCCCCCCCATATAAAGGGATATAAGTTGAACAAGCCCCCTCCCCACACTGTGTCTGGATGCTCGTTTGCTGGACTTGGCACTCTGGCACCCATGATTCTTCCTGCCCGTCACAGCAACGCAACGCAATTATCAAGGGGGCTGCTGAGTCCCTCTGGGGGGGCTGGGGAGGGGGGGTGTCTTGCCGAAAAGTGGGGGGGGGGGGGAGAGAAACCGTGCTGTTGCATAGGTAACCGTGCTTGTAGAAGTCACAATTTAAAAAAATAGAAAAAGGAAAAAATGAGAGGAGGCAGCTTCTTGTCTTCAGAGAAAAGAGAGTGTGGAGTAGTCCCGTTGGTGTTGTGGGCGTGCGCGAGTGAGAGGAAGAGGCAGAGAGAAAAAGAGAGAAAACGAAGATACGGTGGGGAAGGAAACGGAATGGGCGTCCCCTCCTCCCTTCCTAAGAAGTGCCAGCGCTTGCCGTCGCTGCTGCCGCCACACCCTCACAGGTCGCTCTCGCCGTACAGTGCCGTGGAGAAGGATTTGTAGTCGAGGGCCCCGGGAATGGTGTCGGGACCCTGGTAAGGTGCCATCCGGGCAATGCAGTATTCTGCCTGGTCTGGAGGGAGCTCTCGCCGCAGTTCCTCCGCTGTGATGTAGTTCTAAGCGGGGGAGAGAAGCGGGTGTTGTGACAGCCATAGCAACAGCACGTAGATTTATATATATTTTAAATTTATATACTTATATATTGGTTCACGGTACTTTACAGCCTTCTCTAAGCAGTTTACAGTGTCAGCACATTGCCCCCAACAATCTGGGTCCTCCCTCGGAAGGATGGGAGACCGAGTCAAACCTTGAGCCAGTCAGGATCGAACTGCTGGCAAGGGGCAGAGTTAGCCTGCAATACTGCATTCTAACCACTGTGCCACCATGGTTCATGATGCCTACCTAACCTGGTTAGCCAGTTCTGGGGAGGTTCCGGAGTGCAGCAGGATGACCCCTCCCCGGAATTGTTGGGCCTGCCTCTCCCCATTTCTGGGAGCCCCACATCCCTGCCAAAACAACCCTGGCCAAATTCTGCAGACAATGAAGTCCTTCAGCTCACCTTGTCTCCAGCCAGAACTTTGAAGGAAGCAATGACCTGATCAGCCGTGTCTGTGTCGGTTGTTTCCCGGGACATGAAGTCGATGAAGGCTTGGAAAGTCACCACACCGCTGTTGTTGGGGTCTACAACGCTCATGATCCGGTTGAACTCTGCGTCGCCCTGATAAGGAAGGGTCGGGAGAAGAACAAGACTCAATTCTTCCGGCAGGACGATGGAACCCAGGTCCACTTTCGAAGGGTTCTGCACACACAATGTGTGCCAAAGGAATCCCTCTTGAATCCCTCATTGGTGGGTTTCCGATCTTTGGGAAGGTTAAAAACGTGTGGACTTCAACTCCCAGAATTCCCCAGCTGCTACGCATGGCCCTGCTGGCTGGGGAATTCTGGGAGTTGAAGTCCACACCTCTTAAAAGTCACCAAGTTTGAAAAATGCAGCTCAGTCTGAGCATTAACTCCGTGTTTTCTCATTCTTGTGTCCTCACCCACCCACCCACCCAGTTTGCACGATTTTCCCTCCCCTCCCCAATGTGACATTCAAGGCCTGGCCTGAAGGCCCTGGCCCAAAAAGGCAGAGAGGTGAGCTGGAGCAGCAGCGTCAGAGCAGCAAGAAAGCACAGAGAAAGGCAAAAGCAGAGCGCGTACCAGGCTGTATCCCGTGGAGATAAGGAGGGCTCTGTAGTCATCTGCATCCATGCTCCCCGTGCGCTTCTATTCCAAGCAGCCAACAGAAAAGGGAGGAAGGAAGGACAGACGGGAACAAAGGAAGGAAGGAAGAAAAGTGGCGGGCAAGCAGAGATGGATAAAGCATGCCGAGGGTCGACGATGAAGAGAGCATCGACCCCACAGGAGGAGGAAAAGACGCAGAAAGAGAAAAGTCAGTCGGAAAGGATTTGGGGTGGGGGTCAGCACAAGGGGTGGGTAGGGGGCAGGAGCAGTCAAAGGGGACCAGATACCAAACATCAGCACAATGGTCAGAGGGAAGGGGGGAGGAGAACGTAGTGAAGGAAGAGAGAAAGGAAATCGGTTAATTGCAATCTCGTCACTGGCAGGCAGCACGATTCACGGGCAACGGGTACCTGTCGGTCATTCTCCACATCGTATCCCAAGCTGATGAGACAGGCCTTGAACTCTTCGGGTCCCAGGGAGCCGCCGTGGTCCTACCACCAGGCCGCGGGTAGGAAGGGGCGTAGGGCACGGCACGCCCGTCGAGGAAAGGCGGGGGTGGCAGGGAGGCCCCCCGTGAAGGCGAGGAAGGCGGAGCAGAGGGGAAAAGACACGCCGTTAGTTCAAGGCTGGCTGTTGTGAGGGGGGGGGTGAGATCCAAACCAGCTTAGGACTTTTAGCCCAGACAGGAAGTGGGGGGCTGTAGGATGTCTCCCCATAGCTGGTGGAAGAAGGAAAAGCCAACAAGGGCTGGCCAAGTTACCTTTCATCCCCACTTAAACTGGGGACCACCACCTCCTGCTGGCAGAGATCCAATGCCCTAGAACTACACGGCCGCAATCTGTGACACAATGCTTGGGTTGGGGAGCTGTATCGAGCTCACCCTGACCTCTTTTTAGGTGACAGGCAAAGGCAAGAGCGTTATGGGATGGCCCTCGCATCGCTTGACCCAAAAGGATCCTTGCTATGGAGACCAGGAGAAGGATGGTTACTAGCAGGTTTCATGACCTGGGTGGGGCAGACTGAGGCCCTGTCTCGTTTCATACCAGCAAGGTGGACGGAGGTTGCTACAAGGATCTTAAGACTTGGGCTAAGAAAACCCAGATTATAATCCCGATCCAGAAGAATGGGATGATCCTGACTTGTGTCAGGTTGGGCTTCCCCTTTTTTAAAGACAGGATCTACGCAGCCAGAACTACGATAATAACTAGCAGTATCTAGGAGTAAAAACAAACCAGCGCCTCTCGGCAATATCCTTGATGTAGACCAGTGTTTCTCAACCTTGGCAGTTTGAAGATGTGTGGACTTCAACTCCCAGAATTCCCCAGCCAGCGTTGCTGGCTGGGGAATTCTGGGAGTTGAAGTCCACACATCTTCAAACTGCCAAGGTTGAGAAACACTGATGTAGACTAAATCATAGAACCACAGGGCTAGAAGGGACCTCGAAGGTTTTCTAGTGCAACCCTTATACCATCCCAGTCGAATGGCTCTCCGATCTATTTTTGAAAACCTCCAGTAAGATGCCCAACTAAAGGACCACCGAGTTGGCAGCACCCTCTTGTCTGTTCTACCCCTGAATCAGACTATATACAAGAAATGCTGCCCAACTGCCCAGCTTCCCTTCGGAGAGCCAGAGACAGGAAGGGCGTGTGGGGTACATTCACACGTGTAAATAGGCTACACGAGAGAGAGGGTCCTCCCGGCTATCCCACTCCTCCTACTCGGGTACCTTGTCAAAATGGTTGAAGGAAGCCCGGAATTCTTGCATCTGCTCCTGGCTGATCCCTTTGGCGTCCCGGGTCAGGATTTGATTCTCCACCTCGTTGATGGTCCGGGCAATGGTGGTGAGGAGCTGTTCCGATCCAACCCGGATGTGCTGGACGAAGGGGGAAAAAAACCAAAAAAACAGCCAGAATGAATTAATCGGTTTGTCCTCACGTGTCCTTCCCCCAAAAGTTGCTCAACTGGTCCAGTCAGCATCCTGAAGTTCCTTATATCTGACTATCTTTTAAGTCACTCCAGGCTTTTCTCCTGGCACGCCTGGACTTTCGTTGCTTTTAATAATGCATCTGCTTGTTTAACAGACACACACACGGCTAAAGCGACGAGAATGAAAACAACACCCAAGCACGTTACAAAAAAGGATGTCAGAGTTGAATCTACCCAGCTGGTGAGAACACAAGGAGAAGGAGGCCTGCTGAGAGCACGTTCACATGCGCACACATACACACAACATCCCCCTGGTGTGTATTTAGCTATGGATTAAAAATTACAGCCCGGCTCCATGACTAGTCTGGACGATGTACAGCAGGTGTGTCAGACTCAAGGCCCGGATCTGGCCCACAGGGTGCTTAGATCTGGCCTACGGAGCCGCCCTGGAAACAGCGAAGGACTGGCCCGCGGTGCCTCTGCCATGGAAAATGGAGCTTGGGAGGACTGTGTGCGGCCCTCCCGAGCTCCGTTTTAGCTGGCAGAGGGTTGCAGGAGGCTGTCACAGCCGAAAACGGAGCTCAGGAGCCCATTTTCACTGGCAGAGCCCTCTGGCCACCACAGGAGTTCCCCGACATGAGTGACGTCGAGCTGGCCACTCCCACCTTGGCCCTCCAAGGTCAAACACAACCCTGATGTGGCCCTCAATGAAATTGAGTTTGACACCCCTGATGTACAGGATAAAAGCCGCTATGAGAGCCTGGACGCTTATTGGAAGTTCCTCCTCTTACTGACCTTCACCAAGATGACCCACCCACCTTCCCCATAGATCGACCCCCCTCGGCTGTGTCCTCACCTCCATGGTGTAGTTAGTGTGCTTGTTGTCGAAGATCAGGGCCTCCTGTATGAGCTGGTGCTGCTGTTCCAAGATGTCGATGTTGGGCTTGTACTCGACAATGTTGAGCTCGTATTGCTTGAGGTGGTTCAACTGGTCTTCCAGGGTGCCGTTCATCTCAATAGAGATGCGCCCAATCTCCTGGTCAAGGGAAGGGCAATGGGATTGGGTTGACACACGCTTGGAAGGCTCACATAAAGAGAAAGCTCTGCTGTCTTAACCACCGGTGCCCTTAGTTGGGTTGGCAATCCGGCTTCCCTTGCCAGCAGAAGCTCAGATTCCCGGGCAAAGCTTCTCACCTCCATCTTGGTCTGGATCCAGGGCCCCACGATGTTGGCCTGGCTGGCGAACTGTCGGCGCAAGCGTTCATTGGACTGCTGCTTGCTCTGCTCATCCTGAAGGGCGCTGTCCCTCTTGGGTACCAGTTGCTGGACCTGTTGGACCCAAAGGAAGAGAGCCACCATTGAAGGCGACGTTCCTGGGCTTCCTCGCCCCACCCCGCCCCCGGCTCAGGGAGACCTCGGGTTGCAACCCAAGGCGGGCAGCCTCTGTCCTCAGCTCCACCCACTGAGCATGCATAGCGGACAGCCCGGGAAGCGCAGGCAGACCCACCCTTTCCCACTTGGAGTTGATGATCTGAGGCGTGACCGAAGTGTAAGGATTGTTCCCGGAGAGTTTTATGTTGTTGTAGTCTGCGATCTTCTGCGCTTCGTTCTGGATGCCCAAGATGGCTTCTCGTTCTCTGTCGGCATCGGGCAACGTGGATTTGAACTGATCGTGGGCAGCAATCAAACCCTGGAAGGGAACCGCATTCCAAGTTGAGATGGGTGAGACCAGATCGTTTCAGCCCCACGCCCAGAAAAGACACGAACGGGGGCCCCCCAGGTTCATCCCTGCTGCCATCATGAAGTACTAATTTGTCTTGGTGGGAATCCAGATGTTTCCCAGAGCAAGTCGGCTTTCTTCCATTTGCAGCAGGATGGAGCGTGAGGGGGAAATATGAACTTCCCCCCTGAAGTTCTGGGGATGGGACGGAAGCCAGCCAGAAAAACCTCCATCTGGAGCTGCAGTTTGCACTTATAAGTAGCTGAAGGTTCTCCTACATTATTATTTTTAAAAAAAATATTAAAAGTCTGGCATAATTACAGAAGTGTCCCTGCTTCTACTTAGCATTTTCTGGTTCTGTAATCTTTTTACTTTTCAAGAAACATACTTGGAGCTTTTAAGATTTCATATCCAATATAGCATTTATAAAAAAAAAAATACCCCGCCTTTATCCAGCATATGTATTTATAAAAATAGCAGCCTTTCTCCAGCCCCCTTGTAACCACGTAACGTAAGTGTGTAACGCAATCTGATTTTAACACATCATTTTTAACCTTTGCATGTTCTCCCTCAAAACTAGCCCCGTAGGAGGCAAATTATAGCAGATTTTTAATTTTAAGAAGCTAGGCTGGGAATCCATTGTGTCGTGTCTGCCATTCAGCTAGCTTGCTTGCTTGGCATTACAATCGTGCCAGCCTGACAATGGCGGGAAGGGGTTGAAGAGATTGAAATGTGAGTAGTGGGATTGAAGCAGAGCCGGCCCTGACTATGAGGAGCTCCCATCAAGCACAAGGGCAGAAAAAGGAATGCGGAGATGGGAAAGGCTCGAACACAGGATCCGTTTCTAAAACAACCTGAGAACTTTTAATTGGACATTGACTGATAATAGGGGGGAGGGGTGGCCAGGGGAAAAGGGAAAGTTAACTGCATGGTTTTCGTCCCAAGCCAAGGGATTCTGCCTGCTCTAATCTGTAGCCGCTTGGTTCTCAGTGAAGTATTATAATACTCTTGGAAAAAGAAAAGAGGCTTTCTTTGCTAATTAAAACTAAGTGGGATGGATGACACAATTGGATCAGACAGCAGACGTGTTGGCTAATCTCCCTTAAGCACCACTCATCTCTCTCTCTCTCTTAGCTGAAGCCCAGGTAGAGACTTCCAGATCCTGTTACCATAGAGAGGCTAGGAAAACTCAATAGACAGCCTCGTACCTCTATCTCCTCTATGGTGTGTACAATGAACATGTCCTGGAGGTCCTCCATTGCACTTTCCATCCAGTTGTTGAAGGGCGCGGCTCGCTTGGCGTATTCCAGATGGAGCTGGTCGATGGTCTCCAACTGCTTCTCTGTTTTCTTAGGAAAGAGAAATGGGCAAAAGGGATTAGGTCTCCTGACACTCACTCGCTCGCTCGCCTCCTCCCGTGGCGGGGCAGGCTTCTGCTCACCTCCAGCGCTTCCCTCCGTGTGTGGGTCAAGGACCCCAGGGAGTCCCACTGGTCACAGATCTTTTGGCACCGGGCGTTGACACTGGGGGAGTCGTAATAATCCAGCTCGCTGTGGGGCAGAGAAAAGGGAGGGCATTGGTGGGTGGGCAGGTAACCAGGAAAGAGTTCTCTTGTGGGGCCCTAATCGCCTCTCTACAAGGCCACTCTACCAAGAAGGACCAAACTTTACTTAATTCGTGTAAATGTACATTATTTAAAAACCATGAATGTATGTGGTTATGTTGCTGTAAACCACTGAGAATCTAGTGACTATCTTCTACCTTTCTATCATCTCTCTATAACTAATCTATATCTAGTCTATGTCTGTCTGTCTGTCTGTCTGTCTGTCTGTCTGTCTGTCTGTCTGTCTGTCTGTCTGTCTGTCTATCTATCTATCTATCTATCTATCTATCTATCTATCTATCTATCTATCTATCTATCTATCTATCACCCCCCCTCTCTCTTCCCTCCCCATCCCATCCCATGTGGATGTGTGTGTTATATATGTGTATGGGTAGGTATATACTTTCTTTTGAGAGCAAGCAACCGAATTTCATTTTTCATTTTTAATATGGCCCAGTGTGCTTACAGTAAAAAAATGACAATAAATTGACATTATCAATGCTTTTCTTAACCGCCACCTTAAAAGGGTCCTAAAATCCCCTAACCTGGCCCATTCAACGGCCGCAATGGCTGCCTTACGGTCGCAAGTCGAGGACTACCTGGAAATAAAGACATGTTGAAATGCCTGGTTGCCTACGGCTTTCTTCGAGGTTTGCAGTTCCCGTGTTTGGCCACAGGAGGGCACCCGAAGACCGTCTGGCCCATGAGTTCCTTCTGAGCCCTTGGGAATGCAGTGCCCAGGGAGACAAGCCAGCCTCCCAAACATGGCATGTTGCTTTAAGGACCAAAAAGGGAAACGGGCATCCAGCCACTGGACAAACCAAACAGCTGGTGGAGGAATCTGGGGTGTGTGTGTGTGTGTGTGTGTGTGTCCCGGCTGGAAACAAAGCCTCTGCCCCCAGAACGGCGACCAGCCTCCGTTCCCAAGAGTTTCTCCGATGGCAGATAAAGAATTGAGGATCCCCCCCCCTCCCCACACACCCCAAGGCTTCAAAATGTTGGCAAGCAGCATCCTGGGATGAGTGTGTTTGTGTAAAGAGGCAGAGGGATGTGCATGAAGTCATGCTACAGGCCACACACATCAGGGTTTCCAAGTCCTCGGCTCCTCTCAGCCCCGAAAATAAGGGAAAACCCCCCTCCCCATTCAGGGCAGGCTCAGCCTGGGGCCTGTGTGTATGTATACTTATGGCGTGTGAGTTTATCCGAGGAGGGGGGCAGGAGGAGTGTGTGAGGGGAGGAGTTTGCTCTAAACTCTTACAAGGACCGCATTCTGGTAACACACCAAGGGAGGAGGGATGGAGAACAATGGGGGTACTGTGTAATACGGGGAGGGGGCAAGGGGTGGGGTGGGGTGGGAGGAGAAAACACCCTTTGAGGAGCTTCTATTCCCAAAAAAGAGAGGTGATCCTAGCTGACTTCAGAGGGGAGTCAAGGGGGCCGTTTGAAAACAGATCTTAAAAGACAGATTGGGTGGGGGGGAGGGCTGCTATTTTGAACTTGCCAAAAATACCTTACAACGTCTCTTTGTGTCTTGCTGCAAGACGGTCCAAATCAAACACACACACACACACACACACACACACACAGAGGTTGGCAGGGAAGCCTTTTAAAAGGAGGTTGCCAAGACTGGTTTCTGTTTTTTTAACAGGATGCAGGGGAATTTTACAGCTTCAAGTGCTCCAAAGCAAGGAATTTTTACAACCCGGTTTAGAAGCCTGGTTCAGGAAGAATCAGAAGGAGCTAGGACGGAGGAGGAGGAGGAGGAGGTAGGACGGAGGAGGAGGAGGAGGAGGAGGAGGAGGAGGAGGAGGAGGAGGAGGAGGAGGAGGAGACTCTGGTGCTCTGAGCTGGATTGTTTTCTTGCAGACATTTCATTACCAAACTAGGTATCATCATCAGTGCTAGGAGGTAGGGAGATTTGGGAGGAGGAGGAAGAGGAGGGGTCCCCAAGCTGGTGCTTAGATATACTATAACAACTTTTATAGTATAACTTTAAAAGCTTTCTGCCCATGATGGAGAGCTGTGTGTGGAAGGCCGGGCGAGTTTTCAATGGCAGAGGATAATTTACATTATTAGCAGGATTGGGGTCAATCCTTTGAGAAGTCCATCTGTTGAGAAAGGTGATAGGGAGGAGGAAGAGGAGGAGGTGGGGGTGAAGAACCATGGCCCTTTTCTGCTGGCTCAGGAATTCTGGGAGTTGAAGTCCACAAGTCATCAAAGGGCCATGCTTCCCCACCACTGATCTAGGTAGTCATTAAGAATCAATGTTGACTTGATGGTACATAATCCATCAATTTGGCACCTCATCTTGGTAGTCCTCAAATTATGATCGATGGTTTACAGTTATGACAGACACACCCCCTCCACCCTCAAAAGATACTAATGACACATCCAAGGACTGCCCCCCAGGTCACATTTCAGATGCTAGACAACTGACCACAATTTATATTTACAACATTTTGTGGGGTGGGTGTGTTTATTTCTGGTGTTTGGCAATATATATATATATTGCCAAAATACACACACACACACATACACACACACACACATATATAACAGTTTGGGGCAATGGTTGAGGCACCCGGCTCACCGACGACGGGAGATCGTGAATTTTAATCCTGCCCAAGGCACAAGGAAGCTAGGTAGGTGACCTAGAACCAGTCCCCCCCACCAATCTCAGCCCTAGGATTCTGAAATCTTGCTGATAAAACTGCAGGGACCTGTCCAGGCAGTTGCCCACAATGAAAAATGACTCGAAGGCCAAAAAAACCCCACCAAAACCCTTATCCGGCGGGGCTGCCCTGGAAACAACGAAGGACCGGCCCGCGGTGCCTCTGCCAGTGAAAACGGAGCTCGGGAGGGCCACACGCAGGCCTCCTGGGCCCCGTTTCCGGCCACGCAGGCCTCCTGCAGCCCTCTGCCAGTGAAAACGGAGCTCGGGAGCCCATTTTTGCTGGCAGAGCGCTGGGGCCACCACAGGCGCCCCCCCCGACATGAGTGACATCGAGTTGGCCACGCCCACCCTGGCCACACCACGCCCACCTCCCCGAGGTCAAACTCCACCCCGATGCAGCCCTCAATGAAATCAAGTTTGACACCCCTGCCTTAAAACTACCCCCAAAGAAGCCTCAACATCTGGCCAGGTAGCGGCTCCGAACCCTCCCAAGTGGGGCTGAAGGGGGCTGGAAGGTCTTCTGCTCTGCTTCTTGCTTGGAAGAGGTTGCCACCAATCACCATTCCCAGCATCCTTGGCTTGTCCTGGCTCCATCTCCGCTCAAACTAACTCCATCCCTCTCTCCTGTTGTTTGTCTGAGCTCCAGTTTCCATTTCCCAGGGCCCTGCTGCCTTTTGGAGTACGAGAAAGCCCTGGACCTATTTGGAGAATGCCCCCCCCCCTGCATCCCACCCTCCCCTCCTCCTCCTCCCCCCCAAAAAAAGAGAGAGAGAGAGAGACGTCCAGGAGAACGATACGATACGGCAAGGCGCCTTGCGTACTTGAGCTCCTGAGCGATGGCCGCGATCTGCTCCACGCGGTCTTGGTGAGCTGCCAGGTCGCTCTCAAACGCTTCGTGCTTCCGGATCAGGGCCTTGATGTCGGAGAGGGTGGCCGTCTCGTAGTCCTTCTGCTTCAGCATGGCCTCTTTCCCTGGGGAGCCCAAAACGGACGAGGGTCAGGAAGAGAACCAGGGCCATCGTTTCAGGCACGAACGCTAGGAACCAGGTAACCGGGGAGCAGAGGCCAAATTTGAGCTTTTCGCCTTTTCAACCGGGGCAGCTGATTCGGGCTGTCCCAGCAGAGCCTAAGGCGACCCTCGGGGTGCACATTCTTATTTTCCCTTCCCAGGTTTCCCGAGGCGTGTGGACCGGGCTTCACAGCTGCTCTGGTGAATTCAGGGAGTCCTTCGACTTCCAACCCCAATCGGAACCAGAACATTTCATCACTAAGCAATGCGGTTGTTTAAACGCGCCGCGCCCGATTTTAGGACCATTTTTCGTGTTGCAGTCATTAAGCAAATCCAGCTTCCCCCGTTTACCTGGTTTGTCGGAAACCCTGTTTCCATGGCGGCTCCCTGGGCCAGATCTAAGCACCCCGCGGCCCTTGAGTTTGAAACCCCTGTTCTAGAAAGATGGCAAATACCGATCACGTGACCCTGGGTTCAGCGGTGGGATTCAAAATTTTTTTACTACCGGTTCTGTGGGCGTGGCTTGGTGGGCGTGGCTTGGCTTCGTGGGCGTGGCAGGGGAAGGATACTGCAAAATCCCCATTTCCTCCCAATCAGCTGGGACTCGGGAGACAGAGAATAGATGGGGGTGGGGCCAGTCAGAGGTCGTATTTACCGGTTCTCCAAACTACTCAAAATTTCCGCTACCGGTTCTCCAGAACTGGTCAGGACCTGCTGAATCCCACCTCTGTCTGGGATGCTGCAGCCATCATAAATTCATGCCGAATGGCAATCACATGACTGTGG
Organism: Diadophis punctatus similis; assembly: GCA_023053685.1. NCBI lineage: Eukaryota > Metazoa > Chordata > Lepidosauria > Squamata > Dipsadidae > Diadophis > Diadophis punctatus. The sequence goes on from JALIGW010000022.1 coordinate 2,506,234, forward strand.
AGATGTGCCGGGATGGTTGTAAGTGCAAGGACTGGGTCACAAGTCGCTCTTTTCAGCGCTGTGGTAACTTCGAATGACCGTTAAATGAATGGTCGTAAGTCGAGGACAACCTGTATCCCTCACTGGACACCAGGAGGGCATTGTGGACCTCCTCGGTGTAGGAATTGCTAGCTGCGGTGGGGCCTGCATGCACATCTACAGGCAGTCCTTGACTTATAACAGTTCATTTAATGACCGTTCGAAGTTACAATGGCACTGAAAAAAGTGACTTAGGAACCGTTGTTCACACTTATGACCGTTGCAGCATCCCCGTGGTCATGTGATTTACTTTCAGATGCTTGACAACTGACTCACATTTATGACCGTCGCACTGTCCCGGGGTCACATGATCTTCTTTTGCGACCTTCTGACAAGCAAAGTCAATGGGGAAGCCAGATTCACTTAACAACCGGGTTACTGAGTTAATAACTGCAGTTCTTCATTTAACAAATGTGGCAAGAAAGGTCATAAAATGGGACAAAACTCACTTAACAAATGTCTCGCTTAGCAACACAAACTTTCTTTTCTATTCTTCTATCCTATCCTATATCCTATTCTATTTTCTACTTTTTTCTATGCTATTTTCCATTCTACTATTTTCTATTCTACTTTTTTCTATTGTATTTTCTCTTCTCTCCTCTTCTCTCCTCTCCTCTTCTCATTCCTATTCCTATTGTACTCTCCTCTACTCCCTGGGCCTGGGCTCCCGTTGGTTGAGATTTTCTTGTTGCTCACATAACTCCCCTCTGCCCCCCCACCTCGTCTACTAGCTTCAGCCGAGGGCCAAGCCCCCTTTTGCAAGCCCACCTCCACATTGCTGTGATTTCTCCATTAATTGAAAAACTATTTGGGTCGTGGAGCTGCGGGATGCTTGAAAACGCGCCTCTGTTCCAATCAGCTGTTCCCCTGGACACGCTGGCTCAGCTTGGAAAATCTGGTCTTGGCCGCCAGCCAGAAGAGATCCAGACAAGCGAAAAGCCCCCGCAGTGCGGTGGGGGGGGAGGATGGCAGTCTACGTCTGGCTGCGTGCAACTTTAGACGAGAGATCCCTCCATGTTGCCCCCAAGAGAGGCTGAGGTTGAGTCCTTGAGCCCCGAATATTGGGGATCCCACATAGCAGGAAAGCCCTTTCTTAGGTACACTATCAAACTGTGATGTTATTCTACAGCAGTGTTTCCCAACCTTGGCAACTTGAAGATGTCTGGACTTCAACTCCCAGAATTCCCCAGCCAGCGAATGCTGGCTGGGGAATTCTGGGAGTTGAAGTCCAGACATCTTCAAGTTGCCAAGGTTGGGAAACACTGTTCTACAGTAAGGGGGGAATTGTGATTTTTGGAATTGCGACACATGTTAGTGAGGAAACCAAGAAGCCCCTCTAGGGGCCAGGCCCAGACAGATAATGAAGCTTGAGGCCTTTAAACTTTCAACATCAAAGCTATGTTTCTCAACCTTGACAAGGTTAAGCTTTGCTGACTAGAGAATTCTGGGAGTTGAAGTCCACCCATCTTAAAATCGCCAAGGTTGAGAAATAAATACTGGTTTGCTGGCTGGGGGGGGGGGTGGATTCTGGGAGTTGCAATCCACCCATCTTAAATTGACTAAGGTTAAGAAACCCTGGTTTACTAGGCTGGGGGGATTCTGGGAGTTTAAGTCCACTCATCTTAAAATCGCCAAGGTTAAGAAATAGTGGTTTTGCAGGGAATTCTGGGAGCGGAAAATCCATCCATCTTAAAAGTTGCCAAGCTTGAGAAACATGGGTTTAAAAGAGAGTATTGATGTGTGCCATGTGAAACAGGCCAAATTGGTCAACGTGGTTCCAAGCATACGAAGAAAACCAGAAACAAACTAAGAGCCGAGGTGGCGCAGCGATTAGAGGCAGGTACTGCAGGCCACTTTAGCTGACGGTGATCTGCAGGTCAGCGGTTCAAATCTCACCGGCTCAAGGTTGACTCAGCCTTCCATCCTTCCAAGGTAGGTAAAATGAGGACCCAGATTGTTGGGGGGCAATATATAAATATACATTGCTTACTGGTGTAAACCGCTTAGAGAGTGCTTGCACTGTGAGGCGGTATATAAATCTCACTAAATAAATAAATAAATAAATGAACCCAAGCTGAGTTGCAATCCAGGATGCCATTAAAAGTAGAGCTGAGCCCCCCCTCCCCCAGTACCGCCTGACCACTCTTATCTGCCGTCCAGGCAGGATTTGAAAAGCTGGCACTTATTCCAGCATCAAAAGGAGACACTCCCTCTCCCCACCCAGCCCCACAGAACTGCTCCAAGACACCCTCTGAGACTCCCATGACATCTGCCTAGCCCTAGTTTGATGGATGAAGCCACAGAGGGAGGGGACCCACTTTCTCTCATTGGAGAAAAAAAGAAATGGGTTTCTAAGACAGCAGTCCAACAGGAAGCTGCAAGGAGGCTGATAACCTTTTCTCCACCCTGAGCTGTGCTAAGAATAGGGCTGGGGACAAAGGAATGTGTTGTGGGTTCTGGAGTGGTCACTGACACCACTGCTACCTTCAGAGAGAGGCTGGGACCTCAGTGGTGGGTTCCTACCAGTGCGGCCCACTCTATAGCACCGGTAGCGGCCCGCTGGTGACGTCACAGTACTGGTGCGGTTGGTTGCCAGTGCCTGGGCACTGCCATTTTTTTAAAAAAAAAATTTAATTTACATTTATTTTTTTAAAAAAAATTTCTTCTGTGCATGCCCAGAAGCCGAGTTTCCGGCACTGCTCCTGCGCTGCCTTCCTACCCCACAGTGAGTCCAAGCAGGGGAGGATGGCTGAGGGAGCGCGTGAGATGCTGAAAGAACGGGCAGCAGGAGCTATCTCCATTCCCCTTCCTTCAGCAGTCCAAGAAGCCACGCCCACCCGGTCACATGGCTGGCAAGCCACACCCACAAAATAAGCCACACCCACAGAGTGGGAGTAAAAAAATTAGGAAACCATCCCTGGGCTGGGTGGCTTCTCGTGGACAGCTAAGCCAAGGAGTTTCTTGGGCCTGCAGACTTCTGGAGAACTTCCTCAGATTTGTGGAAGTCATACAAAAGTACCACCCACCCCCCACCCCCAAAGACTCCTTTTTTTTCCTTCAGGGGATTCTACTGGTCAGAGGAAGACCACCCAAGGAAGAGGTAGGTAGCCAGGCGTGGGAATCTTTCATGTGGACAGGATGGGAGCGTGGGTCAACCTCTCATAAAATCCCTCGGTTCAGAAGTCCACTCCAGCGAATGCCTCATTTAACACAAGCAAAGCACCAGAATCTTTGGGTCTGGACACCTGGTTAGAGGAGATGTTCAAGGTCAAACCACAGCCACAGTTAAGGTCTACTAAGTCGGCATCTTTAAGATGTGTGGACTTCAACTCCCAGAATTCTGGGACGAAGTCCACCTATTTTAAGCGTCGCTAAGTTTGAGAAACTTCGCTCCAGGAGATTCTTATCAGTAAGAAGGCAACGCCCAAGCGAGAGGAAGTCAGGAGAGGAAGTCTTCCATGTGGACAAGACGGAAGTTTGGGTCTCTCCCGTCTCTCGTAAAACCCCTCAGCTCAGAAGCCCACTCCAGATCCAGCAGGCAGATCCTTGGGGATCTACTTGAAGAGAAGAACCTGAAGAACCTGGTTGAGATTGGAATTCCAAGATGCCTTTCTTGTACAAAGCACCGAACTCTCCGGATCTGAACATCTGGTTGCGGCAGACGCAAGGAGCCAAACCACAGCCAGACTTAAGGTCTATCTACCCAAATCGATGTTTCTCCACCTTGACGACTTGAAAGCGTGAGGACCTCAACTCCCAGAAACCAGAGGCCCAGAGCCAATCACGGCATCTTCTGCCTTGGAGTGACAGGCCAGCACAGATGTGAGAGCTGGGAGGGTGGGGGACCAGCTGTTGTCTCCTTAGCTTGACTGTCTGCAAGGCAAGCATTATGGGTCCACCTGCTACACCCACTAAATTTCACATCCTTAGACAGGCTAAATAAACAAGGCCTCCCTCACCACATGCTTCTGAGAACCACATTTTTTTGGGGGGGGGGAAGAGAGATTATGGAATTTGTTTTTTTTACAGAATGAGTTTTTTTAATACAAGAAGACATGCAGCTGGTATTTTGGTAGCGGCGATGCTGGTCCCATGACCTACGAAGGTCAAAGCTGGCTGAGGAATTCTGGGAGTTGAAGTCTACAAGTCTTAAAGCTGCCAAGGTTGGAAACACCTGGTCAAAGAGACACTGGAAAGAAGACACGTGGCTGTCTTGGAGAAGCTTCATCTTGGGGGTGAGAGAAATGTGCATCTCTGGCACACGCTGACACCAACACAGCCACAAGACAATCTGGAGCCTCCAGATTCACTTAATGACGTGATTCATTTAACAGCCGCAGTGGTTCGCTTAACACGTGTGGCCCAAAAGGCCATTAAAAAAAACCGGCCACGACTCACTTAACAACCTTGCCTAGCCATGGAAATTCTGCTTCCAATTGTGGTCGTAAACCGAGGATCACCTGCAAACAAGAGGTAATTGGGCCGGCCATATCTCCCCATCCAAGCCTCTTTCTCACCTTCGGTCCAGGCTTCGTGGATGGACGCCTTCTGCCTGAACTTCAGAGCCAAATGATCCAGCCGTTCCAGCCTCCGGATTTCATTTAGCTGCCACTCTTCGAAACCTTTCTCGGCCTGTTCCAAGTGCTGCCAGCCGTTGTTGATATCCTGGGGAGGATTTGGGGGTATGGTAAGGTGGGGCAAGTTAAGTAGAAGAGGATTCCCAGCCCCCACAAGCTCTTAACAGCGAGATAATTTAACGTGGATCCCCATTTTAAGGATTCAATCAGGAGGCCGGCCCTTCTTGCTTAAAGAGGTCACGCTTAAAGGTCTGTTATTAATTTGGGGGGTTTAATCTTTTATTAACCTGAATTTGGGGGATTATCTCTTATTTAGATCAGTGTTTTTCAACTTTGGCCACTTTAAGGTGTGTGGACCTCAACTCCCAGAATTTAAGGTGTGTGGACCATCGGTGGGATTCACTTACGTTCCCTACTGGTTCGCAAATGCGAGCGTGCGCGCACTCACTCGCGTGTGCCTCGTCTGCGTATGCGCACAGCCTTCTGCGCATGCGCAGTGCTCGTGCATTATGTCCGGGCAGGTGGGTGGAGCCTCCCGCAGTTGCCGCTACCAGTTCGTGCGATCTGGAGAGAACCGGCTGAATCCCACAAAACTTATCTGGACCTCAACTCCTTTAAGGTGTGTGGATCTCAACTCCCATAATTCCCCAGCCAGCCATGCTGGCTGAAGAATTCTGGGAGTTGAGGTCCACACACCTTAAAGCAACCAAGGTTGAGAAACACTGACCCAGAGAATCCAGTCCTGGACTTACAACAGTTCGTTTAGTGACCGTTGGAAGTTACAACAGCACTGGGGGAAAAAGTGACTTAGAACTGTTTTTCACACTTAACGACCACTGCAGCATCCATATGGTCATGTGACCAAGATTCAGCCACGTGGCAAATATTGACTCATATTTATGACAGTTGCAGTGTCCCCGGTGTGTGTGTGTGTGTGTGTGTGTGTGTGTGTGTGTGTGTGTGTGTGTGTGTGTGTGTGTGTGTGTGTGTGTGTGTGATGCGATCCCTTCTTACAACCTTAAGCAAAGTCAATGGGGAAGCCAGATTCACATAACAACCTCATTACTAACTTAACAATGGCAGTGATTCGCTTAACAACTGTGGCAGGAACAGTCATTTAGGTGGGGCGAAATTCACTGAACGGCTGTCATGGCCTAACAACAGAAATGTGGGCCTCATAATTATGGTTGCAAGTCGAGGACCACCGGAAGTGAAGAAGGACAGAGTAGGGAGACGGCCGTACTACTCACCGACACCATTCTTCCTTCGGAGGGCATGAAGGCCGGCCGGTTGCTAAGTCGCAGTTTGGTCTGTAAGGTGTTGAAGTTGATCTCCAACTGGCACTTCTCCTGCACTTTGGGAGGTTTGTGGACCCGCCGGTAGTCCCGGAAGTCCTCCAGCTTCTGCTGCATCTCTTGCATGGTCTTCTGAGGAACCCTGTTCTCCAGCCAAGGGATGGTGCGCTGAATCCACTCCAGAAGCTGCGGAAAGAACACCGGAGAAGCAAGATGATGAAATATAATGTACTGTAAGCTTGAGCAACCAAAAGTACAACAAGACATTATGGAGATTCTCAAGTCCTCCAGGTTGTGGTTGTCCCAAAGGTGCTTTTTCAAGAGGCAACTGTGTTTTTTCTTTGAAGATGTTTCGCTTCTCATCCAAGAAGCTTCTTCAGCTCTGACTGGATGGTGGGGAATGGAAGGATTTATACTCCTTGCAGACAGCTGGTCATTTGCATCCTTTTAGAGCAGTGTTTCCCAACCTTGGCAACTTGAAGATGTCTGGACTTCAACTCCCAGAATTCCCCAGCCAGCGAATGCTGGCTGGGGAATTCTGGGAGTTGAAGTCCAGACATCTTCAAGTTGCCAAAGTTGGGAAACACTGTTTTAGAGAGTCATTGAGGCCACTTGGAGGTTTGTCTGTGTCCTCAGGCTCACCTGAGTGGTGCAAATGGTTCCTGTAGTCTGCAATTTTTCCTCTGGAAATCCATTCCTACTCCCACACCATTCGAAGGGTGTTCATCTCAAATTGTACAGCTAAAATTCTGTAGAGATTCTCAGTCATCCAGGTTGTGGTGGTCCCAAAGGTGTTATTTTTTCAAGAGGCAACTGGACTTTCTTGGTTTTTCTTTGAAGACGTTTCGCTTCTCATCCAAGAAGCTTCTTCAGCTCGGACTGGATGGTGAGGAACGGAAGGATTTATACTCCTTCAGGATTTATAATGGAAGGATATTTAATGGAAGGATTTATCCTCCAACCGAGGGGGAGGGATATGACATCATCTATCTCCAATCTACAACACAGTCCATTCAACCATTCCAAGAAGGCTCCACACCCATTTGCACCACTCAGGTGACCCTGAGGACACAGATTAACCTCCAAGTGGCCTCAATGACTCTCTAAAAGGATGCAAATGACCAGCTGTCTGCAAGGAGCATAAATCCTTCCATTCCTTACCATCCCGTCAGAGCTGAAGAAGCTTCTTGGATGAGAAGCAAAACGTCTTCAAAGAAAAACCAAGACAGTCCAGTTGCCTCTTGGAAAAGGGAATAAAAAAGCACCTTTGTTATAGCAAGACACGGACAGATGTATAGGTTGGTCATAAGTCCAGGGGTTGCTACTAAACATCAACCTTAATCCTACGTGTTGTGTTCTGGGAGAAACCTATTTATGAAAGCTGGCTTGGCTTCTTAGAAGTTGTTCAGAAGAAGCCATGTAGCTGTCTTTCAAAGATCTTCTAGCATTACCATTGATGTAATGAAATGACTTTTGAGGTCCAAATCTAGATTCCCAAAGGTTGTAAGGACGGGTAAGTGGCCTACTCATTCCAGGATGGATGAGCAGAAGTTACCCAAACTCAGTTTCAGCACCCATCTTGAGGCCCTTCTCAGCTTTTACTATCAACATGTCAGAGATTCCATCCAGGTGTTTTTCTCTGTGTACCTCTCCAGTCCTAAGAAGGGCGGATTAGCATGAGGCAGCCAAGATGATGTGGCAACAATCAAAGACAACCTTCTCCACATTCAGAAGGTGCCAAGTTGGGCAAGGTTGGCCAAGGCAGACTGTTAGCCGATTTGGCAGCTGTTCACAAAGACCAGATGAACGTTTAAGGGCTGAAGAAGAGACAGCAGAAGATAGGCTGGGAAGTCAGGAAGTTCTCACTGGGCATCACAGAAGAAGAAACCATGTTTGCTTTTGACCAGGGGTCAAATCCAGCAGGCTCTGACAGGTTCTAGAGAACCCGTAGCGGAAATTTTGAGTAGTTCGGAGAACCGGCAAATGCTACCTCTGGCTGGCCCCAGAGTGGAGTGGAAATGGAGATTTTGCAGTATCCTTCCCTGCCACGCCCACCAAGCCATGCCCACAGAACCGGTAGTAAAAAAATTAGAATTTCACCACTGATTTTGACCAGCGGTTCTCACTGGTTGGCAACTTGAAGATCTGTGGACTTCAACATGCTGGCTGGGGAATTCTGGGCGTTGAAATCCACCCATCTTCAAGTTGCCACGGTTGAGAAAAGCTTCTTTTGACCACGAGAAGTCATCAGGAACCTGGCATGTGGTTTTTATGAGGTCTCTCTTTGGAGCCCATCCAGCAAGTTCAGATACACCTCAGTGCCAGCTTCGAAGCTCCTGCAGCCTTTGCCAAGCATCTGGGCTTGCTAGCCAGCTCAACCCATGTGACAGCCATGCAACGTTGTCGTTGGGGAACACTCTTAATGGTGTCCAAGTTCAGACTGAGAAGTGATCAAAGCACCCAAAGAAATCGCTCCCTCCCTTCCCGATTTCTCAACGGTCTTGATTATATCCAGAGCCTGTTGACAGACGGATTCACAAAACTCTTGGCTTGTCACAGGCTTTGACAGGGGGGGGGGGGGGGTCACCAGATTCAGCTCCTGCCTGTTGAAAACAGGGAAGGGCTCATCAACACTCACGTCAGAAGCCAGCTTCTCGTAATCTTCCATCAGGTGCTCATTCTCTTGGTTGACGGCCAACACTTTGCAAATCCTGTTTGCAGCGGTCTCAGCCTACAAACAAAGAGGGGGGAAATTGGTGAACTCAATGGAAAAAATGTCCCGGAGACTGAGCTCTACCAAGGAAAGGCACAGCATGAGATCAAAGCAATAATTGAACCGTTATAGAAAGCGTCCCAGATCCCCCACAGGCAGAGGAAAGAGCGGATGTAAAGCAATTCGATTTCAATCCAGGATGATTACCTGGAGTCAACTTTGACAACTTGAAGATGTGTGAACTTCAACCAGGGTTGGGTTCTCCAACCAGGGTTGGGTTCTCTAGCTATGGTTGAGTACTCCAGCTGGCTAGAGAACTCTGGGAGTTGAAGTCCACCCATCTTATCTTCCAGTGGCCCCAAGCTTGAGAAACGCCCATCTGGAAGCTCAGAGTATGGCCAGAAACCACTTATGCAAGCAGAGGCAATAGCATGCCAAGCGTTAACGTCAGATCCGTTGATCGGACCAACCTTGGTTTGAGCTGCTGGGTAATGGAACCAGATGAGGCAACTCATCTTTTTTGCCTCTGGCAGGATTGTGGCTTAAACCAATGTATGTCCAAAGCTCATATATTCTTCCTGTTTCGGTCTGTAGCGATTGAGCACTTGAATGTACAATTCTTGATGCATCAGAACCAAGACACAAGAGTTAGCATCAAGCTAGCGTCTTCAAACCATGGTTTCAGATCCTGATTTAACCCAATACCGATTACCATATTTTCTAACTTTGATGTTAAGGACAAACAATTGGTTTGCCTGAAGATTTAAGGCAGGGGTCCCCAAACTTAGCAACTTTAAGACTTGTGGACTTCAACTCCCAGAATTCTCCAGCCAGATATGCTGGCTGAAGAATTCTGGGAGTTGAAGTCCACAAGTCTTAAAGTTGCCAAGTTTGAAGACCTCTGATTTAAGGACTCGTGCAAAAAAAACACAACAATCCTGTAGTTATCCTAGCTCTTCATAAGCCAAGATTTTAACGTTTCAAGAAAACTCTTGTATTTTTATCTAGGATTCAGAAAGCACTGCTAAAATAGTTCAGCTCTAGCTGTGGCATTTATTCTACTATTACCTCCTGAAAGTCATTTTCTTAAAAATTCTTTTTTCTGCCTTTTTGATCCTTTGCAAGCTGCACAAAGTTCTCGGTTTTTGGTAGCTCCCCTTTCCTGAGTCAATCCTATTTCAACGGGATCATACTCAAATCATAGAATCCTAGGGCTAGAAGGGACCCTGGAGGTCTTCCAGTCCAAATCCAGCCCCCTTATACCCTCTAGCAATTGACGTCGATTGTTATTCTCCACCCTTGACTCCCAGTAACTATAACCTTCCCAGTTTCGTACTGATAGCCGCATTCCAAGCTGGCATGAATCCAAAAAAAGAAAGGAGAAATGAAACGGATGACGAACCTTTGTCAAAAACAATAGGATGTAAAAAGGGGTGTGTGTTTTAAAGGTAGGAGGAGCAGAGCAGGTTAAAGGCCCGCTAAAAAGAGGGAGGCCGTGGTGTTGAGAGTCCCACTGTAAACACCCACACCTGGCTTACCCGAAAGCAAAAAAAAATATGGGACAAATTACACAGAAGCCATGAAATGGGAAAAGTCAAGAAATCAAGTACCTTGCTAGGAGCAGAGAGATTCCAAGGGAAGGAGATGGAAGCCACACATCAACAGAAAGGGTGAAGAGGAGGGTCTATAGAAGGGGAAGGGGAAAGGAAAGGGAGAGAGCCATGGAAGAAATGAGTTGCCAACAAAATAGGATATTCGAAAGAAAGAAAGAAAAAAAAAAGAGAGAGATCTTTTATTTCCACTAAAAAAAAAAAACCTACAGGTTCCCCCCACTCCCCCGGCAGTGGGAATCGACCCACCGACTTAGAAGATGTCTCCTATGCTTGCTTTAGACCAGTGTTCCTCAACCTTAGGAGGTGTGTGGACTTGAGTTGCCAAGGTTGGGACGTGCCGCATTTAAGACAGGGGCCTCCAATCTTGGCAACTTTGAAGACTTGTGGACTTCAACTCCCAGAATTCCTTGGCCACTCCACAAGTCTTCAAGTTGCCATGCTTGGAGACACAGTCTTTAAAAGACTGTCTTGAAGCAGAAAGGAAAAGAACCACGCATGGGAAGAGAGGACTTTTGTTTTCAGGTGAAGCCTAACTTGGCTCTCAAACCTTCTCTAAATTCTGTGGGATTTACTTCTAAGAGGGGGGGGGGGATCAACCTCAAAGTCAACGGAGATCCATTATCGCACACTGCTCCTCCTGTGCAACGCAGGGGAAACTTGAATTGAATTGGTTAGGCTAGCGCAGGGGTCTCCAAACTTAGCAACTTTAAGACATGTGGACCTCAGCTCCCAGAATTCCTCAGCCAGCCATGATGGCTGGGGAATTCTGGGAGTTGGAAGTCCACAAGTCTAAAAGTTGTCACGTTTGGAGAGGTCCACCGAGCACGCTCAAACCCGAAACAGTAGACTCCAAGGTAGAGGCAACGGTGTCGGGAAGACACATACATCCAAATACTTCTATCTTTCTCTGAATGCCTATGCAGGTAGAAGATCCCCACAGCTAACTCTGTTCGGCAGACAGGTAGACCTGTTATATCCACAGCCGGAACCCCAAAACTTTTTCCCCCACCTGATGTTCCCAACAGCCAATGTCAACCCCACGAGGTGGACCAGACCAGAACATCGACTCCACAAGAAGGCTAAAACTACTTGGATTGGGCTGTGACAACAAAACCTTACAAGTCTGGTTGTGCTGTACACCCACCTCCTGCTCAGTGAATCGGGGATGTGCCTACCTGAGCTGCTTCTGAATGCTATCTCACTATGCTGGGCTGAAAAACGCTTCATCCCCTCTTGCCTAGGTAACGGTTCTTACACCTCTCCATTGAGGTCATCTTCTTTACTCGCTACATAAGGGAGGGTCTCAGATCAGGGGTGGGTTCTGGCTTACCTTGCTGCCGGTTAGCTTCCTCACACACCGCACGGGCGCGCATGTGCAGTGTTAAAAACCCAGCTTCTGTGCATGCGCAGAAGCGGAAAATAAGATGGCGGCGCCTACGGCGCCATCAAGCCAGTTTAGGGGCGTGTCCAGCCGGCCATCGCTGCCGGTTCGGCGAGCGGGGGGAAATTCCCGCTACTGGTTCTATAGAACCGGTCCAAACCGGCAGGAACAAACCTCTGCCTCAGATCTGGGAGGCCCCCTTGAGGATATGAGATGGGAGAAGGTTGGTCTAGAACAGGGGTGTCAAACTCAAGGCCCGGGGGCCGGATCCGACCCACGGGGTACTGGCTCGTGGTGCCGCCCTGGAAACAGCGAACGGCTGGCCCGTAGTGCCTCTGCCAGCAAAAACATGCAGCCCTCCCGAGCTCCGTTTTCGACGGCAGAGGGTGCAGGAGGCCGTCGCATCCAAAAACGGAACTAGGGAGCCCGTTTTCCCTGGCAGAACACTCGGGCCACCACACGCGCCCCCTGACACGAGTGACCACGCTCATTCTGGCCACAACCCTGATGCGGCTCTCAATGAAATTGAGTTTGGCACCCCTGATCTAGAATCTACTCTAATCTACTCCGAACATCCTGATTCAGCCTCTGTCCATCCCTGTTGCAAACCGATCTCCCTTCATCGTGTGCCCTTAACCTTGTGGAACTGCCACTTCAGCCTGCGGGTTTAGATTCAGCACATCTGAATGGTTCCAGGATGGGGAAATGGGCTGCGGGACATAATCCTGCAACCGAGGAAACCGGAGGGTTGAACCCGGTGTTTGACTGACAAAGTCCAGAAGGGTTTTTTTTTTAATGGAAAGGAGGTCAGAGGCAAACCCCACGCCCTTCTAGCACTGATGATGTTACCTAGTTGGATAGTGAAATGTCTGCAAGAAAACCAGCAAGCTCAGAGACCACTAAGGACCCCACAGTTCTCCTCCTCCTCCTCCCTGCAAACCTCATTCCCTTCTAGCACTGATGTTGTTACCTAGTTAGGGTAATGAAACATCTGCTAAGAAAACCAGCAAGCTCAGAGACCACCAAGGACCCCACGGTTCAACCCTGAGCTACGAATATTCTCTTTGAGAAAGTCAGAAGCAGCTGAAGCAGCCCACTGGGACCAAATGGCTTTTCTGCTGACATGCGCCCTGCTAGACCAAACGGAGGCACATGGCAATGTCTACCATTGATGTGGTTCATCAGCTCCAGGCGATGATGAAGCAGGCAGGCCCAGCTGAGCCCCTACCCCCACTCCAAAGCTCAGATACAAAGGGTGATTTTTTAAAAAAGGAGAGAGTAACAAAAAGAATCACACAGCCCACCCCAAACGTAGAGAGGGACATCTGCTTGCAAAGCCCTCTTGGGTGCAATCATGTTTGGGCATAGCTTGAGGGGAGGGGTCCTTCCAACTGGGACCGGCAGAAAAAAAAGGGTGTAGCCCTGAGTCCTACAGGATTGGGCGGCCTATAAGAACTTTTAATTTAATTAAATTAAATTTTTCCTGCATTTCAAAAGCAGGCAGAGGCTAGGAATGCTGACTTTAACATTGGTCTTTTCTGCTATAAAATGGGGATATTTTCTCGTGGGCCCTCAGGAATTCCGGTTCGTTCGAAGGACCAATTCTCAACCCCTGGAGCCTCTGAGAGAGGGAGGTGGCTGCATCTTTGCTTTCCATGCTAAGTGATCAAGGAAGGTGCCAAGGCAGACCAGGGAAACTTAAACAAGGTTGGCGCTGCGGAATCACAGCCGTTCCTTTAAGAGGCAGGATGGGGAATTCTGGGGATTGAAGTCCCCGTGTACTACTACGCTGGGGAAATGGACGTTCACCCGGCTTAAAAGTTGCTGAGATTTAAGAACCAACCGCTCTTGATCACAATCCCATCACTAGCCAAACTGCATAAAATATTGGAACATACTTTACCCGTCCCGGCAGAATTTCTTTATTTTTATAGCTTTGGGCTTTATTGGGATTTTTTTAAAAAAACGAGTGAAAAGTTGTAGATCTCAATTACGAGCCTGATCCACCCACTCAGAGCCAATCTGACCAGGAGGAACATAAAGTCCCATAACGTAAACATAAGGAGCCATCCAAAAAAGGAGGAACAGAACAGCAGAGGGGAAGGGACGCGGGCACAGCAGAGGGGAGGACCAGGAAAATGGAGGGTTAGTTGCAACATACAAAGGGAGGGAGCTTTAGGCAAGGCCTGGCAGACTTCTAGTTTTCCTTTCCAGGCTCCAAGGAGAAGGGCCACTTAGTATCCGTAAAGGGCAGGCTTGTAAACTGGCCTGTACGGTTCGGCATGCAAAAGACAAAATTAGTAAGCAAGCAATTAAACCAAGGGGGGAGGAGGAGAAAAAAAAAAGAACGAAAGAAAGAAACGGAACTCTGTGCCAGAAAAACAAATCTCTAAAGCCAGTACAAACTCATGCTTACGGGTGCATTTCCCCCCCCCCCCCTTGGCTCCACTCCCGTTAAAGTCACTAGGAGCAAGGGGACTGGAAGCGAGAAAGCCTAACAGGATCTTAAAATCCACTCGGGGCAGAGAGGTTTTCACCAGGCCTGACTACGAGGAAAATCCAGCTGTTCTTTGCAGCGGTAAGAACGTTTATTTTTTTAATATTTCAAGAAAGAGAGATTCTCTACAACTCCCCCCCCCCAAGGGGGAGGGAACCAGATGTTCAGGAAACCATGCGGTAACCCTTAATCCTGGCTCTGGAGGAGGCCGAAGGGAGATTTGCAGAACCCACACCGATCCCCTTCTCACGGCACGCGAGCGAAGCCCACCCCTCCGGCACAATGAGTCCCGCTTGCAAAGAATTCCACCTCAGAATTCAGCCCCTGTGGCTGTTCTTCCCAGATTTCAGTCCCAGATTCTACCACCTCGGGCCCTCCCGCCAGATTTCCGCCTCCCGCGCAGGGCTAAAACGATTTCGAGGCAGTGCGCATTTTGCCCGGTTTCTAATCCCGATTCTCCTGGGATCTCTGGAAGTGCAGGAAAAAAAATCTGTGTCGGTTGCCAGGTTAGGAAAGATGCCGCCGACACCTTCAATCGGTGGCCATCATTTTCCCCGCCACAAGCCACACGGCGGTTGCTTAGCTGCTAAGCTTCAATTGCTCGCTCTGGAAACGACATTGCTCAAGGTCAACGCTAAGCCAAAATGTCAACGTCAGGTCGTTCATCCTCCGGTTGGAACCTGAGGACGGCTGAATGAGAGACACCTCATCCAGAAAATTTGGAGGCGGGGGACGTGAAAGAATTCCGTAGAGGGGGTCTGTGTATCTCTCTACAGTCTGGAACAGGGGTCTTCAAACTTGGCAACTTTAAGACTTGTGGACTTCAACTCCCAGAATTCTCCAGCCAGCATAGCTGGCTGGAGAATTCTGGGAATTGAAGTCCACAAGTCTTAAAGTTGCCAAGTTTGGGGACCCTTGGACTCTGGAAGAACAAGCAAGAATAATCAAAGCCAGAAAGATGTTTCCAGAGGAGAGGAAGCTTTTTTAGGGTGGGGGAAGGGCAGTTCCACAGCTGGTGTCCTTGTGGTGTTTTCTTACAGCCCTCCTTAAAGGGATGTTGAAAAGTGGTTTTCAAAAGTCAACCTGAACTCGTCTCGCGCTTCAAAAATGATGGAGAAGACGGGCAGGAGTAACAGGCACGCGGGCTTAGGTCAGAGTTTCTCAACCTCGGGCCATTCAAGAAGTGCGGACTTCAACTCCCAGAATTCCCCTACCAGCAGGAGTTGAAGTCCACATCTTAAGGTTGTCAAAGCTGAGAAATTCTGAGGTACTTTACGTCTGTTTCTCTCAACTTTGGGGCCGTTTTTAAGATGCGTGGACTTCCAACTCCCAGCGAGGTCGACCGGGGAATTCTGGGAGTTGAAGTTCACGCATCTTAAAGTAGCGAAGGTGGAGAAACATTTGACTTGCTCAGAATCGTGTTCCTGGTCCATTATTGTTAATATTTCTTGGGGGAACCATACCCAATATCCTAACCTACAGACACCACCCCCGCCCCTGCGCTCCCAAGCCCTTTCAGATCTAATTTATTTATGATTTATTCATTCCATTTCTACAGCCATGCTCCGGAAGGCTGAGCAGAGAACTAGTTAGTGCCAGCCCTCTCTGCAGCCCGAGATCTTCCCAAGCCAAAACAGCCACAGCAGCCCGAAGCAGCCTGAAGCTCACCTTCTGAGCCCCTGAGAAAGCGTGATAGAAGCAGGAGACGTAAGTCATGATGGCCTTTTCGTCGGGCCTGAGCGTGCCTACAATATCTGCGCAAGAGGAAAAGAGAAAAAGAGAAGCAGAGTCAAGGGCAACGCAGAAGATCCTCCAGGTCCGCTCGGACATGCAGAAGACCAGAGGCAGGATGGAAGAAAGGTTATGCTCCCTGGGGGAGCCAGACCTCAGCTAGGACAGAATTTAGCCCTTCCAAAGCCTTTGTTTAAACCAGAGCAAGGGTGGGCAATTCATTTTCCCATGAGAAACTGGGACTATTGTGGAGGGCTGAACCAAGAGGACTGTGGACGTACCCTGTTTCTCCCCTGATAATAAGCCCCCAACTGGTTTTTTCAGTGCATGGCAATAAGGCCAAGCGCTTATTTCAGGGTTCAAAAAAATATAAGACATGGTCTTATTTTCGGGAAAACACGGTAGATGATAGATAGATAGATAGATAGATAGATAGATAGATAGATAGATAGATAGATAGATAGATAGATAGATAGATAGATAGATAGATAGATAGATAGATAGATAGATAGATAGATAGATAGATAGATAGATAGATAGACAGATAGATAGACAGATAGATAGACAGATAGATAGACAGATAGATAGATAGATAGATATAGATATAATAGAGATAGAAATAGAAAGAAACAGATATGGATGGATGGATGGATGATGGATGGATGGATGGATGGATGGATGGATAGATATAGATATAATAGAGATAGAAATAGAAATAGAAAGAAACAGATATGTATGTATGTATGTATGTATGTATGGATGGATGGATGGATGGATGGATGGATGGATGGATGGATGGATGGATGGATGGATGGATGGATGGATGGATGGATGGATGGATGGATGGATGGATGGATGGATAGATAGATAGATAGATAGATAGATAGATAGATAGATAGATAGATAGATAGATAGATAGATAGATATAGATAGATAGATACCGTTTCTCCCAAAATAAGACAACCCCTGATAATAAGCCCAACTGGTTTTTTCAGTGCATGGCAATAAGGCCAAGCGCTTATTTCGGGGTTCAAAAAAAATATAAACAGGGTCTTATTTTTGGGGAAACACAGTAGGTAAATTGGGGGGGGGGGGGAGAATAGCAGTCACCTTCAAAATAAAAGCAGTCCAAACGGGCCAGATAGGGACAGCCAGAAGGCCAGATGTGGCCGGGGGTGGGGGGGTGGGGCTAAAATACCCAGATCTGGCCAGAGGACCCCAGGGAATCTCTCAATTTCATCCCAGACCCCTTCAACTCTCGGGCCTGCAAGATGGCCTCACTTCATGTTCTGGGAGTTGAAGTCCACCTTTGCTAAGTGAGGCTACCTCCTTAGTGAGAACTTGTGACCATGGTCTTCATCAACTCATGTTCTTATTGACTTCTTTGGGCGGAGGAGATGAATTTTGATGAGTTTGGTTGGAGTTTGTTTGGTTGGAGAGTTCTGGCCTTACTGTCGTAAAACCTTCTAATGTTTCTCCTAAGGTAGCCTCCATCTATGACAGGGTCAACTTTCATTTCCCACCCTCTCCCCAAAGGGACTTATGATGAGTTTTGGAAAAGCAGCCCATTTTTCCCCCCCTGCACTGAGTATCCCAAAGGTGCTTGTTTTTTCAAGAGTCAAATCTGGACTTTCTGTTTTTTCTCCGAAGACGTTTCGCTTCTCATCCCAGAAGCTTCTTCAGCTTCTTGGATGCGAAGCGCAACGTCTTCAGAGAAAAACCGGAAAGTCCAGCTTTGCCTCTTGAAAAAAAACAAGCACCTTTGGGACAACCATGACCTTGGAGGACTGAGGATCCCCACCACAGACATTCTGCACTGGGTCTTTGTAAAGCTTGTCCTGAACTAGCTGAGGTCTGGCTTCCCAGGTTGACCGAAGCGGCAGCCCTCCCTGAGGGAAGTCAAGAGAAGGCAGGATGCTGGAAAGAACAGAAGCGGTTAATGGGAAAAAAAACGCTGTCCGTCTCTGGTACCTTCTGCGCCCCAGAGAAGGCATGGTAGAAGCTGGAGACATAGGTCATAATAGCCTTCTCATCAGGACGGGCCGTGTTGACAATGTCTGAAAAGCGAACAAGAAGTATTAAACACATCAGAAACAGCTCATCTCCCAAACCGAAGTCATTTGCAGTCAAAACGCCACCCAAGGGACCTCGGGCAACAATCCAGCTTGCAAAATGTTAATGCCTAAAAATCCAGAAGAACTGACACGGGATGTTAGCTGCCTGTCCAACGAACAAGCTGGGACGCTTATCCAAGACTTGTAACGCATTTCCTGTCATAACTCAACGCCTGTTTGAAAGACCGCGAAGCTTGCATGTAACGGCAATTCCTTGCATTCTTCTATCGCAGCAGCAGGCCTCTCAGGGTTCTTCTGTAATCTTCTGCAAGATATCTCTTTCCGTGACATGGGCAAAGTTGGGAAACTGCCAGCTAGGCCGGAGGGAAGGGTCAAGCGGGGACTTAGCTTGGAGTCGGTTGCACAGCTGCAAACAGCGTAAGCTTGACTTCTCCCCAGGATCCATGAAACCTTATCTGGTTCTTCCCAGAGGAAGGCAAGCAATATGGGGAGATTCTTGTAACATAGGTGGGAGGCAATAAAGTTACGGACGTCGACTATTCGACTACAGGAGCCGAGGTGGCGCAGTGGTTAAAAGCAGCACTGCAACCTACTTCAGCTGGCTGCTAGTTCAGCAGTTCAGCTGTTCAAATCTCACCGGCTCAAGGTTGACTCAGCCTTCCATCCTTCTGAGGTCAGTAAAATGAGGACCCAGATTGTTGGGGGCAATATGCTGAACTCTGTAAACCGCTTAGAGAGGGCTGGAAAGCACTATGAAGCGGTATATAAGTCTAAGTGCTATTGCTATTTACATCTGGCGCTGGTTGCTTGCACCTGATAGGCGGCCATACAAATTTGATTAACAATTTTTTTTTGCATTTACATTTCTATTGTTGTCGTTGTTGTTGTTGTTATGAAATTCGTTACAAATCATTGAGTAAAAAAAGAGAGGATGTGGCTGTTGATGTAAAAAAGAAAGATTTTTTTTTAAATGACTCCAAAACATTATTAGGAAATTACTTGTTTACAAGTCATATTCTTCCTTCTCACTGTATCTCTACAGATAGTTGCAAATCTGTATATCTTTAAGCCTTAGGAATTGTTTCTGAATTCCACTGAAGTCCTTCAACCTGTTTTAAATTAGTTGTTTCTAAAAAAATTAATCCGGATGTCCAGCAGCAAATCAGGTTTGTAAGACTTTTAGCTCAGATCATGAAACAGATTCCACAATAATATCAACACTGTGTTTCGTTGAGAGACAGAAAGTCCTTGACTTACAACCATTAGTTGCAATGGCACTGAAAAAACTGACTTAGAACTGGGTCCTTGCCCTTTTATGACCGTGGCAGCATTCCCGTCACATGATCAAAATTTAGGCATTTACCAACCAGCATGTATTTATGATGGGATCATATGATCGCCATGGGCGACCTTCCCAGCCACCTTCACAAGCAGTCAATGGGGGGAAACCTGACTTGCTTAACGACCATGTGATTCACTTAACAACTGTGGCAAAAAAGGTCATAAAATGGGGTCAAAATTCGCTCAACAAATGTCTCACTAAACAACAAGAGTTTTGGGCTCAATTGTGGTCGTACGTTGAGGGCTACCTGTAGGCTGACTCTGTAAGCCGCTTAAAGAAGGCTGTGAAGAACCATGATAGTGGTATGCCAGTCTATCGCTATTGCTATCCAGCGCCAAGTTTACAAAACTGGCTTCATTGAAATGTTGTCATGACATCTGCCTTGTGGATTTGTAGATTTGTGGTCCCCAAGGTATTTTAAAGCATCAACCTCTGGCTTACCTTCTGCGTCTAACATCTTGGGAATGTCAAGGTACTTCTCTGCGACCTCAAAAGCGTTGTTCAGGTTCGTGACCGGATCGTCCTACGCAAAAGGAAAATCGCCAGAGAGGGTTAAAACTGTCCTAAGCGGCCCATCTGGAGAGAACAAAGATGCACCTTCCCCTTCTCACAATTACCAGCCGTGCCTGGTTTTCTATCCAAGCCTCTTGGCTTTCCCAAAGCTTCCAAATACAAATATTCCTGTGGGAAAATGCCCCGAAGCATCTTTGAAGTCCTGCTCTAAAGACTGACCGTCCACAAATTATGGATTCTCTATCATTTTAATGCGTACGGGGACCCCGTTCTACGATAGAACCAACATGATAAAGTTTCAAATCACTTCAGATCCGGCCCCAATGATTTGGGGTCTGGATGTTTTAGTCCACAATCATGGACTAAATCTTGATCTTGCAATTGATGAAGGTCAAATTCCTTTTTCTTGGTTGAGAAGCTCAGGTTGGAGATTATGACTTACCCTAGAGCAGTGTTTCTCAACCTTGGCCGCTTTAAGATGGGTGGACTTCAACTCCCAGAATTCCCCAGTCAGCAAAGCCAAAAGCTGGCTAGGGGATTCTGGGAGTTGAAGTCCACCCACCTTAAAAGTGGCCAAGGTTGACTAACGCTACTTCTGACCATAGAAAGACAATTGCTGGCTGGAGAATTCTAGGAGTTGATCTTAAAATGATCAAAGTTGAGGGAAACTGGCCTAGAGTAACCCAGGTTATTATTATTATTATTTTGCAGAATTGGGATTTGATTCCCAGGCCTCACTCAACCCATAACATCTGGAACTGCAGAAAAAAACGAGTTCACCCAGAGTAAGGTGGAGAACATTTCAAAACCAAGAAATGAAAGGTAGAACGGCAAACCCGCCCAAATACCTTTCTGAGCTTGTCATATTCGATGAGTTCTGGTCGGTGTCTGTGGATCAAGGCGTTAAAAGCAAGACCGTCTTTCCAACTGCAAAATAAAAAATAAGAGAGGGTCAAGTCTCTTGAGAAGGCCAACAGTGTCTTTAGAAGAACGGTATCGCAAAACGGGGTGTCGTGTTGGGACAACCAAGTCAACAACCAAGGAGATTAACATCGGAAGGGATATGGCGGTGTCTTTTCACACACATGTTCGGGTCAAATGTGTGGGACACTTTTATGTTCCAATAACACAGCTTACAGGTCCCATAAGAAGAAGAAATGGCAGCAAGATTTGGGAATTTATGTTCTGAAATTTATAGACCCGTGATGGCGAACCTATGGCACGCGTGGCACATGGAGCCATATCTGCCAGCACGGGAGCCATTGCTGTAGATCAGCTCCAGTGCACATGCGCGCGCTGGCCAGCTGATTTTCGGCTGGCCACGCCCACCCTCCCCTCCCAGGAGTCTCCACGCAGCCCGTTTTGAGGTAAGTAAAGGGCTCGCGCGGAGGCTCTGGGAGGGCGTTTCTGGCCTCCGGGGGGGTGGGAAAGGCCGTTTTCGCCCTCCCCAGGCGCCTAGAAACCCTCTGGAGCAGTGTTTCTCAACCTTGACAGTTTGAAGATGTGTGGACTTCAACTCCCAGAATTCCACAGCCAGCAACGCTGGCTGTGGAATTCTGGGAGTTGAAGTCCACACATCTTCAAACTGCCAAGGTTGAGAAACACTGCTCTGGAGCCTTGGGAGGCCAAAAAACGGGCCTACCGAGCTCACCGTCCCATCGGATGCCAAAAGTGGGGGGAGTGCAGGGGGGTCGCGTGCGCATGTGGAGGGGTGCATTGAATTATGGGTGTGGCCACGCACACATGTGACCCTCCCATGCTCCCCACGCTTTTGGCACGCGACAGCAAAAAGGTTAGGCCTCACTGTTATAGACCATCTATCTCACTGTTGCGGAGGTTGGGGCTGGGCAGCCATTTTTGTGGGGGTGGCTGTGGCTGTGGCTGTTGAGTGTAGCATCTACTCAGGAGTAAGCTGTGGAGAGGATGAGGATAGCAAAGATAGGTGGACTTAATGAGGTTGAGGAGTCAGTGATCATGGCTGTATTGTTTCGGACATTTCCTTCCTTCCTTCCTTTCCTTTCTTCCCCCACATTCTCTTCCTTTCCTTTTGCTTCATTTCCTTTCCTCTCTATTTCCCTTCCCTTCCTTTCCTTTCCTTCTTCTCTATTTCCCTTCCTTTCCTCTTTCCTTTCCTTTCCTTCTTCTCTATTTCCCTTCCCTCCCTTCCCTCCCCTCTTTTCTTTGTTTTTCTGAGATTTTTCTCTTTTTCCCAAGCTCCAGGGAAGGGCAAATAGCTCTTACCAAAAGTCCAAATTGTTCCTTTGCACAAGTTTTGAAATCAGGCCAAGAACAGCCAATGCCCATCCCCGATCAGGGTCAATTAAGGCGAGGGGGTGGGGGGTTAAAGGCTGCACTATCATCCCTTAAACCTTGCTGTGCAGTGGAAGGATCAATGCCTCCGGGCCTTTTCCCTACCGGATGCTTCATTGGATCGGCATCCATCAACCCGCCTAACAGAACAACCTCGCTCAGCCAGCTGTCAACACAAAAGCCTTTTTGTGAAAAAAAGGAAATTTCGCCGTTCGCAAAGTTCCTTGGATTCTCCAAATCCTGAGCCTCAGGTCCCAGCAGAAAGCTTCAAAAACTTGGCTTCCTGGCTGGCAGAATCTTTCATGGCGCAGCACTAAGCCAAGAAGTCAATGTTTTGCAGGCTTTCTAAAGAGGCCCGATTCTCCGGATATGAGACGGCCGCTTGTGTGTTTCAAAGAGGGAAACGCAAGTGTTGGCGAGGAGGAGGAGGAGGAGGAGGAGGAGGAGGAGGAGGAGGAGGAGGAGGAGGAGGAGGAGGAGGAGGAGGAGGAGGAGGAGGAGGAGGAGGAGGAGGAGGAGGAGGAGGAGGACAAAAAGGAGAAAGATAAGAAGAAAGAGGAGGGAGACGACCTTAGGTGCTCTCTGAACTTGGTGGTTTTTTTGCAGACATCTCATTACCCAACTAGGTATCATCATCAGTGTTAGAAAGAGTGGGATCTGTGGAGAGGAGGAGGAGGAGGAGGAGGAGGAGGAGGAGGAGGAGGAGGAGGAGGAGGAGGAGAAGCAGGGTGTTGAAAAGTTACCTGATGTGGAAATTTTGCACATTGACATTCTTGTAGGGAGCGGTCTTTCTTTGGCACCACAGTAAGAGTCCTTCTTTGGCTGAAGTCTCTACAGAGAGAGAAAAAGGAGGCAATTGTGTTGCTCAGGTTGTGTTGTCACAAGGGCGAGTTCACAACATCACACTGTAAGTCTGGGCAGAAAAGGATTGAGCGGTGTTTTTCAACCTTGGGAAATTTTAAGAGATGTGGACTTCAACTCCCAGAATTTCCCAGCCAGCTTTGCTGTGAGTTGGAAGTCCACACATCTTAAAATAGCCAAGGTTGAAAAACACCTGAGATGAGAGCCAAATCTATAAACCTAAATCCAAATAAATCGAAGCCCATTGGGATAGCTTTCCTTCCACAAAGAACATCGTCTTTATACACGCATTCCTTGCACCGAGAGAAGGATATTTTATTTCTCTTTCCCGCTATTTATATTCCACCCCGATCCCTGGACTCTCCACGGGTAACAAGAGACTAAAACACACAATGTGAAACCAGAGAAATAAAACAGATCCCACCTAAACCAGGTGCCAAAAAAGAACTGAAGGGCTGAACATGTCTTCTCAACAAATGGCTTTCACGTGTCTGCAAACAGCCAGGATGGGGGGGCTTGGGACCCCCCACTCCTGAATGGAAACCATGTTGGGAGGGGGGCCAGAGAGGCAGCCTTTGGAGGTATTTTGCAGGATGAAGGCCAAATCAAGCCAGCATTCGAATCACAGCTGGCTGCAGAACGCAACCAGCTACTTAAAAGGGGAAAAAAAGATTCAAGGAATTGGAAATAAAAAAGAGAGAGAGAGAGACATTTGCGGAACAGATGGGAAAACTAAGAAGGAAGGGAAGGATTTTGTTTATTAAACTCCATCCTCCCAGCTACTTTCTGCTACCTTCCGCGCTCCAGATTGAGGAAAGCCTACGAACAATACGGGTACGTCCTCAACCTACGACTGTCATTGAGCCTGCAATGATGGTCTTTAAGTGGGTCGTCACAGGACTAAGTCTCGTTTTACAACTTTTCTTGCAACCCTCATTTAGACAGTCATATTTAGGCCATTGGAGTTTGCAGGGCCCGGTTTCAACTACATAAATCCCAGTTACCGCAGCTGAGTGAGCATTCTGTGCCCTGAAAGATTTATGGGGACCGATCTAGCGAGAAGCTAAAAGCACAGAAGACGCTCCTAAGGCGTGAGCAGCATCCTGGATCACCACAAGGCTTCATCCTTTGTTTTTAAATCTCTTCCTCTCACACACAGTAAAGGCCATCTTTCAGTCAGGTGGTCTCCACATGTGTTGGGCCACCCGTTCCCATCAATCTCGGCCAGCCTGACCCCTGTGGAAGGGGTCAAAGCCAGGAAAAGTTGGCATAAATCGGTGTTCTTCCAAACATGGCAACCTCAAGATGTGTGGACTTCAACTCCCAGAATTCCCCAGCCAGGAATTCTCTGGGAGCTGAGGCCTGCCAATCTTAAAATTTACAAGCATGCTGGCCAGGGAATTCTGGGAGCTGAAATCTTGAAGTTCGTCAGCATGCTGGCTGGGGAATTCTGGGAGTTGAAGTCCACAAAAAATGGCCGGGTTCGAAAAACACTAGGATAAACCGAAGGCTGTTGCTGACTTGGGATGGGCGTGAGAAAAGGGGCAAAGCAATCTCGCAAACACAAATCTGCCTCTTACCTTCCACTGAGATATCCTGGATGGCAAACCGGAGAATGATGGTCCAGATCATACCCAAGGTCATCTTGGCGTTGCCATCGACAATTTCTGGAAAAGAGAGAGTGGGAAGAAAATTAGCAAAGGCGTCTCTGCAGGGAAATATTCACAAGTTTGTAGAAAATGACGATTATCCAG
Source organism: Diadophis punctatus similis (assembly GCA_023053685.1). Classification (NCBI taxonomy): domain Eukaryota; kingdom Metazoa; phylum Chordata; class Lepidosauria; order Squamata; family Dipsadidae; genus Diadophis; species Diadophis punctatus. The sequence continues at coordinate 2,530,974 of JALIGW010000022.1, forward strand.
ATGGAAGTGTCTATGGAGATTAATTTATTTATTTATTAGTGAGACTTATATGCCGCCTCACAGTGCAAGCACTCTCTAAGTCAGGGGTGGCCAAACTATGGTTCTTTGAGGACCTATGGACTTCAACTCCCAGAATTCCTGAGCCAGCCATGCATGCATGGCTGGCTCAGGAATTCTGGGAGTTGAAGTCCACAGGTCCTCAAAGAACCATAGTTTGGCCACCCTTGCGGTCTAAGCGGTTTACACCATTAAGCAATGTATATTTTATATTGCCCCCAACAATCTGGCTCCTCATTTTACCCACCTCGGAAGGATGGACGGTTGAGTCAACCTTGAGCCGGTGAGATTTGAACAGCTGACCTGCGGATCACAGTCAGCTAAAGTAGCCTGCAGTACTGCAATCTAACTGCTGCGCCACCTCGGCTCAGTCGCCCAGGTCATCGTTGTCCCCAAGGGGCTTTTTCCAAAGGCAACTGGACTTTTTTGTTTTTTCCTTGAAGACGTTTCACTTCCCATCCAAGAAGCTTCTTCAGTTCATTCAGTTCAGTTCAGTGCAGAACTGAAGAAGCTTCTTGGATGAGAAGCGAAACGCCTTCAAGGAAAACAAAATAAAATCCAGTTGCCCAAAGCACATTTGGGATGATCCAGATGGAAATGTGCAGGTGGAAACATTTCATCAAGGTCACCTTTCTTACTCTCTACTACACCTTCCTATTGGAGTGTGCGCACACCCTGGCTGCACGCAGGCGGAAGTAGGACATGCCCGAGAACAAAGGAACTGCCTGCTATTATCAGTTGGCAACACCAGGACGATTGTGACAAAGCAGGTACAATGCTTTCTCGGTCGCCCGTGAAATGATGCTGCGTAAAGGCTGAATGCTCACAATCGTACCTGTGCAAGTTTACTATTCCATAAAAATCAGGCCAATGGGTTCTCAGCGCAGGTGGCATGAAGCCAGAACTCTGACTGATTCCCTCAAGCACATCCTCACACACAGACCACGAACACTCTCAACCAAATGAAAATGCAATTTTTTTTAAAAAAAATTGCATTTCCTCGTATGTATTAACTCAGGGGTATCAAACTCAGTGGGCCAGATATATGGTCGAACCTGGCCCGTGGGGCCGCCCTGGAAAATGTAAGGGGCTGGGCCGCGCTCCTTTGGCCCGGTCTACCCAATGCTGCTTCGGCCCGGTCTACCCAGTGCGAAGAGGAAACATGCCAGCAGTTTGGGGAGTAGCGTCAAGATGGCCACGCCCCCCAGTTGGCCACACCCACCCAATCGTGGGAGGGGCGCCCCCCCAAGGCCAACCACAGCCCTGATGCGGGCCTCAATAAAATTGAGTTTGACACCTCTGTATTAACTGAAGCAAAGTTTTACAACAGGGGTCTCCAACCTGTGAGCCATGGCCCACTAGTGGGCCGTGAGGGCATTACAACAGGGTCGCAGAAACAGCTGGCGAGCGCATGCAGGTGCATCCTCATTTGTGCAACAGTGGGAGAGCGCACGCCTCAATTTGCGTGTGGCAGGTGCGCATGCACACCACTCGCACAAATGGAGCTAAGTGGGCTCTTGCCAGCTGTGCGCGCGTGCAAAACCATCACCACTCCCCACCACCCGCCGGTCCGCAAAGCCGGAAACTTTGGGAAACTCTGATTTACAATATCATAAAAGGTAAGTAAGAATTCACAATTTATGCCTATCGCTTCGACGGACTGTTAAATTTCCCAAAAGTCTTTAAGGTTAGACACCACATTATTGCCAACTTCTTATTTGGGTTTATAACTTATAAGTTGAGCCGTGGAGGTGATCGTAGTTAATGACTGTATAAAAAGCCAATTTCAATATGGACTTAAAACTTTACCTGGATAGGATATATATATATATATATCCCTCAGATTTATAGGAGTGTCATTTTGGAAAATATGGTTAGGGAATTTTACCATGCTGATAAATTACCTTTCTTAGGTCCTTTTTATTCTTACTTTTCCCTAGTCTTCCTTTTATCACTTGCAAATCTAATAAGCAGCAACCTAGTTCTGTTCTCAACCTTCCTTCGTAATCCATAAATATAATTTTTATTCCCTCTCAGAAGCAAGTGGGGGAAACTGAGGCTGCAGCACAATGTCTGGCCCTTATTCAAGCAGCATGGGGGGAGGGGGACCCAGTCTTAATCTCCGGCCCAGCCCAGACAGCGGCAAGCTGAGTGCAGAATGTCTTTCCTAAGGAAACCTGCTGTGTTTGTGGTCCCAGCAAAGAGGCCCGTCTGCGAAGAGCTACAGAAAGAAGGAAAAACACAGCTTGCCCTGAAATGGATCAGGAGAAACGAAGGAAAAACAAGGACGAGGACAGAGCAGAGCAGACGAGCAGCAAAAGCCGGGAGCCGAAATGGATATATATGGATTTGCAATTTCCAGCCAAGTATTTTTCGGGGACTCAGCTCAGCGGCTAACTGCATTTTCCTCATCAGAGGTACAGATGTGAAAATCTACGGCAGGGGTGTCAAACTTAAGGCCCGGGGTCCGGATCCGGCCCCAGGGGTGCTTAAATCTGGCCCGCGAGGCCGCCCTGGAAACAGCGAAGGACCAGCCCGCGGTGCCTTTGCCAGCGAAAACGGAGCTCCGTTTTCGCTGGCAGAGGGCTGCAGGAGGCCGTTGCAGCCAAAAACGGAGCCTGGGAGCCTGTTTTCGCTGGCAGAGCGCTCGGGCCACCACAGGCACCCCCGAAACGAGTGATGTCAAGATGGCCACGCCCACCCGAGGTCAAGCACAACCTTGATGCGGCCCTCAATGAAATTGAGTTTGACACTCCTGATCTACGGGGAAGGGTGGGGGATCCAATCAGCAGCTCACCCTGTTCTTAGCTTAAGCCTCCTAGGATGGAAATGAGCAGGAAAGGGGTCCGGATTTACAAGACAAATGAGGACCCTCCCTCCAAAATATAAAGGTTATAAAAAAAGAGAGAGCGCTCACTTTGAAAGCAGCTAATTTTCTATCACTAGGCCTTTGCCCCTTTGATTAGGAAGTGTTAAAAAGTTTTAAAAGTCCCACTTTAATACAGTGTGCAGTCAATTAGGTGCAGATTCTCAGATTATGCAAAACCCTTTTTAAAAATTGCGTTCACGGGCCGGCCATCTTACCTTCAGCCCCTATGGAAACCAACTTGACGCCTTTGCTGGCGATGAAATCCAGAGCTTTGTTTACGTTGTTGATTTTATGCACCCTCATTTTCCCTCTTTCCGGCTTCGGTAACCGTTCTCCTGAAATCAATAAATAAGAGAAGGTGGGCTCTTAAAAGATTCCGGAAAAAAAAAAAGATTCCGAAAACAAACCGAACCAAGAATCAGAATACGAGTACAGGTAGTCCTCGACTCAACGGCCACAATTTCTGCTAAGTGAGACATTTGTTAAGTGAATGTTGCCCCATTTTACGACATTTCTTGCCACGGTCGCTAAGTGAATCACTGCAGTTCTTAAGTTACTATTAAGGTTGTTAAGTGAATCCGAATATGCTTGTTGGAAGGTTGCAAAAGGGGATCATGTGACCCTGGGACATTACAACCGTCATAAATATGAGTCAGTTGCCAGGTGTCTGAATTTTGATCATGGGGATGCTGCATCGGTCGTAAGTGTGAAAAAGGTCGCAAGTCACTTTTTTTCAGTGCTGTTGTAACTTCCAACAGTCACTAAGTGAACTGTTGTAAGTTGAGGACTACTTCTACAGGTAGTCCTCAACTTACAACCATTTGTTCAGCAACTGTTCAATATCCCAATGGCACTGGAAAAAAGTGACTTACATCTGTTCCTCGCACTTACGACCATCGCAACATTCCCCACAGTCACGTGACCAAGATTTAACTGCTTGGCAAGCCAGGATGTACCGTATTTATGACGACGGCAGCAGACCGCAGCATCCTGGATCCATTTGCAAATTTCGCAGCTGGTTCTGACAACCAAAATCACCGGGAAAAGCTGGGTTTGCTTAATGACCACGGGACTCACTGAATAACTGCAGTGATTCACTTAACAACAGTGGCAAAAGAGGTTGTAAAATCGGGCATAACTCACTTAACAACTGCCTTGCTTAGCAACGGAAACTCTGGTCCCAATTGTAGTCACAAGTAGAGGAATAACTCTACTTATTATTATCATAAATTTGCATCCTGTCATATTGGGAAAACTATAAACAATTAGAGAGAGAGAGAGAGACAAAGCCATCTGTTTCGCTTGTCAACCTTCTGGCTGTATTTTTAAAACAACATACAATTCATTTCCTCATACCTCTGCATCTGTTTTTTTGAATGGCTCTTTTCCTTAAAGGCTCACCCAATTCTCTGCATGCCTTTTGGGGCAGACAGGAATCCCAATGGATTTATGGACAGAATTCCCCCCCCCCCCGCCCCCAAAGCGTATTCCTGAACAATTATATTGTTCTCTCTCTGTACAATTGCAATAGAAAAGAATATTTGTAGCTCGGGGTCAATAATACAATTGTTGACATACGATGCACCATTCCCCCTCATTCACATATTTTTCAGCATAATTGGAACAGCCCTGCAAAAATCAAGACAAGAGGCCTATCTATCTATCTATCTATCTATCTATCTATCTATCTATCTATCTATCTATCTATCTATCTATCTATCTATCTATCTATCTATCTATTTCTCTCTCTCTCTCTCTAATCTATATCTATCAATCATTCTATCATTCTATCTATCTCTATCATTCTATCTCTATCTATCATTCTATTAATCTATCTCTATCTCTATCTATCTATCTATCTATCTATCTATCTATCTATCTATCTATCTATCTATCTATCTATCTATCTCTAATCTAAATCTATCTATCTCATCTATCTATCTATCTATCTATCTATCTCTATCTATCTCATCTCTCTCTCTCTCTCTCTCTCTCTCTCTCTCTCTATCATCTATCTCTCTATCTCTCTATCTATCTCTCTATTTTTTTTTCTCTCTCTCTCTAATCTATATCTATCAATCATTCTAATTCTATCTATCTCTATCATTCTATCTCTATCTATCATTCTATTAATCTCTATCTATCTATCATCTATCTATCTATCTATCTATCTATCTATCTATCTATCTATCTATCTATCTATCTATCTATCTATCTATCTATCTATCGCTAATCTAAATCTATCTATCTCATCTATCTATCTCTCTATCTCTCTATCTCTATCTATCTCATCTCTCTCTCTCTCTATCTATCTCTCTATCATCTATCTCTCTATCTCTCTATCTCTCTATCTATCTATCATACACACACACACACACACACACACACACACACACACACACACACAGAGTTGTTTTCCAGTTCATTTATTAATTCCAGAAGTGTAAGCCAAATGAATTTCACTCCCACACTTTTCAGTGGCTCAAGAAGAGCAGCAACAGAAAACTTTTAAACTGAAGACGTTTTGTATACATTTTTACATCTAAATAAGACTGTACTGGATGGGGTTACATCCTGCTTTGTGATTACTTTCCTGCTTTTTTGCATGAGCTTTTATAAACAGCTGCCAATTTAACTAATTCTTAATTAATGCTATACCATACTGTTTTACTGTTTTAATCTTTTATAATACTGTTTTTATTATCTGGTATGCCACCCGGAGTCACCTACCTACAAGGTGGGTGGTATATAAAGTTAATAAATATAATATATAAACACAAGTCACTGTATTGTTTTATTGTTTTCTTCCCCAATTTAGTTTTTGCTTACTGTTCATCACTGAGAATATATTGTAACAGAGAAACTCAGTAAATATAACACATTCATAACTTGTGAAGAATCGCTCTTATATGCTCAGTTCAAATCAACATGAAAAATTAAACACAACCAAATTCCAGATTTAAATGGGCATAAGGAAAAAGAGAAGTGATGTTGGTGATCCATTTCTGAGGCTGTAACTCCTGTTCGAAAACTGGGATTACATGTAGTCCTTGATTTACAACCATTCATTTAGTGACCATTGGACACTTGGCAACTGGCATGTACTTATGACTGTTGCTGTGACCCGGGGTCACGTGACCTTCTGACGAGCAAAATCAACGGGGAAGCCAGATTCCCTTAACAAGCGTGTTACTAACTTAACAACTCCAGTGATTAGCTTAACAACTGTGGCAAGAAAGGTCGTAAAATGGTGCAAAACTCACTTAACAACTCTCCTGCTTAGTGACGGAGATTTGGGGCTCAGTTGTGGTCGTGATTCAAGGAGGTAGCAAAATTTAAGAGCTTTGTGAATGCTCCTCAAGAAAAGATTTCAGACACTTGGTTACAAACATCGTGTTGTGGCCCGCCAGGGCCTTTGGAACCTCCAGCACCTCTTGGCAGTGATGAGAAAGGAGGGGCTACTCCTTTCCTTAATGCAAGAGCACGCAAGGCTGCCAAGAGGCAGGAAGGTTTACTCCGGAGGAGGTCTCCTCGGGAGTAAGACTGGGGGCTAATTGGCCACTCCCCTAGTCTATTTAAGAACAGTAGAGGCAGCTGGAAAGCTGCAGGAAACAATAGTTCAGACTCGGCTATCTGTCGTGCCTTTGTATCGTGAAGTCCTGTTTCCCTGCTTTGGATTTCTTATCAAGACCAACTCCTGGACATTTGGCCAAGCCTTCGGACATTACGTGAGATAACCAGAACTAACTGCCTTTGTTTTGAGCCAAGACTGACTGAACTTACGCCAGCTGTTAATGAATCCGAATTAGCAGCTGACTGATGCAAGACAGAACTGCTTCTTTTGATTTGTGTGTTTGCCACTGCTAAGCCAGTTATTAGCAGTGGTTCATTAATTAAACTAAATTCGTTCAACCAGTGTGTTTTTGATACGTTCCTAACTGGGGACAGAACACATCCTTCATCTTCCTCATCAAACAGCTTTAATCAATCTGATACCCTAAACATTCTTTGGGAATTCTCAGAATGGCATTTCCAACAAAAATGGGCAGAATCCAGTTTGGGGGGGACCATATTAGGAAGACCCGAGCATCCAGAATCATCTCAAGAAGCTACCAAGAGAAGGAGCTCTTAAGAGACCTGAGAAGTCTTCTGTGGCCTCAAAACACGTCAGCCATATTTGGAGCCTCACCTGAAATGACCTCTAGCAACAGCATCAGTTTGAGACCATCCCGGAAGTCTTCGTCGATGTTCTCGATCTGCGTGCCAGCTTTCCGAAGGTGGGAATTGCACCATGCTGTGAAAGTCTAGAAGAGAGAAAGTTGAAGAGAGTTGACATTCGGGAACATTTCAAGACTCAAAAATGCATAGATGGGCACAGCACTGGACTTTTGTGCTCCTTGAAGACAAGAGGCAACCAATGGAGAGATTATTTTGGCCGAGAAGAAGACATTCGTAGGTTGCCAATTTTCTGCCCCATATCCCATCTACTATGTAGCTGCTCCAAAATCGAGGTGGTAATCGACAGAAGTTACTCCCCAAATAGTTCTTTTATTGTTGCTTGCCTATAGACAGAATCTTGCCAGACTAAAGCAACTATTGGCAATGTTGGGATAAGAATTACTCTTATCAGAGGCGAAATGAATCTTTTCCTGGAACTCTGACATTGCCAAAATAAACCGCATTATAATTCTAATGAATAAGATATTTATTTTGATACAAAAATAATAAGATCACATACTGGCTATATAAAAGGTGTTGCTTCGTCATGAAGCATAGAACAAAAGGAATGAAGGAATGTACACATGCGTACTAGGAACATTAATCACATGCTCAGGAATAAACCATTATATTTGATAGGGATGCATCTCCCTGCATATACATGTAACAGGCAATACAAAATCACTGCGTGACAGGCAATAACTATTAAATATATTGGGTGGTCCTCAACTTACAACAGTTCATTTAGTGACTGTTAGAAGTTCCGACGGCACTGGAAAAAATGATTTATGACAGTTTTTCACACTTACAACCATTGCAGCATTCCTATGGTCACATGATCAAAATTCAGACACTTTGCAACTGGCTCATATTTATGACCGCTGCAGTGTCCTGGGATCACGCGATCCCCTTTTGCGAACTTCTGATCAGGAAAGCCAATGGACAAGCCAGATTCATTTAACAACTGTGTTGCAAAGTTAACAATTCATTTAGTGACTGTTTGACTTCACAACGGCATTGAAAAAAGTGCCTTATGACCATTTCTCACACTTACGACCTGCTGAAACAGCATCAAAATTCAAAGGCTTGGCAACTGGCATGCACTTACGACGGTTGCAGCGTCCCAGGGTCACACGATCCCCTTTCGCGATCTTCGGACAAGCCAAGGCAATGGGGAAGTCAGGTTCCCTTAACAACCATGCAACAACTGTGTTAACAACTGCAGTGATTCACTTAACGAACCGTGGCAAGAAAAGTCATCAAATGGGGCAACTTCACAACTCTTCCTGCTTAGCCGCAGAGGTTTTGGGCTCAATTGTGTAAGCCAAGGAGCCACAAGGGAAACAGGGTTTGGTGTGAACTTGTGTGAGCTTCCTGGAATCGTCTTTCAAAAGCAGGGGAAGAAATTTAGAAAAGTCCCAGTCGCAATTTCTTCTTTTTGGAAAATTGCATAAGCTGCACAAAGTTTACTTAGGCCTTGTCTGCTCTATCAGGGTTGGCTTTAAAAAGATGACACCCCCCCTCGTCAGATAGTTTTTGGAGGGAAAGGATAAGTAAGGAACACATGTGGGGAAAACGGTCTGAAGGAAACTGTTTTTCATCCTCTTTCACCATTCCTACGAATCATCAAGAGCAGAAGATCAGAGAGGGGAAAATGGAAATCTAACCTAGTAAGTGGTACTCATGATCGTCCCAGCATCTGATTAAACCATAAGATGCGACCAAGATGAGACAACTATAAAAGGAGATTTCCCCACCACCACCAAAATAGGTTGCATTGCATTAAGAATAGAATAACAGAGTTGGAAGGGACCTTGGAGGTCTTCTAGTCCAACCCCCTTCTCAAGCAGGAAACTCCATATCATTTTAGACAAACGGTTGTCCAAATCTCTTCTTAAAATCCATCAGTGATGGAGCACCCACAACCTCTGGTGACAAGCTGCTCCACTTATTAATTGTTCTCACTGTCAAGAAATTTCTCCTTAATTCCAAGTTGCTTCTCTCCTTGATTAGTTTCCATCCATTGCTTCTTGTCCTGCCTTCAGGGGCTTTGGAGAATAGCTTGACTCCCTCTTCTTTGGGGCAGCCCCTTAGAGATCTGCTATCATGTCACCCCTAGTCCTTTTTTTCTCTAGACTGGCCAAACCCAATTCCTGCAACCGTTCTTCATAAGTTTTAGTCTCCAGGCTTTTAATCATCTTACTTGCTCTTCTCTGCGCTCTTTCTAGACATAGTTTGGGAAATACATGACCACTGGGGTTCATACAACAGGCTAAAGCAACTCAAAAGAAGCCACATTAAAGGTTGGAGAACAGACCCCTCAACATTGTGGCTCAACAGCATAGAGAAGTTGAGCCCATGTGCCACTTTCACAGACAGCCGCTACCTGCCTTCCAAGATTTTCAAAAACTATCCACCTACCGTATTTTTCGGAGTATAAGACGCACTTTTCTCCCCCTTAAAAGAGGCTGAAAATTTGGGTGCGTCTTATACTCCGAATGCAGCTTTTTCAAAGCTTTTTTTTTCCAGCCCTAACAATCTTCCCGGCTTGCAGGATTTTCTCATTCCTACTCCCTCTGAAAAAGTTTTTTTTCCAGCCCTAAGTCTTTGCAGGCTTGTTTTTATTGCTACTCCCTCCGAAGAAGATTTTTTAAAGTCCTAACCAGGGGATAAAATAATGTGCTGAAGCTGACCAGACTAAGGACGCTAGCCAGATGAATACCTGGTAGGTAGATTTTCCCCCCCTATTTTCCTCCCAAAAAAACTAAGGTGCGTCTTATACTCCGGTGCGTCTTATATTCCAAAAAATATGGTATATATTGTTTGGAAACCAAAGACCCGTCCAGGTGAACTTGGGACTCGTCCAACTAAACTCTCATCATGTGAACTCACCGGGATGGCAAGATGGAAGACCAAACCAACATGTTCCAGAAATGTCAGTCACCCAAAAGACAATACCGTCCTTATCAAAATATTTAGTTGAGAATTGGTCCCCAAAGGCGCTTTTCCAAAGGCAACCGGACTTTCACTTAACAACCGGGTTACTAACTTATCAACTGCAGGGATTCACTTAATAACGATGGCAAGAAAAGTCGTAAAGTGGGGTAAGACTCACTTAACAAATGTCTTCACTTAACCACAGAAACGTTTGGGCTCCATTGTGGGTCGTAACTTGAGGACTACCTGTACAATAGTGACTCTTCAAAAGAATCCATGATTTGTTCACTTGCAAAGGGGTAAAATAAATAAATTTAAAAAAAAAGATTAGGAGGCACCCGGGAACACCTTTTGTGACTAAGAAAAGCGATTTGTTCTGGAATTATTCGGTTACACCTAACAACTTAATCATCACCATTCCTCTTGAAAGTTTTGCTTGAGGGTAAAGCTGATTTTTTTTATGCCTGCGTAGGTATTTTCTTGACAGACCCATTTGAACACAAGGCATGTTAGTCTTTTGTGAGTTGTTTCTGCTTTTGAATGAAATGCGGCTACTGAAATCCTTTCGATTCTGGGCTATCACAGATCAATAATAGGGTTTCCCTCCCATTGTGCTGCCGTTCAAACAAGGATGCCCAATGTAGTATATTTTATACGTCCTATTTATTTAATCATGCACTTGATTGATATCTCAATAGGAGACTCTGGGTGGCGAAAAGAACTAAACACTAAACAAAACACTAAATTAAAAACTAAATAAACTAAGCACTAAACATTAAACTAAACTAAAAGGTAAACACTAAACTGAATCCAAAACTAAACTAAATTAATGACAATGACAAGCATTACAAAAATAAAAATGCAAAGCTCCCACCCAGATCCCGCGCAGAATCTAACTGAAACATCTTCCATCCACCCATCCCTGGAAATTCAACCACATCTCTCTTCTCCCGCCTCTGCGCATGGACTCCCTCGCCCATGCTGCTCTGCCCTTGCCAAATGGGCCCATTTACGTTCAAAGGGAGAAGCGCAAGGAGGCGAGGCGGGTGTCAGAAGATGCTGGTGATGGAGCAGACTTTTCTAGTTATTCAGCTTGGGGCTATGAATAGGTCTTGTCATGCTATGTCAGTTGTCACCCGCAACAGCCCCAACTCCCAAAACCTCCCTGTGTCTCACACTCACATGCACGCGCACACACACACACACACACAGGGAGCAGATGGCATTACCTCCTCAATCAATCATCCATCATCCATCCATCCAGTGTCTGTATGTCCGTCCATCCATCTACAGTCTCTCCGTCCGTCCGTCAGTCCCTTCATCCATCCATCAACCAGGTCTCTATTGATCTAGTGTCTGTATGTCTGTCCATCAACCCATCAACAGTGTGTCTGCCTATCCATTTACAGTGTTTGTCTGTCTGTCTGTCTATCCATCTACAGTCTGTCCGTCTGTCCATGCATCCACCCATCAACAGGGTCTCTCTATCCATCTATACTAATGTATGTCCACCCATCCACGGTGTCTTATCTATCCATCTACAGTGTTTCTTTAGCTGTCTGTCCACCCATCTAGCGTCTGCCTGTCCATCCACCCATCTCTCTCTGTCTGCGTCTGTCTAATTTATATGGCCGCCCATCTCGCCACAACAATCAAGCCACAGTATCAAAACAACCACTATAAAACTGTTATAAAGATATGGACAATCATGATTAAAAACTAAATTAAATTAAAATATAAAATATAAAAATTAGAATTATTTTTTCCAGGCAAGTCCCAAGAGGAGCTAAAGGGAGGTTTCACTCACCTTCTTCATTCAGAAATGGAGACCAGACCTGATCGAGGGACCAGATGTGCCACCCCAGCTCCTCCGAGAGTGCCAATGGGGCTGGGCACAGTTGCCCCAGCTGCTTTAAATGGGCCTTCAGAGCCCCGGGCATCTTTGGACCCCGGAACCATGGGACAATTGGAAGTGGAAAGAGGCAGCCCGGATGGAGGCAGAATCCAGCGGGCAGCTTTGTCCTCGTCCCCAAAGCTGGCAAACCAGTGCAAAGTTGAGCGGCATCGGAAAAGAATCGGAAAGGGCAAAGGGGAGGGCCGAAGAGACCAATGAAAGAGGCTCAGCTGTTCTTCTCAAGGCAGGCAGGACAGCCAGTGCTCGGGGTGGGGGCAGGGGAGACGCCAGAAGCTGGGCAAAGACACCGTGTGGCACAAAGGGACCAGTGTTGGGCTGGGCAGGCTGCAAAACAGGGGAGATCGGGTGCCGGGGTTCCTGCCGAGAATCACACACTAATTACCGAATTGTTCAGTGCCACGGCCCCCCTGAACTGGAGATGAAAACAGAGGGGGAGACTGTTAAGAAGAGAAGGGGGGGTCATCAATCCCCCGTAGAGGTCGATGGATCTTTGCTTCCCTTTTGAAGTCATTCTTACTTAGAAAATAAAACCGAGATTCAAATCTAATTAACAAAATATTTATTTCAGTAGAAAATAATAAAAAGAATCCTTAGTAAGCTACATCTTATCGGCTAAAGAAAAAATCACTTCTACCTTCGGCAGAAATGGCGAAGAGAAAGGAAAGGAGGAAACTTCAGGAATGCAGGCATGCGTAATAGAACATATCATACGTCTGCTTGACCATAAATACAAGAAACAGTAGAAAACATAGAGATGCACAAACTGACAATATTCACATCGTGACAGAGACTTTCAACAGAAGGGAAGGCGCTGCTTTCAAGGGCTAAACGCTGCTTCTTCCCAGCTGGCACCAAGTCTGCTACACAAGGGGTCTCGGGCTCACCATACATGACCCCCCGTGTCATACAGCTCCTCAAGACGATGCCTACAACCGGCTTCGAACACCCGACGAGCGTCCTAAAGCCAGTTAACCAGCATGACGACAATGGGGGGGGGGGAATAGCCAGACACTCCCCCCCAGCCAAGAAAAGCATGACCAAAGAACAAGAGAAGGGAAGAGCAACTAGGATGATTAAAGGCCTGGAGACTAAAACTTATGAAGAACGGTTCCAGGAACTGGGTATGGCCAGTCGAGAGAAAAGAAGGACTAGGGGGGAATATGATAGCAGTGCTCCAGTATTTGAGGGGCTGCCACAAAGAGGAGGGGGTCAACTTATTTCCCAAAGCACCAGAAGGCAAGACAAGGAACAACGGATGGAAATGAATCAAGGAGAAAAGAAACCTGGAATTGAGGAGAAAGTTCCTAAAGGTGAGAACAATTAACCAGTGGAACAGCTTGCCACCAGAAGTTGTGGGTTCTCCATCACTGGAGGTTTTTAAGAAGAGACTGGCAGCCGCTTGTCTCGAATGGTACAGGGTCTCCTGCTTGAGCAGGGGGTTGGACTAGAAGACCTCCAAGGTCCCTTCCGGCTCTATTCTGATTGATTGATTGATTGATTGATTGATTGATTGATTGATTGACTGAAGAGGGCATCCATCAGGCATGCCAAAGGAAGCACATTCCTACCAGGGCAGGCATATCTGATGCACTACCAGGACTGGCTGACTCACCGTCCAGAGCCGCTATTGGCCCGAGAGGCAAAGCCAGCCGAGCCTGGCTGCTTACCACATTATCACCACCTCATGCGCTGAATTCCCACGCTCGGGAGTCCCAAAAAGCTTTGGGAACCCCGAGGGGGTCTGCATTGCACGAGACACTCCACCCACCCCCTCCCAATGGGCTCTCCTGGGTGGCATCAGAGGCACGCGAATGACCTGGGTGGACTGTGGCTTTTTTTTCCCAAACGGGACCAGCCAATCGGCGTGGCCGTTGGTGAGCTCAGCATCCAGGAACGCTGCTTCTGACAGCTTCTAAGGAAGCATTCATTTGAGAAGAAAGGTGGCAAAGGGAGGTGGGGCCACCCCCACCCCCCTCCCTCCCAAAGCCCTAATCAGGACCTCAAAGTTTCCCCTTTTCTTTCTGGCTTTCCGGCTCCTCCCCTCCCCCCCAGGAACCTCAAAGCCGAGTTATCTAGGCGGGTGGGTGTCGGAAAAGATGCAACACGTCTGTTTGTGACCTCAGGGAGTGTCCTTATTGCCAGACAAGAGATGCCACCGTCATAAGAGTGGGACGGGGGAAATAAGTAATACCGATAAAAGTTTTGCCCCACTAAAAAAAAAGAAAGGAAGAGAGAAATGGCGAGGGAGAAAACACGAAGCCAAACGCACCTATCGCTTCTTATAGAGAAAAAGTCTCGCTAAGACAAGTAAATAAAAATGAAGAATATTTTGTCCCAATCCGTAAGGCTGCCTCCAGAAACCAACTTTCCCCCAAAAAGGGTGACTGCAAGCTAGGATCCCGAGAAGTGACTTACAAGCCACTGAGCATTGCCACTAGCTGAGTTTAAGGATGCTACTAAACTAAATTAGGTTTTGACAGAAGAGAATATACAGGTAGTCCCTGACTTACAACAGTTCACTTAGTGACTGTTCGAAGTTACAACGGCACTGAAAAAAGTATGACTTACGATTGTTTTTCACACTTATGACCATGGCAGCATCCTCAGGGTCATGTGATCAGAATTCAGACAAGTTGGGCAACTGACTCATATTTATGACAGTTGCAGAGTCCTGGGGTCACGTGATCCCCTTCAGCGACCTTCTGACAAGCAAAATCCATGGGGCAAGCCAGATTTGCTTAACAACTGCACGATTCACTTAACAACTGCAGTGATTCATTTAACAACAGTGGCCAAAAAAAAAAGCGCTAAACAGAACGTTGGTCTTGCCTGACACATTTATTTTCTTGGAAAACGTCTCACCACCAGGCTAGGTCACATCATTAGCGTCAGGGAGAGTGGGGTTGGCTGATGATGTAACCAAGCCAGGTGATGAAACGTCTCCAAGCAACCAACCAAATTCAGACAGATCCAAGTTCCCAACAAACTAAATTTGGGGAGGTTTGACTTTGATTGAGGATATCCTGAGCATGACATGTCCATGATAATGGACTACTTCACCAGCTGGGGCTACCCCATCCCCGCTCTGTGGCCTATTCAACAGACCATCATTCTAGCAAGCCATGGTGTAAGGCAGCGCCTGACTCCGTTTCCGCTGAAGCAAAGGCAGTTTCTCTCTGCTAGAGAGGAAAGTCACAAGAGTCAGGAAAGCCTTTTTGGGTTTTTTTTTAAAGAGCTCAACATATTTTAAAGTCATTATCCCGATGTCTCGTGTGTTTTTTTTTAAAGTCCCAGTTTTGGAATGCAAGCATTTCTCTCCGGTCAACAGAAGCCTGATTCCAATTCCCAGGACTTTCTGCTGGAATTTGGGATGTTCTCTTCCAACCAGGAAACCAGAATGCATTTTGCTCCAACTCCAGCTGATGTTCATTCTCTTAACTCCAAGGGATTCCATGGAGAAGGCAGCCTATTTTTATAATTCCTGCCTGAAGGGCAGCTGTTTGGATTGCAAGGCAGAAAGGGGGGAGTGTGTGTGTGTGTGTGTGTGTGTGTGTGTGTGTGTGTGTGTGTGTGTGTGTGTGTGTGTGTGCGTGCGTGTGTGTGTGTGTGTGTGTGGCCAGCTTTATAAATGTGCTTTGTCTGGCCATTCGAACAATGGTTTAGATTAGGAGTCTCCAACCTTGGCAACTTTAAGGCTTGTGGACTTCAACTCCCAGAATTCCTCAGCCAGCTTTGCTTAAGCTTTGCTGGCTGAGGAATTCTGGGAGTTGAAGTCCACAAGTCTTAAAGTTGCCAAGGTTGGAGACCCCTGTTTTAGATCAATGTTTCTCAACCTTGGCAACTTTTAAGATGTGTGGACTTCAACGCCCAGAATTCCCCAACCAGCATGAAGAATTCTGGGAGTTGAAGTCCACACCTCATAAAATTGCATGATGGCTGGGGAATTCTGAGAATTGAAGTTCGCAAATCTTAAAAGTTGCCAAAGTTGAGAAAGACTGGACTAGATATTTCTGCGTGAACCAATTCCTAGTGACAGGCGCTGCTCCACGTTGAGAGAGAGAGAGAGAGAGAGAGAGAGAGAGAGAGAGAGAGAGAGAGAGAGAGAGAGAGAGAGAGAGAGAAAATAATAAAATAAACCAGATTAGTCTCATTGCATATTATGTGACATGGAGCTTTCTGAACATCTGTAACAGAATCCGGGCGCAGCCATATCTAATATCGAAAAATGCTCTTTTTTTTTTTTTGGTCTACGAATAACCCAAGGACAGGGGAAGGATCAAATTAAATGCATCCTGTTTTAGGGAGAACCTGAGAGACAAACCTCAGTTTAACTCTTTCTCCAGCCAGCCGAGCCCTTAAGGTCAAACTGCAGGCAGTGCTGAAAATTAATAAGACTTAAATGTGTGATTTTGACAAGAGGGTGTGACTTGGCATTTAGAGAGAAAGCCGAAGGAGGTAATTAAGCACGCTGTGTTTTGCCAGGTCCCGTTCTGGCAAGTTTCCTTCTCCTCCCTTGCCAACCGTTCAACACTCAGGGATTGTTAGCTAACTTTTTTCACGGGTGCCCCATCAGCCCAGATCTCACCGGCTGTTTGGGAGCCAGTGTTTCCCTCCCCACGCTGCTCAACCGCTTCGGCCTGCTTCTTGTTGCAACGGGCAGGGCATCCGAAACCAGCCCTGGGAAGCGTTCGTCAAACAAAAGCTGGATCCTGGCAGCTGTGTCGCCAAAGGTGCGGTCCAGAAAGTCAAGATGGCAGCCGGGAGGCTTTGGCTGCTAAAATCCCCCCCCCCATTTTTATTCACACCTGTGGCGTTTTGGAGGAGGAGGAGGAGGAGGAGGAGGAGGAGGAGGAGGAGGAGGAGGAGGACGACGACGACGACGACGACGACGACGACTGGAGGGTCCTTGGTGCTCTCTGAACTTGGTGGTTTTCTTGCAGATATTATCACTCCTAATTAGGTAACATCATCAGTTCTAGTCCGACTAGTTTGGGTCATGGAGAACAAGTGGTGCTGAAGAACAAGAAGGAGTGATGGAAAAGAAGTGATTGTTTAGGAGAAGAAAGAGAAGAAGCCGTTGAAGTAGTGGTGGTGAAAGAGGAGAAAGGAGGAGGAGGAGGAAGAAGAAAAGGAGGAGGACAAAGAAGAAGGACAAATTGCAGAGCACAAAACTCTGGAGTCCTTGACAATACAAGATGCTTGTTTGATGCATTTAAGTACTGAGGTCAACTGTTTTTGTCTCCTGATCTGATATCTGGGAGATTTCAACCAAGCTGCTCTGGAACCCTGGCTAGATGCCATCAAAAACTGTGGACGTCTTCTTACGCAGAGCTCCCTTTACAGAGCCAAAAATCTCATGTTTCTTTCACTCCCTGCATGTATTCCAAAAAGGGATCTCGGTGTTCAGACGATCAACTCGGCTCCCTTACGACCAACCATTCCATGCCCTTGATTTCAAACAAGAAAGATCTTTCTTGCAACCAGTTGTCCCGTTCAGGATGTCCCACAAACACCACCTCTCTAATTCTGGCAACAAGAAACATTGAAGGGAAGACCAGAAAAATGTCGGCTCGACTCTCCTTGGTGCCATGCCGCCAGCTGCGAAAATACACTACAAAAACAATGCAGGGGGGGTGGGGTGGAAGAACGAGATGGAATTGGAGGTCTTCCAAGAGCACTGGGGGAACAGGATAGGAAAGAAATATTTATGGAAAGTTTGATATATGGAGGAGAAGGAACGGTTTGCCCCAGGAGGGGGCGGATCTGTAGGAAAGTGGAAATTTGGAAGGGAAGACAGTGCATGCAATTCATAACAGGAGACGCTGTTTAATTTACGAGCTCTGGAAATAAAAATACCTCATTAAAAAAGATCCATATTTATTATGCTTTAATTTCAATGCTCGGCTTCTGCCTTCAGGAACTCAGAAATGCAAAAGAGAGAAATTGAGAGAGAGAGAGAGAGAGAGGGAGGGAAGGGAGGAGAATCACTGCAAAACACTTATGCTAAGAAGCAAGAAAAACTGGATTTCGGAGTTAAAATTCTTCCAACACAAGTTCAGAATATACAAGTCTCTCAACTTTTTCCATGCCACTTCTGGCCTCTCTGGCCACACCTAGATTCTTTAATTTCACCTTATCTGGGGCCGTGACTGAATCCAGGCAAGCAGGAAGTGAAACAGGACAAAGCTGGGCTCTCGAGATCAAACACCGGAAGATTTAATCTTCCTCGCCAACATCAAATCCCACGAGAAATCGCTTCTTCTACAATGCAAACGCCGCAGCGAAGAATTCCACCAGCGACAGGCCAATTTTTCAAATATGGAACATGAGTTTGCGGAGAGCTGGGGGCCGGTGAACAAGTCCTCCAATTCTTTGGCTCTTTACTTTTAAAAAAATTATTTTATTTTATTCTATTCAATTTTTTTTCTGTTTTTTTTTTAATTTTGGCACCTGACCTTATATTAAAAAAAATAGCAATCCGAAGCTAGATATTTTTTGTCCATTTCCCCCAAACCTCCAATTCTTAGGCTTAGCAGACCAATGTCTGACCGAATTATTATTTAAAAAGCAGTATTTCAAGCCAAACTGGACTGTTGACTTTTCTTTTCCTAAGCATTTCCAGAGCAGTTTTCAAAGTTAAACGTTCCCTTGCCTCGCGCCTCTTGTAAATGCTGGACTTACGGCTTCTTCTGGTCAAAGTCTGTTGGGCATTATCTTGCTTTCTTATTTACTTTTCCATCGGACATTTTAACAATTGGACGTTGCCTACAGATCTGCTGCTGAACTGCAGACTAGACGCACAAAGAAAAAACGTATTTATTTTCCAAGCAGGAGGCCTGGAAAGTCTGAATCTGGAACAGGATTTTTCAAACTTGGCCACTTTAAGCGATGTGGACTTCAACTCCCAGAATTCTGGGAGTTGAAGTCCATCCAGCTTAAAGGTGCACGGTGACTGGGGAATTCTGGGAGCTGAAGTCTCTACAACTTCAAGCACGTGACTGAGGAATACTGGATGTTGAAGTCCACACAACTTCAAGCATACTGGCTGAGGAATTCTGGGAGTTGAAGTCTACACAACTTCAAGTACTTTGGCTGGGGAATTCTGGGAGTTGAAGTCCACCCTTTATCTAGAACCCCTCCCCTCAGATTTCCAATATCCTCTCCCTTTTCCTCCCTTGCCTAGTTAATATAAATATAAATATAAATATATACTATACTATACTATACCATACTATACACTAATATGTGTGTGTGTGTGTGTGGGTGTGGGTGTGGGTGTGGGTGTGTGTAGCATTTTTTGCTGATAAATGAAAATAAAGGGAGACTATTATAGATCTATTTCGAGCTACTTAGCTCTCTTCAGATAGCCATACCCTTACTGGGATTCGAACCTGGGCCACCTGCCTTGTAAGGCAGTAGCTTAGCCACTTAGGCCACAGGCTCTATTCCCTATCAGCTCTTCACCAGGAAAGGGTTATATATGTTTTTCTGTCGTATTACAAGGCAGGCAGCCCAGGTTCAAATCCCAGTAAGGGTATGGCTATCTGAAGAGAGCTAAGTAGCTCGAAATAGATCTATAATAGTCTCCCTTTATTTTCATTTATCAGCAAAAAATGCTACACATATAGAAGATAGTGTGTCGGCTATAGAAACTGCCTGGATGGTCCCAGAGAGGGGCCGAAAGGCAAAATGAAAGCTGTGATGCTTTCTCCCATATTTGGGTACACCAGGATAATACGACAGAAATCTTTTTCTAAGATACTTCAGGCTCTTCCAGCTCTTCAACGGAGCCTCCCCCCAAATTAACTGAAGGAAAACGAGAAGGACCATCTCCCCACAATCCGAATGGGGAAGAGAGGTTTCCCTGTCCTTGACTAGAGTCACTCCTTAGCTGCTTTGTAGTCCTCTGCCGGGTTTCTGGAGCAAGCTCCCCCCACCCCACCCAAAGCCAGCAGCCTAGCAAAGGGAGCTACAGAACCATCTAAAGGTGGGAGGGGGAGCAAACCATGGCACACAGTGCAAGCAAGGCAGGTCTGCCCAGGCCTGGCTGTTTCATTAACCTGAAAGGTCAGGAGAAGCGATCCAGGGATAATCTGTCCACCTTGTTGCTCGGCAACTGACATTTCCAGGACACACAGTCTGGAAAAGAATGGTCAATGCTTTGTCCTTTTTTTCCTCCTTTTTTTGGAAGTGGCAGGGGGGGGGGGGGGAGGAGGGTTAAATCAGGGAGCCAACAGGTACACCGAAGAGTCAAACCCTTCCCTCCTCCTCCACCTCTTCCCAAATTAGCTTGCAGAATAATTGCAGGACTGGGATAGGTTGGCAGAGCCCACGCACTCCCCCCCCCACCCATCCATTGTCCCAGCAGGAGGGTCAGCAGGGTTGGGCAAGGGGGGGCGTAGAGCGTCTTCCTTTTTTTAAAAAAAAAACCTCCAACTTCCTGCTAAGATGCTAAAAGGGGAGGCTGGAATCAAACAGGGAAACAAAGAAACTTCCAGACACTGATTATTTTGGGAGAATTGTGGCTTTTGCAAGCAGGTTTGGTGAAAGCATCCCGCTGTGCCGGGTGGGAGAACCGGCAGGGACAGGAAGGAAGAGGGAGAGGGTCAAACGTCTTTTAAATGCCAACAAACTGGGTTTCAACTGTGATCTCAGCGGCCACAGCACCGACTGGGGAAAGGTGAGGATTAAAAGACCCCTTCATTTGCTGTGGTCCGCAGCCCAAAATACCCAGAAAGTGCCCAATTTGAACTCAGGTGACAAGTTCCGTGTAGGCACCAAATTAAAACTGACCACCAGTAAACAACCAAGGAGAGGACAAGCCGAAGTCAAGTCTATGGAGATTCTCCATTATCCAAGTCATGGTTGTCCCAAAAGGTGATTTTTTTTCCAAAAGGCGACTTGCAAATTTCTTGGGGTTTTTTTCCCCCTCTTTGAGAATGCTTTGCTTCTCTGTCCCTTCAGCCTCCAACCTGTTGCCCTCTGCAAATACTGATTGGTTCCTGGCTGGGTCAAGGGGCCTCCGCAGGGTTGGAGGTGCCCACCAGGCCTCTGAATTTGCATGTTTTAAATGGGGTGGAAGTCCACTTACAGGAAAGTCCTCGAGTTACAACCATTTGTTTAGCGACTGTTTGAAGTTACAGAGGCACCGAAAAATGTGACTTATGACTGGTTTTCACACTTACAACCGTTGCAGCATCCCCATGGTCACGTGGTCAAAGCTGCCAGCCTGCCTGCCTACCTGCCTCATTTATCTATCTATTACAATATCTATTTCTATTATCTATCATCCCTCTCGGTCTTTGTCTTTCTCTGTCTTTCTGTCTCTCTCTCTCTCTTATTTCTCTATTACACTATCTATTTCTCATCTCTCTGTCTCTCTCTGTTTCTGTCTTTCTCTTTCTATCCATCTATCCATTCCTATCCTGTCCTGTCCTGTCCTGTCCCTACCTACCTACCTACCTACCTATCAATCATCTATCTATCATCTCTATCCATCTATCTATCTATCTATCTATCTATCTATCTATCTATCTATCTATCTATCTATCTATCATCAATCTATCTACCATCTATCTATCATCTATCTAAGCTATCTATCTATCTATCTATCTATCTATCTATCTATCTATCTATCTATCTATCATCAATCTATCTACCATCTATCTATCATCTATCTAAGCTATCTATCTATCTATCTATCTATCTATCTATCTATCTATCTATCTATCTATCTATCTATCATCAATCTATCTACCATCTATCTATCATCTATCTAAGCTATCTATCTATCTATCTATCTATCTATCTATCTATCTATCTATCTATCTATCTATCTATCTACCTACCTACCTACCTACCTACCCACCCACCCACCCACCCACCCACCCATCCATCCATCCATCCATCCATCCACCCATCCATCCATCCATCATCTATCTAATTCATTGACCTCCCATCTTACCACAGAGTAACTCTGGGCTGCTTACAATATTAAATTTACAATTATTTATGACATGCTGCACTGTCCCGCCACCATCATCTGATGACCATTTGTGACCTTCCCAGCTGGCTCCCAACAACTAAAGTCAACCGGGGGGGGGACGGGGGACGGGAGGGGACCCAGATTCACTTAATAACTTCATGACTTACTTAGCCAAGTGCAGTGATTCGCTTAACAGTTGCAGCAAACAAGTCGTAAAGTAGGACGCAACTCACTTAACAACTTGCTTAGTGACAAGAAATTTTGGGCTCCATTATGGTCACTAAGTCGAGGACTACCTGCACTTGAGACCTAATGAAAGAGGAGCCAACATGGCAATCCTAAGGGAGCCCCCACCACCACAAAAGTCGCCGATCAAAAAGGTCTTCCTTCTGCAAGCGAGCATCTCCAGTTTACACTCCGCTTCAGATGCCGCTTAAGGGGACTCATTTGTACCTCTATATTTATGCTTTGGCTAAAGCAAAACATCCTAATTTCTATTCAGGTTCGGATCTCCGCAGCATCTGCGGTCCCAACTCTTAACGCTGGCTTCCAACTTTAGACCAACCACAAGTAAATGTGTCAAAGCGTTGGAAACTTCTAAAACAGCCTTTCCACTTCTAAAATTAAATCCCTCGGGGCTCACAACTCAAACTCTCCCTCCCTCCACAGGACGCTAAGGAACCAGACGTGTCCTGTGTTCAACCAGAAAATGCCAAATTAAGGGAAGGGGGTAGGAGGCGAACCGCATGTTTCCCAAAGATTAACTAGGAAAGACCTTTCTCAACTCAGGCCCTGCACTGGCCCCCATTAAAAAACACCGGAAGGGCAGCAGGTTAGGAAAGGCCAAGTCTGGAGGAGAAGCCTGGGAAATCTAAGATGGCAAATCAAGGTCTGAGCTGAGAATGTGCCAGTCTTGTGAAGAAGGCCAGGTTAAAAAAAAAAAAGGTGCCGATAAAGGAGAATATTGGTAGCACAGGGTTGAAATGAGGGGTCTCATTTGTATATTTATATTGCCCCCAACAATCTGGGTCCTCATTTTACCTACCTCGGAAGGATGGAAGGCTGAGTCAACCCTGAGCCAGTGAGATTTGAACCGCTGACCTGCTGAATCACAGTCAGCTAAAGTGGCCTGCAGTACTGCACTCTAACTGCTGCGCCACCTCGGCTCATGCTTGTGTGACCTTGGGGCAGTCCCCCACTCTCTCAGCCCAATACACCTCACAGGGTTGTTGTGGTGGCAGAGGAGGATGGGTCTGTTGGCCTTGACTTATTTGTAAAAATAATAAAGGTGTGGTACAAATAAATAAAATAAATACCAAAGAAGGTCAAAGCAGGCAATTCTTGAGTTTCTTCCTCACGCTTTCCTGTTCTCCGGGATTAGGCCCACAATTTGTTTACAGTCCCTGCAAAGCTTCCTGCAAGGTCAACTCCGTGTCCTCCGCAGAGGGAGACGTCACTAAGGCTGTCAGTTACGCCCACCCTACATCTGGCAAGTGGCAACCCTCTGACCTTCTTCTCCAACCCAAGACCACTGGTCAGAGGAGCAAATGGAAGCTTCTCCAAGGATCATGTTCAAAAGAAGAGTCTATAGCCATGATGGCGAACCTATGGCACACGTGCCAGAGGTGGCACGCAGAGCCCTCTCTGTGGGCACACGCGCCGTTGCCAGCTGCTCTTCTGGTTTCCAGCACGCACATGCGCGCTGGCCAGCTCATCTTCGCAGGAGCCGGAGTGCCGGAAAACGACCTGAAAATGGGCCCAAAAAATGGCCCGAAAACAGGCATGTGCGCACCAGCCAGCTGGTCTTCGGGTTTCCGGTGCTCTGGCATGCACAAAGACCAGCTGGCCAGCGCGCATGCGCATTCCAGAAACCCAAAGGCCAGCTGGCCAGCGTGTGCATGTGCACTAGCCAGCTGGTCTTCGGGTTTCCGGAGCTCCGGTGAGCGCACATGCGCGCGCATTCTGATTTGGGCACTTGGTGCCGAAAAGGTTTGCCATCACTGGTCTATAGCAAGGATGGGCAACTATGGTCCATTTAAGCCGGTGGACTTCAACTCCCAGAATTCCTGAGCCAGCTGGGAATTATGGGAATTATGATCCATAAAGAGACCATAGTTGCCCACTTCTGATCTCCAGGAAGAACGTCTCGATGACTATTTAAACATGCCAAGACCCAACGCTCTCAAAAACCCGGGTTTAGCTCCATTGGAGCTGAGATAGCGCAGTGGTTAAAAGCAGCATTGCGACCTTCAGCTGATTGCTAGTTTAGCAGTTCGGCTGTTCAAATCTCACTGGCTCAAGGTTGACTCAGCCTTCCATCCTTCTGAGGTCGGTAAAATGAGGACCCAGATTGTTGGGGGCAAGAGGCTGAACTCTGTAAACCGCTTAGAGAGGGCTGTAAAGCACTATGAAGCGGTATATAAGTCTAAGTGCTATTGCTATTGCTATATTGGACCAATCCAAGGCCCAAAGCTACGCTCATTATCATTTATACCTTCAGATTCCTGTTGCATACCAGACCAGGAACGCCCACCAAACCCAGTTACTTAAACCAGAGTCCAGAGTCCATTAAACTTTCAGCAGAAAGCAAATAATCTCTCAAGGCAGGATCCTGGACTTTCAAAATAAAGCAGGTGGAGGAGGCCAGGGCAGAAAAATGCCAAATGTCGCGTGCCAAAAGGCCCGTTGGGGAGCTGATCCACCATAAGGCCTGGAGCAACTCCGTTTGCAAAATCTGACCTCTAAATTCCATTTTAAAAGAAAAGAAAGAAAAGAAAAGAAACAGGAAGGGAGGTTTCGACCTTTCAGGGTTAGTAGCATGTCCATAAGTGGAATAAAAAGTTCCAGGCTATGACAAAGCCTAAAAAAAACAAAAAAAAACCCCCAGTGCTGATGACTAATGGTGGATGAATTTGACCGAGAAGAGGTCATATATGGTACTGGATTGTCACCTCTTCTTAATCATAACTTTGGGGTGGAGGGTGGGAGAGAGAGAGAACGGGGGCTTCCCAGACCAGTGGCTAGGATTCCTATGCAGGTTCAAAAACCGGAACAATGTCCCTTCCCTTGGGGTGGGTGGGGAAAAATCAACCAGTTAGTCCTCGACTTACGACCAGAATCGAGCCCCAAATTTCTGTCATTAAGTGAGGCATTTGTGAAGTGACCTTTGCCCCATTTTACGACATTTTTGTATGTATCACAGTTCTTAAGTGAATCGCCGCAGTTCTTAAGTTAGCGACACGGTCCTTAAGTGAATCTGGTTTCTCCCACTGACTTGGCTTGTCAGAAGGTCGCAAAAAAAAGGGGGACCGCAGGCCTCCCGGGACACTGCGGCCGTCATAAATGTGAGTCAGCTGTCAAGCATCCGGATGTAAATCACGTGACCTTGGAGACGCTGTGATGGTCGCAAGTGTGAAAAACGGTCATAAGTCAAGTTTTTTCAGCACCGTTGTAACTTCGGTCACTAAATGAACTGCTGTAAGTCGAAAACTACCTGTACGAGTTGTAGAAAGTGCCCAGAACGGAGATATTGCTGTTCTTGTTATGGCGAACCACGTGGTTGGTTAAAGCCATCCCTTACGACAGAGGTCTTCAAACTTGGCAACTTTAAGACTTGTGGACTTCAACTCCCAGAATTCTTTGCTGGCTGGAGAATTCTGGGAGTTGAAGTCCACAAGTCTTAAAGTTGCCACGTTTGAAGACCTCTGCCTTACAACAAGTAATGAATTTATTCAGGCAACCGCTCCAAAACTTACTGATACATCTTGGGGTGGGGGGACAGACACAACCCCCCGTTTTGGCACGGTTGATGTGATATAAATATCATACAATGTTTACAGTATTACCAAAATCAAAAGCTATGGTCAGGAAGGAGGCTGGTTATTCACAGTCATCATAGTCATCGCCCATCCTTGCCACACGAGGAATGTGTGGGGGTGGAAGGAAGAGAATGGCTTACACATCCACAGGCATACACACACACACACACACAGACACACAAACATAAACCTAGATGTCTAACGTAGGGGAGCTGATCTGCTTTTACTTGCCTCGGTCCCTGGAAAAAAAAGGAGAAGATGAATCACAAGGAAGTGAAGAGTTGCAAACTTGCGTTGGAGGCCAGGCTGAGTTTCGATGGCCAAAATCTTAGTCCCCACCTGTGTTTCTCCTCCGGCTTATAGATCCGGCTGCCTTTGTAAGTCACAATCCCCACCAGACTTTTTCAGTGGGATCTATTGGCGGTCCCAAGAATCACTCGGTCACCTCTGGACTCTGGGGGGGGGGAGGGAAGCACCCCCATCCAAATGTCAACACCCCAAACTCATTAGCTAACGGGACCCCTAACCGTGCTTAAGAACCATTGGCAAAAAAAAAAAAGATTGTAAGATTGGAGGCAACTTATTTAACAATCGCCTTGCTTAGCCATGGAAATTCGGGGTCTCACCACTGTGGTCATAAGCCGAGGACTTCCTGGAGTTTCAGCCTAGCTCGATCTGCAATATTTTTGATGTCACCCAAAGCAAGCCTACTCACATAGGATTTTTATTTATTTATTTTTGCAGCCTACTATATAACAGCTGCAACATACTGAGGTCATCCATCTTGCAAGGAATAAATTGAACAGTCATCATATATTTTGCTGCAGATATTTCTATCCCCTCCCCCAAATTGTTTTCCCCACCCACTCCCCTGATAGGAGTGTGCAAAGTCTGTGCGCGAGTGCACACACGCCCCACTTCCACAACAAGATGCTTGGATTCGCAGCAGGAGGGGAAACAGAATTCTTCAGCCTGCAAACGATGATAAATCACAGTGTGATTGGAGATCATCCTTCCAATGAGGATTAGGGGCATCCAGTTCGCAGATCCTTGTTTAACCATAAACCGCTCAATCGACCTTCCTCTGCGGGATTGTTCCAAAGGGGTGTCCACTCTTGGCAATTTTAAGATCAGTGGACTTCAACTCCCAGAATTCCCCATCCTGCAGTCATCACCCAGCCAGTTTTCATGCCTAAAGTGGAGCTAGAACTCCCAGTCTCCTGGGGATTGGCCCAAAGTCACCCAGTCAGCTTTCATGCCCGAGGTGCTAGGAGCTAGAACTCCTAGTCGGTGATTGGTTCAAAGTCACCCAGCCGGCTCTCATGCCTAAAGTGGAGCTAGAACTCCCAGTCTCCTGGGGATTGGCCCAAAGTCACCCAGCCGGCTCTCATGCCTAAACTGGAACTAGAACTCCCAGTCTCCTGGGGATTGGCCCAAAGTCACCCAGCCGGCTTTCATGCCTAAAGTGGAGCTAGAACTCCCAGTCTCCTGGGGATTGGCCCAAAGTCACCCAGCCGGCTTTCATGCCCGAGGTGCTAGGAGCTAGAACTCCTAGTCGGTGATTGGTTCAAAGTCACCCAGCCGGCCCTCATGCCTAAAGTGGAGCTAGAACTCCCAGACTCCTGGTGATTGGCCCAAAGTCACCCAACCAGTCAGCTTTCATGCAAAAGGTGGGACTAGAACTCACTGTCTCCTGGTGTCTTAACAACTAGACCAAACTGGTTATGGTCAGGGCTGCATTACCCGCCCCCCACTCCAAACCTGTGCGTGGGTCAGAACAAGGCATCAGGCCAAGTGCCAGATTTCACGGTAGTCCTTGCATGAAGAACTTTGGACTTCCAATGAGCAGAGACTCAACCGAGGGCTACTCTCACCTCAGCAGAGTTGATCCCCTCTTTCATTCGGCTAGGGGGCCAGGGACCAGCCAGGAAGGACTCGTTGCCGGCTGGGGAATTCTGGGAGTTGAAGTCCATCGATCTTCAAGCTGCCAAGGTGGAGAAACACTGCAGTAGGGCACCCTACTACAAAATCAATGCTACCACACCAGGGGCGGGTTCCTAATTTTTTTACTACCACTCTATGGGCGTGGCTTATTTTGTGGGTGTGGCTTGCCAGCCATGTGACTGGGTGGGCGTGGCTTCTCGGACTGCTGAAGGGAGGGGAACTGAGATAGGTCCTGCCGCCCATTCCCCCTCCCCTCAGCAGCTCAAGAAGCCTCGAACGTGCAAAAATGCCTATGATCATCACCGCGCGTTCGTGGCTTCTCGGACTGCTGAAGGGAGGGGAATGGAGATAGCTCCTGCTGCCCATTCTTTCAGCGTCTCACGCACTCCCTCAGCCATCCTCCCCTGCTTGGACTCACTGTGGGGTAGGAAGGCAGCACATGAGGAGTGCCAGAAACTCGGCTTCTGGGCATGCGCAGAAGAAATGTTTTTTTTTTAATTAATTTTTTTTTTAAAAATGGCGGCACCCAGGCATCGGCAACCGACCGCACCGGTACTGTGACGTCACCAGCAGGCTGCTACCGGTGCTATAGAGTGGACCGCACTGGTAGGAACCCACCACTGTACCACACCCTTCTCCAGCCTCGGATTTGACAACCGGATGGGGCTAAAGCTGCGACGCTGAAGAGGACCGATGCCCATGCTGGATGTGGCCTGCAACCATGGTTTATCCTATGGCAGAGTCCATTAGCCGAAAGGGACCTTGTTGCAACAACGTTCAGATTCCAGTTTGTGTTTCGGTCCTTCAGATCCGAGCAGGTGAGAGCCAGGAGAAGATCCAAAAATGGATCCCAGAGCAGGCTGATATTTTTATCTTGGTCCACCATCCCTGCCTAAACTACACAAACTTATTCTTCCCCAAGGACCAGTTTCCAAAACAGGACAGTAGAAAAACCAGAGGCCGGTTGGACCAGCTCTGCTAAGAACATACCGGTTTCCAGAGGAAGTTCTCAGAAACGGAGCAAAACCTGCTAGAAATGAAAACCCCACCTGCAAAACCTCTGCGCCCACAAAATGCGTCTCTTCAAGCTTTTGCACTCTCGCAAGCAAACCACAAGAGTTAACTGGAGCTTGCTTTTTTTTTTTTTTTAGCAAAAATGCTTTTAAAAAAAAGAGAATATTTCTCAGCCAGATATGGTTAGTCCTCGACTTGTGACCGCAATTGAGCCCAGATATTTCTATTGCTAAGCGAGTTGTTAAGTGAGTTTTCCCTCCATTCTTGCCACAGTTAAGTGAATCATGCAGTTAAGTGAATAACACGGTTGTTAAGTGAATCTGGTTTCCCCATTCTGACTTTGCTTGCCAGAAGGTCGCAAAAGGGGATTCACAAGACCCTGGGACACTGCAACCGTCATAAATACATGCCAGTTGGCAAGTGTCCGGAAATATGATCAAGTTGCTGCAACGGTCGTGTGGAAAATGGTCACAAGTCAACTTTTTTCAGTTCCATTCTTGGCTGTAATGGGATCAAGAAGGCAGAGAGAGGTGGACATTATTCCGCTTCAGTTTTTTAGACACCCAACTGTTATCAGCGTTCCTTCAGAATCCCCAAGACCAAGGAGCAGACTTGGTCACTCAGGATCCAAGGTCAGTCAGTAAGTCAGTCAGTCAGTCAGTCAATCAATCAATCAATCAGAATAGAGCTGGAAGGAAACTTTGAGGTCTTCTAGTCCAACCCACTGCTAAAAGCACAAGACCTTATACCAGTGATGGTTAACCTTTTCAGCACCGAGTGCCGAAACTGGAGTGCGCGCACGTGTGTGCCGGAGCACCAGAACCCAGGAGAGAGCAGCTGGTGACAGCACACATGCCCAGAGAGAGAGCTCTGCGAGCCACTTCCGGCACGCATGCCATAGGTTCACCATCACAGCCCTATCCCATTTCAGACAAGTGGCTGTCCAGTCTCTTCTTAAAAACCTCCAGTGATGAAGCACCCACAACTTCTGGTGGCAAGCTGTTCCACTGGTTAATTGTTCTCACCATTAGGAACTTTCTCCTTAATTCCAGGTTTCTTCTCTCCTTGATGAATTCCCATCCATTGTTTCTTGTCCTGCCTTCTGGTGCTTTGGTAAATAGATTGACCCCCCTCTTCTTTGTGGCAGCCCCTCAAATACTGGAATACTGCTATCATGTCCCCCCCCCCAGTCCTTTGTTTCTCTAGACTGACCAAACCCAATTCCTACAACCGTTCTTCATAAGTTTTAGTCTCCAGGCCTTTAATCCTCCCAGTTGCTCTTCTCTGCACTTTTTTCCAAAGTCTCAACATCTTTTTTGTAATATGGTGACCAAAACTGGATGCGGTATTCCAGGTGTGGCCTTACTAAGGCTTTAGGAAGAAGGTCAACAGAGACCTTCTCAGAAGAAGCAAACCCAAACCAAATAACCTGATCCTAGCAATCTGGAGACACTATACCAGAGGTTTTCAAACTTCGCAACTTTATAAGACTTGTGG
The DNA here is from genome assembly GCA_023053685.1 of Diadophis punctatus similis. Classification (NCBI taxonomy): domain Eukaryota; kingdom Metazoa; phylum Chordata; class Lepidosauria; order Squamata; family Dipsadidae; genus Diadophis; species Diadophis punctatus. The sequence goes on from JALIGW010000022.1 coordinate 2,561,228, forward strand.
ACTTCAACTCCCAGAATTCTCCAGCCAGCTATGCCTCCGCATGGTCACGTAATCGCAATTCAGGCGCTTGGCAACTGGTGTGTATTTACGACGGTTGCAGCATCCCTGGGTCACATGTTTGTCACATGTCCAACCGAGGGGCTTCCAAGAAGCCAAGTCAATGTCAGAAGCTGGTTTCTCTTAATAACCGTAGCAAAACGTGTCGCAAAATTGGGCACAACCGGCTTAACGATGACATCACTTAGCGATAAGAAGTTCCAGTCCCAATTATGGTCATAACTCAAGGCAATCTTATATTTCCTTGATGCAAGTCATCCCCGTTTGGGATACAACCACGGTTTTGATGGCTACGCACCGCCTCCAAAAGGACCTTTGGCCTTGCAGAGGCTAAAATTGTGGCCCTTTTGCAGAGATATCCAGTTGGCTACCGCACAGCCCTGAATGCTGGTCAAAGATGGACCTTAACCCTGATCCTCACCTGTGCTCCTCCCTTCTCACGCCCAGGCCCCTCAAAGAGACAGCGGGGGAAACCTCAATGCAAAAGCCGCCTGGGAGAACTCGCCGGGGACCCCCTTCGGGCCTCGAGACCTCATCTCCCTCCTTTGTGTTTGTGAAACAACATCGCCTCCCTACACACCCTCCCTTTCTTCCTCTCCATCCCATCTGAAGCCAGAGAGAGAGCAACTCGAGGGAAAAGCCAGAGAGAATTCCCATCATTCTTTTGCCTTATTAGGCTGCAGAAGCGTGTAATTTGGTTTTGTTCGGAGAGATTTAGGGGAGAGGGACGTCAGCAGGAAGCAGCTTTGGGGAGGGGGGAGGAAGACGAAGCATGGAAAACAGAAGCTGGGTGGCAGAGATCAATCCCAGCAGAACTGATCTTCCCCACGCCAGAATGTCTCAAGGTGTGGGCAGGTGCGTGCCGCTTTGAAGAACCACTTCAGGAAGACTCTTGAAGAGAGGCGGTAATCTTCTGGACGCACCCTTCCCGTTTGAAACTAACCGGCCTTGCCAGGCACGCTGAAACTAAAAAAAACATGAGCATCAAAGGCCTGGTTTTGCAACTTCGGCCACTTTCAGATCGGTGGACTTCAACTCCCAGAATTCCCCAGCCAGCAACACGTAGGAGAAGATGGAGACTTTGAGATTTCGGGCTTCGCAGGCATCCACCATCCTAAAGGAAGGGATGCGTTTCTGGAAAGATTAGGGGTCGAATCCCCCAATAGCCAGCCCAGTGGCGTCTGGGGAGGATGGGTGTGATAATCCAGGTCATCTGGAGCTCCCAAGTTGGCAAAGGTTGCCCAAGAGTTTGGCAATGCTCTCCAGATCTGTGTTTCTCAAACTTGGTGACTTTAAAATAAGTGGACTTCAACTCCCAGAACTGTTGGCTGGGGAATTCTGGGAGTTGAAGTCCACCGATCTGAAAGTCACCAAGGTCACTCAAATGGACTCCCTAAAGCTTCCACTTCTACAGAGAAGTTATGGGGGAGATCTACCAGGCTGACTCTAAGCAAGAAGCATAGGAGGAAATTATCTGGTTGAGCACCTGGAAGCAACCTATGTCTCCCTCACTTCTGGGTCATCCACGCAACAGGCTGGATTACAACTCTCCTACCAACCAACTATGGCAGTCGGTAGTCCCACACCCCTTGGAGAAAGCCTGGTTGAAGTGGGACCACTCCGTTTATACTTCATACTTTCCCCGTCCTTGATAAATGTTGCAACCTGAAGTTCTCTTGAACATGTCTCCAGCTATTTTATGCCCTTCCCAGTCTTTCACCCAGTCACTGATCTGTGCAAAGAACTATGAATCATGGTTGTAAAGGGCTTGAGGAAAGGACAGCCCGTTCATCTTTTCCAGGCAATTGTTCCTTCTTGGGGCTTGTTGCAATTTTGCAAACCACTGGTTCCCACAAGCATGCAACACCTCTTCTCACAGTGTATGGTTAGGTAATCCCCAGCCCTTTTGAAAACCGAGATAATGATCAGTATCTATGCCCTGAAGTAGCCTACAGCAGCATTTCTCAACCAGAGCAACTTCAAGATATGTGGACTTTAATTCCCAGAACTCTCCACCCACCATGGATGGACTTCAACTCCCATGCGGCACGGTGAATTCTGAGAGTTGAAGTCAACAGATCTTCAAGTTGCTCAGGCCAAGCTATGGTGGCCTACAGGAACGCAGGCTGGCTCAGAATTAATATGTTTTGGTCCTCATTCTCTGCAGGTAGGCAGGCAGGCAGGGAGGGAGGGAGGAAAGAGAGGAAGGAAGAAGGAAGGAGAGAGAGGAAGGAAGGGAGGGAGGAAAAAGGAAGGGAGGGAGGGAGGGAGGGAGGAAGGAAGGAAGGAAGGAAGGAAGGAAGGAAGGAAGGAAGGAAGGAAGGAAGGAAGGAAGGAAGGAAGGAAGGAAGGAAGTCCTACACCATCCAACTACCATTTGGTGTTCTCCAGATGTGCTAAACTACAACTCCCAAGATTCCTAGCTAATAAAACCACCTGGAAAGCATCAATTGCGGTGACGTTTCTTAGCAGTTGTAAGAATAACACAGCTCTGAGCGCCCCTTCTCTAATAGGCAAATAAAATTTTGCAGGTCCTCCAACAGATAACCCCATAATTGAGTAAGTCTTAAGCATCTTTCTCCACGCGGACAGGATGCACACAACCCCTCAAAGCACATCGGACAACTGCTAAATGCCCTTGCTTCCTTAGTAATGTCAATTTTGCATTTCATTTCTTCCTGCAAGGGTGGAGAGCCACCCGGCCTTTGGCCTCTGGAGCCAGAATCTCTCCCACACAATAGTACTTCTGAGTGCCAGGCTAAGCTCTCAGCAAGTTTACTCTTGCATCGAGCTGCTCTTAAGTGCCACTTGTAATGAAGCCGACCTCTGACTCCCAAATGCTGAAAGCAGGAAGGCTATGAACGGCTAAACGAGTGCAGTTCAGCCATCTAAAAATTCAAATATCAATGCGCGGTTTGAAATATTTAAGGGTCTTCGGTGCCAAGATGCATAGATCACTGTCTAAGGTTGACTCAGCCTCCCGTCCTTCCGAGGTGGGTCAAATGAGGACCCAGATTATTGGGGGCAAGAGGCTGACTCTGCAAATCGCTTAGAGAGGGCTGGAAAGCACTGTGAAGCGGTATATAAGTGCTATTGCTATTGCAAACTCTTTGAATTTAAGATACAGATTAGTCCTTAGGACCACAAAATTGAGCCCCCAATTCCCATTGTTAAGCAGGACAGTTGATAAGTAAGTCTTGCCACATTTTGCAATCTTTCTTGCCACGGTTCTTAAGTGAATCATCGCAGCAGTTCAGTTAGTAACACAGTTGTTAAGTGAATCTGGCTTCACCATTGACTTTGCTTGTCAAATAGCAATACCATTTAGACTTATAGACCACTTCACAGGGTTTTAACAGCATCGTGAACCCAACAATCTGGGTCCTCATTTTACTCGGAAGGATGGAAGACTGAGTCCAACTTTGACCCGGTCAGGATCGAACTGCCAGCAGTTGGCAGAATTAGCCTGCAATACTGCATTCTAACCACTGCGCCACCACAGGTCTTAAGAGATGACAAAAGTGATCACGTGACGCCGGGACATTGCCAACCGTCATAAATACCTGTCAGTTGCCAAGCGTCCGGATTCTGATCAGTGACCGCGGGGATGCTGCAACGCTCGTAAACGCTCGTGAAAAACAATCATAAATCACTTTTTGTTTCACTGCCGTTATAATTTTGGCCACTAAACGAATGCTTGTTAAGTTGAGGACTATCTGTACATGGGGGATCTCCAAGAGGAATCACCCTCTTACGCCCCTCTAAATCCAGGTCAATTTTTATCAACTAATTGCTCATTTTCCAATATTCTCTGCTGTAATGATCAATGTTTCTTGACCGTGGCAACTTTTAAGATGGGTGGACTTCAACTCCCAGAATACCCCAGCCAGGCTGGCTGGGGAATTCTGGGAGTTGAAGTCCACCCATCTTAAAAGTTGCCACGGTCGAGAAATATGTTTTAAATGGACACTTATTCACCGAGGCTTTCCAAAACTTATGGGGAGCTGTCTAAAAACGCCAGCTAAGGGCTGGAGAGCCCCCTGCTTGGCGATATGCTTGCTGGGGAATTCTGGGACTTGAAGTCCACACTGTCTGAAGCTTGCCAAGATTGGGAAAAAACTGCTTTACCTGCTGGCTACACTCAACTGAACCCTAACTTGACAACTGGCAGAAAGTTTTATCTATTTTTTTCCAAAAAATTTCCCCATCACTCCCTGCCCCCTTTAAAAGGAATTCGACATCATTTCCAAGGTTTTAAAAATAGTTTAATTATTGACAAAGCTATACCATGGGAAGTCAAAAGCTAACTTGTTTGCTGGGGTAAGTGGGGAGGGAAGAGAAGGGAAGGGAGGGGAAGAGAGAAGGGGAGAAGATTGGATTGAGTTACCAGGCGCTCTACGGAAACACTGTTTTGAATTATACATCCGGCCATGAAAATTTTAGTAGCTACCCCCTTCAGCTCCGCTGGTTGCAAGAAACAAACCATCCAGGACGGCCTAAGAGACAAGTTAAGGCTTGTTGAGCAAAATATGTAATGTCACATGCTGTTTGCTTAGAAGTCAAGCAAGGATGAAGCCACTGAGCGCCAAAAATAATGCTAGTAACCGGGCAGAAAACGCCGGCAACCATCGTTTTTTTTTAAAAATGTGCATGAAGTAATACGGGAAGTCCTCGACTTCCAACCATTCGTTTAGCGACCGTTCGACGTTACGACGGCACTGGAAAAGTGACCTAGGGCTGTTTTTCAGACCACCGTAGCAGCAGCCCCGTGGTCACATGATCAAAATCCAGACGCTTGGCCACTGGCGTGTACTTATGACGGTTGCAGTGTCCCGGGGACACGTGATCCCCTCTTGCGACCTTCTGACCAGCAACGTCACTACTGTGTGATTAACCCAACTGCAGTGATTCACTTAACAACCGTGGCAAGGAAAGTTGTTCAATCTTAACTGTCTCACTTAGTGACACAAACTTCGGGCTCAATTGTGCTCATAAGTTGAGGACTACGTGATTGTGTACAGGGAAGCTACCGCATCATCAACTTTCCCACAAAAAGGCCACGGGCGGCTGAATTCACATATGTTTTCTCCTTCGGGCCAACGGCGTTGCGACGGACAGTTTTTGACCGAATGCCAGCAGTGAGGTCAACAAGGAGATGAGATCTTCAAGGCACGGATATGTCACCATCGGTGCTTTGACTCTCTGCTGCACAATTTGCACAAGGGGAACAGGGGGAACACCCCAGGCACCATGAGACCCCTGCCGCCAGAGTTTACTATCTGTCAAAATACCGGACCAGTGGAATGTAGTTCCACAAGAAAATCCAGATTGTGTTACCTTTAAAAACGATGCAATGGTTTGCCAGAATTGGCTAATTACAGGAGGGGTCGAGAGAGATTATATAATACACACACACACACAGTCCTCAACTTACCATTCATTTAGTGACTGTTTGACTTTACAACAGCATTGAAAAAGTGCCTTATTTTTTTTAACAGTACTGTGTCATATGTTTCATCTAGTTATTTACAGTTTAATTATTTACATTTACATTTGTTTCTATACATCTTTATTCCTCTGTTCTAACCAGTCATACAGTTTATTCCAAACCTCATAAAAATCCGTTTCTTCTTTGCCTTTCATTTCCATTGTGAGCCTGTACATCTCCGCCCATTCTAAAATCTTATTTATAATCTTTTCGTCATTTGGTGTGTTTTCCAATTTCCAGTGTTGAGCGTATACAATTCTTGCAGCTGTTATTATTTGTAAAATGATGTATTGGAGTTGTTTCTTTATCTTTTTGTCAATTATTCCTAATAAAAATAATTCCGGTTTGAATTCTATTTGTTCTCCTATTATTTCTTGTATCCATCATCTTATTCGTTCCCAATATTTTTTTGTTTATTGATTTGCAAGTTGGAAAAAAAAATTAAAAAGTGCCCTATGACCATCTTTCACACTTACGACCGCTGAAGCAAAATCACAATTCAGAGGCTTAGCAACTGGTATGGACCTATGACGGTTGCAGTGTCCCGGGGTCAAATGATCCCCTTTTGCGACCTTTGAACAAGCCAAGTCAATGGGGAAGCCAGGTTCCCTTAACAACCGTGTGACTAACTTAACAGCCGCAGTGATTCACTTACCGACCACGGCAAGGCAGGTTGTAAAATGGGGCAAAACTCGCTTTTAACACCTATCTCTCTTAGCAACAGAAATCTGGGGTCAGTTGTGGTCACATAAGCCCAGAACTACCTGTACTTATAATTTAATAATTTTATGTACACTGAGAGCATATGCACCAAAGACAAATTCCTTGTGTGTCCAATCACACTTGGCCAATAAATAATTCTATTCTATTCTATTCTATTCTATTAATCAATAACATTTCGGAAACTTTATGAACATTCTGTTTTGAAAGACCCAGCTTGTCTGTAATTAAAATCCTTTGCTCTTTTTTTTTCAAGTACTCCTAACTTCTTCCAATTGTGAACAAGAAATAAAATGACAATAAAATAAGGGCAAACCCTGCCCCACCCTCACAACCACAAGGTGGAACCTTTTTTACCTCAGAGGCTAACCTGTCTTTGTAGGCCAGAGGCCTTCAAACTTGGCAACTTTAAGACTTGTGGACTTCAATTCCCAGAATTCTCCAGCCAGCATAGCTGGCTGGAGAATTCTGGGAGTTGAAGTCCACAAGTCTTAAAGTTTCCAAGTTTGGGGACCCCTGTTGTAGACAATGTGGAGCTTCAGCTCTCCCTGCGGTCATTCGGCCAGAAATCCCATATCTAATATCCAAATCCCCCAGGTTAAGGATCATTAATGGTGAGAAGATGATGAGAAAACTCAAAAAAGAGGAAAGAACAGGGCCGGAGATGCCAGGAATTTGCTAGTCCTGACAACATTTCTGAAAGCAAGTTCCCTGAAGAAACCAACGGTCCAACACCCCCCCCCCCACACACACACACACATTGCAGGCTTTGACACAACTTCCGCATTCTATGCGCATTGTTAGGCTGTCGGCACTCTGGGCTCCAGCAGCAGGGGCAAAGTTTCCCTTCCTGAGTATTGATATATATTTTTTTCCTTATTAAGCTTGTGCTTCTTTTAAAAAACATCTGTCGGCTTAGCAAGTATTAGGAGAACATTCCTAAACAGGAACTGGAGAATCTGTCTGGCTTTCCCCCGCCCTAACGTACATTTTCCAAGTCAAGTCTGGAATTTGGCTGGGTTTTCTTTACTGCAAGGAGACACCTGGAAAAAAAGGGGGAGGAGTATTTTTTTTTTCAAAAAAAGGAAACCTTTGAAGAACAAAAGACACTTAGTGCAGACAAAGTCTTGGTTTTTTTTAAAAAAAACAAAACAAAAAACAAAACAAACTGAGATCTTTGTCTAAAAAGTTGCTCTACCTGTCTTCAATGCGCTTTTTTTTTTTTAATGTTTACGGCTTTCTCCTTATATGGAAAGGAGGGACAGGTTTGAGAAAGAGGTTAGTTAAAGCCAAACACAACCCCAAGGAATGGGTGGGGGCTGGGAACCACTTTTTCCACTCTGCGTCTTTTAACACTTCCCAAAATAATAGAATAGAATGCTTTTTTGGAGGGGGGGCAAGTGTGATTAGACTGGTGCAGCAGCTCTCAATGTGCATGCAAAAGCAGCAGGGAGGAGGAGGAGGAGGAGGAGGAGGAGGAGGAGGAGGAGGAGGAGGAGGAGGAGGAGAAGGAGAAGAAGGAGAAGGAGAAGGAGAAGGAGAAGGAGAAGGAGAAGGAGAAGGAGAAGGAGAAGGAGAAGGAGAAGGAGAAGAAGAAGAAGAAGAAGAAGAAGAAGAAGAAGAAGAAGAAGAAGAAGAAGAAGAAGAAGAAGAAGAAGAAGAAGAAGAAGAAGAAGAAGAAGAAGAAGAAGAAGAAGAATACAACAGCCATACAACATGGGGGAATATCCTTAAACATGAGACAGTACTGTGGGAATTAGGTGTTCAGCAGAGGGGGGAAATCGTGTCTTTGGGTCTAGTTGTTTTGGCATGCAATGTTCTATGGCAGGGAAGGGGTTGAAACAGTTTATGTCCAGTATGTGAGGGGTCTGTAGCTATTTTCTCAGCCCTCCTTCTGACCAGAGCAACATGCAGGTCCTCAATGGAAGGCAGGCTGATTGCAGTGGTTGTTTCTGCTATCCTAACTATCCAATGTGAGTCTGTACCTCTCCTGTTCGGTTGCTGTACCAAACCAGACAGTTATAATACCTGTGGGACAGAAGAGAGTGATCTGCAAAACATCTCCAAATAAGGTCAGCAAGTCGTTCTTGGAGAATACAGAAAAGGAGAAGGTCACCCAAGTTTTGAAGATGGCACAATTTGCTAGAAACCACGCAGACACTCAAACACACACACAGGTCAAAGCCAAAATGGAAAATTTCTCTCATTCGCCAGCCATTTCACCGAACGGTCACAAAGAGGCTGGAAAATAGCTCCTCGCCTGCTGTGAGTCTAGAATTGTCTTCAGCAAAACATGGAGAAGATGCAATATGAAGTTAAAACTCAGCTTTGTTCCATTTTTAAACCAGGAATCAAAATAAAACCCAGTCTTCTTCCATTTTCAAATCAGGAATCAAAATAAAACTCAGCCTTCTTCCATTTTTAAACCAGGAATCAAAATAAAACTCAACCTTGTTCCATTTTTAAACCAGGAGTCAAATTAAAACCCATTCTAACTGCATTTTTAAACCAGGGATCAAATTAAAACCCAGTCTAAACCAGGAATCGCTAACTTAGGGAGGCTGACATTAGAAACAAGCAATTTAGTTCTAAGATAGAAGTCAAGAATTCTCCAGTTTTGGTCATCTTGGAGTCCAGTCCCGCTGTGAAATAAGTGGTTGTACTAACTAACCGGAAAGAGGCATATATCCTGAGCCCCCTCCCACTGCCACAATCAGGGTACATGCATGGCGCAACATGTTCTCTCTCGTATCTCATTGAAAAGACTGAACATGGCCTTCCTCAGCCTAAGCCAGCATCTCCCACATTGGTGGACAACTGATGTTGCTGATGGAAATTCAACACAATGAGGTTAAAGACCAAGGAGAGAGAAGCAGAAATCAGGGTACAAGTAGCTGGCTGGTGAAGAACCCCTTCAAACGGTGATGGAGAACTAGCTCGGTTTCCACAAACAGGACCGAAAGATGCGAAGATGGACTTAGCCCCAGAGTCCAACAGCTCTAAAATTAGCCGTAAAGAACGCCAACACATTTGCCATTCTGGAGACATGTCGACTCCTACATAAAATTTTTTAAAAAATAGATCTGTGGTTGCTTTTCAGACTTCTAAATTTGGAAAAGGCATATTCTGAATGTCTGTTTGCTTTTGTTGGGCACATGGCTTTAACGTCACTCGTCCACATGGGGCAGGGGGAACAGGAAGAGGCCAGTTCTCAACCTGGCCAACCAGGTTAAGGCAGTGAATAAACCATAATCCTCTACAACCAGCCAGACTCCGTTCAGGGCACAACTCTGTTTTAGAGTCTCTATGGAGATTCTCAGTCACCCAGGTCATGGTTGTTCCAAAGATGCTTTATTCAGGGGTGGGGTCCATTTACCTTCGCCACCAGTTTGCATCGCAACAATTTGCATGCACGCGCTCGATACGCTAGCGCGCAAACGTGCGTTCCCTCGTGCAATTCTGCTTCTGCGCATGCTCAGTAGTTATAATCAGCCCGAAACACAGCTGAGGAGCTGATCAGCTGTGCTTCGGGCGAAGGAATAAAGGTAAGTATAAACCCGGGGGCGGGCGGGAGGGCCCTTTTTCAAGCAGCAGCAGAGGAAAAAACTTCCAAAAAGTAAAAAACTCACACAAAAAATTCCCAAAAAAAGATGGCTGCACTCACGGACCGGCACCAACCAAACCGGATCCGTGACGCCATTGTGACGTCACCAGTGGGTCGCTACCGGTTCAGGCGATCCGGTCCGAACCCGGAGGAACCCACCCCTGGCTTTATTTCAAGAGAAGACTGGACTTTCTGGTTTTTTTCTTTTGAAGATGTTTCGCTTCTCATCCAAGAAGCTTTTTCAGCTCTGACGGGATGGTAGGGAAGGGAAGGATTTCTACTCCTTGCAGACAGCTGGTCATTTGCATCCTTTGAGAGAGTCATTGAGGCCACTTGGAGGTTAATCTGTGTCCTCAGGGTCACCTGAGTGGTGCAAATGGGTGTGGAGTCTTCTTGGAATGGTTGAATGGACTGTGTTGTAGATTGGAGATAGATGATGTCATATCCCTCCCCCTCGGTTGGAGGATAAATCCTTCCATTAAATATCCTTCCATTATGAATCCTGAAGGAGCATAAATCCTTCCTTTCCCCACCATCCAGTCCGAGCTGAAGAAGCTTCTTGGATTAGAAGCGAAACGTCTTCAAAGAAAAACCAAGAAAGTCCCATTGCCCCTTGAGCCAAGTCAGCATCTTTAGAACCAATGTCCTGCAAAAGGCGCACGGACAAGCAACCTATCCCAGCCACGACATCTCGCAGCTTGGATGTGCTCCAACCCCATAAAAGTCAAATCACGGTCGGTTACTCAGGCACATTTATCTCCTGCCCGCTCTTCGAACTAACTCAAGCAAAATAATAATATCAATAATAATTTTTAAAGAAATGCCCAGGCAGCCCTGGACCGAGGCTTCAGGGCTGCCAGAAACTTGGATGCAGATCCTTAAGTGTGCAATTTACGATCTGGGCTTTGTAAGAGATGGATGGAAGAAAGGTTCCAAGGTGTTTCTGAGCCAAGATTTGACTTCCTGGCTCTGTAACAATCATTGAGATGTTTCTCCGGGCTGGGAACAACTGGAAAATATACAGAGGGAATTCCTGTTTATTTTCAACGGCAGAGAAGGCCATGGCAGCTGCTACTGAAAAGGTGCAGAGCTGTCATCTGCGAGACTAAACATCCTCAATGTCGGTGCCTAAAACAAAACGCCTAACACACGATGCACAACTTATTCACACGTGGGCATGCACCTTCCATATGTTGCTTTAGGTTGCCTTGTTTTGAGCTTGTCCAAGGAAAGATATTCTTAAGTTCAGTGGTCTCCAACCTTGGCAACTTTAAGACTTGTGGACTTCAACTCCCAAACTCCACAAGTCTTAAAGTTGCCAAGGTTGGCTGAGGAATTCTGGGAGTTGAAGTCCACAAGTCTTAAAGTTGCCAAGGTTGGCTGAGGAATTCTGGGAGTTGAAGTCCACAAGTCTTATAGTTGTCAAGGTTGGCAAGAAACAACTTAACAACTATGGCAAGAAAAGTCATAAAATGGGGGGAGGGAAACTTGGGGGACCCCTGAAAGTAAAGGAAAGCTGCAGTCAGATCAGAAACACAGTAATGGTTTCCCTCGGTGATCGGTTCACTTAATGACCGATTTGCCGGTCCTGATTGTGGTGGCTAAACGAAAGACAACCTGTACAGAATTAGTATTTAACAAGGCCTCCTTGCTAGAGAGGAGTAGTTTACAGGTTATTCCTGTTTACTGCTGTCAGCTCTCCAAATTCATTCCTTCTGCTAGAAAAACAGAACCATTTCCCCAAGCCAAGAGATAACCCCGTTGCAATTCTCCTTCCGCCTTTTTACGTTGCTTCTTGGGGGTTGAAACTTTTGACATCCACTCAACTGGGGGCACTTCAATACTGTTACACTATTCTTTTTCAAAGCCAGGAAGAAAATCCTTCCTATTCAAACGTATTTTTTCCGGGGGGGGGGGGGTGTAGTGCTGGCCCATTAAGCGCCACCGGGAATTCTCTCTGGCCAATTAAGCAAAATCCGCCCGACATTCTCGAATCCTGCTAGTTGTGCAAACTTTTATTGTGTTTTTTTTTCTTAGCAGCTAACCAGAAGGCACCAAAACAAAAGCTGTTGTGTGCGTCACATCCATTCGTGCAGGGCCTACAAAGGGACGGTTGTTTATCCCTGCAAGGACCACCCATTGCATACAGAATTCAGCAGACTTGCAGCCTGCTTTTGCAAGGTATTTCGTCCCCCAATTACAGGCCGCAGAAATGCACCTGTGCGAGGAACATCACAACGCTCTTCATATATTGGCATTGGCGTTCGATACGCCTGCCTCTCAGAGGGGGACGCGCCTTTTTTTGGGGGGGGGGACACCTTGTAAAAATTCAAACATGCTTCCTATTCTATATTAACAGGATTCCTTCTTATGCTCACAAACAGGAAATGCATTATAAAAAGATACCGTTAATTTAAACTATCTTGGTGTGAACTAACTGAAGGTAAAATTCACATCAGAAAATCTCTCAATGACCAGCCCGGTGTGACACTGTTCCTAAAGAGTTATGTAACTGAATATACTATATGTGTATGTGGGGGGGGGGGGGGTATATTTGGTATATATCCACTATCCCTAAAGAGTTATGTAATTGAGTATACTATGCATTTGGGGGGGTGTATATGTGTGTGTGGATGGATGGATGGATGGATGGATGGATGGATGGATGGATGGATGGATGGATGGATGGATGGATGGATGGATAGATAGATGAGAGAGAAAGAAATAGATAGATGATAGATATAGATGAGATATAGACAGATAGATGAGATATAGACAGAGAGAGAGAGAGAGAGAGAGAGAGAGAGAGAGAGAGAGAGAGAGAGAGAGAGAGAGAGAGAGAGAGAGAGAGATGAGATATAGACAGACAGACAGACAGACAGGTATATCCATCAATCCAAAATTCAAAACTACTTCTAAGCTTCAAATGGGCTGCATGCAGGTAACCCTCGACTTATGGCCACGATCGGGGCAGGAATGACTGTCGCTAAGCGAGGCAGTCATTAAGTGAGTCCTGCTGTCTGATTTTACAACCTTTTCTCCAGAATCATTAAGCAAATCTAGCTACCTTTAAAGACTCGGCTTGTTGGAAACCGGTTGGGAAGGTCATAAAACTGACCCCTGGACACTACAACGTCATAAATGCAGCACCTGAATCTGAGTTGTAAGTGCAAGGAAAACTGTAGGTCGTTTTTTCCACTGCCACCATAATTTCAAACGTTCATTAAATGAATTGTCATAAATCAAGGATTACCCCTTACAGATCATCGGATTGGAGAAATAAAAATTGAATAAATTGGTGCTTCGAAGCAGAGGTAGCGATTTTAATAATGGTCAACCTCTTGTTACTCACTGCCCCCCCCCCCCACACACACGCACACCTCCACTTTTCAGGGGCAGGAACACTTTCCATCGTGTTCTCAAAATCCAAAAAGCAACTCATGTTTCTCCCTTACACGGTCTGAACAAGAGTCGGAGGCCCTGAACAACCCAGATTCGGCCCAGCTGGATGAAAGCAGTTGTGCAAAATGCATTCCATATGACTACCTAAGTATGAAACTGGTTCACCAAGTAAGTGGAAACACGACAGATTCGCTTCGACTTCAGGAAGTCGCCAAGAAGCAAACTCGGGTTAGAGGGCCAAGCAGCGATTTTTCCAACCGGGAGTTTTATGGTCTTCATTTATTGTTTTAGTGGTTTGATGTGGTTATTTTACTGAAGGGCTGTCAGGCGCCTAGATACACCTGGGGAAGGTGGGTAGCGTAGAAGTTTCGTAAATAAATAATAAAATAACTAAGACCAATATTCTGAACGGCTCAAGGTTGACTCAGCCTTCCGTCCTTCAGAATGTGGCAAGGAAGGTCGTAAAAGGGGACAAAGTTCACTTAACAACCATCTTGCTTAGCGACGGGAATGGTGGTCCTAAGATGAGGGATACCTGTACAAGGGTGCCCTTGGGATGACTGAGCGCACGAGAAGGTGGGTGCTCTTCCGAGCTTTTTTGCTGAGATTCTAGAAAGAGTGCAGAGAAGAGCAACAAAGATGATTAGGGGACTGGAGGCTAAAACATATGAAGAACGGTTGCTGGAACTGGGTATGTCTAGTCTGATGAAAAGAAGGACCAGGGGTGACATGATAGCAGTGCCCCAATATCTTAGGGGTTGCCACAAACAAGAGGGTGGAAAGCACCTGAGGGTAGGAGAAAAGCAATGGGTGGAAACTAAACAAGGAGAGAAGGAACTTAGAACTAAGGAGAAAATTTCCTGACAGTGAGAACAATTAATCAGTGGAACAGCTTGCCTCCAGAAGTTGTGAATGCTCCAACACTGGACGTTTTAAAGAAGAGATTGGACAACCATTTGTCTGAAATGGTACAGAGTTTCCTGCCTGAGCAGAGGGGGTTGGACTAGAAGACCTCCAAGGTCCCTTCCAAGCTCTGTTAATCTGTTAGCCTGCCCACGTCTTCTCCCCCTTCAATCTCAAGCAAAAATGAAAAAGGAGGGGTATTATTATGGGCTCTCCGGCACCTTAAATTTTCCAGAGTGAAACAAGGTGAGGGTCATTTCACGGGCTCTGCAAAAAAAAAACGGAATGCAGAAAGTCAGGCCCGCAGGTAAGCGAGGGAGAGAAGGGGGCCCACGTCCCAGTTACTAAAAAATATTCACTTTGCCAGTTCCCCTCCCCCACAGATAGTCTGGTTTCTTTATACACACAGAAAAGTGGCTTTACGGGCTGGCACTCAAACATGGAACCTACACTCCCCCTACACACACACACACACACACACACACACACACACACACACAGAGAGAGAGAGAGAGAGAGAGAGACAGAGACAGAGACAGAGACAGAGACAGAGAGACAGAGAGAGAGAGAGAGAGAGAGACAGACAGACAGACACACACACACACACACACACACACACACACACACACACACACACACTTCCAATTTACAGCCTGGCGGGAAATTTCACGCTACTCCAATCGGGCCAATCCTACCCGAGTGGCAGAGACCCACAGAAATCGCTCAGATGCCACGTCACCCAGACCAAAGTGTAAACGAGGCCTTCAGCCAGGTGTAAGCTCTGCTACGGTTAGCACTCTGAAGGCTGCACACCTCTTCTTTGTCTGTCTCTTTCCCTCCACCCCAGGGCCTTTATTCCAAAACTTTGACTCAACCAGCATTTGGAAGGAGACACTGGCATTCGCGTCAAGCCACAACTATGCCAGAAAAACATGGAAAAGCTATTAGCTGCTCGGAGCTGGCACCGAGTCAAGATAGTAATGGGAGTCTAGCGTGGCTACTATTTGAGTTCAGTGCTTCTCAAACTTGGTCTGTAGCTTTAAGAGGGGTGGACTTCAACTCCCAGAATTCCCTAGCCGGGAGTTGAAATCCACCCATCTTAAAAGCTGCCACTGTTGAGAAGCATTGATTCCTGCCTAGTTCCTTAATTTCAGAGCGGGGAATAAGTACAAAGCTTCAAATCTATTCTGTTTTTGAAACATCCCAGCGATTTTTTCTCCTGCCAATTCAGAATCTGAATTGCCACCATTGCTCACTCAGCCTTAAACCGGTTGGCAGTTCAGATAATTTAACTGAATAGCAGATGGCCAAGTTTGGCTTCACACATATTTGCCCACAAATATCCAACGGACAAGTCCTGGGCTGGATGAAGCCAGCCAACCATGCCGGAATTCAAGAAGAAACTCCCATCAAATCTTGGGAACAATTCCAAATTCTGAGACGAGAAACTTTTTTTTTTTTGCCTTGATTTGCACTCGGCAAAACTTCGAGTCCTCGCCAACCACGGTTCCCCCTGAGAAATTCTCTCCTTCTAATACAGGTAGCCCTCAACTTAACGTACGACCACAATTGAGCTCGACATTCCTGTTGCTAAGCGAGACGTATGTTAAGTGAATTCTGCCCCGTTTTACGACCTTTCTTGACACGTTTGTTAAGTGAATCGCTGCAGTCGTTAAGTTAGTAACACGGTTGTTAAGTGAATCTGGCTTCCCCGTTGACACTGCTCGGCAGAAGGTCGCAAAAGGGGATCACGTGACCCCGGGACACTGCGACCGTCATAAAGATGAGTCAGTTGCCAAGGATCCAAATTTTAATCACATGATGCTGCAATGGTTGTAAGTGTGAAAAACGGTCATAAGTCACTTTTTTCAGTGCCGTCGTAAGTTTGAACGGTCGCTAAATGAACTGTTGTAAACCTAGAAGTTAGGAGGTCATTTCAGAGAGAAATAAATGGCAGGGGGGAACAGGAAGATCACAATATCATGGCGACCCTTCAAATTTAGTTTGCTTGCAAAGCCCTAGTTCAGGAGCCACACTGAACTATTTCTTATTATTTATTAAAACTTATTTGCCACCCATCTCGTCTAAAAAGCAGCTCTGGGCGGCTTACTGCTTAATGTATTTAATTTGCATGCTACCTGACTCCTAACAACGCACAATTGAAAAAATAATAAACAAAAATAAGGAATGCCACACCTGGAATGCCGCATCCATTTTTTGTCACATTACAAAAAAGATATTGAGACTTTGGAAAAAGTGCAAAGAAGAGCAAGTAAGAGGATTAAAGGCCTGGAGACTAAAACTTATGAAGAACGGTTGCAGGAATTGGGTATGCCCAGTCTAAAGAAAAGAAGGACTAGGGGAGACATGACAGCAGTCCTCCACTATTTGAGGGGCTGCCACAAAGAAGATTTGGGGGTCAACTTATTTTCCAAAGCCCCTGAAGGCAGGACAAGAAACAATGGATGGAAACTAATCAAGGAGAGAAGCAACCTAGAACTAAGGAAAAACTTCCTAACAGTTAGGACAATTAGCCAGTGGAACAGCTTGCCACCAGAAATTGAGGGTGCTCCATCACTGGAGGTTTTTAAGAAGAGACTGGACAGTGACTTGTCTGAAATGGTATATAGGGTCTCCTGCTTGAGCAGGGGGCTGGACTAGAAGACCTCCAAGGTCCCTTCCAGCTCTATTCTGATTAGACTCGGATAGCAAGGTGACAGATACCAGAGTGGAATGGAAAAAACAAAAGCAAGAAAACACACACAAACACATCGAAACTATCCAAGGACTCCTCACTCACTCAAAAACCTGGGATTTTATTTGCATTACTCAAAACAGGCCTTACAACAAGTGAGATCTGTGTATCTACAAATGGTCCTGACTCGAGGCACCCACACTGCCATAAGAAGACCACCCACCAAGGTCAGGAGGGAGGGGAAAAACAGCCACACTTCAGACATCTCCCAGTTCACATCACTGCCGCCTGCTCTCTGAAGCTATAATAATTGTGCAATTTTCCGAGATTCTAGGCACCAAAATACATACATACGCTTCTGACTCAGGGGTGAGGGAGTTGGGAGGAGTATAAAAATACAACCTGGATTTGGCAGAGACTTGCACCCAAAATGTACATCAATGCTCAAGAGAGAGGCAGAGCATTCTGCCAGAGAAGTAATGTAATGGTGCTCCATATTTCTGCCTGTCCCAAAACGGTCGTCTGCAGACACAGGTAGTCCTCAGCTTACGGCTGCAATTGAGCCCAACGTTTCTGTTGCTAAGCGAGACATTTGCTAAAGTGAATTTCCTCCCACTTTACGGCCTTTCCTGTTGTTGAGCGAATCGCTGCAGCCGGGAAATTAGCCACACAAGTTGTTAAGTGAATCTGGCTTCCTCACTGACTTTGCTTGTCAGGAGGTCACAAAAGGGGGATCACGTGACCCTGGGACACCGCAAGCGTCATAAATATGAGTCAGTTGCCAAGCCTCTGAATTGGGATCACGTGGCCATGGGGAAAACTGTGGGAAAAGATCGTAAGTCACATTTTTCATTGCCGTTGTAACAATGAAGATTCACTAAATCAGTATTTCCCAACCTTGGCAACTTGAAGACGTCTGGACTTCAACTCCCAGAATTCCCCAGCGAATGTCTTCAAGTTGCCAAGGTTGGGAAACACTGCACTAAATGAACTGTTGTAAGCCAAGCACTACCTGTTATAACCATTTGTCTGAAATGGGATAGGGTTTGAATGGAGGAAGGGGGGGGGGTTGGACTAGAAGACCTCCAAGGTCCCTTCCAACTCTGTTATCCTGTTACATCACAGGCAGTAGAAGTAAGAGGCAGGGATATTCACTGTTTTTGTAAGGGGCCAGGGACTGTATGGGTCAGCTCTTCATCGGACATGACAGCTGACCTTGGGGACAAGGCTGGGACCAGGAAGGGAAGTGATGGGCGTGACAGGAACCCTTTGATCCCGGGGCCAACAAAAACCAGGCAACATCGGTGCCTTCTAACTACAAAGGGGGAAGGGGGGAAAAAAGGAAACAAACTAAAATGCAGCAATCATCTAAAATTAGTGCCTGGGATAAATTATAATTGCACTGCATTATTATTACACCTGACATAGCCGTATTCATAACAACATATATTTATACATATATTTATAATTACAGTTCCTTCCTCTGGAATTATATTGTACAAATGTAAACCAAGTCAGGAAGGTGGGGGGGAAGGATAGGGGGGGGGAATAGAATTTTCTGCTCTTTTTGCAAGGCAGGGACTATTCAAAGTATCCCTATATGGGGTGGAAGGGAGATTAGGAGAACTTTGCCCCAAAATGACCACTAACCCGTGACATTTTTGGAATGTCGTACAGGCACCCCAATCAACTCATGGTGGCTCAAAGCTCCCAAGGGACGGGGCTGCAGTTTAAAGTCAGTTTTTCCCACACTCCCTAGGCTAAAACGATTGGGGGGGGGGGGAACAGCTCTAATTTCCCATCTCATCCCACATTGCTGGATGAATAATTGTCTAGGAAAGGGAGGGAGGGAGGAGGCTGGCTGGCAGCCCTTCAGCAGGCAAATGGAGCTGCCCCACCCAGCACTACCGTTGGCTTCTCTTCCTGCCTCCCTCCCCTTTGGTAGGCAAACACCAGGCACCTGACTGGCAGCCAAGCTTCAGTGCCCTCTAGGAAGGTAATCCAAAGCTGACCTCTGCCCTGCCCACTCCAGATAGATATTCCCCTTGATGGGCACCCTCCAGGTCAGCCATTCCACTTTCTCCACGCCTCGCAAGCATGCAGCATGCCAGACCAGACATGATGGGTTCACACACCGCTGCCCTTCCTGGTCTCGCCCGGACAGGCCTCTCTCGAGTCTTCAGATGGGCTCTGGCGCCCACATACAAAAGCAGCCAGTACCCCCCACCTCAAATGCCAACATGGGGCAAAGGGTCCCTTCCTTCAATGGGACGTCCTCTGGAGCTTTGCTCCTGGCTGCCAGTTGGAACCAGCCCTGCCATTTTTCCTTAGTTCTTTGCCCCTTTCTGGGATCATTTAGGGCGCAGCTTCCATGCCAACTTGGGGTGGTTCACATTTTCACCCTCCCCTCCAGCCAGAGACCCCTGGAGCCCCCCTCCCCAATGCCCTTCCTTTCCAGCCTCTGCATTGCACATCCAAGCCAGGACTCCAAAGCCCATAAATGTCTACAAAGGCCACCCTGACCCTCCAGTACCCAGGCGCAGCCCCAGGAGGTGCCAATGGCCCTGTCCACCCCCACCCCCGGTTCCTCCTCCCCGGCCGTGACTCAGGACCACTCCCAGCCAGCAGGATCGCGTTGCCCGACCTGGCCCTGGCTGGCAGCCCGTCCTTCCCCCGGACGGCACCTGGCGCAAGATCAGGCACCTGGCCGTCAGGTGAACCGCCGCGACTGCGGGCCTCCCCTCTCTCCCACCCACCCCCTTGGCCGCAGGGCCCTCCGAAACCCGGCCTCCCCCTTCTCTCCGCTCAGCTGCCCCCCCCCCGCGCCCTCCCCAGGCATGCATGCCCCGCAACCCCCCCTCGCGAGAAGGCGAACTCCAGAAGGCAGAAAGCCCGGATCGGCTCCTCACTTGATTTCATTCATTTCCCTCCTCTCCAGCCACGAGACACCATTGAAGCCACACACAAAAAAGTTGCCCGGGTCTTTTGCCCGGCACCAAGCCAGCCCCTCTCTCTGCCTTGCAACGCCGGAGAATGCCCCACGCGGGTGGGCAGAAGAAGCAAGCACTCTGCCCATGCCCAGAGGCGCCCTCCTCTTTCATTCTTCAGCTGGAAGCTGTTCTCTCCCCCCCCCACACCCCAAATTGCATTGCCTTCTAGCAGAGCAAGCACTCTGCCCATGCCTAGAGGCGCCCTCGCCTTCTGATTCTCCAGCTGGAAGCTGTTCTCTCCCCCCCCCCCCAATTGCATTGCCTTCTAGCAGAGGAAACACTCTGCCCATGCCCAGAGGCGCCCTCCTCTTTGATTCTCCAGCTGGAAGCTGTTTTCTCCCCCCCCACCCACCCCCAATTGCCTGCCCCCCCCCCCGCCCTCACCTTGCGCTGCTGCTTCTCCCAGGCCGGGTCGAGCAGGAGGTCCCGATCCCAGTCGTCCTCTTGAGCCATGTAGTCGCCGATGCCCGGCCCGTTGCCGCCGTACTGATAGGCAGGCTGTCCAGCGGCGTGGTAATCCACCATGCTCTGCGCTAGCGCCTGAGGGGACTTCGGACTCGAGGCAAGCCGGAGAAAGAAGCGGCGGCGGAGGACGAGCAGACGGAGAAGGAGCGCTCAGCTCCGAGCGCGGCGGCTGCACCGGACCGACTGACGACGTCGCGCCCCAGCGGGGACGCTGCGCCTGCGCCGCCCCGCCCACATGCCCGAGGAAACCCCGCCCACGGGGAGAAGACAAGAAAGCCCGCTCTTGCCCGACCGCCGACCAATCCTCGCCACTTTCGGGAAAGCGCAGGCGCTCCCGTCCCGCCTCTGCGCAGGCGCAAAAGAAGCCCTCCGCGAGCGGGAAGAGCGAATGCAAGCGTTGGGAATCGTCCTTTGGGGGGGGGGGGTGTCCCGCAGGCTGAGCGTGCCAGTGCGCGTGCGCGAAGGCTTCCGATTTCCCCACGCGGCCGGCGAAGTTTGTGCCCTTTGGGGCGTCTCCCGCGTGGATGGATTTGCTTTGAAGTGTTACAGTTTCAAAGTAGAGAGACTTCATCGGGGAGTCATGGACGTTGTGGGTTGAAGTGACCCTTTGACTTATGATTAAGACAAATTCTAACACAGTGTTTCTCAAACTGGGCAATTTTTAAGATGTGTGGACTTCAACTCCCAGAATTCCCCAGCCAGCCTTGTTGCTAGGGAATTCTGGGAGTTGAAGTCCATATATCTTAAAGTACACCGTGTTGAGACACAATGCATTAGGGCAGCGTTTCCCAACCTTGGCAACTTGAAGATGTCTGGACTTCAACTCCCAGAATTCCCCAGCCAGCATTCTGGGAGTTGAAGTCCAGACATCTTCAAATTGCCAAGGTTGGGAAACACTGCATTAGGGATTTGTAATTTTACTTCTAGTAACATCTATCTTTAATTCTGTAGAGATTCTCAGTCATCCAAGTCATGGTTGTCCCAAAGATGCTTTTTCAGGAGGCAACTGGACTTTCTTATTTTTTCTTTGAAGACGTTTCGCTTCTCATCCAAGAAACCTCTTCAGCCATTATCCTGTCAGAACTGAAGAAGCTTCTTGGATGAGAAGCGAAACGTCTTCAAAGAAAAAGCAAGAAAGTCCAGTTGCCTCCTGAAAAAGCACCTTTGGGACATCTATCTTTAATGGTTGCATGAAAGGCAGTAATTCAATGAGTACTTTTAGGTACTTTTAAGACATAAAACAATCCGCACTGATTTTGAACAATAGCCACTATTTTATTTTATTTTAAAAAGCAATGACAGAAGTGTGGGGGGGATCGTGCACGGTTTGCATTTGGATTGTGTTGTTCAGTCATGCTGGTTCTTGGAGGATTCGACCACTTCCTTTCTTAGTGCAAACTTGAGGTTACAATTTAAGGAACTTGTGGTTTAAAATAACCCGAGGTTGTATCTGCTTCCCTAAAACGGATAGTCTCCAGTGCTAAAGGACTTAAGGAAAGTGACTTTTGCCGTCTTAATTTTTCCTTCTGCATCATGGATCACAGGATCTGCTCAGCCGCCTGGAAGAGAGAAATGGAGCAACCCTCAAGGGAGGTTTTATTGATTTCAAGAAATACAGCCTCCATTTGTGGAATTTACTCATCCTGCCCCAGATAGTCTATTCTGTTGTGGCTCATAGCACCTCTCATTCTCAGTCATCCAGGTCATGGTTGTCTCAAATGAGATTTCTCTACCTTTGATTTGTACCTAATTTATTTATTTATTTATTATTAGGTTCTTCTATGTCGCCCTACTCCCTAAGGACTCAGGGCGGCGTACAACATTTTAATGCTGTGAATGCTGGCTAAGAAGGAATTCCTGGAGATGAATGAAGTCCATATGTCTTAAAGTTGCTTGAATTTTTCTGTTCAACAATCCAGTAAGACAGTCGGCATTCTGTTCCTTTTCTGGGATCTGGTGATCTGCTCATTTTAAATGCAGAGTTATATTTAATGCACTAGTGCAGGGGTGTCAAACTCAAGGCCCGGTGGCCGGATCCGGCCAACGGAGCCACCCTGGAAACAGCGAAGGACCGGCCCGCGGTGCATCTGCCAGCGAAAACAGAGCTCGGGAGGACAGTTTTTGGCCGCAACAGCCTCCTGCAACCCTCAGCCAGGGAAAACAGAGCTTGGGGAGGCCGTGCGCGGCCCACCCAGGCTCCGTTTTCGCTTGCAGGAGGCCATCGTGGCCCAAAATGGAGCCGCAATGAGTGACGTCGAAGGCACCACTCTTGGCCCGCCAAGATCAAACACAACCCTGATGCAGCCTTCAATGAAATCGAGTTTAACACTCCTGCACTAATGGAAGGCAAACCGACCAGCGGAGAAGGAACACTAAGATCAGGATGGGGTGTGTGATTTCCCCTCCCCCCAAGGCAATTATTACTTGGGAAAGAGACAATTTTGGTGAAAATCACAGCCTGGCAAAAAAAAAAAGTTAACCACCCCATCCCAACCCCCGCCCTGAACTGCAGTACATGTCCCTATTCTTCCTTCTTACTTCAGATTTAAATCGTAAACCACAGGCAAATTTAAACCTAGTCATACATTTACCGTAACATGTACTTTGGCTTGAAGGCTAAGACAATGATAGGTTGCCAAGACACCTAGTTTGCAAATCACAGACAGGACGTTTGTAGTTTTTATCTCGCCACCCTGACTCTGGTTCTAAAACTATTGCGTGCAACTTTCATCCCACAGAAAGCCTTCAAGAAGGCCGCTGCAAGAGATAATCACAGGTGGTCCTCGATTTATGAACCACAATTGAGCCCAAAATTTCCACTGCTAAGCCAGGCAGTTTTTAAGTGAGTTGCAGCTATATTAAGATCTTTATTTTTACCATAGTTAAGCAAATCAATTAAGTGAGTCCTGCAGTCGTTAAGTGAATCTGGCTCCCACCCCCACCCCGACTGCGTGTCAAAAGCCAGCTGGAAAAGTCGCAAACGGTGGGCACATGACCTCAGAGCTATCACCAATTGTCAAGTGCCTGAGTTGTAAATCATGTGGACCTGAGAATGCTGTCTATAAGTCACTTTTTTCCACCAGTGGGTTGCTCCCGGTTCGGCCCAGTTCTCCGAACCGGTGGCGGCGGCGGGAGGCTCCGCCCACTCGGCGGGACGCTTCTGCGCATGCGCAGAAGCCACGCACGCACGCAGCAAAAGCATTCAGAACACACTACTGGCTTTTTTTCGATGCCGCTGTAACTCCAAATTGTCGCTGGATGAACGGCGGGAAGTCAAAGTCCTTGTATAACAGTACATTTCGTGACCGTTCAGAGTTACAATGGCACTGGGGAAAAAAGGACTTATGATGACCACTTTCCACCCTTATGACCATTGCAGCATCCCTGTAGTCACATGATCAAAATGCAGCCGTTTGGCAGCTGACTCATACCTATGACGGTTGCAGTGTCCCGGGCTCACGTGATTCCCCTTTGGCGACCTTCTGACCAGCAAAAGTCAATGGGGAAGCCAGGTTCCCTTAACGACCATGTTACTAGCTTAACAGCCACAGCGGTTCGCTTAACAACGGTGGCAAGAAAGGTGGTAAAATGGGGCGAAATTCATTTAACAAAAGTTTTGCTTAGCAACAGAAATTCTGCGATCGTACATCAAGGACCTTTTCTGTGGTCAGAAAAGCCGCTATTAACAATAAGTGGAAAACGGCTGTCCACTGGATCAGTGTTCTCCAACCTTGGCAACTTTAAGCCTGGAGGACCTCAACTCCCAGAAGTCAAAGCTGGCTGGGGAATTCTGGGAGTTGAAGTCCACCAGGCTTAAAGTTGCCAAGGTTGGAGACCCCTGCACTGGATCACCCTGGGAAGCGAACGAACAAGTGAACAACAATCACATCCTTTTTTTTGCCGCAAAAATCCACTTAAATTTTGTTGGGCATAGTGAAGGTCGCTTATGGCCCAATTCGTTGTCCTGCCTCTAGGCCCAATTCTTCTCACCAGCTGGAAGGAAGGGTGAATAAATCAAGTGGCAGATACTTTCAATACTCAAATCACCCTTCGGGGATATCTAAATAGGCAGGACTTTCAGGAAGTGACCGGCAACTGTTGGAAGATTCCGGAAACTTTTAAGACGGGCTGGTCCCAAGGGGAGATCCCAAAAGCAGCAAAACCCTTCACCGTTCCCACCCTAATTAATTTGTCAGCTGGCTAAAAGAGAAAGAAGAAGCCTGGATTAGCTTCTCAGTCACATTTAGAGGAGGCATTGACCCTTAACCAGAGCGTCCGTTTCCTTTTACAAGAAATATGTGAAATGTTCTAAAAACTACAGTGACCCCTTATGCCCGGGTTTCTCAATCTTGGTAACTTGGAAGGTGTGTGGACTTCAACTCCCAGAATTCCCCAGCCAACATGGAATCCTGGGAGTTAAAGTCCACACATCTTCACCGGTAGTGGGTTCTAAAACCCTTTACTACCGGTTTGCGCACACGCGTCCCGGGCAGGCTACCGGTTCTTAGAACCGGGCTGAACCGGGAGAAACCCACCGCTGATCTTCACGCTGCCGAGGTTGTGAAACATTGCTTTCAGCAATAAGTTTGAATGCCCCCCAAAAACCTTTGAAAACTCTACCTTCAGACTCTCGGTAAAGAAAGGGTCCTAAGTCAAAGGATCACCTGTAGTTACTAGGCAACGCCTTTTAAAGTCAGCTTCCTCACAGACCTGGTTTTTTTTTTAAAAGTAACTAAGTTCCCTTGTTAATACTCTCCCTGTAAATTCCCATTCCCCCCCCCCCTGCTTTTTCAAAAGAAGACCTTCTCTGTGGGAGCACCCACCCTCTGGAATCAGCTCCCCCCAGACTTAAGAACCATTCACGACCTGTCCACCTTCCACCATGCCCTCAAGAGGTATTATTTTTATCAAGCCGGGCTGGCGTGAAAAAGTTTTTGGGGTTTTTAAAATTTTAAGATTTTACCAAATTTTAATTGTATTAAATCAGGGCCACATCAAATATTTTCTTTTAATTGTATATATATTTTAATGTTTATATTGTGTTTTTACTTGGCTGTTCACTGCCCTGAGTCCCCTGGAGAAGGGCAGTATATAAATTTAATTAAACTAAACTAAACTAAACTAAACTATGGCCGGTTTTCATTCAAAAGCTTGCAACTATTGCAAAAATGTGTTGACTTAAGCCACGATATGTTGTGGCTATCCGGTTACCCTTATGAAGTGCGATTGATAAGTGTGTCCTTTGCTTTATTGCCCTGTCTCTATAGAAACAAAACAGTTTTGTTTTCAGGAATTTGCTTCTAATAATCATTATTTCATGGTAGTGACATACCTTGGGTGTGGATGCGATATCCATTCTTTTCCTAACGCTGATCGACCCTCTACTCCTGCGGGCACAAATACAGTTCAGCCCTTGTAAAAGGTTAAGATAACACAAAATGCCAACACAATGAGGCAGTTGTCAGCATTATTTTTTGCATCCTTTTTTTCCATCTTCTAGTTCAGGTGATTGTACACACCTTTTTTTCTCCTACTTCCTTCTTCTGCCTAATATGGAAAGAGTCACTCAGGGAGAAAAAATTACAGCTTGCATTACAGGCACTCTATTAAAAAAGCATGTGTCACCTTCCATAAAGGAGGGGCCCAAGAACTCAGCAATTTATTTATTTTACAGCCTGTCCCAACCAAGATGGGTTCTTGGAGGCATCCGGAAATAAAAGATAGATACGCCCTGAGAAATCAAATGCATTAGAATAGTGTTTTAAAGCCCGGAAATGTTGAAGATGCATGGACTTCAACTCCCAGAATTCCCCAGCCACCATGCTACTGAGATTAAGACTTGTGGACTTCAACTCCCAGAATTCCCCAGCCACCATGCTACTGAGATTAAGACTTGTGGACTTCAACTCCCAGAATTCCCCAGCCACCATGCTAGTGGACTTTAAAACGTGTGGACTTCAACTCCCAGAATTCCCTAACCAGCATGCTAATTAAATTTAAGACCTGTGGACTTCAACTCCCAGAATTCCCCAACCACCATGCTACTGAGATTAAGACTTGTGGACTTCAACTCCCAGAATTCCCCAGCCACCATGCTACTGAGATTAAGACTTGTGGACTTCAACTCCCAGAATTCCCCAGCCACCATGCTAGTGGACTTTAAAACGTGTGGACTTCAATTCCCAGAATTCCCCAACCAGCATGCTAATTAAATTTAAGACCTGTGGACTTCAACTCCCAGAATTCCCCAACCAGCATGGTAATATATTTCAAGATGCATAGACTTCCAGAATTCTCCATGCTGGCTGGGGAATTCTGGGACTTGAAGTCCACGCCTCTTCAAAGTTGCCATGGTGGGAAAAGACTGCATTAGAAGAGCACATTGGTTCAAAATCACCGTGGGTCGAAAGATCGCTGCAACACAACCGCCTTAGCTTGTGAAATATTAACAAAGTGATTTGCACTGGCAGGAGAGAAAGTTCCACAATGTGGATTTGACTTTCAGGTCTTGAGAAAGCCGTCCGACGGAGCAATGCATTATGCATGTAATCACTTCTCTAACTGGTTTGCAAAGCTACATAATAATCCACCCTTTTCTGGCCAGCATCCTTCCTCCCTCTTTCCTCCCCTTTGCTGCTCCTAGATGCCAGGAAGCCTGCTGGTTGGGGATGATGGGACCCGTCACCCCAGATCTCAGAGTAGGATAGTATTTGCATCCGGCTGCACCAATCCAGCGGAGGTAGGTTGCAGCTCCATTCTCGAGGCCTGGGACTCGGACAGCTCCTGCGTGAAAGGATGCAAAGTCACGGCCAGCATTTAAATGCTCATTTATCTCTGGAATGTTCAGCATCTCTCCGGACAGGAAAAGACAAGGGCACAACCCTTCTGGATCACTCAATGGAAAACAAAGGGGAGGGGAGAGCAGACAGGGATGGGGAGGGAGGGAGGGAGGGAGAGGGGAGGTCAGGAAAGAAAGAAAGAAAGAGAAAAAAAATGTTGATAGAATTGCAAAACAGCGAGGAGGATTCCCGGCCAAGTTTTGAAACAGCCCCCAAATGGACTTGTGGGGGGGGGAGGGGGCCTGCCAAATTCCCAGCCTTCCTGAAGAATGTCTCCCATCTGGAGACAGGCTTTATATGGCCACCTTCTGGAAGCACGACAATTTCCCCCACCCCACCCCACCCCCGGCTTTGCAATCTGTGTAAATCTCAGACACAGCACCGACCCGCCAGACAGACCAGGCCTGTGCAAAGCTGTCTATGTGAAGGGGGGGGAAAGAACCGCCGGCATCTGATCTATGGCCATCTGGCTGTCAGGAGCCCGAGCCCTTCTCAGACCGGCTGCGTTCACACAGACCCCGGGCAAGATCAGCCTTCCCGCTCACATGGGGCGACCCGTTTGGCAGCAAAGAGGTGGCTTGTGTTTGAATTCTGACATCTCCCTGGCTTCTCGTCGTCACGGCTGCGCACGGAGCATTCCCACCATCGTGGTTTTGATTTTTGTAGGTTTAGCTCTGTTCTGCTTGCATCCTTTTTCTTTTCTCTAATAGCAATAGCACTTAGACTTATATACCGCTTCGCAGGGCTTTGCAGCCGTCTCTAAGCAGTTTACAGAGTTGGCATCTTGCCCCCCCCAAAACAATCTGGGTCCTCGTTTTAGCGACCTGGGAGAGATAGAACGCTGAGTCAACCTTGAGCCGGTCAGGATCGAACTGCTGGCAGTCAGCAGAATTAGCCTGCAATACTGCATTCTAACCACTGCGCCACCAGGGCGAGTCCTTCCTTCCTTCCTTCCTTCCTTCCTTCCTTCCTTCCTTCCTTCCTTCCTTCCTTCCTTCCTTCCTTCCTTCTTAGCGATAGTAATAGCAAGGTGAACCGGTAGTGGCAACTGCGGGTGGCCCCGCCCACCTGCCCGGACATAATGCTGTCCCATTTATTCAAGTTTTTGAGGCTCTGCGCATGCGCGGAATGCATGCGCGCACACTCACATTTGCGAACCGGTAGGGAAGGTAAGTGAATACCACCCCTGACATAGACTTATATACCGATTTACAGCCCTTTCTAAGCAGTTTACAGAGTCAGCATCGTGCAGCATCTATAAAGGCAGACTTTTGGTACCATCACTTTTTGGATAGGGGGCTCTGCGGGCTGAAGGTGGCTCCAGGGTCCCTACTGCTGCCATAGAAAACCAAGGAGCCAAGATCTGTAAGGTTTGCATTTCCCAACCACAGGCAAAGGTAGCTCTGGCAGAGATCGGGTTTGTCCAGCCTTAGCAGAGTAGTAAAGCCAAACCTAACAGGAATTATTGATTTGATTGAATTTGACCTGTACAGATGTCCACCTCACCGCAGTGGCTCTGGGCAGCTAGCAAGAGACTTAAAAACTCAAAAGATACATAAAGGCAGCACCAGAAGGCCTTTTAAGGACAGCCAAGATCAACAACCCATCAGAGATAACTGGAAAACTGCAGCTATGTGGCCTCTGACCTCCCAACCCAGGAAGCCATCCGTATCTTCTCTGCTTTGCAAACAGGCCTGCAAAGTTGGGGCCAATTGAATCTCAGGGGTATATTGTCCCAAAAGGACCCACTCTGTCTTGGTTTCTGTGACCTCCTTCTTTCCTTCTGCTTCTCCTCCTCCTCCTTCCTCCTCTCTTTCCTTCCCCCTCTTCCATTTCTCTTCCTTCTTCTTTCCTTCTCTTCCTTCTATCCTGTCTTCCTCTTCTCTTCCTTCTTTCCTCCTTCTCTTCTCCTTTTTTTCCTCTTCTTTCCTCCCTCTTCTCTTCTTTCCTCCTTCTCTTCTCCTTCCTCTTCTTTTTCTTCCTCCTCCTCCTCTTCGCCTATTTCTCCTCCACCCTTCTCGGTCTTCCTAGTAAAGTCTTAGGCCTGAAGGTACAAGGGAAGGGAAGTCTATCTTTAAGGAAGAAGGTGGCTGGAGGCCACCGGGCTTTATTGTTCTTTGAGTTGACATTGCTTTATTATCTCTTATAGGCTGCTGGAGAGGAAGTGGTGCCACTCCCTTTCAAATGAGGCTATCAACGTTTCTCATAAATAGAAATCCTGCCGTTTTCCCAACTTCCTCAGAGAGAGAGAGAGAGAGAGCTACGGAATTCACTTCTCATTTCTTAGCCTAGAACTGATGGGATTTCTGGCTACCCGGATATTAAAGAACACGGTTGAACTTTAGGAAAATGGCAAGAGGAACATGAATCTGAAGAGGGCTTGGTGCCCAGCAGTGGGGAATGCCTGCCACGGGTGGGTTTTTGGTGTTCTTGGAGACGTTTTATGACCAGGTGAGGGAACGTTGCCAGTACGTAGGACAGTGAATTTTATAAACCTCATTCCCAGGTGCACTAAATCTTCTCTAGCCTGGCAATAATTGGTCTGCAGTTAACGTAATGAATCATGTGCCAGAAAAGCCACCAAGGATCCAACAATGTGTGTTTCACATCCTAAGATCCTAAGAGAGTGGCTCCCCTTCTAGCTACCCAAAAGACCATGGAGACCTAACTCTTCCCCCAAGCTTTGGGCTGAGAGTTGAGCTAGTAGAAGGTTGGGCCTGGCAGTTGGGCAGAAGGATACCGTTGCTTTTAGCTGCCTTTTATGGATTGTTGTAAGCTGCCTAGAATCCTTATAGCAGGAACTCCTTGTTTAGCGACCGTTTGCAGTCACAACCGGGCTGAAGATACAACTTTGCAACCTATCCTTGCATTTATGACCCCTCTTCTTCTTCTTGTGCCATATCCGTCAATCATGTTGATGATCCTATTTTTATCAACAGCCACACAAAAAAGTGCTGCTGAGTTTTGTCCAAACCAGTCCCTTAAATTTTGAAGCCAGAATCTTCTTCTTCTTCTGCCTGGACCTCGTTTGCCTTCAATCTTTCCTTTGGAGGATTAAGTGAAGGATGCCGTATTTTTCCGGGTATCACATTATATGTCCAAAATATTCTAACTTTCACTTTTTAATGGGTTTGATGATTTCCCTTGGCTTTCCCAGGCGGCTTATCACCTCCTCCTTTCTGATTTTTGTCAACCCCGCTTATACGTAACAGCCGCCTGTAAATCCACATTTCAAATGCTTATTTTTATGACCTGTGCAGGACTATAAAGCAAAGGAAAGTTGAATTCAATTCATAAGCAGAGTTGCGGGTTGACCTACCTATTGCTTCACTCAACAACCAGGTTTCCTGTCCCAATGGTGGTCGCTTAACAAGGACTACCTATATGAGATAGGTGGCTATGTAAATCTTATAGGTCAGTAAATAAATAACATTCTGAAAATATAGTCCTCGAGTCCACAAAAATCCTTAGCTGCTTTTCACATCTTAACCTTTCTGGCAAGGTGAAGCAGACGAAAATAAGCTAAATGCAATACATGGCGTTGAAGACCAAGGACAAAAAAATCGGTTGAATGCTATTTTAATCTCTGATGGTTTTACTATTTTTCACCGACACTCACTTTATTATGTCTTTTATTTTTAGATCTGCTTGCCCCAAGCCTGACCCTTCCAAGCAGTTAGTACTTACTATAGGGCCAACTGGCAAACTTTTAGAAATGAGTTAAGGATTCTTAAAGAGAACCTACTGCCCCTCCTTGGCAGCCCAACCAGAAATAAATAAAAAGGAATATCGCCCTCAGAAATGGACTATGACTTCATTCAATCCTTCCATCGCCCTTCCCAGAACTATCACTGCAGGAAAAACCCAGAATAAACTCCGACAGCCCAAGGATAAGAAAGATTTCCTGCCGAAGATTTCAGATTCGGAATGGCATGAAAACTCAGCCTGTTTGTGGCCATTCAAGATCTTTTAACGCCGTTGCCTCCCAGGGTTGGTTTAGGGGAGTGAAAAAAATGGAAGAAGTTGAAGATCCCAAGCAATAGGAATACAGGTCGCCCTCAACTTAGAACCGTTTCTTCATTTAGTGACCGAAGTTAAAACAGCACTGAAAAAATTGACTTATGACCGGTTTTTATAGTTGCAGCATCCCGAATTTTGATCACGTGATCAAAATTCAGATACTTGGCAGCGGGCTCGTATTTATGACGGTTGCAGTGTCCCGGGGTCACGTGACCCCCTTTTGCACAATCGGGAGGCTGCCGAGTTCGATCCTAGGTAGAGGCAGATATTTCTCTCTCTGGGCACAATGAGAATATGTCTGCTGAATAAAACTCCGCATTGGCGACTGGAAGGGCATCCGGCCAGTAAACACTCAGCTCCATTCAATTGCCCAGACTCCACCCCGCAAGGGTTTGTGGGATCATTAAAAGGTGATTCACTTAACTGTGGCAAGAAAGGTTGTAATAGGGGGCAAAACTCAACTGTCTTGCTTAGCAACAGAAATTTCGAGCTCAATTGTGGTCATTAAATCGAGGTCTGCCCGCACAAAGAGAAGCAACGCGACGGGGGTTTATAAAACCAACATTGGCAATTCCTAGCAAACCTCAGGAAATGGGAAGGGAGGCCTCCTGGTTCCTTTCTGATGTTTGTTCAGGTAGCGAATCGGTTTACAAGGAACAAGCAGGGTCTTTCTTCCTTGTTTCGGAGCTTCTGGGCCCAGTTCCCAGTTCCTGGGCCAACCCCCGAGAGATGCTTCATTCAGGTTTGTTCCCAGGTGGGAATCCAGAACCAATCGGAGGAAGGAGAAAGCCGGTCTCTTTTCTGCCAGCCAAGATCGGTGCAAAATGAGCTGGGAAAGAGGGGAGAGCGATGGAGATAAAAGCCCAGCCATCTTCCCTAAAACAATAGGTCTCCTTTAGCCCTTTCTCAAAGGTTCGTTTGTGCTCTTTTTAAGCGGATTGTCCCAAAGGTGCTTTTTCAAGAGGCAACTGTGGATTTTCTGGTTAGAAGAACTTTAGAAGACTGGTAGATCAACCCTGACTGCTCTTTAGAAGGCCAGAGGCTGAAGATGAAACTCAAATACTTTGGCCACCTAATGAGAAGGGAGGACTCACTGGAGGAGAAGAGTCTAATGCTGGGAACGATTGAGGGCAAGAGAAGAAGGGGACGGCAGAGAACGAGGTGGCTGGATGGAGTCACTGAAGCAGTCGGCGTGAGCTTAAATGGACTCCAGAGAATGGTAGAGGACAGGAAGGCCTGGAGGAATGTTGTCCATGGGGTCCCGATGGGTCGGACACGACTTCACAACCAACAACAAAAAAACCAGAAAGTCCAGTTGCCTCTTTAAAAAAGCACTTTGGGACAACCATGACCTGGAGGACTGAGAATCTCCATAGACAGGATCTCAATTAGGCATTTGTGGCTGCTCTTGTGACTTTATTTTTGACACACGCCTCCTGCAAGAATCGCCCAAATACTGAGACACATATAAAGCAGGGAGGGAGGGAGGAGGGGGGAAAAACCCTCCCACCCACAGGCATTTAAGCAGACTGCTCCTTCCAAGAGATCCGTCAACGCAGGTCATCATTGGTGGCAGAAAAATCTACACTTGGGGAACCCAAAGCGAGGGGGCCATTTGGAGAAGACCAAAGCCTTGGAATCCAGGCAGTCCTCGACTTACGACCGTGCAGTTACAACGGTGCTGGGGGAAAAAGCACCTTCGACCGGTCCTCGCAATTTACGACCGTCACAACGTCCCTGCAATCACAACCTGGGTGCTTGGCAACCAGCTTGTGTTGACAAAGGTTGCAGCATCCCCAGGTCACCTGACCGCCGTTTGCTACCTTCCTCGGGAGGGGAGGGGCCACACCTCCAAACAAGTGAAGTCAATTGGGGGAGAGCTGGATTTGCTTAACAATTGCGGCAGAAAAGGTTGTAAAATGTAAAACTCACTTAAAGACCGCCTTGTTTAGCGACAAAATTCTGGTCCTAAGTTGAGGACTGTACAAGTTGTTCTCATTTAGTGACCATGCAGTTCCCATCTCGACGGTGGTCGTAAGACTGCTGTTACATCCTCAAACCCCCATAGCTTTAACCTTAAACTGTCTACCGTGGACCTCACCCCATTCCTAAAATAATAATAATAACAGAGTTGGAAGGGACCTTGGAGGTCTTTTAGTCCAACCCCCTGCTTAGGCAGGAAACCCTACACCACTTCAGACAAATGGTTATCCAACATCTTAAAAACTTCCAGTGTTGGAGCATTCACAACTTCTGGAGACAGGCTGTTCCACTGATTAATTGTTCTGTCAGGAAATTTCTCCTTAGTTCTAAGTTGCTTCTCTCCTTGATTAGTTTCCACCCATTGCTTCTTGTTCTACCTTCAAGTACTTTGGAGAATAGTTTGACTCCCTCTTCTTTGTGGCGACACCTGAGATATTGGAACACTGCTATCATGTCACCCCTGGTCCTTCTTTTCATTAAACTAGACATACCCAGTTCCAGCAACCGTTCTTCATATGTTTTAGCCTCCAGTCCCCTAATCATCTTTGTTGCTCTTCTCTGCACTCTTTCTAGAGTCTCAACATCCTTTTTACATCGTGGCGATTTATTTTATTAAAACAAAATAAATAAGTCAAGATCTTGAGAAAGGAAAGTCAGAAGCTGCCCACCTGGATCAGGGTCGGACGGCTTCGTGGAGTAACCTGCTCACCTGGTGGCTCCAGGTATTTCTTTGTCTTGGAGCCTCTCCCAGTCTCAAGGGCGGAGCCAATTCCCAACCACACCTCGTGAGTCATGCCCGTTGGAAGTTCCTGCATTTGCAAGTCCAAATCTGTAGCTGAATAACTGCACCTACAATCCGCCTTATAGCTGGAGAACCGCTTCCCTTGGACAATGTTCCTTTTAAGGCTTGGAGGCAAAAATGGCAAATAAAAGAAGCTGCCTGGAGGGAAAGGATACTTGGGCTCCTGGCTATCCCACTCACAGCTGAACCTGAATCCTTGTTCCCTCTCCCCCCCACGCCCTGGTTACGACCGACACAGAGTGCAACAATTCCTTGCTTAGT
This sequence comes from Diadophis punctatus similis, assembly GCA_023053685.1. Classification (NCBI taxonomy): domain Eukaryota; kingdom Metazoa; phylum Chordata; class Lepidosauria; order Squamata; family Dipsadidae; genus Diadophis; species Diadophis punctatus. Next base: position 2,595,457 of record JALIGW010000022.1, read on the forward strand.
GAGCTAGCAGGAAAAAGCAGTCAAATCTTTTTTCTTTTGGCTCCCCACCCCCATCTAGTGGCCATTAGAAGAACAGCACAACCTGGGTCACAATCTGATTATCCCACTGTATTTTAGTTTTTTTATTATTTTACCCTGGCTTTATTAAAGCACCTTTGACGTGGATTTCAAGGGGTGGCTCTTAGCCACAGAGGGCAGTGTCCAGGACCACGCATGATATCCTGTGTGGCTCAGGGTCCTGTCTTGGGTGGCTTCATGCCACTTCTTTGAGAATTGCCCATTTCTACTGTGTTATTTTATTTATTTCGGTTGGCGGGCCCTAGGGGGAGAGCCTTCTCTGTGGGGGCTCCAGCTCTTTGGAACCAACTCCCCCCAGAGATCTGAATCATTCCCACCTTGCTGGCCTTCCGGAAAGCCATTAAGACATGGCTCTTCCTGCAGGCGGTGTGATTGTGACTGTTGCTTGTGTGGTTTTTTTATCTTTTTAACTACTATTTTACTATTGTTGTCTTTTGTATGTTTTGATAGTATTTGGTTGTTTCTTATATATGCTGTACACCGCCCTGAGTCCCCAGGGAGCAGGGCGGCCTATAGGACTCCCAAAATAAATAAATAAATAAATAAATATTTCGTGTGGGGCACAGCAAAATGCAGCACAGTGCATCACGTTCACAGAAACAACCTATAAAATGCGTTATCAAAAAATATAAAACACCAGAGCTGTGAATCATTTTAAAAATTACGGGTGACAAAATGATGAATCAAATCAAAATCGCCCATTCCTGATGGAAGCCAGGAAGCCAGACTGAAGTAACAGCTATGTGTACTATTGGCAAATCAGACAGCTGTTTATTGGTTTTAATAAGCGCCCTTAAAAAAATGGGGCTGAAATTAGCACGGTGGATAAGGAGGGTGCCTGGGTGGGGGTCACTGGGAAGAAGCCATGATACTGGAAACACCTGAAAGAAAGCAGAGAGGGAACAGGGTGGTGAAGAGAGATAAATTCAGAGCATGAAACGGCCTTTGCCTGATCCAGATAAACGATCACAAGCTGGCAAACTGTAGAGCAGGAGTGTCAAACTAAAGCCCGGGGGCCGGATCCGGCCACAGGGTACTTAGATCTGGCCCACAGGGAAACAGCGAAGGACCGGCCTGTAGTGCTTCTGCCCGCATGCGGCCCTCCCGAGCCCCCTTTCCGCTGGCATAGGGTTGCAAGGAGGCGGTCGCAGGGGAAAACGGAGCTCGGGAGCCCGTTTTCCTCTGGCACAGCGCTCGGGCCACCACAGTTGTCATCGACACAAGTGACATGGAGCTGGCCATCTCCACCATGGCCATGCCCACTTCACCCCCATTCTACCTGGGGGGCAGTGGGAGGGGGGAGAAGCACAGCGACTGACAAAGTTCAGCTCACAACATCATGATGGTGGTGAGGATTTGCCTGCATGGGGGATCTCATCAAGTCAAAAAAGGGAATAAACACACCTTCCCAAAATTAGAAAAGAGTTACACTGGGCTTCTGAGTTCCAAATGGACGTAACACAGACAAACACACCCACCCAGAGATGCTCTTTTCAGCAACTTCTGAGAAGCATCACGTAGGAAAAAGCAATAGGCACGTGCTATTTACGTATTGCAACACTCAGCTCCGAACATCAGGATCTGTAAGTCATGCCCTCTTTAGTTTGGGGGGGGGGGAGAATTAAAGGAGGAAGATGAACAGGCAAAGAAAAGACACTCACTGTCAAAGTCTATTTTCTCCACAATGTTTTTAGGCTTGATGTTCTCTTCCTGGTTGCAAATGAATATTGTCCCAGGCTCTGTTTCTACCCAGCCATATTTGCTCATCCAAGACTTCAGCTGATTATCTGCAACCAAAGAGAAGAGTTACAAGCGGAGAGGACTGGGCCAAAGGGAGGATTCCATGTTTCGTCAGAAACTGTCTTTCTTCCCAAGTTTATGAAAATGATTATCAATGCGAAATATACGAAGAACAGCCAAACTGTGACAGCAATGGAGAATTTGGAATGGGAATAACAAAATGAATTATATAGCTAAGGACCCAGGAATGGTTTCACCACGTGGAAAACTAAAGAGAAATGTAAAATTCATTTGCTTCCCATTTTAACATTTGCTTATCCTGTCACCTTGAACCATGAGACGACCGGCAATTTGATTGATAGATAGGATAGATATAGACAGACAGACAGACAGATGATAGACAGACAGACAGACAGGTAGAGATAGATAGATAGATAGATAGATAGATAGATAGATAGATAGATAGATAGATAGATAGATAGATAGATAGATAGACAGACAGACAGACAGACAGACAGACAGACAGACAGACAGACAGACAGACAGACAGACAGACAAGGTAGGTAGGTAGATATAGATAAGATGGTTGGATGATAGACAGACAGACTAGGTAGACAGGCTAGGTAGATAGGTAGGTAGGCAGGCAGGCAGACAGATGATAGATGACAGACAGACAGACAATTTTGCAAATTAACATGTAGATTAAAACACGATATTCCATGTTTTTCCCCATATCCCTCCATTCTAAGTATCAGCAGGCTCCAAGGGGCAACAAAACATTATTATGAACCCACGTGACAAAGGGAAAGAAATTATATACCTGCCTTTACAGCCACTCACCTGTTAGATCGCCCAACATTTTGGCCAGAAGCCACCGGTCTATGTGCTGGTATGTGATTCCAACTACATGACAAATGACTGCAAAAGGAAAAAGGGGACATTGAGAATCCTAACTGGGGTTAAGGCGACAGATTGTAACTGATCTTTAATGGGGGGGGGGGGAGAAGGAGATTTGCCTGGTGAGGGGGGGATGCAAACTTGTCACTAAAGGGACTTGAAGAGCATGGCACAATGTAACTCTGTAACCAGGGCCTTCTGCAGGGGGCATCAAAAGAAGGACAGGACTTCAATTCTGCAGTTATGGCTGCTCTCGTGACTTTATTTTTTGACACATACACCCTGCAAGAACCTCCCAAATATTAAAAGACATATAAAGCAGGGAGGGGGGGGGACATGGACCGCTACTTGAGACCCTCCCAAACAAATTGCAATACTTTTGACTTACATTTTCTAACCGAATCTTCAAATCCAACGATCCCATCTAGGAGTTTCAAATTTTTATCCAGAGCTTGCTATTATTTTAAAATAAAATAAAAAATCAGAAATAAGAGAGGAAAGCCAGGACACTGTCAATGACAGATATCGGTCTACATTTCTACAACGAAAGCATCTATATTTACTGTTTCAGATTAAACAAAAGCAGCCCGAAAAATAATTGAAAACATTTGCAATCGACCTAACAATCCTTCACATATTCAACGCCCGTGTCTTCCCAGAAACCAACGGAACAAATGTGTCGTTCTGCAGATGTTCCTTCGACTGCAATGCAGGTAAGTCCTTGACTTATGACAACAATTGGGAGCCGAATTTCCATTCCTAAGTTAGGCGGTTGTTATACGAGTTGCGTCCGAGTTCACCATCTTTTTTTTTGCCACAATTGTTAAGTGAAGCAAGCGGACATTAAGCCAATCCAGGTTCTCCAACGGACTCTGCCTGGGCCAGTTGGGAAGGCTGTAGCTGGCGATCACGTGACCCCAGGATGCCGCAAGCGTCATAAATTCATGCTGGTTGCCAAGTGCCCAAATTTTAACCGCCGTGCCCTCAAGACGCATTATTTTTATCAAGCCGGGCTGGCGTGAAAAAGTTTTTGGGGTTTTTTAAAATTTTAAGATTTTACTAAATTTTAATTGTATTAAATTAGGGCCATATTGAATATGTTATTTTAAATGTATTTTAATGTTTTTACTTGGTTTAAATGTATTTTAATGTTTTTTACTTGGCTGTTCACCGCCCTGAATCCCCTGGAGAAGGGCGGTATATAAATTTAATAAATAAATAAATAAATAAATAAATAAACCACGTGACCATAGGGATGCTGCAAAAGTGCAATGATCAGTTCTAAATCGCTATTTCGGTGTTGTTGTAATTTTGAACAGTGGCTAAATGAAGGGTGCAAGTCAAGGACTACCTGTATTAAAAGTAGTTATGTCGTAAACACGAACTAGTTTGATTTTCAAGGCTTACCAGTCACGTCTGTGTGAATGTATTAATACAGTTGACTTACCCAGAAAGCCTGAAAGTGACAGTTCTCCAACAATTCCCCCAGGTATAGGATCTGACGGATTGGGCTCTCTTCTTGCTGGCAGCAGCAGAGTTAAGGAATACTACATATGAAGCTGGAAAAATGCATGGAATTCCTCCCCCCTCCCCCCCCAGGATCGTTTGGACCGGAGAAGCTATTAGATATTGCCATGCTTGGTCTCTTGACAGAAAGCCACTTGAGAGAGACTAGAAGCATTTGAAATGTGGATTTACAGGCGGCTGTTACGTATAAGCTGGGTTGACAAAAATCAGAAATGAGGTGGTGATAAGCCGCCTGGGAAAGCCAAGGGAAATCATCAAAACCATTAAAAAGCAAAAGTTCGAATATTTCAGACATGTGATGGGACGCCCGGAAAAATACGGCATACTTATTTATTTATTAGTGAGATTTATATACCGCCTCACAGTGCAAGCACTAAGCAGTTTACACCAGTAAGCAATGTATATTTATATTGCCCCCAACAATCTGGGTCCTCATTTTACCTACCTCGGAAGGATGGAAGGCTGAGTCAACCTTGAGCCGGTGAGATTTGAACCGCTGACCTGCGGATCACAGTCAGCTAAAGTGGCCTGCAATACTGCTCTCTAACCGCTGCACCACCTCGGCTCATCTTCACCTAATCCTCCAGGGGAAGATTGAAGGCAAATGAGGTCCAGGCAGAAGAAGAACATCATTATGGCTTCAAAATCTAAGGGACTGGTTTGGACAAAACTCAACAGCACTTTTTCGTGCGGCTGTTGATAAAAATAGGATCGCCAACATCCGATGACGGATATGGCACAAGAAGAAGAAAAATGCTGCCCAGCTAAAACAGAGGCTTCTTTAAGTACACCTGATCATACTTCCACCTATCTGAGTAAGCCTGATGGCATATTTGGTGGCTGGCTCAGGAATTCTGGGAGTTGAAGTCCACAAGTTACAAAGGGACCATAGTTGCCCGCTCCTGGTCTAAGCCATCGTTCTCCACTGAATTCTCCATCCAGACCTTTTCCTGGTGAGCTGTGCCTGGTGGGGAGGCTTCAAATCCCAATAGGGATTTGGGGGAAGTTATCCTAGAGTACAAGCAGGATACACGAGCCTGGTCAATCATGCACTTGCAGAGTGTGAAGTCCGTGTGAGGCAGGTTGGTCAGTGCTTTGAGGAGAATTTGGGCAGTCACCGAGACTTGGAATAAGTTAGGATTAAACTGATACCTAGAGGAGAAAAGGACGGCGAGATAAGAACCCGACAAGATTGTGCAGGAAAACCAACACGAAAGCACAGCGTTTCCGCTCCTGGGCAACCATTGTAAGATTTCTCCCTCTAGAATTTATTTAAGAAAATTTAGATGGCCACTCAACCTCACTCTCATTGGCTCCAGGCAATTTACAAGGATAAAAGACTAAAACAACAACAACAACGAAAAAAGCAACAATCCCTTCACCCTCTTGCCAACAACCACCAAATGAGTCAGCACAGGGGTGGGTTCCAACTTATCTCGCTGCCGGTTCGCTTCCTCCGGCGGTGCGTGGGGGTACCACGTGGGCACGCGCACGCATTAACAAAAAATCCAGGAGGGGAACCCCGAAAAAAGATGGCGACCACATGCACACTGCCAGAACTCAGTTTCTGCGCATGCTCAAAAGGGAAAAAAATTCAAAAAAATTTCAATTTTTTTTTTAAAAAAGATGGCGGTGCCCACAGCCCGGCACCGACCATCTGGTTTGGTGACATCATTGTGATGTCACCAGCGAGTCGCTACCAGTTTGGGAGAATCGGTCCGAACTGGCAGGAACCTGAGTCAGCAGATAGGCTCCATTCCGCTTCTGGATCCCCAGGTCTTGCCTCCGGCGCTTTGTTGAAAGAGTGTGAAAGCGTCAAAAGATCAGCAACTCACAGTTTGAGCACAGCCAGGTTGGCCTCCAAGTCGTAGGCATTCTCTTTGGCCTGGGTCTCCACGTAGTGCTGCAGAGTGACAAGATTTTCCGGATTGTATCTGAAATTCAGGAAAAGATGGAACAGCTGTCAGGAAGGACGTCCTAAGGACCAATGGAGGCAGGCAGAGGTGACCAGTGACAAGCGGTTTCTTGGGCTTCCAGGCATTGGCCCCATTTATTGTACTGAAAAACTCCGGTTCCCCATTCCTGTTCCTTGTGTCTCCTTGCACCTTTTTCTCCTCTCTGAGCTTGGTTTCCGTCAGCTGTCAGTCTCAAGAATGAAAGGCCTGTTTGTGGGGAGGAACGTCTGAGGAGCAGCTCGATCACAATGCACGTATTTATTAAATTTATATGCCGCCCTTCTCACCTGGAAGCAACTCTGGGCAGTTACAATCAATAAAAAAGAGCTGAAACATTAAAACCCTAAATATTAACACTAAAATTGATTTCATCATTCTAGCGTTGTCTATCCACTGCAGGATGAAGGAGGCCTCCTCTGCACATTTCCAACCAATTTGGCCTGGACTCTTGAGCTTTCCTTTGCCAATGTCGTGGATCCATCTTGTTTTGGGTCTTTTTCATGGTCGCTTTTTAAAATTGATTTAAGACTGACAAAGATGGGAAGGAAGAGAGCAAGATGCGCCCAAAGGCAAAATGCAAGAAAGGAAGCCCAGAGTCTGTTTGATCTTTCCTCCCCCACACCTCTCCAGGGAACTCCTGGTGGTCCCCATTCCAACCGCCTGAAGGCAAGTGGTGGAGAAAGGCAGAACCCTCAGTTTGATTTAAAAATCTAATAGTTAGAAAAATTGGAAAAGACGACCAATTCCTTCCGCCCCATTCCGGTTTCTCCTCCCTAAATCCCATTTTTTTAAGCGAAAAGGAGATGCGGGAGACGCAGAAATGCTGCCGGCCCGGCGAAGACGTGGGGCTCCTGAGCATGAGCAGAGTGCCATCCTCTCACAGAGCTTCCTGGCTAAAGGTTTCAGATTCCGGGACCGCTTCGGTGTCGATGCCCTTCATACCTGTCGATGCCTTTCAGCAGCTTCCCGACGCTGGCCCGCATCTGCTCGAAGGCCGCCATGGCTGGGGAGGCAGGAGACGAAGAAAGGGGAGGCCGGAAAGGAAGCGGAAAAAGCAAAGCGAAGGAAACTTCCGGTTAGGAAGGCGCCGACTTCCGTTTCCACTCTAGACTTTGCCGGAGGTCTGCGGAGCACACGGCGAGCGCGTGCGCAGTGAAGACCGGCGTGCCGAAGTCGCGTAGAGAAGCGTTTATCAACCTCAGCCGCTTTAAGATGAGTGGACTTCAACTCCCAGAATTCCTCAGCCGGCCCTGCTGGGACAGAGTAGGCTCCTTCCCTTGGGCCCAGCAAATCCACTGCATTGTGGGAGTTGAAGTCCGCACTTCTTAAAAGCGGCTGAGGATGAAAAACACTGGCACAGAGCCACCTTCTCCAGGTCCCGCCTTATAGTCACGCCCACTTCCCGCCTCCTTGTAAAAAGCACGTGCTTTTTGACAATGAGGACTAGGAACTTAGTTTGCTTTCTTCGTAGCCCCTTTTGGAAAAAATATATATCTCCAAATGTATCCCAATAACCACAAAAATTTATGAATGACTCCAAGCCTCAATTAATAAATTCAGAGGGGGCTGTAGTAGATTGCAGGGGGAGGCATTTCCCAACCTGCTTCTTCTCTGATGGCAGTGCCAATCAAGGGGGAGGGCAGGAAAGCAGGCCGGGAGCCCCCCATTCCGGCATCTCTGCAGCTGGCCCTACCAGATTGCTGCAGCCTCCCCACCTTCCAAGGGCTTACTAATGATACATTAAAGATATATTTAATATTATCTTTTGTCCTTAACTTGTCTTATTTATTTATTTATTTATTTATTTATTTATTTATTTGTTTGTTTGTTTGTTTATTTATTTATTTATTTATTTATTTATTTATTTATTTATTTATTCATTCATTCATTCATTCATTCATTCATTCATTCATTCATTCATTCATTTATTTATTTATTTATTTATTTATTTATTTATTTATTTATTTATTTATTTATGAGACTTATATACCGCCTCATAGTGCAAGCACTCTCTAAGCCCGTGATGCGTGGGATCACGTGTGTGCGTGCCCACACCCATAATTCCATGCACCCCCACGCATGCGCGTATGACCCCCCCACTCCCAGCATGCAATGGCACACCAATTTTTTGCTCTCTCCAGGCTTCTAGGAGCTTGGGGAGGGCGAAAACGGCCTTCCCCACCCCCTCTGGAGGCTGGAAACAGCCTGTTTCCTGACTCCCAGTGGGCCCAGAAGGCCCAAAAATCAGCCGGCCGGTGCGCACATGCGCGCCGGACCTGAGCTCGCGTGCCCACTGATATGGCTCCGCGTGCCACTTGTAGCACCCGTGCCATAGGTTCGCCATCAATAGCAATAGCACTTAGACTTATATACCGCTTCATAGTGCTTTACAGCCCTCTCTAAGCGGTTAACAGAGTTCAGCATATTGTCCCCAACAATCTGGGTCCTCATTTTACCCACCTCGGAAGGATGGAAGGCTGAGTCAACCTTGAGCCGGTGAGATTTGAACAGCTGAACTGCTGATCACAATCAGCTAAAGTAGCCTGCAGTACTGCACTCTAACTGCTGCGCCACCTTGGCTCTTAAAATCTTTTCCCTCCTTTATGTTAGTATGTATCTTGACATTTCTTTTTGAAATGTAATAAAGATACTTTTTAAAACAAAAAGAAAATAACAAGAAGAAAAAGAAAAAAAGTGACAGATCGAAATGAACAATGCATAAAGGCTTATCTCACCTCCTGATTCCCAACACTGGAAGAGATTTGATAACCATTTGTCCAGAATGGTATAGAGCAGTGATGGCGAACCTTTTCGGCACCAAATGCTGAAAAAGGAGCGCGCACGCGCTCATCTGGGCCACAACCTGGAAGAGGACCTGCCCAGGGCGCATGTGTGCACCCGAAAATGAACTTCCGGTTTCCAGCGTGCACATGCGCGCTGGCCAGTTAGTCTTCCGGGTTTCTGGCGCGCATGCGTGCGCAATGATCAGCTGGCCAGCGCGCATGCTCATGCAGGAAAACAGAAGACCAGCTCTTCCAGTTTCCAGCACTGCCGCACGCATGAAGGCCAGCTGATCGTCGCGCCAGAAACCCGGAAGAGGAACGGGCAACACCGTGCATGCCAGGCGGCATGGCTCCGCATGCCAATTCGGGCACACGTGCCATAGGTTCGCCATCATGGGTATAGAGTCTTCTGCTTGAACAGGGGTTGGACTAGAAGACCTCCAAGGTCCCTTCCAACTCTGTGATTCTGTTATTCTGGTCTGGAGGCTCTTCCCAAAACATTCCCAAAGTTGGAACCAATCTAATCTTAAGGCAACAGCATTCTTAGTACACAGTGCTGTAAACTATCCATTTTCCCCTCAGTGTGGCAGGAAACTCAATGATCACCAATCAGATTAAAATAAAATAAAAAGGATTTTGAGAGGGATTAAGACCAGATCTGGGGCAACCTGCAGGCTGCAAATACCCTATCCACACCCAAAGTCCAAGAAGGGTCTTGATCAGTTCTGGATCAGCTGAGAGGCCCTTCATCCTTCGGCCCCAGAAATCTGCTCGCCCACATTAATCACGCTGCAAATCAGGAAGCAGAACCCTACTGAGGAGTTCACCCGTATCCTGACCACAGTAGAGAGAACGACGCCTACACGCGTGCAGAGTTTATATTCTCTGCCTGCACAAGGGGGGAAACCCTGAACAATGGATGTTCGAGAAAGAGCAGCTCGACTAGAGATTTCCACCCGAAACCCTCAAGAGGACTTTGAACTTCTCCAGCGAGTTGGCGGAGGGACCTATGGGGAAGTCTATAAGGTAAGCTCAATTGTCCTGCGCGGGGTTTGGGTTCGGGTGCTACCCAGGCACCTTTTTTCAGCTGTGGGGGGTAGCTAAAATGGTTTTGTTCTGGACATTACACAACAAATATAGATCAGGCTTCAAAGAAAAGGTGCAAAGGGTTTTTTTTGAAAAAAAATGAAAAAAGAACAAGTTAATATTAGTCTGTAGAACTTTGGGCCACATGATATAGGGGGAAACTGATCTTATTAATCTAATAGTCTAATAAATAAAGAAATAGGCATCTCCAGCTGTTTGCAATGCATTAAAATCCTGGTTATATCTTAATTAAAACCCATAAGGAAAGTTAATCTGATGGTTTAGCAATAAATGTACTATAATTGTTTGGGGTGAAGTCCTCAAGGAGAAGCAGGCATAAAAGTACAGAAGAGTAGACTTATTGGATTCCCATCAGTGGTCCCGACTCCATCCGTGGCTGCAAATTCTATCATTTAATCGGCTTTATGTGGGCAAGAAGGTATGGGATGTAGGGACTGAACTGCCAGGACTAATTGTTTGCAATCCCCCCCCCCCAACTAACCTGTTTAAAAGGCAGGAGAATTTGGTAGCCCTCTCACAAATTGCATTAAATTATTTTATTAAAGGCTAATAATGAATTTAACCAAAAGGCACAAGCCTGCAAAATGAATAAAATTTAGTAGTCGAAAAAACCGCTCTTACATTATTCCTGATTGTTTTGCTTTCTTGCTTTCTTGCTCTCTCTCTCTCTCTCTCTCTCTCTCTCTCTCTCTCTCTCTCTCTCTCTCTCTTTGTCCTAAACATATTGGAAATAGCCATAAGGGCAGGCAATCCCTGGATTTGGACTTTGTATGGCAAGATGTTGGATAACCATTTGTCTGAAGTAGTGTAAGGTTTCCTGCCTAAGCAGGGGGTTGGACTAGAAGACCTCCAAGGTCCCTTCCAACTCTGTTATTCTATTCTATTCTATTCTATTCTATTCTATTCTATTCTATTCTATTCATCACTTTGCCTACCAAGGGAAGCCTTGCACCATACAATCCTCCATTAATTTCAGTTTAATTGCTGCAATTTTAGGCTTCTCTGTAAAGATTCCTCAAAGCTGCACAGATGGCAGTGGGAGGCAGCCCCAGTATAAAGTTTCCTATTTACTACTATAACTTTCTTTTGTTTTTTTATGTACTTGTTTTTTTTTTATACCCCTGTAATCAAACAAAGCCTCGGAGTTTGGCCAGATGTACATAATTACACAGCATTTTCTTCTTCTTCTTCTTAAATAATCCCTGCAAGAAAAGGATGTTTCCTCCCCTCACAACTGAATTAATGCCCAGGCTTGAAGAAGATCCCCTCCCTCAATTGTTTAGCCCAGCAAGGGGCTAAAAGCCTTTCTTTGCAAAAAAAAAATCTCATGTTTTGTTCTCAGCCAGTTTCACACCTCTTCGTTTTCCAAGGAAGGAAAGATTGAGCAATCTCAGGCTGGCATTGCTAAGATGACCCCCAATGCTGCCTACAAAACATAAAAATGTTGCTTTAACAGCACAAAATGTGGATGAAAATAATAATACCAAAAAAAAAAAAAACCTAGCTGAGGGCAGCAGCTGTATCCTCTACCAGTAATACACAAAACGTATTCAGCTGGGGTTCTGGCTTCCTCTTTCTCACTTTCCCTTCCAAACTGGGAAATGTCAGAGAAAGCCAAGATTAAAAAAAAAATTGATGGTAGAAACAAGAGTTTGACAAAACCAGCCCAGATGGAGCAGGCGCGGTGGAATTAGAACTCGGCTCCTGAGCCAAGGCGGTCGTTATACCCTTTTGTAGTTCCATTTGCTCGATTTAAATAAAATGTCTGCCTCCTGCCCCTGCCTTCAAAAATAAAAATTAAAAATTAAACTTTTTTTTTAAATTAACTTTTGGGCCACTGTCTTCTTCTCAGGCAAGGAACAGAGAGTCGGGAAAGCTGTCCGCCATCAAAATTGTAAAGATGGAAGCAGGTGAGCAAGGAAAAAAAATTAGGCTAGGGTTTCCCAACCTTGGCGACTTCAACTCCTATATTCACCAGCTAGCCATGCGTAACAGTGGTGGGATTCCATTTTTTTACTACCAGTTCTATGGGCGTGGGGTGTATGGGGTGTTCAGAGAGGGGTGGCACCTCTGGTGTAGGGGCATGTCGTGTCCTTTTACGGCAGCTCATTTTGGGGCAGCTTTTAGGGCAGCTCGTTCACCTTTGGTCCCCACCTGTCACCCAGCTCTCACCTGTGGCTCCTAGCAGCTGTAACATGCGCAGCGGCCACACCCCGGGCAACAGCTTCGACAGGCTGGCCAAACCAGGTTGAGAGTTGCCGTTGGGTCATCGACCTTCGGTGAGATAGGGACTTGTCTATCCCGAGCATGTGAAGACAGATTCCGGCGGACTGAGCGGATGAAACCAACTAGAATAGGACAACGGTCACGAAGGCGGTCTCTGCAAGCGATGTGGTACGCTAAGAACACGGCAAGACATGAAAGACGCCCTGGTCAACCACTGCGCCCAACCCATCTCCAACTGTCTCGACTCTTGTCCTGCTATTTGGAGCAAGATGGAATCTGGGAAGAGAGAGTGAGGCTGACTATGTGCACTTCTCCCTCACTTTAATCCAATTCACGTGCAAGTCTTGACATCCTCCCCCCAGATGCCAAGGTCCTCTTCGAACACGATGGACGAACATCATCTATGGGCATGGCTTGGTGGGCATGGCAGGGGAAGGTTACTGCAAAATCCCCATTTCCTCCCGATCAGCTGGGACTCGGGAGGCAGATAATAGATGGGGGCGGAGCCAGTCAGAGGTGGTATTTACCGGTTCTCCGAAGTACTCAAAATTTCCGCTACCGGTTCTCCAGAACTGGTCAGAACCTGCTGAAACCGACCTCTGATGTGTAACCTTCCTAGCTGGCTTCCAACAAGCAAAGATAATGTGGGAAGCCAGATTCGCTTAACGACTGCATTATTCGCTTCACCACTGCAGTGATTTGCCTTAACAGCTGTGGCAAAAGAGGTCGTAAAATGGGTCAAAACTCACTTAACAACTGCCTTGCCGGACAACGGACATTTGGGGCTCAATTGTGATCGTAAGTCGAGGACAACCTGTAACACAACAGCGTAGTGGGGGTGTTGGCCGTCGAAGCCCTGGAACATCTGGAAAGCTCAGATCCAGTTGTTTCAATCAAGGAGAATATGTGTAGCTCGGGGTTGACACGAGAGGTCCCTGGTGCTCTCTGACTTTGCTTGTTTCCTTGCAGACGTTTCAAGACCCAACTAGGTAACATCATCAGTGGTAGAAGGGAGTGGGGTCTGTGGGGAGGAGGAGGAAGAGGAGGGAAAGGGGGAGGGGGAGGACTGTGGGGTCCCTGGTGCTCTCTGAGCTTGCTTGTTTCCTTGCAGACGTTTCATGACCCAACTAGGTAACATCATCAGTGCTAGAAGGGAGAGCCTGTTTCCCTTCTATCCTAAAACCCTAACTCCTAAAATGCCTATTTTTTCTTCTTCTTTTGGCCAGATGATGATTGCGTTGCTATCCAACAAGAGATCGTGATGGTGAAAACCTGCAAACATCCGAACATCATCGCGTACTATGGGAGTTACATCCGGTGAGCTATCCTTCCCTGAAGATGGGACGATTCTCTTGTAAATATTTCCCTGCCTTGAAGAAAGGGGTGGGTGGGAGGGATGCAAAACTGGTGTGTGACAGAGCTGGGCTGGCGCAGTGGCTAGAATGCAGTATTGCAGGCTAATTCTGCCGACTGTCAGCAGTTCGATTCTCACCGGCTCAAGGTTGGACTCAGCCTTCCGTCTTTCCGAGGTCGATAAAGTGAAGACCCGGATTGTTGGGAGCAAGATGCTGACTCTGTAAACCGCTCAGAGAGGGCTGTGAAGCCCTGTGAAGCGGTATATAACTCTAACTGCTAATTGCTACGATTAGAAAGCGCTCATGGGCAATCTGGATAGCTGGCCCCGATTCTTCCTCCTCCTTCATCCCATTCTCGGCTTCCTTCCACACGAACCCTCTTTCTCTCCTTCCTTCAGGTTTAAGAAGCTGTGGATTTGCATGGAATTCTGTGCAGGAGGCTCCCTTCAGGACATCTATCAAGGTAGCTGCTAAGAAGACAGGACAAATCTCATCTGCACTTTCTAAGATGAGCTTATAGAATCATAGAATCCTAGGGCTGGAAGGGACTTTGGAGGTCTTCTAGTCCAACATCCTATTCAAGGCAGGAGACCCTATACCAGTGTTTCCCAACCTTGGCAACTTGAAGATGTCTGGACTTCAACTCCCAGAATTCCCCAGCCAGCATTCGCTGGCTGGGGAATTCTGGGAGTTGAAGTCCAGACATCTTCAAGTTGCCAAGGTTGGGAAACACTGCCCTATACCATTCTGGACAAATGTTGTCCAATCTCTTCTTAAAAACTTCCAGTGTTGGAGCATTCACAACCTCTGGAGGGAAGTCGTTCCACTGGTTAATTGTTCTCCCTGTCAGGAAATTTCTCCTTAATTCTAGATTGGTTCTCTCCTTAATTAGTTTCCATCTGTTGCTTCTTGTTCTACCCTCAGGTGCTTTAGAGAATAGATTGAACCCCTCCACTTTGTGGCAGCCCCTGAAATATTGGAACACTGCTATCATGTCACTCCTAGTTCTTCTCTTCATTAGCTCAGACTGACATACCCAATTCTAGCAACTGTTCTTCCTATATTTTCCTCTGCAGACCCCTAATCATCTTCGCTGCTCTTCTCTGCACTCTTTCCAGAGTCTCAACATCTTTTTTTTGAATTGTGGTGACCAGAACAATACAAGTGTGGTCTCACTAGTGCAGTATAAAGCGGTGCTATCACTTCACAGCTACACTCAGCCTTTTGCGAGTATAAACTCACATTCAGAACAGAACAGCTAAGGATATAATGCACAGAAAGATGTTACCAAGAGGAAAAAGGATTTGCAAAAGAAAGCACCCCTCCGGGGAGGCTGCAAATGAACGTGTTCCCCTGGGGGAAAGGCTTGTCAAAAAGTTTTGGCCTTGTGGACACAGATTTTAAAAGAAGTTTGCAAATTGACACCCAGCTGAGATTAAGGTTGGAATGACAGGAAACCAAGTCTTCCTGCTTCCTCACCCCGACCTCTTGCAAAGGGAGTCCAACACTTCCTAGTTTTTTTCACAACACCAGTAGTATTGAGTTGTGAGAACTGCTTGGCACCAAGAAGTGTCTCCAAGCACTGGATGGCCACCTCTTAAAAGTCTTGGAGCGCTGTGATTGATCAGAGGAAGTCAACCTCCCTTCTCCTTACAGAGGCTGTGGACGATGGACATTTTAGCCCTTTGGCAGGCCCACCACTCAAGAAAAGACCAGTCTAACCAAGATTTTGAGACTCTAGAAAGAGCCCCAAGAAGAGCAACAAAGATGATTAGGGGACTGGAAGCTAAACCATATGATGAACGGTTGCAGGAACTGGGTATGTCTAGTCTAAGGAAAAGAAGGACTAGGGGTGACATGATAGCAGTCTTCCGATATTTGAGGGGGCTGTCATAGAGAAGAGGGGGGTCAAGCTATTCTCCAAAGCATCTGAAGGCAGGACAAGAAGCAATGGATGGAAACTAATCCAGGAGAGAAGCAGCCAGAGGTGGTATTCAGCCCGGTTCGGACCGGTTCAGGCGAACCGGTAGCGGAAATTTTGAGTAGTTCGGAGAACCGGCAAATACCACCTCTGGCTGGTCCTGCCCTCCCGCCCCCGCCGTTCCCTATCCTATATTCCCTTGTTTTTCAGCTGATTCGCGTGGCAGAGCGGATTGCCGCGCCTCAGCTGAGCTACACAACAGCTCAGCTCCCCAGCGCTGACACCGAGGGTGGTCTTTGAGTGCTGCGTGCGGACAAAGCGCTCTCTCGTAGAACCAGTAGGAAAATATTTGGACTTCACCACTGGAAGCAACCTAGAACTAAGAAGAAATTTCCTGACTGTGAGATCAATTAATCAGTGGAACAACTTTCCTTCAGAAGTTGTGGGTATTCATCACTGGAGGCCTTTAAGAAAAGATTGGGCAGCCATTTATCCAGAGTGGTGTAGGGTCTGCTGCTTGGGCAGGTGGGTTGGACTAGAGGACCTCCAAGGTCCCTTCCAACTCTCTCTCATTGTGTATTCGAAGATACAGTGTAGGAAACTTTCCTTTGTTCTTACCTCCCAAAGTGTTTTAATGTCAATTTAAGTACAGTTGTTAAGAGAGAAGGAAAGATGTGTCTCACACACGTAAACACACACACACACACACACACACACATCAAGCATGTCACTTTGGGTGCCAGGTTCACAAGCTCCTTGGGGAAGAAGTACAACCGAATAATTAGGCAGTCCTTTTTCGCAACAGAAGTGAAACCAAGTGCGGTTGTTGGCTTTCTCTAGCATGTCACTAGCACCTGCTTCAAAGGAAGAGACTCACATTGTTCAGCTGGCTTAGGTTAGGTTGCAAACTTCCCCCTTCCCAGTCTGCTTACGTTGTTTCGCACTTCAGAGTTGTCCTCTGCTGCTTACGAGGACAGCAGAAAACCCTAAAGGACACAAGGGAGTCACAAAGCTACTAGGCACTCCTATTTCTTGGACAAGCACAAAGTTTTGTTACTTTTCGTTACCAGCTTGAAAGAAGAATTGTTAACTGGCCGGGAGGAATTACTGCGTGGTAGGTTGCAAATCATATACTGTAAGTCTAATCAGAAGGAAAAACTCACTGCAAGAAAGAAATGTAATGGGATGGGATCGAGGAGAGGTTCCCGTGTGTGGATCACTCTCTGCTTTTCATTCGATATAATTGCAAGTTGAAGTGTGCGCTTAGCTTAGGAGAGCATTCCAAAACAATTCCCCAATCTTCAGATCTTCCAAAGAAGCTGCACTGATGAGGTTACCTAGTTTGGTAATGAAACGTCTGCGAGAAAGCCACCAAGCTCAGAGACCACCAAGGACTCCACAGTTCAACCCTGAGCTACAAATATTCTCCTCTGTCAGTCTAAGAAGTCTTCTGGATCTGTGTTTGTCCTCTTCTTCACCAAAGAAACCTCCAAACACACCCTGGAGATGTTGCCACCAACGTGATCCACTTGTGAGCTTTTGAGATTTCATCAATGTTCTGAACCATCAAGAGAACAATTCCATCTACCGCCAAAGTCATCCCAGCTCCAACATCAAACTCTCTGTTAAAGTATGAAAGAACATAAGACTAGGATCTGCTGGATAAGATCTCTGGCCCATCTAGTTGAGCAGCCTGTTAGTGAGTAGCCAGCCAACCTGCTCCATCTCCCACCAGATGGCCTTCAGAAGCCATCCCACAACCATCAAGTGTTCTGCCCCAGCTAAGAACGTAACACAACACCCAGTTGGTACGAACTTCTTTAATACAATAATCACTACTAATAAACGTCTTAGCAGTTAATACACACACACCAATCTACAAGCAGTCTTTTTATGCAAGCAACCAGCTGCTAATTAATCTTTATTAACAGCTGGTATCAGTTCAAAGAGTCTTACAGCCAAGAAGAGCAATTAGGTCTTGATATCTTATGAAGCTTCAGAGAGTTGGCAAAATGCCTAGAGGTAGTCCTTGATAATCCAAACCGAAGCAGAGAAACAAATCAGAAGTTTTTCAGACACGGAGCAAACTATGACCAGACGGATTTCCAAACGTTGTTTCCTGCAGCTTTTCAGTTGCCTCTGATGTCCTTAAGTAGACTAGGGGAGTGGCCAATTAGCCCCAAGTCTTACTCCCGAGGAGACCTCCTCTGGAGTAACCATTCCTGCCTCTTAGCAGCTCTGCATGCCCTTGCATTCAGAAGAGGAGAAGCCTCTTCTCCCTCATCACTGCAATGAGGTGCTGGAGGTTCCAAAGGCCCTGGATGAACCTCAGCTTCTAGCACCGAGTCCTCGCCAGCCTCCTCACTGTCCGACTCAGGTGCCAGCTGCACAGACCGCCGGCGCAACACCAAGTCGGTCTCCTCTCGAACGGGATCCACTATCAGCTGCATGGGCTGCTGACGGGCCACAACATCAAGGCCAAGAGCCATTGATCTCCAAGACTTCCATGAATTGGTCCAACTCTTTTTAAGCGAGACAAGTGGATCACCAGCACAGCATCTCAAGGCAGCGAATTCCAATGTTTGATTTATGCGTTGGGTTTTTTTTTTTAATCCTTTTGACCATCCTGATTCTATCCTTCAGGGCAAAAGGAAGCAGGAGAACTTCTGTTTTCAGGAAGCTCCATTCGCAGAAGGGTAAAGAGACCAGGCGAGCAAAGGGCTGCAGTTGGGACAAGCAAGGAGGGCGTTTCAACAAAGGCTAATCCGAGAGGGTCCTTGTTGTGGGTTTCCCCCGCCTTCTGGTTTCGGCGTGGGGACACAGAAGCATCACAAACACAACTTGAATGATAACAGGCTGACCACAACACTGCTTTCTCGTTTTCATTTTTAATGCTTGCCGCTTCTTCACTTCCTCCCTTCTGCAGTTGCATCTCTTGGTGGGAACGGATGGTGGAAGTCAAAACTCAGCTGGAACACAGCACCCCAGCAAAGGGCAGAGATGGGGCGGGGGAGAGGTTTGCTTGTTCTCTAAGGCACACAATATACAGACAGCTGGAATCTTAGGGAATTAGCCAATTCAGGCAAGTTTTTTAAAAAAACTTACATTGATGGTTACAGTGATGCGAGCAGGATGAAGAGTCTTCAAAGCACAAGGAAAGTTGGCTTGGTGGAGACCCACAACAGAGCAGTGCCAGCACCAATGTTTCTTTTCCTATTTTAAAAAACTTATTTTTTTTACTTTCCCTTCTTTTCTCCTTTTCTCTTTGACCTTTACTGTACTCAAAAATAAAAAAGAGAAAGAAAGAAAGAAAGAAAAGAAGGAAAGAAAGAAGAGAGAGAAAGGGGGGAGGAAAAGAAAGGAAGAAAAATAGGCAAGAAAGGGGCAAGTACACTTCAAGAGGGGAGGAGAGGGAAGGGAGGGAGGGAGGGAGGGAGGAAGAGGAGGGGGGAGGGAAGGAAGAAAGGAAAGGAAGGAAGGAAGAAAAAGGGGAAGAAAGGAGAGGAAGAAGGAAGGAAGGAAAAAGGGGAAGAAAGGAGAGGAAGAAGGAAGGAAGGAGGGATGGAGGGAAGAAGGAAGGAAGGAAGGAAGAAAAATAGGCAAGAAAGGGGCAAGTACACTTCAAGAAGGGAGGAGAGGGAAGGGAGGGCGGGAGGGAGGAAGAGGGGGGAAGGAAGGAAGGGAAGGAAGGAAGGAAGGAGGGGAAGAAAGGAGAGGGAGAAGAAGGAAGGAAGAAAAATAGACATGAAGAGGGCAAGTACATTTCAAAGGGCAGCCTTGTCGAAGATTTATATTTCTATAACTAGAGATATTGTTTTACTAAAAGTCACCCAAGCAACCCACGGCCATCTAAAACTCTATAAATAAAAACCAAAACTATTTAAACGCACCAAGAAAATTCATTTCAGAGGTAAAGGTAGACAGCGCCTCTTCTTCACACACAAAATCATCTGAGCCAGCCTGTTTTGGAATTGCCAATTCCTCCATTTCTCGGGCAACTAAATCCGAAATTTTTCCACATCATTCCAAATACCAGAAGCGGCGCTGGAGGAGTGGCGAAATCCATGCAGGATGAAAAGTGGCATTCACTGTCTCCTTGTTGCTTTTCAGTCACGGGGCCCTTGTCGGAGCTACAGATTGCCTATATCTGCCGGGAAACCTTACATGTGAGTAGAAATCCCATGCGGTTTTCCCTGAGGGTGGAAGTGTGTTAGCTCTGGCCTGAACCTGAAATATCCCACATGCAAAGCAGCTGCTTCTTTATAACTCTCTTTTAGTGAAATAGATTTTTAAAAATAGAAAGCCGGATTCACTTAATGACCATGTGATTCGCTTAACGACTGCAGCAATCTGCTTAACAACCGTGGCAAGAAAGGTCATAAAATAGGGCGTGACTAACTTAACCACCTTGTTTAGCAACCAAAATTTTGGTCAAAGACTCACCTGTATATTAGGTTGTTATGTTAGGGTTATTTCAAAGATAACCAAATGTAAGCTTTATTTTTTCATCCTTCCAGGGTTTGTCTTATCTTCACAAACAAGGCAAGATCCATCGAGATATAAAGGTAAGAATTACGAAGCTTGTCCTTCTCTTATGTTATTGTCCGTCTCCAGATTCCTTGAGAAAATTAATTCAGGACAGAGTGTAGGAGAAGAGCTGGTGGAGTCAAGGCAGGTATTAGCCTGGAGTCTTTATGTTCTCACAAAAGGTCTAGGGCAAACCCCACTTGAATTCCTTTATTTACTCTTTATCTAGTGGCAATTTAGTACTGACCGTTAGTTGACTAGATTCTTGTGTATAAGCTAGAGTAGAGGTGTCAAACCCAAGGCCCGTGGACCGGATTAGGTCCACGGGGTGCTTAGATCTGCCCCGCGGTCCTGCCATGGAAACAGCGACGGACCAGCCTGCAGTGCCTCTGCCAGTGAAAAGGGAGCTCGGGAGGGCCGCATGCAGCTCTCCCGGGCTTCTTTTGGGCCACAACGGTCTCCTGCAACCCTCTGCCAGCGAAAACGGAGCTCAGGAATGCCGCACACGGCCCTCTGGAGCTCCATTTTCGCTGGCAGAGGGCTGCAGGAGGCTGTCACAGCCAAAAATGGAGCCCAGGTGGGCCGTGCGTGGCCTCCCCGAGCTCCATTTTCGCTGGCAGAGAGTGGTTGAAAACGGAGCCCAGGAGGGCCATCATGGCCCAAAACAGAGCCCGGGAAACGGAGCCTTGATGAAGGACATCGAGCTGGCCACGCCCCCCATCTTCCCCCCCACGGTCAAACACTACCCTGATGCGGCCCTCAATGAAATCGAGTTTGACACCCCTGAGCTACAGCAATAAATCAGCTTAACTAGAAGTATGATCCCGATTGTTCGCACCTGACACCGAAAAAGGAAGCCATCAGTGTGCTGTTTCTGCTATTTTTAACAGATGGAACCAGAGGTGAAATTCAAATTTTTTCCCTACCGGTTCTATGGGCGTGGCTTGGTGGGCTTGGCAGGGGAACGATATTGCAAAATCCCCATTCCCACCCCACTCTGGGGCCAGCCAGAGGTGGTATTTGCCGGTTCTCCGAACTACTCAAAAGGGAAGGGAAGGGAAGGGGAGGGAGGGAGGGAGGGAGGGAGGGAGGGAGGGAGGGAGGAAGGAAGGAAGGAAGGAAAGAAAGAAAGAAAGAAAGAAAGAAAGAAAGAAAGAAAGAAAGAAAGAAAGAAAGAAAGAAAGAAAGAAAGTAAGTAAGTAAGTAAGTTAGCAGTCCAATATTACCTGAGTCCTTCGGGAGTTGGGCGGCATATAAGAACACCATAATAAATAAATCAATCAATAAATCAATAAATCAATAAACAAATAAACAAATAAACAAACAAGAAAGAAAGAAAGAAAGAAAGAAAGAAAGAAAGAAAGAAAGAAAGAAAGAAAGAAAGAAAGAAAGAAAGAAGGAAGCCAAGGTGGTGCAGTGGTTAAATGCAGCTACTGCAGGCTACTCCAGCTGACTGCTAGTTCAGCTGTTCAAATCTCACCAGCTCAAGGTTGACTCAGCCTTCCATCCTTCCGAGGTCGGTAAAATGAGGACCCAGATTGTTGGGGGCAATATGCTGAACTCTGTAAACCGCTTAGAGAGGGCTGGAAAGCACTATGAAGCGGTATATAAGTCTAAGTGCTATTGCTATTGCGAAGGAAGGAAGGAAGGAAGGAAGGAAGGAAGGAGGAAGGAAGGAAGAGGAAGATATATAACAGAGAGCAAACTAACTGCCATATATTTTGCCAGCCCGCAGTCACAAAATAATGTAGAAAAGCTGAAAAACCTTTGCAGAGCAGTTTGTAAAATTGAAACTCCAAATAGAAAGGGAGACCGGAGCCTGGGAATTGGGAATATTGTCTAGTTGGGTGAGGGAGTTGTTGGGTTGTTACCCTCTAGACGCCAGTCCATTTCATTCTGACTCTTACTTCCTTTTTCTGTTCTTCACCTTTCAGGGAGCTAACATTCTTCTCAACGACCAGGGGGAAGTAAAACTGGGTAGGTTCATTATCTGAACATTGTTTCTTCGGGCTAGTTACCCTTAGCCAGTATCTGGAGGGTCCATGGGCACCATGTAGCCCCTAAATCCTGTCCAGTAGGACTTGGCTCTGTGGGAAGCAGTTAAAAATTCTGGTTTAGCATTATGTGTGAACGTCTTAATTGTTATTTTTCAGTGTGTATAGGCAGTCCTCGACTTACAACCAGAGGTGGGCATCACATACCGTAACAAATGGTTTGCCAAGCAATGGAAATGTGAGCATGCGCGCCATCCGCGCATGCGTGCGGCATCACAAAACACAGGAATTCGCTTGTGCGCGCCGTCCACACATGCGTGCAGCGTCAAACAACACCGTCAGCAGCCCACCACTGCTTATGACCGCAATTGAACCCGAAATTTCCCTTACTAAACAAGACAGTTCTTAAGAGAAGAAATGCCTTGCTTAGTAAGTGAAGTTTGTCCCATTTTGTGACCTTTCTTGCCATGCTGGGTTAAATGAATCTCTGCAGTTGTTAAGTGAGTAACATGATGGCTAAGTGAATCTGGCTTCCCTGTTGACTTTGCTGGTCAGAAGGTCGCAAAAGGGGATCACACAACCCAAGGGATGCTGCAACCGTCATAAATATGAACCAGATAGCAAGCCGCGGTGGCGCAGTGGTTAGAGTGCAGTACTGCAGGCTACTTCTGCTGATTGCCGGCTGACTGCAATTTGGCAGTTTGAATCTCACCAGGCTCAAAATTGACTCAGCCTTCCATCCTTCTGAGGTGGGTAAAATGAGGACCCAAAATTGTTGAGGGAAAGAGGCTGACTCTCTGTAAACCGCTTAGAGAGGGCTGTAAAGCACTATGAAGCGGTATATAAGACTAAATGCTATTACTATTGCTATTTGAATTTTGATTGTGTGACCATGGGGATGCCGCAACGGTCGTAAGTGTGAAAAATGGTCATAAGTCCCTTTCTTCAGTGCTGTTGTAACTTCAAACGTTCCCTAAACGAATGGTTGTAAGTCATGTGTGCGTGTTTCAGGGGTGGATTCTAACTTACCTCGCTGCCGTTTTGCTTCCTCCTGTGCCGCGTGGGCGCGCCGCATGGGCGCGCGTGTGCATGCCAAAAAATCCAAAAAATTTCAAGAAAAAATGCAGATCTACGACAAGAGACTTTTTCAACCTCTCCATTTCTCTTTTCTCTTCTTCTTTCCTTCTGCCAGCTGATTTTGGAATCTCGGCTCAACTGAGTGCCACCTTTGCCCGCCGAATGTCCTTCATTGGAACCCCTTACTGGTAAAGAGAAGCCACCCGTTGGCCCGATGGGTATCTGAGCTGCGAGATGCCAAGGAGAAGGGTGGCAGATTGGAAGGGCTCCCCCCCCCCCCCCGTTTCAGAATCTGTTCCAGAATATATAATGCTAACCAAGGGCCCCAATTGTGGGCATTTTTCCATACACCCCCGTTCCTTTTTCAGGCGCAAGCTCATCCAATAGCGTTGTCCCTTCTGCAAGGGGCATTGGTGAGCCAGGAAACAGTGGGGAGAAATCGTGGTTTGTAGGCTTTTGTCCTGATAAACCTGGTTAGCAGGTTGGAGAAGACCACGGGGTGCTCCTAATGGGACCCAAGAGGGTCTTGAATGGGTGGTGAATGTCACATACAGCCCCTCACTCTCTGTTCCAGGATGGCCCCAGAAGTGGCCGCGGTGGAACTGAAAGGGGGCTACAACGAACTGTGTGACGTGTGGTCGGTGGGCATCACGGCAATCGAGTTGGCTGAGCTGCAGCCACCCATGTTTGATATGCATCCTTTGCGGTAAGCTGACCCGGTGGGCCTTGTTGGCTTTCTCTGATCCCTGGGGATTGAAAGAAATCTTTTCCGTGAAGTGATTTAAGGAAGAGACTGTTTCACGGCTAATCTGTGGCTTGTCTCCCTGTGCCACCTTGCAGGGTGCTGGTGTTGATGACCAAGAGTGGCTACCAGCCTCCAAAGCTGAAGGAGAAGGCCCGATGGTGAGTACTGTCAAGGGCTCCTTCAGAAGTGGTGACAGATCCTTACTTAGTCTCAATAAAGGAGAGTATTTGTAGCGCAGGGTCGAACTGAGGGATCCATTAGTGCCCTCTTGAGTTTGGTGGTTTTCTTGCAGACGTTTCATGACCCAACTAAGTAACATCACTAGTCTATAAGGGAGTGGATTTGCAGAGTGGAGGAAGAGGAGGAGGAGGAGGAGGACTGTGGGGTCCTTGGTTTTCTCTGAGCTTCGTGGTTTTCTTGCAGACGTTTCATGACCCATCTAAGTAACATAATCAGTCTATAAGGGAGTGGGTTTGCAGAGTGAAGGAGGAGGAGGAGGACTGTGGGGTCCTTGGTGTTCTCTGAGCTTGCTTGTTTTCTTGCAGATGTTTCCTTACCCAACTAGGTAACATCATCAGTTGTAGTAAGGAATGGGTTTTGCTCTCACTTTATATTCTAGTGGCTTTCCCGGCCAGTGTCGGTGGGAGTGGTCTTGGAAGCTCTTTGGTTGGGCTATTTACTGTTTGCTTGTTTGGCGGTGTTTTTATTGGAGTATTGTTTACTTCTTGATTGTTGATCTGATGTTAATCTTAGTGTTACCCTTTGGGGCAGAATCCCGGAGGTTTGGAATACAGGTAGCCCTCGACCTACAACCACAATCAGGGCCAGAGTTTCCACTGCGAAGCAAGGCAGTTTTATTTATTTTATTTATTTATTTATTTTTGTCAAGCATGTATTAGAAAACAGATACAGGTATAACATGATTATGAATACATAAAATGGATACGAATAAAAGGGAACATTAGGACAGAGACGGTAGGCACGCTGGTGCGCTTATGCACCCCCCTTAAAGACCTCTTAGGAATGGGGTGAGGTCAACAGTAGACTAAGGGTAAAGCTATGGGGGTTTGATGAAGTAACAACGGAGTCAGGTAGTCCATTCCAGGCATTGACCACTCTGTTGCTGAAGTCGTATTTTCTGCAATCGAGTTTGGAGCAGTTCACCATAAGTTTGTATCTATTGTGTGCTCTTGTATGGTTGTAGTTGAAGCTGAAGTATTCATTGACAGGTAGGACATTGTAGCGGATAATTTTATGTACTATGCTTAAGTCGGTTCGAGGACGGTGAAGTTCTAAGTTGTCTAAGCCCAACATTTCAAGTCTGGTGGCGTAAGGTATTCTGCTGTGAGCAGAGGAGTGGAGGA
This sequence comes from Diadophis punctatus similis, assembly GCA_023053685.1. Lineage (NCBI taxonomy): Eukaryota > Metazoa > Chordata > Lepidosauria > Squamata > Dipsadidae > Diadophis > Diadophis punctatus. Next base: position 2,620,753 of record JALIGW010000022.1, read on the forward strand.
CTGTTCTTGTGAAATATCTCTGGACTCGTTCAATTGTATTAATGTCCGATGTGCAGTGCAGCATCCAGACAGATGAGCTGTATTCAAGTATTTGTCTAGCAAAAGTTTTGTATGCCTTAGTTAGCAATCCAATATTACTGGAGAAGAAGCTACGCAAGATTAGATTAACAACTCTTCATGCCTTTTTGGCAATGCTGTTACAGTGAGCTCTGGCACTTAGATCATTTGAGATGAGTACTCCAAGGTTTTTGACGAGAGTGAGGGTCGTCTACTAGTTCGTATCCGCCCAGCTTGTATTTTGTGTTCTGGTTTTTCCCCCCCAATGTGTAAGACAGAGCATTTGTTGGTTGAGTTGTCAAGTTGTCAAGCATCAGCTGCCTTACAGCCCCAAACATTTTCCCTCATGGGTGCTGCTGCTGCTGCTGTCTCCACAGGTCCCCCACCTTCCACAATTTTGTCAAGGTAACACTAACCAAAAGCCCCAAGAAACGGCCCAGCGCCTCCAAGACGCTCACGGTGAGTAAGCCCACCTCTCTTTCCACCTCTACGCAGGACGTGCGCTCTGCAGAGTTGGGAGCAAAGCCCCCCCCCCCCAGGGCCAGCTGTCCAGGGCGGGGGGGGGGGGGAGATTCTTCAATCATTCCAGATACAAATTAAAATTTCTATGTCTGTTAAATGAATCTGGTTTTCCCCTTTGATTTTGCTGATCCGAAGGTCGCAAAAAGCGACATGATCCGGGACATGCAACCATCATAAATATGAACCCATTGCCAAGCCTACGACACTTGATCACGTGACCATGGGGATGCAGCAATGGTCATAAGTGTGAAAAACGGTCATAAGTCACTTTTTTCAGGGCAGTTGAAGACGTTTCGCTTCTCATCCAAGGAGGACTGAAAGGACTGTAGTAGACTGGAGATGGATGATGTCATATCCCCTCCCCCTTTGTTGAGAGAGGGCTGTTCCATTTTGACCCTGGGGGGGATATGACATCATCTATCTCCAGTCTACAACACGGTCTTTTCTGCAGTTCCAAGAAGACTCCACACCCATTTGCACCACTCAGGTGAGCCTAAGGACACAGACAAACCTCCAAGTGGCCTCAAGGACCCTCTAAAAGGATGCAAATGACCAGCTGTCTGCAAGGAGTATAAATCCTTCCCTTCCCCACTATCCTGTCAGAGCTGAAGAAGCTTCTTGGATGAGAAGCGAAACATCTTCAAAGAAAAACCAGAAAGTCCAGTTGCCTCTTGAAAAAAAGCACCTTTGGGACATTATCCCCTTCGTCTTCCATTCTTGTTCCAGTCCCCAGGTTGGACCCCCAACTACCTTCACTTTTCTTTTCCCAGCACCAATTTGTAACCCAGGCAGGGCTCACGCAGAGGCTGACCCTCGACCTCTTGGAGAAAGTGCACAGTCCTGACCAGCTCCCCAGAGGTGAGGCAGAAGAAGAGGACCAAGAGGTGAGAGCAAAGAGATGTGGCTGGGAAAGTGGGAGCGAAGGACTCTTCACCTTAGGACTCATCATCCACACCTACTTCTACCTGCTTCTTGGAGATGCCAGGCTTGGTGTTCTTCTCTAAGGAGGTGTCCTCACAATGCAACCTCCAATCTCATCTTCGGTCTACAGGTGAAGCTGTTTTTTCTCTGGTCAGACGTTAAATGAGAGTCCTCCATCTTCTCCCAACACGAGCTTGGCTAGAGGCACATTTTGTGATGTTTTGGCCCAGGGAATGGGATCTTCCTGGCGTGTCCCTATCTTCTGATGGTTTCCTTCACTTGTCCCACCTCAAAGCGGTCTCTCCAGCCTTGTAACTGTGTGATCTGATGCTGGGATCTGGTTTTATATTTATATAAGGACATCTTTGGACCACCTGGAGGTAAACACATTAAACCAGCAGTCTGGAGGTGCCCAGTTTGAACCTTCAAGTTTCCATGAATTTCCTCCACCTTCCTGGGATTAGAAATTGGTTTCCTCTCTTCGCATAGCCGTAATAAGTCCTACAGTGAAACAACTGATCTTTAAGACACATTCAGGCCTTGGGCCTTGGTGGTTCTACTGTCCCAGATTTTCTCGTGAAGGCTACTCCTGTCCTAATCCAGAATATCGACACCACCACACGAAGATGAGGGAAATTGTCCAGGCTACTACTTTCCCCCACACACCACACCCATAAATCTAGGTCCCCCTTTGTCTTGCTCAAGTCAAACTCAAGGGTGTTTTTTGGGGGGGGGGCTGGCAAAATAAGGGCTCCTCTTGTGGGGGGCACACACAGCCACAGAAGTCCTCAGTTTTGGGGTGGCCATCACACACCTCCAATGTCACGATGTGAATATTGTCAGTTTGTGCATCTCTATGTTTTTCCACTGTTTCTTGTATCTATGGTCAAGCAGACGTATGATATATTCTATTACGCATGTCTGCATTCCAGAGGTCTCCTCCTTTTTTTCTCTCCGCCATTTCTACCGAGGTAGAAGTGATTTATTTCCTTAGCCGATAAAATGTAGCCTTAATAAGGATTTTTTAATTACTTTTCTACTGAAATAAATATTTTGTTAATTAGATTTGAATCTCGGGTTTTATTTTCTAAGTAAGTATGTTTTCAAAGGGAAGCGACGATCCATCGACCTCCGGAGGATTCTTCCTCCGCCAACATCCAACATGCCTCGTCTCTTCTTTTCCTCAGTTGCCGCCACCCCCGGTGCCCCGAAGGATTCGCTCCAGTCAACGGCAGGGCGTGACTTCTCCAGGATATGCTGGTGTCCAAGGTATGGTGGTCCACTCTCACTGGTTCAAGGCTCATCTGTCCAGCTCATCTAAGTGGAATCACCCCACTAGGGAAAAATAACACGGCTGCTTGGTCTCTGCACCCTCCTCACTGCTCTAAATCCCGTTTCCCATCTCATTGCAGAGCATAACTTCAGCCCTACCTTCCGAAGAAGACAAAGTCTGGGGTCTTCAAGCTCTATGGTAACTCTTCGTTGGCTCTTCTGCTCTTCCCCTTGAGAAAGGTCCTCCTCTCTTGGTCGTCCTCAAGATCTGGGTCCATTCCCTTAGTCTGCCACTCTTGGCACCGACAAACTCAACGGACAAAAGATCTCACCGCTGATTCTTCTTTTCTCCTCCTTCAGCTTTCTCTAGATCAGTGTTGCTCAACCTTGACTTTAAGATGGGTGGACTTCCATTCCCAGAATCCCCAAGCTATCGTGCAACTTTAAGAACTGTGGGCTTTAGCTCCCAGAATTCCCCAGCGCTGGCTAGGGAATTCTGGGAGTTGAAGTCCACCCATCCTAAAGTCACCATGGTTGAGAAATACTGATCTAGAGAGCACTACAAGGCTCTAGGGCACGGGTCTCCAAGCTTTGCTGGCTGAGGAATTCTGGGAGTTGAAGTCCACAAGTCTTAAAGTTGCCAAGGTTGGAGACCCCTGCTCTAAGGGCAACCTTTGCCAACCTGGGGTCTCCAGATGAGCTGGATTATCACGCCCATCATCCCCAGATACCACTGGGCTGGCTTGTTGGGGAATTTGCTCCTAATTCTGCTGGAGACACATCCCCGGTGGACTTGCCTAGGGTGAAATTTCCAAGTCTCCCTCTCTTCTTCGGCAGGAAATCATGCTAGACCCAGGCTACAGCATGGTGGACAAACCTGGATCTGAAATCAGCAGCAGGTGAGAGAGTCCGGAGGGGGCCTTGGGTACCAGCTCCCTTAGCTGCTGCCTAGATGTGAAATAAAATTTATTTTAGCTTTGTTTTCCTGACCTTTGCAGGAAGAATGTAGCCGACTCAGACTACGACGATGTGGATATGTAAGTTCTGTCTTAACTGCTTACAGTTAAAGCTGGCTGGGGAATTCTGGGAGTTGAAGTCCACCTGTTTTAAAATGGCCAAGGTTGAGAAACAGTAGATTTTGACCCTGGCAAAACGGCAACAAAGGACTTGTAAAACAATGAAGTGCCAATGGGTGCCGCTAAACTCCCTGAGCATAATCCCACTTGCTCATTCTTTCTCTCCTAAATTCCCCTTCCCGGACCCTTCTTTTCTCCTCTTCCTTCCAGACCCAGCAGACCAGACCTAATCAGGTAACCATTTCTCCTAGAATTTTAAAAAATAAATAAATGATAAAACACTCAGTCATTTAGCCAAACGTTGGGAAGAGACGGATCTCAGGATCCAGCAAGGAGCTAGTCCCTAAGACTAATAGATTCCTGCTTGGGATTTGGAAATTACAGTCCTGGAAAATAAACGTTTTCTTTGCTGTCTGAAGGGATTTAGCTCGGTGAGACCCGCGGTGACTTTTCACAGTGAATTATGATGTCTTGCTATGGGGCCCTTGGTGCTCTTTGGGTCTGCTTGTTTCCTTGCAGACATTTCATGACCCAGCTAGGTAACATCATCAGCGCTAGAAGGGAGCGAGGTTTAAAAACAGAGAGCAAACCCCCACATCCTTCTAGCACTGATAATGTTACCAGGAGCTGAAGTGGTGCAGTGGTTAAATGCAGCCATTGCAGGCTGACTGCTAGTTCAACAGTTCAGCTGTTCAAATCTCACTAGGCTCAAGGTTGACTCAGCCTTCCATCCTTCCGAGGTCGGTAAAATGAGGACCCAGATTGTTGGGGGCAATATGCTGAACTCTGTAAACCGCTTAGAGAGGGCTGTAAAGCACTATGAAGCGGTATATAAGAAAAGTGCTATTGCTATTGCTATTACCTAGTAGGGTATTGAAATGTCTGCAACCAAGCTCAGAGAGCACCAGTTCAACCCCAAGCTACAAATATTCTTCTCTATTACTAATGTCTTGCTAGAAACAATTCATTGGAGATGTGTGTGTGTGTGTGTGTGTGTGTGTGTGTGTGTGTGTGTGTGTGTGTGTGTGGAAGAAAACAGGCAGCAACCCCCCCCCCCATCTCTCTGTTTTTGAACCTGATCATTTATCTTTCCTTCCAGGGACGCTCAGCCTGCCAATCTCCCACCCCCACTACCTCCCAAGGTAAACCTTCTGTGGGAGCAAAGTAAGTTTGCAACCCCCCCCAGTCCTCTGTCCTTACAGGTGGAGATACACCAAGGTGAGTCCCGTTCCTCCAGTGGGCAGCCGTGGTCCAGGGCTCCGTTTCTCCTACCCACGTTCTTCCGTGGGGGGGGTACAAATTTAGTCCACGGGTGCCCCCCCTCCCTCGGCCGCCCTTAGCGCAGGTTCGCTTTTCCCGCTGACAAATGAATTTTATGCACACTGACCTTTCTCTCTTGAATATAGCCCAGAGTTTGGCTCTCCTCGGACGAAACGGCGGCGGATCGATCCCGCGACCACGTTCCTGCCAAATCCCTAATCCGCGGACGGTGCTCCAGTGGTCCCATCTTGAGTTGGCCCTCGCCGCAAAGTAATTCCGGGAGATCCGAAGCTTCCCACCTCACAGCCAAATCGGGTATGACTTTTCCCCCAGAAAATGGGAGTAAAACGATGGGAGGAGGAGATGCTCCCAAACTTCACGGGGTCCCAAGGTCACATGATCCTTTTTTTGCGACCCTCTGACCAACCAGAGTGAACGAGGAAGCTGGATTCACTTAACAACCGGGTTATTCATTTATCAACTGCAGTGATTCACTTAACAATGGGGGTAAAATGGGGATAAAAGTCATTGAACAAATGTCTGACTTAACAACATAAATGTTGGGCTCAATTGTGGTTGTAAAGTCGAGGACTGCCTGTAGAGGAAAAATAGCTTGGGGCAGCAACCCCTGGAACAAGCTTTTTAGGGGTTACATTCATATTAAAAGATTTAGGAGTGGTGCGGTGGGCTAGAGGTGGAGCTCTCGCCTCACAATCAGGAGGCTGTGAGTTCGATCCTAGGTAGAGGCAGATATTTCTCTCTCTGGGCACCCTGAGAATATATCTGCTGAACAAAACTCCGCACTGGCAACAGGAAAGGCATCCGGCCATTAAAAAACACTCTGCTAGCTCCATTCAGTTGCCATTCAGACTCCACTCCGCAAGGGATTATGGGGTCATTAAATGAAGATGATGAATCCATAGGACCCAACCTGAATTTGGAGAGTCCAGAGTAGAATAATAAGGACTTAGTTTTGTTGCCGGGTTGAGTTCTGGGGGTCAATATCCTCGGAGCAGGATTTGGTGGTGTGGGGTGCTGACTGTTACCTTACTCCCCTGCAGTCCCAGAACTGCGTTCGGATCCCTTGGATGAGAGGCCGCCCAGCCTTCCTCCTAAGCTGGAGAGGAGACAGAAACTGGTAAGCGTGTTCAGCCTCCACATTGGGCCAATCGGCTCTGGTCCAAATCATTTCACTATTGCTCAAATGAAGCTTATTTTTTTTAAATTTTCTTTAAACTGAGCCTGCTAGGAAGAGAGAATAACTTGGATTTTTCTTGGGGCCAAAATGCAGCAGGACAAGGAATCTTTCTCCTCCTTTTCCTCTTCCATCTCTTCCCACCTTCCTTCTCCTCTTTCCTTCTCCTTTCCTTCTCCTTCTCCTTCTCCATTTTCTCCTTCTCTCCTCCTTCTCCTCTCCTTTCCTTCTCCTCCATCGCCTTCTCCAGTTTATTTCTCCTCTCCTCACTTTTTTCCCTTTCCCCCTTTCCTTCTCCACCGCCTCCAATTTCTCCTTCTCTCCTTTCCCTCTTTCCCTTTCCCCCTTTCCTTCTCCATCGCCTTCTCCATTTTCTCTTTCTCCTCTCCTCCTCCTCCTCGTCTCCCCTTTCTCCTTCACTTTCCTTTTCCCCCCTTTCCCCCTTCCCTTCTCCATCTTCTCCGCCATCTCCTCCTCCTCCTCCTCCTCTTCCCCTTCAAAATATTTCAAACCAGTTTGGGAATCACGGGGATGAAATTAAAAGGGGAAGAGGCACCATCAGGAGGTGAGAGAGAACCACCCGAGGGCCAGGATGCACACCTGCTTCTCCCAGGTGCTTGTTCATGGATGGCTCTTGCCTGCTTCTCCTCCTCAGGACAGGACCCTCTTCAAGAAAGTCTTCAACGAGTGTCCCTTGCACCTCACCTCGGCCACCGCCTGGACCCATCCACACACCAACGGTAGGCCTGGAGCAGACCTGGGGGAGGGACGGGTGGGTGGGGCGGGAATGCATTGGTTCCTTCTGCAGACCTGAGCAGCATCTAGTCCAGGTGATGTTGTCTTGTCCAAGGTTCCTTAGCATAAAATGATCTAGAAATTTTTCGGAATATAAGACGCACCTTCCCCCCCCCTAAAAGAAGCTGAAAATTTGGGTGCATCTTATACTCTGAATGTAGCTTTTTCGAAGCTTTTTTTTCCAGCCCTAACGAGGCGCTAACGATCTTCCCAGCTCTTACCGGCTTGCAGGCTTTTTCATTGCTACTCTCTCCAACGGATTTTTCGGAGTATAAGACGCACCTTAGTTTTTTGGGAGGAAAATAGGGGGAAAAAATCTACCTACCAGGTATTCATCTGGCTAGCGTCCTTAATCTGGTCAGCTTCAGCACATTATTTTATCCCCTGGTTAGGGCTGAAAAAACCTTTTTTGGAGGGAGTAGCAATGAAAACAAGCCTGCAAAGACTTAGGGCTGGAAAAAAACTTCTTCGGAGGGAGTAGCAATGAAAAAGCCTGCAAGCCGGGAAGATCGTTAGCACCTCGTTAGGGCTGAAAAAAAAAAGCTTTGAAAAAGATACATTTGGAGTATAACATGCACCCAAATTTTCAGCCACTTTTGGGGGGAAAAGGTGTGTCTTATACTCCGAAAAATACAGTATTTATCTGGCCGCTAAGAGTGGACGTCCTCTAGATGGCTTGTTATCGATCATGGCGGCCCACCTTAATCCTGAATTTCCTCCCTATTTTCCAGAGCTGCACTTAATTCTGGGGGCCGAAGAAGGAATCTTCGCCTTGAACCGGAGTGAGGCAGAACCTGCTCTAGAACTGGTGAGGCTGACGGGGTGGCAGGAATGGGTCTGAACGACAGAAGGGAGAAGGCAGAGAATTCAATTTCTGGTTTGCTTTGAAGAACGTCATTCTTTTTTTTTCCTTTTTTTTTTCTTGTCCCCTTCCCTTTCTCAAGCTTTATCACAGCTGGACAACGTGGGTCTATTGCATGGGAAATGTTCTCATGTCACTTTCAGGTAAGTTGGAAAAAGTACAGAGAAGAGCAACAAAGAGGATTAGGATTATTCTGGTCACCCAGGGGTTGTGTTCACACAATACACCTTCAATAGAGGCAGGTCTATTGCATAGTAAACGTCCCCATGTCACTTTGGGGTAAGTTGGTCACCCAGGAGTTATGTTCGCACAACACGCATTTAACCTGGTTAGGGAAGCCGCCCATCTGCTGGGCTTGCAATGTATCGAAGCATAACCTAAGCAAATGCAGGACGTTCAGACAATGCGGCAAACTCCCGAAATATGGGCCATGGTGGACAACTAGCCATGTTCTGTAAAAGGTTGCTGCTAGATTGTAATTGATTTGGGTGCGTCGATCGTTTGAACCAGTGGTGGAAATTTGCCCCCGCTCGCCAAACCGTGCAAGCGGGGCTGGCCACGCCCCCGAACCGGTCCTCCAATCGCCGCTCCTTGAAAGCGGCTGGCAAAGAACCCTCCGCGCATGTGCAAAGGCTTCTGCGCATGCGCAGAGGGTCATTTCCCCGACATGACGCAGGTGCGCACGAGAGAGAACTGAGTGCGCGCGCAAAATGTGCACTTCCGATGCGATGCGAACTGGTAGGGAAGGTAACTGGAACCCACCACTGGTTTGAACTTCACCATTCAGGAAGCGAAGGAAACAGAAAGCTGGATTTTGGAAGCCCCACAGAGAGAAAAGTACATGTGTGATGCAGGAGGGAAAAAGACGATTTTGTGGAGATGATGAAGCGATAACAAGCAAATTCTGTAGAGATCAGAACGATGGTGCATAGGTCCTTATAACAAATATCACCTGTAGGTCTCAAACCTTTTGCCCACATTAGCATTTTTGAATTCAAGACTGGAAGACATGAATCCCTCCCCCCCGCTGTCCCCAACCCAACCCCACATAGACATACTGACTACAATTCCCGTAAGCCCCAGCCATCATGACCAGCAGTTCCCAGCCGGGGTGGCAGATGTCTTCTCCGACCTGCTCCTGGGTGTCAAAGAATTCAGTCAATATTTCTCTAACCTTTTGTTGAAAACGAGAGAGGAAGTAGGAAAATCCCTTCAAGCAATGAAGATTTGGTTTTAAAAGCCAGGAAAGCTTGCGTTCCGATGACTATTTTTCTCTATTTATCTGTGCTTCTCAACTGTGACCACTTTAAAATGCGTGGGCTTCAACTCCCAGAATTCCCCCGGCCAGCGTGAACTCTTGGGAATTGAAGTGGCTTTAGTTTGCTTGTACTAAAAACAAACAAACTAAAAAACCCAATTTCTTCCTGCAAAGAGAGACGCGCTTCCTCTTAAATTACTTAAGCAGAGTTTTCATTGGGTAGATTGCTAACTGATTTTATATATTTTTTTACATTTTTGAAATGTGTTTTTTTTAATGTTGTGTGCCTTTCAACGATGTTTTTATCTGCAAAATTCAGGAAGTGGTAATAAATCAACCAGCCGGCTAATATCTGGAAACCAACCTGCTGTTCAAACAATTTCCTCTTTGTATTTTGTTTTGTTCTTTTCGCCTCCCGTTTTAAAAAAGCCCTCTTGAGAAAGCAGTAACTGAAAGACTGTAAAAGCCACCTGAAGTAAAAAAAAATCAGCGCCCAAGAGAATGAGAGGGATGAAGGAAGATTTGAAAGACAAAGCGAAATTGTAGTAGAACCATGATCTTAACAGGGCATCACTAAGGGCTTTTAAAGATGCTTGTGGCAATTCTCCAAATACAGACCCATTCCTCTTGCAAAATTTAAGTCCCAAGGCCTGAACAGAATCCCTGATCACTTATACCCAGTAGCAGGGGTGAAATTCAAAAAAATTTCCCTGCCGGTTCTGTGGCCGTGGCTTGGTGGCCACAGGGGAAGGATATTGCAAAATCCCCATTCCCACCCCACTTCTGGGGCCAGCCAGAGGTGGTATTTGCCGGTTCTGTGAACTACTCAAAATTTCCACTACGGGTTCTCTAGAACCTGTCAGAACCTGCTGAATTTCACCCCTGCGGCCAGTAGCCATAATAATGGTTAATATCCAGAACAGGTAATAGCAATAGCAATAGCACTTTTCTTATATACCGCTTCATAGTGCTTTACAGCCCTCTCTAAGCAGTTTACAGAGTTCAGCATATTGCCCCCAACAATCTGGGTCCTCATTTTACCGACCTCGGAAGGATGGAAGGCTGAGTCAACCCTAAGCCTAGTGAGATTTGAACAGCTGAACTGTTGAACTAGCAGTCAGCCTGCAATGGCTGCATTTAACGACTGCAATTGGAACCAGCACTTCCGTTGTTAAGTAAGGCAGTTGTTAAATGAGGGGCATCCAATTTTGCTATTTTTTTTTCCTGGGGTCGTTAAGAGAATCACATGGTTGTTAATGGAATCTCACTTCCCCCAGAATTGGCTAGGAACTTTGCAAATGTTGATCACGTGGTCACTGCAGCCATTATAAACGCATGCCAGCTGCCAAGCGTCTGAATTCGGACCACGTTTATGGGGATATTGCAATGTAATAAATACGAAAATTGTTGTAAGTCACTTTTTTCAACACCATTGTAATTTCAAGTGGTCACTAAATGAATGGTCGTAAATCAAGGACTTCCTGTCCGCCAATAGGTTTTCTTTTCTCTTCTGTTCAGGCAAGGTTCCCCAGCTCTTCTCCCACAATTTACTGAGTCTGCATGAGCAGAGCAAGAGAGACCAGCGCCTGGGGGTATCCCTTTCTCCACACCGACTATTACCCAGGTAAAGCCATCACCGGAACGGTGTCTTTTTCTTACCTACCTCCTTAATTCTAAAGGATTCATTTAGGTGTGGGAATGCTTGATCTCTTTATCTGGCACAGGTCTTTAGCAGCCTGGCTGGCTGGAGGTTCAACAGGTTATTTTCGGTAGGGTCCTTGGAGCTCTCTGAGCTTGGTTGTTTTCTTGCAGACTTTTTGTGATCCAACTAGGTAACATCATCAGTGCTAGAAGGGAGTGGGGTTTGCAGAGGGAGGAGGAGGAGGAGGAGGAGGAGGAGGAGGACTGTGAGGTCCTTGGTACTCTCTGAGCTTGAGGGTTTTCTTGCAGACGTTTCATGGCCCAACTAGGTAATATCATCAGTGCTAGAAGGGAGTGGGGTTTGCTCTCTGTTCATATATAAGTGGCTTGTTGTGTGGATGGGAGAAGTCCAGACTTCTTAAAGTTGCCAAAGTTGAGAAACACTGCATAAGACAGTTCTAAAAGGCAATCTCGTTCCCTTCCATAATCAACTCATCTTCCCTTCCTTCCCTGTAGAAAAAACGTCACCACCACCAAGATCCCCGACACGAAGGGATGCCAGAAATGTTGCACAGGTGCTTTGAATGCCAGTCCTAGGGATGGTCACCACGGCTGACCCCTCCTCTCCTCCCCTCAGTTGTCCTGCCCACCATCCAATACAGCACGTTCTCCCCCCCCCCACCTTTCTTGCAGCCAGGAACACCCAGAACAGTTGCCACTTCCTCTGTGGAGCATTGGAGGCGGGAGTGGTTCTCCTCCAATGGTATGAACCCATGCAGAAATTCATGCTGGTCAAGGTAAGAGCCGAAGAAGCATCTCCTTGCCAGGGTCAAGGTGGGCATCCCAAGGAAAAGACAGCCAGGTTCTGTGTTTGATAGCTTAGTTGGCTAGGTCGCATTGTTTGCAATTTAGTGCAATGGGTGCAGTGGTGGGATTCAATTTTTTTTACTACCGGTTCTGTGGCTTGGTGGGCGTGGTGTGGCTTGGTGGGCGTGGCAGGGGAAGATTACTGCAAAATCCCCATTTCCTCCCGATCAGCTGGGACTCAGGAGGCAGAGAATAGATGGGGGCGGGGCCAGTCAGAGGTGGTATTTACCGGTTCTACCGTAAAAAACCGTACAAAACATGGCTCTTCCGGCAGGCGGGGTGAAGAAGTAGAAGATCGGATTCCCCCTGAATGAATGTTTTTTTTTAAAAACGATGTTATGTTTTATATTGTCATGTTTTTTATTGTATTGTTCTTATTCCTATTGTACGCCGTCCTGAGTCCTACGGGATTGGGCGGCCTATAAGAACTAAACTAAACTAAACTAAACTAAACTAAACTAAACTAAACTAAACTAAACTAAACTAAACTAAACTAAACTAAACTAAACTAAACTAAATTAAATTATTAAATTAAATTCTCCGAACTACTCAAAATTTCCGCTACCAGTTCTGAAACCCACCTCTGATCAAGTGCAATTGCCAAGGCAGACCCAGGTTGGTGCCAACCGATGGAGAACACCCCTTTCCCACCCTGTGCGTTCTCTCTGAAGGTCTCTCACTGACTTATTATTGAAACTATTTTGGGATGCCAGGGCTTTCCCATTATTTTCAGGACATTTATTCCTTCTGGGCGACAATTGAAAAGCATGCTCTCTTTTGCACTGGTGAGACCACATTTGCAATACTGCGTCCAGTTTTGGTGACCATAATACTAAAAAAACCACATGTTGAGACTCTAGAAAGAGTGCAGAGAAGAGCAACCAAGATGATTAGGGGACTGGAGGCTAAAACATACGAAGAACGGTTGCAGGAACTGGGCATGTCTGGTTTAAGGTAGAGAAGGACCAGGGGAGACAGGATAGCAGGGTTCCAATATTTGAGGGGCTGTCACAGAGAAGAGAGGGTCCACCAATTCTCCAAAGCACCTGAGGGCAGGACAAGAAGCAATGGATGGAAACTGATGAAGGAGAGATCCAACCGAGAATGAAGGAGAAATTTCCTAACAGTGAGAACAATTAACCAGTGGAATGGCTTCCCTCCAGAAGTTGTGGGTGCTCCATCACTGGAGGTTTTTAAGAAGAGATTGGACAGCCATTTGTCCAGAACTGTATAGGTCAGTGATGGCGAACCTTTTTTTCCTCGGGTGCCAAAAGCGTGCACGTGCGTGCTATCGCGCGTGCGTGCCCACACTCATAATTCAATGCCCCCATGCGCCACACCCCCTGCACATGCACGTGACCCCCCCATGCTGCCCCGCCTCCGCGCATGTGAGCAAGACCCCCCACTCACCCGTTTTCCGACTTCCAGGGGCCCAGTAGGCCCATTTTTTGCCTTCCCCAGGCTTCAGAGGCTTTCTTGGAGTCTGGGGAGGGCAAAAACGCCCTCCCTCACCCGCCTGGAGGCCCTCCGGAAGCTGAAAATGCCCTCCCAGAGCTTCCACACAAGCCGAAAATCAGCTGGCCATCACGCTGGAGCTGAGCTAGGGCAACGGCTCGCGTGCCGGCAGATATGGCTCCGTGTGCCACCTGTGGCACGCGTGCCATAGGTTCGCCACCACTGGTATAGGTTCTTCTGTTGAGGACTTATCTGTATTAGTCTGCATGATTTTGGTTCCCTAGTCTGGTCTACTTTGAAAGGTCGACAGGTGGCTATTAGTACAGGTACTCCCCATGGCAGAGGCAACACTTTTGAGGGCTTCAACCCCATTCAGGAAATCCTTCTCTTCTTCTCCTTGGATAGTACTTTGATTTCCCCCTGCCTTCCTTGCTGCCCATCTTCGAGATGCTGATAAACCCTGATGAGGAATATCCGGTGGTCTGCATTGGTGTGAGCAAGGGCCCCCCAGGACAAGCCGTGCAGTTCCAAGTCATTAACCTCAATTCCTTAACCTCCTGGTTTATCAGCGACAAAAGCGGTGAGTATCCTGGGTTTTGAATATCCTGATTTCTTTTTTCCCCTCAAGTACTAGCTGAATCCCAGGATGGGTTCTAAGTCATCCGGTGGTTCATTTGACATTTGAGGGCTGCATCTGCATGTCTGCGGTGGCACATTCTTTATGATGGACAATAATAAGGTAGAACTTCAGTAGAAAGGTCATACCAGCTCATTCCTTCTTTGTCTAGACCCGTGATGGCGAACCAGAGGTGGCACGCAGAGCCCTCTCTGTGGGTGCGTGTGCCGCCCACCTGGTCTTCGGGTTTCGGGTGCTCCGGCATGCGCAAAGATCAGCTGCGCACCAGCCATCTGTTCGGTGCGCAGCATGCGTGCTGCCCACCTGGTCTTTGGGTTTCCAGCGCTCTGGCAGACATGAAGATAAGCTGGCTGGCACGCATGCTGTGCACTAGCCAGCTGGTCTTCCGATTTTCCAGGGCTCCGGCACGTGCAAAGACCAGCTGGAAACCGAAAGACCAGGTGCTGCGCACTGACCAGCTGGTCTCTGAGTTTCCGGGGCTCCGGCGTGCACACACGTGCATGCGCACATGCACGTTTGAGCACTCGGTGCCAAAAAGGTTTTGCCATCACTGGTCTAGACCAAAAGGCCACCTTCTCCACTATGTTGAAGGTCTTCCAGAAGGAACTCTTTTAAGGATCAAAAGCAGGCTTTAAATGAATACCTAGCCGTAGTTCTGAATAATGCATCCGTTTGTCCACAGAACCATCCTGCTGTGGCTTCGTCCAGGTGACTCAATTGGATAACAAGACGGTGATGGTTCTGTTGGACGGTAAGTAGAAGTCAGGTGGCCTTTGATTGGTCAGATCTGTGAGGAGGGACCATTCCTGCTGGGGCCAATGCATTTTTGGTTTCTCTCTCAGGATGCATCCAGTTTGTCAGCCCCCGAGGGACACTGCTTGGATCCCCACCGAAACTCACCTTCGACGTAGCAGTGGAGTCAGTCGGTGAGTTCCCTTTCTCCACCCTGTTCAGTACTTCCTCCTCTTCCCGTTGCATCCTCTCCATCAGTGGTTCCCAACCTTTTTGTGATAGAGTACCACTTGGAGGTCCCGTACAGTCGCCGCGTACCACCTGGTTCCAGAGAAACTAAATTCGATCAGATATGACTTTATTTCCATAATTGTACCGTTCCTTTTTTGGCCCCGCGCATCCAGCAACTGGATTCTCGGGCCGCTGGGACCAGGTGGGTGGCGTGTGGCAACAGTTGCAAATCGTTGCCAGATTATCTTGTGTTAGGCAGTAAACATTTTTGTGAAGTAAAAAATAACTAACTAAAAATCATTCATGACCCCGAAAGTGTTCGCGTACCACCTGGAAGGCCCTCGCGTACCACTAGTGGTACACGTACCACAGGTTGGGAACCACTGCTCTCCATCATCCGATGCTCCTTTCGGGTCTTAGAGGAAGGACAGGTTGACATCTCCAGAGCAGCTCTGACCTTGATGGAGGAAGAGATCTAATCTATCTGTCTTCTCTACCAAATGCTGCCTGGGATCATCTGGTTGTTGTGATGGTGCTTGTGGTGTTTGCTGGCTTGTCTGTCAGGTATATTGAGAGATGCGTCAGGTTCCAACATCCAGACCCAGACATGCAGAGCTCAATCTAACTACTTTATTATGTTCTGCCTATAGTACAGGAATCTCCCCACACTGGCAGTTTCCTTCCTCTTGGGAACAAATAGATAAGGCTCCAAGGAACTTCAGGAAGGTCAATTAGCAATTTTGTGGTTGTACAATGACTCCAGGCTATCTCTATGTTTTATTCCTCCTCCCTGCCAGGCTGGGTGCTTCGCAAATACGGGACCGATCTTGCTTTGGGTTAAGGTTGAGTAACCCTTTACTTTGAGGGATGATAGACTACTTTTGAAGGATTCACTTCCCATTCCGCTTCACGGGGAGGCACGTCCAATGCCTGAGCAGCTTTTATGAAATAGAGAGTAAGTCATGGTGGCAGGACCTGAACTTCTCCACTTCTTCTGTTTCCAGCACTGGTGCAGAACTGTGTGCATGCATTTTGGCGCCATGGTGTGCAGACACGGCCGCTCGGATCAGGACAGGTAAAGAAGGAGCAGTTGTGTTTTCAACATGGTGTGGTCAGTCCTCTTGAGATTTTATGCCAAAGATGAGTGGTGGGAGAAGATCCCAAGATAACCCCTTCATGGTATTCTACAGTATTCTCCAACAAGAGCATCTTGTTCTTGATTTGTGGGTAGAAGTCCAACGATTCTTAGCAAGAGACTCACTTAAGAGGCCTCCATGACCCTCCATCCTGATCTGACGTTTCTTCTCAGGTAGCACAGAAGCTGCAGGATCAACGGTGGACCTTCCGCCTACTGGGAGCCTCCAGGTTTGAAGACCTTCAACCTCATCCCTGTGCTTCTCCCACCCGTGGCAACTTGCTCCACCCCTTGGTGGCCTTCAGAACTTCTCCCAATTTCCTTGTGTGGGTCCTGTACTGAATAAGAGGGACTCCTTATCTTTGGCTCTTTGAGACAACCTTCTTCATCCCGTGGTCTCCATTGTCCCCCCACCTTCTCAGCTAGCATGGCCACCCCGCAACCACAGAACATTCTCCTCCAGGGTGCCCCCCCTAATTTTTGCCTTTCTCTTCTCCTCCCTTGCCAGCACCATCGTGTTAGAGACGCGACCAGTGAATAATCCGAATTCCACCAGCAATCTCTACGTGCCAGAATGACGATGGTTCAACCTCAACCCGTAGGTTGCTCAGACTGACCATTTCCCACCCTCGGGAACGGATTCCTCAAAGAAGAACAAGTGATGGGGAAGGGGACTCCCATCTGTCAGATGCTTCAGGACTGCCCAGGAAGCTGGCAAGGCAGGGCTGGCAGTGAGAAATTGCCCAGCCCAAACTCTTCAGTAGCTTCACCCCGAAGCACCAAGGGGCACCAATGCCCTGGTTTTACGCTTCTCCTTACATACCATTCAACCTCAGTAAACAGTATGTTTAGTTTTTCGTTTCCCATATGTACCTTCTCCTCTGAAAGATCTCTCTCAGTGTGCACGTATCTATATGTTAACGCACCCAAGAGTAGTGTCCTGGATGTGGCTAAGTTGTCTATGGCCAGATCCTGCCTGACTAGGGGTTGCCTCCAGGATGTTGTGGTTGCCCCATCACTGGAGGCTTTCAAGAAGAGATCGGACGGCCATTTGTCTGAAGTGGTCTAGGGCTCTCCTGCTTGAGCAGCGGATTGGACTAAAAGACCTCCAAGGTCCCTTCCAACTCTGATACTCAATGATAAGAAGAGATTGGACAACCACTTGTCTGAAATAGCATTGGCTCTCCTGCTTGAGCAGGGGGTTGGACTAGAAGACCTCCAAGGTCCCTTCCAACTCTGTTATTCTGTTGAATCTCTGCTCGGTCAAGGGTCTCTGCTCACACACCCCTTACACACGGGGGTGCCTTCATTCATCCAAGCCAGGATGGTTTGGGTGTCACGTGATATCCCAAACTGGCGTCTGTGCTTATTTGCAGCAGACAGATAAACCAATAAAACACACGGTGTTCCGAAAGCAGACTCGTAAAAAATGCAGCATGAACAGCAACAGGAAAAAGAAAGAAAAAGAAAAGAAAAAGAAAAACAGTTTTGCAATGTGTTGGTTCTGCAGAAGGATGACGTCGACTCGGAGGGTTGCAGCAGTCTATGGTTTTATTGGCAGAGAACCAAGCTGGACTCCGAAGGGTGGGAGAACCGCAAAGGGGGTCTGCATCCCCACAACAGAGCTGGCTTCAAACGTCCAGTGGGGACGGCCATTAAATCGGAGACGGCAAAGGGGCCTATTCTGTACAGGAGCTCAAGGGGCTGTGGATCTCCGGAGGGGCCCTTGCCTCCCCCAGCCCCAATACACACACACACACACACACATCTGGCTCTACTGGGTAGGATTTCTGGTGGCTTCTTAAGTACAGATGGGGCAAGAAAAGACCCCCTCACCACCCTAAGTATAAGCTTCACAAATAAGAGGGAGGAGGACTAGGTGTGAAGGTTATTCAAGTCACGGAGGGGAGAAACGGAGGGGGCCGCGTTCTTCTTCTTGGGGACTTTCACCATCTCTTTGGCACCCGGCTATGCTGGCCGACCGAAATCTGGAGCACATTTGCCCCCAACTTCTCCCCATTCCAACTCACCACCGCCAATTTGGCCGCGGGACAGCTCGCCGCGGGACAAGAGTTCCACTAATATCAAAGAAACGGTGGGACAGGATCGTTAAAAAGAAAGGCTACGAAAGGAGGAATGAAGTGGGAAGGACAAACATTAATATATATATATATTAAAAAATCATTTTAAATAATGAAAACTGAATTGTTAAATTGCCCTGCGGCGAGTTGTCTCGGGGGCGAGTCGGCCAGGGCGAATTGCCCCATTCCGTTCCCCTGATGGGTCCGGAAGAGTAGTCTTTCCCTGTATGGAGGACCCTCCCCACTCCTGGGGGGTTGAGGGCCAATAAAAGGCACTTGAAAGTGGGAGGGGGGCTGGGGGGGGCTTTAACCTGGAAAGGAAGCCTATTGCACAGACCCCCCCCACCACCAGGGGACCAGAAAGAGTTGGGAAGAGTTACTGGCCAAGTGGGAGGCTGGCTTAGCCCAAGCAGGTGGGGCATTTCTCGGGGGTGGGGTGGGGATAGAAATACCCACCTCTTCCTCCGAGGGGAGGGGGCTTGGCAGCAAGAGGCAGAAGCCATAGTGGGGATGACTTGAGGGCGGAGGGAGGGAACGAGGCAGCTCTCCCCAAGCTTGGCTCAGGAGGTTGTGAGTTCGATCCTAGGTAGAGGCAGATGTAGGGTCTCCTTCTTGGGCAGGGGGTTGGACTAGATGACCTGCAAGGTCCCTTCCAACTCTGTTAATCTGTTAAAAGACACTCAGCCAGGCTGCCCCACTCTGCTTTGCTGCTGAACCCACCCCCCCTTTCTCTAGGGCCGAAGGAAAGGGGGCAAGGGAGGTGGAGCCAGGGCAGCTGCCTTGCCCCCTGCTTAGCCCAGGGGAGCCTCTAGCTGAGCTGGTCTTCATACTGTTTCCGGAAGCAGTCTCCAGCCGGGAAAAAATCCCAACAGCGCTCTTGGTACATTTTCCAGACATAGGATTCCTGCAAAAGGGAGAACACAGGAGCCCCATTGATAAAGGAAAGCAGTGTCCCTTTTTTAAAAAAAAATCAACTTCAGGGAGTCCTTGGCTTACAACCGTTTCGTTGAGAGACCTTTCAGAGCTACAACGGCGCTG
This sequence comes from Diadophis punctatus similis, assembly GCA_023053685.1. Taxonomy (NCBI): domain Eukaryota; kingdom Metazoa; phylum Chordata; class Lepidosauria; order Squamata; family Dipsadidae; genus Diadophis; species Diadophis punctatus. The sequence goes on from JALIGW010000022.1 coordinate 2,639,788, forward strand.
AAAAAAGTGACTTAGGACCGGGTCCTCGCACTTACGACCGTCACAGCATTTCCCCGGGGTTTAACGTGATCAAAATTCGGGTGCTGGGAAACTGGCATGTACTTATGATAGCTGCAACGTCGTGGGGTCATGTGATCGCCTTTGCAACCTTCCCAACTGGCTTCCCACAAGCCAAATCAATGGGGGAAGCCGGATTTGCTTAACGATGGCACGATTCACTTAACGACTGCAGCAATTTGCATAAGAGCCTTGGCCAACAAGGTCATTAAAAAAATGGTGGGATTCCCTTAACAACCGCCTTGCTTAGCAATGGAAATTCTGTCTCAGTTGTGGTTGTAAGTAGAGGATTACCCGTAGTAATGTCATTTTTTAAAACATTTACAAAATAAGTAGAGAAAAAAGGTGGGGAAAGGCTTAAGGGACGCAGAATAACATATTCGTAAACAAGCAAAGGATTTCCAGTGGGCCTAACGTTCAAAATTCCTTATTTAATGAAGGAATGATTGAATGAAATGTATGGTTTGTGACATCATCTTTCAAGAAAAGGTCTATAAAGATGATATAAATATAATCTTTAGTATTAGTATCACTGTTATTATTGTTCCTCAAACAATGTGAAGAAAAAGAAAAGGAAAAATAGAGGGGGGGCAGAAAAGAAAAATATTAAAACAAATGATTTGAAAAGGGAAAAAAAACAATCAAAATATTGAGTTTTAACTTCCTTCCCCTCCCATCCTTGGGCACCCTCAGGATGTCCTCTCACCTGGCCAGTGTGCTCCGTGTCATCCTTATTGATGAGATACATCAGGAAGAACCTACAAGGGGGAAGAAAGTTGGAAAGGAATGACGTGAAAACTTTTGTAAGGAAAGGAATTGTGCCAAGCATATCTTCGGATTTAGAGAAACGTGGGTTGTACCCAGAGGAACACCATCGAGGGGATGGGAAATACTGCCTCTTGAGAAGTGGAGAAATTAAAAGGGGCGGGGAAGAGGAAGTCTCTCCTCTTATCACCCTTCCTGCAATTTAACTTGCAGCTCACTAATGGTCTATGAGAATAACCTGTGAGGCAGAGGAAGAAAACCCAGCAAACGAGACAAGGATCAGATAAGAGAAATCTGGGTCCAAAGCAGACATGTAATTTGAGAAAGTGTCTCAGACCTGACTTGCAAGATTTGGCTACATAACCTTATAATAAAAGTCATATTGCGGTTAATAACATTGGTTTCCTGGTCTGGACTACTTCTAAAGGCTGACTTTAGGCCCTACTTGCTTAGTAAGGATCTGCTTCTCAGTGTCTTTGAATGAGTGGTTTTCTGCTTTCTGAAATCTTCAGAGCTACAGAATATAAAGACCAGGAAAACTCTGGCTGTTGCCTTCTCCTCCCCCGTGTCTTTTGCTTACATGTAATTTGCCAGGTTGTGCTCCTCTAACGTGTGGGTCTCAAAGCCGTGGGGGGTCGTGTCAAAATAGTCACTGCCAAGCCCGCAGATGAAACATTTGGTCTGTTGAGGACGACAAAGGAGAGTGAAGAAAAGGGCAAAGCGGTCATAAAATCAGATGCGATTCTTAACACCCACTTCCCTTAGCAATGGAAATTCTGGTCCCAACTGCGGTGTAAATCGAAAACTGCCTGTACAACATTTTTTCCCCTGTTCATAGACTGACTTTCTACCAATGAATCCATTTGTGATTCCATTATTCCACCAATTAAAGATATCTTCACTACATCCAGTGGTGGGTTCCTACTGGTGCGGTCTTGCCTGTTCGTCACCGCAGAGCCGAAGAAGCTGTTGGCGTTCGCGGCGCGGGGCTTCCTCCGCCCGCTTTCCCCGCCCACCGGAACGCCACCATTTGCGTTCTTTTGCCCTCTACGCATGTGCAAAGCGTTCTACTTGCGCAGAGGGCAAAAGAACGCAAATGGTGGCGTCCCGGCGGGCGGGGAAAGAGGCGGGGAAAGCGGGCGGGGGAAGCCCCGCACCGCGAACGCCAACAGCTTCTTCGGCTCTGCGGCGATGAACAGGCAAGACCGCACCGGTAGGAACCCACCACTGACTACATCTCCCAAAAGAAAGAGGTGAACCACATCTCCCTGGGAACAAAGCCTGGAAGAAAAGCCTCAAGAAGTTGTGGGTGCTCCAACACGGGAGGTTTCTAAGAAGAGATTGGACAACCATTTGTCTGGAACGTTGTAGGGTTTTCTGCTTGTAGATCAGGGGGTTGGACTAGAAGACCTCCAAGGTCCCTTCCAACTCTCTTATCTGGCTGTGCTAAAAACGACAGAGAAGTAATTCAGGTACCTCCATGTCCTCCTTCACTTGTTCCTGCTGGTCTCTCAACTCCCCAAAGGCATCAATGATCAAACCTGGGGAAATGGAGAAAGAAGTCCAGAAGTCAAAGAGAAAAGAAAAACTTCAGATCAAGCAAAGCAAAACAAAGCCAAGGGGCTGCCACAAAGAACAGGGAGTTAAGCTATTCTCCAAAGCACCTGAGGGTAGAACAAGCAATGGGTGGAAACTAAACAAGGAGAGAAGCAACTTAGAACTAAGGAGAAATTTCCTGACAGTTAGAACAATTAATTAGGAGAACAGCCTGTCTCCAGAAGTTGTGAATGCTCCAACACTGGAAGTTTTAAAGAAGATGTTGGATAACTATTTGTCTGAAGTAGTGTAGGGTTTCCTGCCTAGGCAGGGGGTTGGACTAGAAGACCTCCAAGGTCCCTTCCAACTCTGTTGTTATTATTATTATTAACATTTCCCGAAAACCGCCACCCTCCACAAAAGGCAGGATGATTAGTCATGTTCAGTCACTGGAAGAGACTTCCAGAAGATGCTCAAAGACATCCTTGTTTCAAAGATAGAACATATTCCAACAGCTCATCACTGACATCAGGAAGCAATTCTGTTCCCACAAATACTGGTGTTCACACCCAGCTCCCCCAAACACGACAAACCCTCTGACGTGAACTCAAAAGATTCCTTTATTAGGAATGCCAGCAGCCCTGGCAAAAAGTTTATCTTGCAGGCTAATAAGTCCTTCCGGCCGGAAGTTGAATAGTTGTCTGCCACATCTATTCATCTCTGCCCCCTGCCTTTTGTCCCCAGAGCTAGGATGGGGCCTTGTTAGCAGCGGTGGCTCTTCCGTCCCAAGGACCGGCCCATAGCTTTCCACTGTTCTCCTCTCCTCTGTCTTCTGAGCATCCGTGCATCAGGCACTGGACCCAGCTATTCCTCCTCTTCCTCATCAGCCACCTCCAGACCTGGGGGCTGCTGACTCTCTATCTGAGGGCTGACGGACAGCCCAGGCTCCGCCTCTGTCTCTGTCTCTGTCTCTGTCTCTCTCTGCCAGCTCCATTCCCTCTTCCCCCTCGGAGCTCCCAGGTTGTCCTGATGCTGACCCTGACTCCCACGCCTCCTCCTCCTCCTCTGGTTCGGCTGCTGGAGGGGCAGGCAGCCGACAGGCCACAACAACTGGTTAGAATTAAGGAAGTAGACAAGAGACCCAGTGATACAGCAGAAACTCGTGAAGGGATGCAGGCCCACCCATCTCACCTTGGATGATAGCCAACAAGATGACAATGACAAAGAAAAAGAAGGTGATATCAAAGATCACGCGGTAGAGCTCATATTCATCTCCGGCTGGATCTTCAATCTCATCCCCGATGCCGCCACCGGCTCTCACTCCAACATACATGTGGAAGAGGTAACACTGTTGGGAAGAGTAGAAAGCATCCAGATTCAGGACACAACTCAGCCTTCTCAACTCCAGTCTCCAGATGTCCAGGAGAACATCAGTCTAGGGAGTCTCATTGTCTCTCACTGTCACGATGTGAATATTGTCAGTTTGTGCATCTCTATGTTTTTCTGTTTCTTGTATTTATGGTCAAGCAGACGTATGATATATTCTATTACGCATGTCTGCATTCCAGAGGTCAACTCCTTTCTTTCTCATCACCATCTCTACCGGAGGTAGAAGTGATTTATTTCCTTAGCTGATAAAATGTAGTCCTAATAAGAATTCTTTATTATTTTTCTACTGAAATAAATATTTTGTTAATTAGATTTGAATCTCGGGTTTTTATTTTCTAAGTAACAATGTCTTCAAAAGGGAAGCCCCGATCCATCGACCTACGGAGTGATTTCTCCGCTAACACTCACCGTCATCATATCATCACATTTCATATCAGGTTCGTCCTCGTCCTCGCTCTTGTTGTAGAACTTGCGGAAGAAGTTGAAGGCCACCACAGTGTAAAGGTAGACAACCACTGCCAGCAACCCCACGGTCATCATCAGCTGGGGAAAGAGGACCCAGGTGCAAGAGATGGTCAGTTGAGTAGCAGGAAAGAGCAGCTTTCTCTGGTGCTTCTGGAGCAGAGAATTCCTCTCCCTCATCCCAAATGAGGATTCTTCTCCCCCATCCCAACTGACCTGTTTGCCATTGTGGGTGACAGAGGACAGGATGGTCCGTAAGGTCTTGACACCCATGGCAATGTCCAGAAGATGGCAAGCGAAGAAGAAGTTGTTGTAATGGCCAAGCACGGACATCACCATGTACCAGAAGAGATACAGGAAGGACTGAAGTGGGAGGGAGAGAAAGAAGAACAACTGGATGGAGAGCAAATGAGCAATGTCCTTGAGGTCTTGATAGTAGGAAGAGGACGGTATCACTAATATCTTCCGGCATTAAACTTCAGTCTAACAACAATGAAGTCAAGACCCAGGAACCAAAAGCGAAGTTACTTCTTAGTTTCTTTATTGTTCCTTCGCTTACAGACAGAATCTTGCCAGACTAAAGCAACTATCTGCATAACTTTAGATGTTTCTGTGAACGGCTAAGGAGGGACTGTCTTAGCCTTCTTCCTCCCTCCCAGACATTCCAATCTCCGCTGCCTCTTTGCCCTCTGGAGGGGAAAAAGACCCTCCAGACTACAGGTTGTCTCAACTTATGACAGTTCGTTTAGTGACTGTTCCAAGTTACAACAGCACTGAAATAAGGGATTTATGGCCATTTTTCACCCTTACGACCATTGCAGCATCCTTGTGGTCATAGGTTCAAAATTCAGATGCTTGGCAACTGGCATGTATTCATTTCTAGTAACCTGGGGGTCACGTGATCCCCTTTTGCGACCTTCTGACCAGCAACGTCAGTGGGGAAGCCAGGTTTATTGAACAATTGCATTACTAGCTTTGTCAATGCAGTGATTCATTTAACCACTGTGGCAAGAACCGTCGTAACATAGGGCAAAACTCACTTAACTGCCTCACTTAGCCACAGAAATTTTGGGCTCGATCGTGGTCGTAAGTCTAAGACTAGTTGTATGTTCCACGATATCTGCTGATGTGTCATTGAGTTGGTGTTGACCCTTAGGGACCACGGGGACAGAATTTCTCCAGGATCAAAGGAGTGTCAGTATACCTATTTTAGTAGTGAATTTCTCTGCCCTGGGGCTACGTCTTCTTACTTACGTTATCCGTGAAGATGACGCCAAGTTTCCAAATCTTGTACTTAACGTCAATGGAACTAATCCTGAGAGAGAGAGAAAGAGAAATAGCAATAGCACTTAGACTTATATACTGCTTCATAGTGCTCTAAGCGGTTTACAATCGGGTTACTACCTTACCAGCTGCAGTGATTCCCTTAACAATTGTGCCAAGGTAGGTTGTAAAATGAGGCAAAACTCACTTAGCAAACGTCTTACTTAACAACAGAAATTTGGGGTTCAATTGTGGTCGTAAGTCTACCTGTACTCTACGGTAATGTGCAAAAAGCTGTTATAGATACTAAGGAAATATTAATACCCTGAATTACAATTTAAAATGCTCCCTTTGTCGTCTACCTGTCAGGGTGAAGATGCCAGTCTGAGCATTACCTGCTGCCCCATATCTCTCTCTGCCCTCCTGTTTTGCCCATCTTTCTCACCAAGTCAAGAACGACGTGTCCGGCTCCGATTTCTTTTCATTTTGGGCTGAGATTTCCAGGCTGGCCAAATCTATGCCCAAAAGTTCTGCGATCCTTTCTCGGCCATAGATGTCGCCGTATTTGTCTAGAACCTGGAGAAGAAGGGAAGCCACAATTAGGCATATTTTAAAACTGCAGCCATGCAGCTAGTCCTCAACGTCGGACCATAATTGGGATCGGAACCATCCTAGCTAAGCGATGAGGTCATTAACTGAGTCATTCCCAAGCGTGCGACCTTCATTTACTCTGGTCGTTAAACAAATCACAGGATCGTTAAGCGAATCTGGCTTCCGCAATTAGCTTTGCCTGCCAGAAGCCCCTGGGATGATCAAAAATGGTGATCACGTGGACCCTGGGATACTACAACCGTCGTAAATAGACGCCAGTTGCCAAGCGCCCAAATTTTGATCATGTGACCACAAGGATGCTGCAATTGACGTAAGTCCATCGGCACCATCATTACTTTGGTCATTAAAAAAATAGTCGTAACTTGAGGATTACCTGCAGAGATAATTTTTTTAGCCTTTTGGCACCGATCAGATTCTCCCTGCCCACCCTACCTCCTCCAAAAGACCCCAGACCCCTGTTTCTCCACCCAAGGGCCTGCATGCAATCTTACCTTTCTTTTGATGAACTTATCCCAGTAATTGCTCGGGAATGACCTGGCACAGACAGAAAAAATGGGAAGCAATTTTTAAAAAGCCGTCAGGAATATAATCCCCTCGTCCCACATCCATAAAGACCTTCTGTTCCGTTTAATCCCCCCTGCAAAGTCCATTCTAGCCTCTCCCTTCTTTTGCAAACTCATTTTGCCACGAGTTCAGGTCCTGCCTTAGCCACGAAAGCCATGCTGGCTCAGGAATTCTGGGAGTTGAAGTCCACAGATGGTAAAGGAGCCATAGATGCCCACCCTTGGCCTAGACCCAGAAACAGCACACCATCCAGCCATACGCAACTAAGAACAGTTCAAATTGACCAATAAAGAACTCTTAGTAGGAGAAGGACAGACAGAGGGTGGAGGCAGAGTCAAGAAAGGAATTAGCCTGGAGTCGTTACGTTTCCATAAATGGTCTGTCCAACCCCTCTCGATTTCTGTTAACTCTTAGCTAGTGCCAAATTAGTGCTGGCCATTAGCTGTCTAGATTATTGTATATAAGTATGAGCAATAAATCAGCTTAACGTGTGCTCCTGATTCTTTGTGCCTGATATACTTCCGCCATTTGCAATTTTTGCTCCATGACATTATAGGCTCAGAACCAGAGGTGGTATTCAACCGGTTCTGACTGGTTCGAGTGAACCGGTAGCGGTGATTGCCTGTGGGCCCGCCCACTTGGACATAATGCCGTCCTATTTAGCCACATTTTTGAGGCCGTGTGCATGCGCGGAAGACGCATGCGTAAAGCGCATGCACGGGTGGCCATGTGCATGTGCGGAGCTGAGCGCACGCTCACATTTGTGAACTGGTAGGGAAGGTAAGTTAATACCACCTGTGCGTCAGAACTGAGAGGGGCTGCCATGGTTTGGGAAGTGAGGGGACAGTTCTGAGGCCCTCCATAACCCGTTCTCCCTTCCTTCACTCACGGAGCATTGAGCACCAGACGATCCCACTGGCCTTTGATGTCGTCATCCTCCGGTTGCTCCGTGATATACAGTCCGCTAAACTCCAACGTACGGGCCAGCTCCTTCTCGCGCTTGAAGATGACCAGAGGCACCTTGAGACAGTTGTAGCCGATGATGCAGAGGAATGCCACCAGGGTGTGAACGATGGACAGGAATTGTAAGGCTGGCTGCATGTAGCCCGTGCTCTCCTCCAGGAAGAAGTAGACCACACTGTCTTCTTCGTCCTCGTCCCCGTTGCCATTGCCGTCCCCGTTGCCACCGTTGTCATCTCCACCGAAGCCGGAGCCTGCCCCGGATCCTGCATCCAGATCGCCTTCAAGACCAGAGCCCTCAAACTCTTCTTCACCAGGTGGTGTGTCCGACACCTAGGAAATCGAAATTGTAACACGACGAAGAGATTCAAGATAGATGAAACCAAGATGAGGATCTAAAGGAGGAAAAGCTAAGGCCCAGGCCTACAATCCTGGCTTTTCTCTAACTTTGGTCTTCTGCTTAAGGTATGATGACCAGAGGTGGGTTCCTAATTTTTTTACTAACACACTGTGGGCGTGGCTTATTTTGTGGGTGTGGCTTGCCAGCCATGTGACTGGGTGGGCATGGCTTGCTGGCCATGTGACTGGGTGGACGTGACTTCTCGGACTGCTGAAGGGAGGGGAACTGAGATAGGTCCTGCCGCCCATTCCCCCTCCCCTCAGCAGCTCGAGAAGCCTCAAACGTGCGAAAATGCCTAGGAGCATCACTGCGCATTCGTGGCTTCTCGGACTGCTGAAGGGAGGGGAATGGAGATAGCTCCTGCCGCCCGTTCTTTCAGCTTCTCACGCGCTCCCTCAGCCATTCTCCCCTGCTTGGACTCACTGTGGGGTAGGAAGGCAGCGCATGCGCAGTGCCGGAAGCTCGACTTCTGGGCATGCACAAAAGAAATTTTTAAAAAAAAAATTAAAAAAAAATTATTTTTTAATGGCAGCGCCCAGGCACCGGCAACCGACCGCACCGGTATTGTGACGTCACCAGCGGGCCGCTACCAGTGCTGTAGAGTGGACCGCACTGGTAGGAACCCACCACTGATGATGACCACTTATATCCCAGGGTGATATAAGTGGTCATAACCCATTTATGCCCCAACCTCTTAATAGATTCCCTACCGAGTTCTTCTGGATTTCAGAAAGCTTTTCTAGGAATGAGGGCGAGGGCATTCTCTGTGGCAGCTCCTACCCTCTGGAACCAACTGCCCCCCAAGATCCGGACTGTCCCCACCTTATTGGCCTTCAGAAAAGCTCTGAAGACCTGGCTCTTTCGGCAAGCCTGGTGCCAATGAACGATCTCTTGCTGCTGGCCCATGGCTGTTATGGATTGGATTGGATGATTGGAATTTTTAAAGTATTATATTGTATTTTTAATTCTGTTTTTTAAATGTTTTTTATATAAATTTTATTTGTATCCCTGTTAGCCGCTCAGAGTCCCTGCGAGATTGAGCGGCATATAAATACAAATAATAAATTAAATAAATAAGTAAATAAATAAACTAGACTAGGGGCATCCAACTTTGGCAACTTTAAGATCTGTGGACCTCAACTCCAAGAATTCCTCAGCCAGAATTCTGGGAGTTGAAGTCACAAGTCTTAGAAGCTGCCATGGTTGGACATGGATTAAACTCTTGGCTCATTCTGGACCATCTCACCCTCGGGAAGCCCTGATAACGGGGTTCCTGCGTCTCTACTCCCAAGAGACAACGCCCAACAATCCGCAAATCTTTTACCTTATAGAAAAGCAAGATGAAGTTGATGGCAAAGGCCAGGAAGAGGGCGAGAAAGCGCAGGTTGTAGAAATTCCTGGACAGGTAATTCTGAAAGGATGAGAAGGTAAGGTTAAGTGTAACACGATGGTTGTTCTGCTTCAGAAACATAAACGTTTCACGATCAAACTCTTTCCAAGTCCAAGATAAAGTTGCTTTGCATGTTTAAGCTCATCTCAACTCCTTGGCTGCTGTTTTTTGCTTTTTATGTTGTGAGTCCTACTTTAAGAGCAATGAATCTTATTCCTGCCCTGCACGTCAGTAGTGGGTTCTAAAACCCTTTACTACCGATTCGCGTGCAAGCTCGTGCGTGTGCGCGACGTCCTGGGTGGGTAGACGGAGCCTCCCGCCACCGGCACTACTGGTTCTAAGAACCGGTCCGAACCGGGAGCAACCCACCGCTGCTGCATGTCCCCCGTGATATCTATTTTAGTGTCAGTATTAAATGGGACTACAGGTAGTCCTCGACTTACGACCACAATAGAGCCCAAAATTTCCACTTATAAACAAGACAGTTGTTTAAAAAAGTTGTGCCCCCTTTTACGACCTTTTTTGCCATGGTTGTTAAGCGAATCACTGCAACTGTTCAATGAATAGTGTAGATGTTAAGCGAATCTGGATTCCTCTTATTGACTTTGCCCATCAGAAGCCGGCTGGGAAGGTTAAAAATGGTGATCACATGACCCCGGGATGCTGCAACTGTTTAAGTACATGCCAGTTGCCAAGTGCCCATATTTTGATCATGTGACCATAGGGAGGCTGCAGCCGTCATGAGTTAAAAACCGGCCGTAAGTTCCTTTCTATCAGCGCTGTAGTAATTTTGAACAGTTAATAAAACGAAGGGCTATAAGTTGAGAACTACTTGTAATAAAATAAATGTGCTAATAATATTCCTTTCATCCTGGAGAAATGTTGTCCGTGTGGTTCCTAAGAGTCAACACCAACTCAACAGCACCTCAGCAGATGTGATGGGACGTAGTTTGGAGGGGCTTTTCCCCAAACAGCAAAGATAGTTGTAAGTTGAAGGCTACCTATACTCAGAAACACTGAGAGAGAGCCGGCAGGGTGAATATTAGGCTATCCTATGATGTCCTTGTCTCTGTAGATCTAGCTATGGTAGTTAAGGGTTATGGTTTGGTCTCAGTTCCATCAGTATGGCTTCTCGCCAAGAACCAGGAGGGGGAGATTAGAGATGTGGCTGATCCCCCAAGTATTAGGGTACCCAGTTATCCCAAGAGATGTTCCTGCTCAAAATCAGGAGGATATAAGTTTCCTAATCTTCTGGAGTAGTGTTTCTCAACCTTGGCGAGTTTAAGATGGGTGGACTTCAACTCCCAGAATTCCCCAGCCAGCTCTGCTGAAGTCCACCCATCTTAAAGTTGCCAAGGGCAAGAAATATTGTTCCACCGCACACACGATTGTCAAACCAAGAGAGACTCCTTACCAGGAATTTGACCCTCTGGATCTCCAACTCGTTCCAAAACTCTGAGCCTCCCTGTTCCTCTTCTTTCTTCTCTGCCGCCTTCTTCTTTTTCTTCTTCTTCTCCTCCTGGGCCGGTGGTGGTGATGGGGGCTCTTCCTCCTTGTGTTCTTTCTCCTCCTCTTTCTTCTCCTCTTCTTCCTTGGCAGCCTTCTCCCCATTTTCCGCACTAGAAGTGGTGGGGAAGGCACAGAAACCGTATTGCAGATTATCACACAACCCTTCCCAGACTCTGTGCCCAATCCCAAGAGTACTTATGGCACCGCCTTCTATCAAAGCAACCTCTTTTTCTATCCTCTCCAGGATTTCTGCTTCAGAAAACTGAGACTGTCAGCTGCCTTTCTCCAGAAATGGAACTATGGATCTTTTCTATTTAGAGCAGGGGTCAGCAACCTTAAACACTCAGAGAGCCATTTGGACCCGTTTCCCACAGAAAAGAAAACACCGGGAGCCACAAAACTCTTCCCGTGCCTGACTATTTCCTGAGGGGCCACAAAACTAGCATATATAGTTGAATGAAAGATTCTGTTTTCTTCTGAAAGTTTTCTTTTCTTGGATTTATCCATGGTTGGCCTACCGGGGGTCGAAAAGCTCAATAAATTGTGGGGGTTGCACATTGGCAGTTGTGACACATATTTTGAGCCACAGGGAGCCGCAGCAGAGGGATGAAAGAGCCACATGCAGCTCCAGAGCCGCGGGTTGCTGACCCCTGATTTAGAGGTTTAAGTGGAGGCAGGTCTGACAAAGATTTTCTTGACTGCTCTCTTTTATTCAGCTGGCTTTAGTCTTCCATTGGTTTGGGCATTGTTAACTGTGCTAATCTTCCAGGCTCAATCCCAGCAGGTAGTCCTCAATTTATGACCACAACTTTCTGTTGCTAAGCGAGACGGTTGTTAAGCGAGTTTTGCCCCATGTTACGACCTTTCTCGAGACAACTGTTCCCTGAATCCCTGCAGGTGTGAAGTTAGTCACCCGGTTGTTAAGTGAATCTGGCTTCCCCCTTGACTCTGCTTGTCAGAAGGTCACAAAAAGGGGATCACGTGACCCTGGGACACTGCAAATGTCATAAATACGAGCCAGTGGCCAAGTGTCTGAATTTTGATCATGCGACCACAGGGATGCTGCAACAGTTGTAAATGTGAGAAATGGTCATCAATCATTTTTTTCCAGGGCCGTTGTATTAACTTTGAATTGTTGCCAAATGAACGGTTGTAAGTCGAGGACTACCAATAGTCAAAGTGTGATGCTCTTAAGCAGCGGTCTCCAAAGTTGGTGACTTTAAGACTTGTGGACTTCAACTCCCAGAATTCCTCAGCCAGCACGGCTGGCTGAGGAATTCTGGGAGTTGAAGTCCACAAGTCTTAAAGTCAATGGCTGGCTGAGGAATTCTGGGAGTTGAAGTCCACAAGTCTTAAAGTAGCCGACTTTGGAGACCCCTGCCTTAGGCAATGAAAACTTCTGCCTTATGATTGGGGGGGGGGGTTTGTGATGAACTCGGCAACCACAGATGGACCTCCAAGCCACTCAACTCAGCTTTCTCTGGTTCTGCTGGGGGCTCCTCAATCTTCTCCAGCTCCGGATTTGGCTCCTCCTCCCCTGCTTCTAGTTTCACCTGGAGAATCACAAGAGCATCCGTCAACGAATTGGATCCAAGAGAAGAAACAAAAGGGAGGGACATGACTCAGAAAGGAACACATTACAAGATTTCAAGATTGGCATCACTCAGTACTAGAATGGCATCCTGTAGCTTGAAGAAGCAAACTATGGACCTTGAAGAAGTAAACTATGGATGAATAGGGGACTGGAGGCTCAAAGCATATGAAGAATGCTTGCAGGAATTCGCTATGTCTTCTTCTTCTTCTTGTGCCATATCCGTCATCGGACATTGGCGATCATGTTGGCTACCCTACTTTTATCAACAGCCGCATGTCTAGTTTATGGGTATGTCTAGTTTAATGAAATTAGGTTAGCAGTGTTCCAATATTTTGAGGGGCTGCCACAAAGAAGGGGACAACCTATTCTCCAAAGCATCTGAAGGCAGGACGAGAAGCAACGGATGGAAACTCATCAAGGAGAGAAGCAACCTAGAACTAAGGAAGAATTTTCTGACAGGGACGACAATTCATCAGTGGAACAGCTTGCCTCCAGAGGTTGTGGTTGCTCCATCACTGGAGGTTTTAAAGAAGAGACTGGACAGCCACTTGTCCAAAATGGTTTAGGGCAGTGTTTCCCAACCTTGGCAAGTTGAAGATGTCTGGACTTCAACTCCCAGAATTCCCCAGCCAGCATTCGCTGGCTGGGGAATTCTGGCAGTTGAAGTCCAGACATCTTCAACTTGCCAAGGTTGGGAAACACTGGTTTTGGGTCTACTGCTTCAGCAGGAAGTTGGACTAGAAGACCTCCAAGATCCCAGCTCTGTTATTCCCCAATATCCACGCAGGCTGAAAGGACAACCTCCAGCCCTACTTTTGTGATATGAGGGTCTGAGTGGCTTCCCCTTGCCTCTAGGGCCGAGCACATATGCAGTGTTACGATGTGAATATTGCCAGTTGTGCATCTCTATGTTTTTCTACTGTTTCTTGTATCTATGGTCAAGCAGACGTATGATATATTCTACTACGCATGTCTGCATTCCTGAGGTTGCCTCCTTCCTTTCTCTTCGCCATTTCTACCAAGGTAGAAGTGATTTATTCCTTAGCCGATAAAATGTAGCTTAATAAGCTTAATAAGGATTCTTTTATTACTTTTCTACTGAAATAAATATTTTGTTAATTAGATTTGAATCTCGGGTTTTATTTTCTAAGTAAGTATGTTTTCAAAAGGGAAGCAATGATCCATCGACCTCCGGAGTTATTTCTCCGCTAACATGCAGCCCCTATGTTTTCCTTCAAAACTGGGTTTTGGGCTCAGGTTACGGGCTTCTCTTAGGCCCCACGTTCCCTAAACGTGGTTTCTCTCCTCCTTTCCTTTTCCTCTTTGTCCACATTGGACCTTCCCAGCAACTCCCACCCCCTCAAGCCCCAATCATACCAATTTCCTCATGAGGAAGGGTGTCCCTTCAGGGGTGGGAGGTTCCACTGGGGTGGTGTCCCCCATATCTCCAAGCCCGCCAGGCGCATCAGCGGCCATTGAACGGAAATGCTCTTTCTTGGGATCCGCTCCAAAACCTTCTCCACCTTCAACAGAGGCTTCCTCCTTGCCGGGCTCCACAATATTGATTTCTTCTCCTTCTTCCGTCACCTGCTCGTCTTCATCAGAAGGAGCCATGTCTCCATGAACCTCATCCTGAGTTGGATCGGGCATGCTGGCCAACAGTTCGGTCATGGTGAGCTTCTTGGCCTCCTCCACCAAGCCACCACCAAAGAGGGTGTTCCAGATGAGCAGGAAGAAGCCCTTGAGCACACTGTAGAAGAAGACAAGGATGCCCATTAAGACGGTGTAAAGGAAGGTGGCCACTCCCACGGCCATCTCTTTGACCGTCATCTTCTTGACTTTGCGGAACTGTCGACGGACGTTGCGATAGGTGAACATGCAGAAGAAATTGAGGATGCTCTCCAGGAACTCCCCAAAGACCGAAGACGCCTCTGAAGGTGCCGACGCATTCTCCGCTTCCCCACTTTCGGTGCTTTCTGCTTCTTCCTCCTCCTCTTCCTCCGCCTCTCCTTCTTCCTCTGAAATCTGGGAGGCGATCTGCATCTCAAAGATGGTGTCCTCACAGAAGTTGATGAAGAGCTCCATCTTCTCCGACTCGCCCCCTTCGTTGACCACATCGAAAATGAATTGTCTCTTGGATTCCTTGACCTGGGGCATCTCCCACTGGGTCTTATTGGCCTCGCTGATCTCAAAGTAGATGCGTTCGATGCGTTTGCTGGCACCCATGATCTCGATGCGGCCCAGGTAGGGACTGAAGTAGTTGAGGATGCATTCGGCCAGTTCCAGGAAGGTCTTCAGGCGGGTGTCGTGAGGCATGTGCTCCGAGAGGTTTGTCAGCAGCACAGCAACGTTGAAGCCAATGTCTTTGGCGGGCTCCTGGAAACGGCTGGCAAACTCTTCATAGTCTATCATCTCATTCTCGTCAGCCTCTGAGCAGGAGAGGAGGAACTGGATCTCCGATGGCGTGTACTGCTTCTGACTGTCCATGGCCTTCTGGAAATCCTTCTTGGAGATGAGACCCCGTGGAGGATCTGTGATGTAATCGCGGAAGGCATCGGACGCCACAATGTCCTTCAGTTTCAAGAACATGTCGAAGAATTTGAGGATCATCTCCACATTGCTGGAGGACTCCACCAACATGTCCACCATCTGCCGAGCGATGGTGCCGTGCACCACATTGCCTGAGTAGATACACCAAGGATACAAATTATATTTCGACAACGGGACTGAACTCGGAAGACAGACAAGAAAGTTATGCTGGCAGGGATATTTTGTTCCTCCATCAAGGGATAGGGTATGCAAGTCATATCCAGACGGCTTTGTATCTTTGGTAGACAACACAATTACACAACGTCGTAAGTGTCCAAAAGGTGCTTTGTCAAAAGGCAACTGGGCTTTGTTTGTCCTTGAAGACGTTTTGCTTCTCATCCAAGAAGCTTCTTCCCATCTCATCTTCTCATCCAAGAAGCTTCTTCAGTTCAGAACTGAAGAAGCTTCTTGGATGAGAAGCAAAACGTCTTCAAGGAAAAGCAAAGAAAGTCCAGTTGCCTTCTGAACAAAGAATGAGCCCATTTGCAGACTTAGTCTAAGAATGACACTGCGCGACTCACATAACCAGAGAACTAATTGGGTCTAGTGGTTAAGGCACCAGGCTAGAAAGTGAGAAATCACGAGTTCAAGTCCGACCTTAGCCATTGCCTAAGACAAACTTGGCAACTTTTAAGACTTGCTGGCTGACTTTGGGCTAATCCCCAGGAGACTGGGAGTTCTAGTCCCACCATAGCCATGAAAGCCAGCTGGGTGACTTTGGGGCAATCATTCTCTCTCAGCCCAACCCAACTCACACGGTTGTGTCGTGGGGAAAATAAGAGGAGAAAGGTGTGTTGGACAAGCTCATGGTCGTAAGTCAAGGACCAGCTATATCTAGCATTAGCCTTCAGGTTTTTGGCCAGAGACCCAGTCAGAGTCCAGCTGGAGATGCTAGTAATGGAGCCTAAGATCTTATACAAGGCAGGAGGTTCTGCCCTTTAGAAGCCAAGATGGAGGCCAGAGATTAGAACTCTCTGCTGTGGCCTAGAGGTGGAGCTCTTGCCTCACAATCAGGAGGTTGTGAGTTCGATCCTAGGTAGAGTCTCCAGGGAGTAGGGCGGCATATAAGAACTCTAAAATAAACAAATAAATAAATAAATAAATAAATAAATAGAGGCAGATGTAAGGGTCTCCTGCTTGGGCAGGGGGTTGGACTAGATGACCTGCAAGGTCCCTTCCAACTCTGTTAATCTGATCTGATCTGATTCCTCCAGAAGGTTGCCAGGTGATCACCTTCCAGCAGAGACAGCAGCATCACCACCATGTCCTTTTGAAGGTCCAACAGCTCCTTCAGAAGCCCAATCTGGCTGGAATCCTGGAAGAACAAGCAAGTGTAAGATACAGAATGCGATGAAATGCGACGTCTTTCTCCAGTAGGCCCTGAGGCCTCTTTGGAGACAGCCCCCCTCAGGGATCCGCCCCAGGCCTTCTTCACTTACACTCCTTCACCCATCAATATTCTAATCTTCACCCACACACCAGTTGGCTTCCGGCCAGACCGACCATCAAAACGCAATCACTGATAGGTGTGAAGGAGGAGGTTGTGTGAATCCATGGGTAAAGGGGGATTCACACAACCGGTGCTGCGGTCCCATAACACTAAGTCTAGAGGGAAGTTTGGGATCGGAAGTCAGTTTAGATCACTGCTTCTCAATTGTGGCAACTTTAAGATTCGGTGGACTACATCTCCCAGAATTCCCCAGCCAGCATTGCTGGCTGGGGAATTCTGGGAGATGAAGTCCACCGAATCTTAAAGTTACTGAGGTTGAAAAACATTGGTTTAGATATATCCAACCTGACCAATTATGGTCCCCATGTGCTACACATTGAAAAAAACAACCAGATGACCTTCCGGTGTCTCTTTCCCGAAGCCTCCCCGTTCTCTTTGGAGGATGTCAACCAGGAAGTAACCCCAAATACATACACAGAGTGCATTTCTTCCTCTGAACAGGTGGCGGCTTCCTTACCTCAGGGTAAGATTCACTCCGAAAATGCTCCTCGTGGGCAGCGCAACAAAGAGATAGTTTGGTGAGGGAAAGAGATAATTCTGGAAAGATTTCTCCTCGCTGTAGTTGTCCCAATGCCTATTCCCACCCTTGTCTCTGAGGAAGCTGGGATGGGGTTCTCCAGGCTCTGACGATGACTTAGAGCAGTGTTTCCCAACCTTGGCAACTTGAAGATGTCTGGACATTCGCTGGCTGGGGAATTCTGGGAGTTGAAGTCCAGACATCTTCAAGTTGCCAAGGTTGGGAAACACTGACTTAGAGAAACCTTCTCCAGTCTGACTTGTCCTCAACTCTCCAACTGTGCCCCCATCGCCACTGCAATCAAGCCCATCCATCCACCTTGCTGTTGGTTGTCCTCTTCTTCTCCGTCCGTCCACCCAATGCCTCCCCCTCTATCCCTCCCGCTCGCCCGCCAGTGCCTGCAAGATTACCAAAGGAGCTCGGATGGGGAAACGAGCCAGCAAGGCCAAGCAATGGTCAAGCACGGAGCCTTCAACCACCTCCTGAGAGATGGAGGAGACAGTAAAGCGGAAAGGGCACAGCAGGAAAGGAAAGCTGGATGAGGAACAAGAAGCAGCCACTGCAAAATGGACCAGATCAAACATGCTATTCCTCCACCTTCGAGTAACGGAGTAGGAGGCATCCGGAAGTTCGATGAAAGACAAAATTGGTAGGTCAGGATTGAACTGTGGGGCTCTCTGAGCTTGGTGGGTTTTCATGACCCAACTAAGGAACATCATCAGTGCTAGAAGTGGTTAAAAGTTGAAAAACAATAAAAACCAATAATAATAAAAAGAAGTGGTTTGCCCTATCAATTTTAGTGGGGGGTGTTCTTGGTGGCTCCCTGATTAAGATGTGGTTTACTGTTTGCTCGTCTGTGTTGGTAGTTCCTCCTACCAAGTTCCTGTAATCCGATCAAGGAACTACCAAGAGAGCAAACTCCACTCCCTTCTAGCACTGATGACGTTACCTAGTTGGGTCATGAAATGTCTGCAAGGAAACAACCAAGCACCAAGGACCCAACAGTTAAGATTTTAAGGGGTGTGTGGGATAAAAAAGTAAAGGCTGCCTTGGGCCGACTTTGACTCCGAGTAACCATACAGACACAGCTATAGGACACTTCCTCTTCAATATACCAATTCAGCCCACAGACCTGGGATGTACTTACTAGTTTACAAGCTAGTGCCAATTACGCTTAAGTTCTGGGGAAATCAGCCAAAGCTTTATTCATACAGATCAGCGTTTTTCAAACTTGGCAACTTTTGCATTTATAGACAAAAGCAGAAAATGAGGAGCCACAAATGGGTGGCCACAAAAAAAGATTGAGCTACGCTTTGGGCTGACTGCAGAGGCCCAACCCAGCCAGTAACTACGAAATCTTGAACTAGAAAAAGCAGTACCTACCCAAGACAAAATGATGCATCAGATTCTACAGCTTGCAAAATCCAGCTTTTGGAGCTGCCTGGCTAAAGGATTAATTTTGTTTCCCGTAAACTACAATCTGTCTGGCACGTCTGTGTATGCAAAGTTTCAATCAGAATAGAGCTGGAAGGGACCTTGGAGGTCTTCTAGTCCAACCCCCTGCTCAAGCAGGACACCCTGGCTTATACCATTGCAGACAAGTGACTGCCCAGTCTCTTTCTTTAAAAAAAAAACCTCCAGTGATGAAGCACCTACAACTTCTGGAGGCAAGCTGTTCCAATGGTTAATTGTCCTCAATGTTAGGAAGTTTCTCCTTAATTCCAGGTTGCTTCTCTCCTTGATTCGTTTCCATCCATTGTTTCTTGACCTGCCTTCTGGTGCTTTGGAAAATAAATGGACCCCCTCCTCTTTGTGGTAGCCCCTCAAATACTGGAAGACTGCTGTCATCACCCATAGTCCTCCTTTTCTCTTTCTATAGTTATTTCGGACAATTTAAATCTAGACCTGGTCAACAGGATTGGCCACGAGGGCATAATGGCCTTTTTGGGGGGTGGGGTAGTAAGCTCTGCCAGCTGGCCTGGGGTCCTGATGGGGGGGGATGCGTGTCATTCTGGAAGTGGCTAATGGATAACCCCCCCACTTCCTCCCCGTATGCACTGGGCTCCCTTCCTCTCCAACTTGGTCAATGTAATTTAAGCTGAATGTTAAACGGAACATCTCTATTGATAGTTTTACCTGGCATTTTTATTGAATGATGATTAAGGCGCCTAGAAGGACACCATATAAGCTTAATCAATCAATCAATCAATCAATTGGTCCGGCCCAGTGAAAGGAAAGGGAGAGCAAAGGGTGGGAGGGGGATGGAAGGGAAGCATGGGAACTGAGAGGATCAGCCAAAGGGGTAGGATGGAGGGACGCAGACTACAGAGAAGGTTCTTACGCCATTTCGGAGCGCTGGGGGTTGGGTCGTCTGTTACACATTGGAAAAAAAATATTATTCAGAAGGGTTTCTAAGAGATATTTATTTATTTATTTATTTATTTATTTATTTATTTATTTGGTGTTATGCTAGGTTTGGCTCCTGGTAGTATGGTCAGCCTGCCCTCAAAACATCTCTGGTAGGGTGGGAACCGTCATTTCAAGCTCAAAAGACTTTAATTCGAAATGTTTTGCGCACCGCTACAGTACCAATAAAGGAGAATATTTGTAGCTCAGGGTTGAAATGAGCTCTCTGAGCTTGGTTGTTTTCTTGCAGACGTTTCATTACCCAACTAGGTAACATCATCAGTGCTAGAAGGGAGCGGGGTTTGCTCTTATTTTTATATACCTAGTGGCTTGCCCTGTCAGCGTTGGTGGGAATAGCCTTGGAGGCTCTTTGGTTGGGCTGTTTACTGTTAGGTTGTTTGCGAGTTCCTTCATTGGGGTCTTATTTACTTCTTGAATGTTGGTCTGATGTTAATCTTGGAGTTCATCTATGCTCACCTGGGTGCTGATTGCTGGGTGGGGTTTTGGTCAACCAAAGAGCCCCCAAGACCAGGGGTAGGCAAAGTTGGCTCTTCTATGACTCGTGGACTTCAACTCCCAGAATTCCTAAGCTAGCATGATTGGCTCAAAAATTCTGGGAGTTGAAGTCCACGAGTCATAGAAGAGCCAACTTTGCCTACCCCTGCCCAAGACCATTCCAACCAACACTGACAGGGCAAGCCATTAGGGTATAAACTGAGCGCAAATCCCATTCCTTACCAACACTGATGATGTTACCTACTTGGGTAATGAAACGTCTGCAAGAAAACCAACCAAGCTCAGAGAGCACCAAGGACCCCTCACACCATTATGGATAAGCCAGCTGGCCACTAGTTTCAGGCTACAGAAGGGCAGGGGCTGTTAACAATGGCTGGACCTCAGCTCTAAAACCTGAGAGTTGACTGCTATCCCGAATGATCTGACAAATATCAATGTTTTCTTTCTTTTCTTGCTAGGTAATTAGTCAACACCCGGAGATCAGAGCTAGAGGTTTGGAGGGAAAAGACATTGGTGGCTAGCAGGAAAATCTGCTTTTGGATTTAAAGGATTTGATTTCTCAGTATTCCTTTCTTAGGCAGGGCGGTCTCTTCTAGAGCTCAAACCAAGCAGCCCTTCCGCCTCTCCCTCTCTGAATTTTCTCTTTACCTGAGCCAGTTTCATCATCATGTGAGCAAAGACGTGGAGGAAACCGATGACTGCGTCCCACAGTCTGCTGTGTGCTAAACTCTGCTGGTTCCCAGTGCAAGGCCCCTGAGAATTAATAATAATAATAATAATAATAATAATAATAATAATAATAATAATAATAATAATAATAATAATAATAATAATAATAATAATAATAATAATAATAATGACGACCACAACAACAACAACAACAACAACAACCTGTAACACTGTCAAACATCCAGATCTGGCTATCCCAGATCCTTGGTAAGGACTCGATAGGTAGCCAAAAATGCCAGTCTGAAAATCTGGCTGACTGTGCAATGATGATGATGAATATTAATATTAATAATAATATCAATAATATTAATAATATAATACATAATACACCAGACCTCATGATTGTGGAAAAGAAAAAAGTGTGGATCCTTGATGTCGCCATACCAGGTGACAGCCGAATTGATGAAAAACAAGAAAAACTTAACCGATATCAGGATCTTAAAATCGAATTACAACGACTCTGGCATAAACCAGTACAGGTGGTCCCAGTGGTAACCGGCACACTGGGTGCTGTGCCAAAAGACCTTAGCCGGCACTTGAAAACAATAAACATTGACAAAATCACGATCTGTCAGTTGCAAAAGGCCACCCTACTTGGATCTGTGCGCATCATACGAAAATACATCACACAGTCCTAGACGCTTGGGAAGTGTTCGACTTGTGATATAGTGATATGAAATCCAGCATATAAATCTTGTTTGCTGTGTATTACTGTTTTTTGTGAATAATAATAATAATAATAATAATAATAATAACAACAACAACAACAACAACAACAACAACAACAACAACAACAACAACCACAGCCACAACCACAACCACAACCACCTGTAACACTGTCAAACATCCAGATTTGCCTATCCCAGGTCCTTGGTAAGGACTCGATAGGTAGACAAAAATGACAAACCCAGTCTGAAAATCTGGCTGACTGTGCGATGATGATGATGATGATGATTAATAATAATAATATTAATAATATCAATATCAATAATAATAACAACAACAATAATATTTGTGATACATTTTTAAATGTTCAGTTGACTGAGTTTCATGTTTAATGAATAAAAGTATAATAATAATAATAATTCCTGCATTAACACCAGCGGAACTGCAAAAGACTGCGCTACTCGGAACATCATACATTTTAAGAAGATACTTGGTCGATATCTAGGATGCTGGCAGCAATCCGTATCAACCATCAGTGCCAGTCAATAATATTTGTGATACATTTTTAAATATTCAGCTGACTTGAGTTTCATGTTTAATGAATAAAAGTTGATAATAATCCCAAGTGTGGCACATTTCATATTAACCGCATGCAGAGAGACCAAGGTGAGTCACACCAACCCTAAACGACACAGGTTTGCCCCTAAGCTGATCTCGCAAGATTGAGACGCATAAGCTGATCATTAACTCATTGTTTCATTATTGAAGGTTCACATCCTCTGGGGGGATATTGAGAGAAGCCCAGGGCCGAGGCGCAACACCTTTTGGAGAAGGGTCTCTCCATGTGGAACTTCCCCATCTCCAAAGCCGTACCTGGATGTATTCGGTGAGGCTGTTGAAGATCTGCTTGGCCACGGCCATCGCTTTGGAGAAGTTGCGTTTGCCCTGATCGTCGATCACGTCCTTGCCTGAATAATACCAGTAAAAGTCACTGATGGACTCCTGGATATTTGGAAGAGGAGGAAGAGAACATAAGAGAAGGAAAAGAAAATCATGTGAAGGTCCAACAGCCACAGACGAATTCTCCTAACTATTGCTGTGGATGTAGCAGTTATTCCTGAATAACAGAGTTGGAAGGGGCCTTGGAGGTCTTCTAGTCCAACCCCCTGCCCAAGCAGGAAACCCTATACCATTTCAGACAAATGGCTGTCCAATCTCTTCTTGAAAACCTCCAGTGATAGAACACCCATAACTTCTGAAGGCAAGCCATTACACTGATTAATTGTTCTAATTGTCAGGAAATTCCTCCTTAATTCCAGGTTGCTTCTCTCCTTGATTAGTTTCCACCCGTTGCTTCTTGTCCTGCCTTCAGGGGCTTTGGAGAATAGGTTGACCCCCTCGTCTTCGTGGCAGCTCTTCAGATATTGGAAGACTGCTATCATGTCACTCCTAGTCCTTCTTTTCATTAAATGAGCAGAAACAGTGCTTGTTCCCCTGCACACCCTTCGCTGGGAGGTCTCTGCCCTCACCTGAAGTCGCAGAAGGTAGTCAACGGTGCAGATTATGATGTTGATGGTGGTGGTATTGCCAGTCTGGGTCCGCAGATAATTCTGGAAGTCTGCAAGGGAAGGCAATGGGTGAGAATTCAACCTCAGCCCCATACCTGGGTTCACCATGTCACGATGTGAATATTGTCAGTTGTGAGTCTATGCAGGGTGATGCATCCCTATTCTAATATTATGGTACTTCCCAATATAAGCAGAACACGTGATATGATGTTTTGCGCATGTCTACATTCCTAATCCACCATTAAGCACTTCTGATGTGCCTTCCGAACAGGAAGGTCGTGTTAATTAGCAAAGATGTAGTTTATTAAGGATTTATTGTTTTATATTGTTTTGTACTGAAATAAATATTTTCTATTAGACATTTAATCTCAGTTTTATTTCTAAGTATTTGAATTCCAAGGAAAAGATCCAAAAATCGCCTCTACGGGGATATTCTTCCCTTAACACATCAAAACAAATAACATGGGTCCAAGTCGCAACAAATAACAATCACATTGGTGTTGGGGTTAACAGCATCCCTAATGAGACACCATAAAAATTATATCATTGGTCAGCATCACCTCACCTAATGATGCAGAAAACTAAATAGAGTTGGGGATGTGTGAACATCAGGGGAAAGCTGTACTGGAGGGCAGGAGAAAGTCCATCTCCAAGGTTTCACAATTTAGACATGGAAACTTGAGCCCATCAACCCTCCTAGATTTTACTGGCTGGTTAGTATGACCTCCATGGACCTCCACAATGGCAACCATTTTTCTTTACTCAACATTCAACCATTCCCAAAATTTTGAGGACATCATAATAGAATCACAGAGAGTGGTGCGGTGGTCTAGAGGTGGAGCTCTCGCCTCACAATCAGGAAGTTGTGAGTTCGATCCTAGGTAGAGGCAGATATTTCCCTTCTGGGCACACTGGGAATATATCTGCTGAACAAAACTCTGCATTGGTGACAGGAAGGGCATCCAGCCATTAAAAAAACACTTTGCTAGCTCCATTCAATTGCCCAGACTCCACCCCGCAAGGGATTATGGGGTCATTAAAAGATGATGATGATGATGATGATGATGATAGAATAACAGAGTTGGAAGAGACTTTGGAGGTCTTCTAGTCCAACCCCAGGGAGGAAACCCTACACCAGTGGTGGCGAACCTTTTTAGGCTCGCGTGCCAAAAAGGGGGGGGGGGGCGCTCGCGTGTGCTCGCGTGCGCTCGCGTGCCCACACCCATTCCCTTCCCCCCACGCATGCGCACAACACCTCCCCATGCTGCCCCCTGCGCATGCGCACACCCCCCCACCCCCACACAAAGGCTTACCGGAGCCTGGGACGACGAAACCGGCAAACCGGAAGTGCGAAAAAACGCACTTCCGGTTTGCCGGTGTGCTGTTTTTTGCACTCCGGAGGGTTCAGGGAAGCTCCCTGAAGCTCCGGAATGCAAAAAACTACAAAACGGACAAACCGGAAGTGCGAAAAAGTGCACTTCCGGTTTGTCAGTTTTGTAGTTTTTTGCATTCCGGAGCTTCAGGGAGCTTCCCTGAACCCTCCGGAGTGCAAAAAACAGCTCACCGGCAAACCGGAAGTGCGTTTTTCCGCACTTCCGGTTTGCCGGTGGGAACCCTCGCGTGCCGGCCGCTATGGCTCCGCGTGCCACCTGTGGCACGTGTGCCATAGGTTCGCCACCACGGCCCTACACCATTTCACACAAACGGTTGTCCAATCTTTTCTTAAAAACTTCCAGTGTTGGGGCATTCACAACTTCTGGAGGCAAACCATTTCACTGATTTATTTTAACTATCAGGAAACTTCTCCTTAGTTCTAGGTTGGTTCTCTCCTTGATTAGTTTCCATCCATTGTTTTTTGTCCTGCCTTAAGATCTTTGGAGAATAGGTTGACCTCCTCTTCTTTGTGGCAATCCCATAAAGGGGTTTATGTTTATTCCTATGTTTAGGGGTTGTATGTTTATATATTTATTCCTAAGGTGTTGTATGTTTATACATTTATTTCTATTTCTGTCACTCCGCTCTGGTTTTGGAGCCCCCAGCTGCTGGGCAAACCCCTTTCTTCTCTTGGGTTCGACAAGTTCCACTTACCATTGTTGTGTCCTTCACAAAGGAGTTGCAGGAACCGAAAGAGGTCCTGGGTGAACAGGTCGTCAGCCATCACCTTCTCTCCTAGAGCAGGGAAGGGGTGGAGGGAAAAGACAGAACTGGCTAACATTAGCAGGCGCAACATAGCAAGGAGGAGCGGAGAGAAGGAATGGGGATGAGCTGAGGGTGGGCAGGGAGCGATGCAGGTAGTAGAAAGTGGAATTTTTCCAATGCCGGGCGCAAGCTAGTCTGGGCAAGGCAACCCACATGCCAAAAACACAGCTGCACACTGGGTGAAAATGCAACCCTGCAGGACTCAGTGAGGCTGGATTCCCCTGGAGGCTGCAAATTTTTTTAAAAAATAAGGGCTTGGGGGACCACGGTTGCCCATTGCAAATAGTAGCCCCACCCCAGGTAAAAACTGGCAGAATTTTAGATGCTCTTAATGACTTTGCCAAATCAATGCTAAAATGAAAGGCATTTGGGGGGGGGTGTCCTTGATTTGCAATTCAACATCTGTGCTACCCTTTGAAAAGTACCAATGAAGGAGAATATTTGTAGCTCAGGATTGAAATGAGGAGTCCTTGGTGCTCTCTGAGCTTGGTGGTTTTCTTGCAGACATTTCATGACCCAACTAGGTAACATCATCCGTGCTAGTAGTAGTAGTAGTAGTAGCAGCAGCAGCAGTAGATATTTAAATTTAGCAGCTGGAACAGTGGGGTTGTGCAGTGAGCCAGAACAACAGTTATAGCTTTTTGCTATAATAATGACAGTTATAGGTTTTGCTGGCTCCTGCATGAGGCAATCTGTGCTGTGATTGGTTGCTGTGAGTGTGGAGAGGGAGTTTTCCCTTTTTCCCGCCCTTTTCTTCTGCGTACCCTGATTGCTCTGTGATTTACCTCATGATGCTCCCGTTTGCCTGACTATCTAGTTTGCTGTATACATAGTTGTAAAATACATTTATTTATATAAAACTACAAGTTCGTGTCAGTGTCTCTGACTTTATTTGGACACCTGCTGTGCAAATTCCCTGACAGGGCTGCTCTTTGAAAAGTACCAATAAAGTAGAATATTTGTAGCTCAGAGCTGAATTGGGAGGTCCTTGGTATTCTCCGAGCTTTGGTGGTTTTCTTGAAGACGTTTAATGACCCAAACTAGGTAACATCATCAGTGCTAGTAGTAGTAGCAGTAGACTACCAGCACTGATGATGTTACCTAGTCTGGGTCATGAAACGTCTTCAAGAAAACCACCAAGCTCGGAGAGCACCAAGGAACCCTCTCTTTGAAACGCCACAGAAGAGAACGGTTGAAGAGCAAATCAGTGAAGAATCAGTTCAAAAGCTCCTTCTTCAATTTGTGAGGGTTTCGGTATCTTAATATACACATAACAGTGTTGTGGCCTGTTGGCAGACGGCCCCTCCAGCAGCCGAATCAGAGAAGGAGGAGGAGGTGTGGGAGTCAGGGTCAGCATCAGGGCGACCTGAGAGCTCGGAGGGGGAAGAGTGAATGGAGCTGGCAGAGAGTGAGACAGAGGCGGAGCCTGGGCCATCTGTCAGCCCTCAAATGGAGAGTTAACAGCTCCCAAGTCTGGAGATGGCTGATGAGGAAGAGGAGGAACAGCTGGGCCCAGTGCCTGACAAACAGGAAGAAGAGGAGAGGAGAGCAGTGGAAATCTATGGGCCGGTCCTTGGGACTGAAGAGCCACTGCTGCTAGCGAAGCCCCACCCTAGCTCTGGGGATAAAAGGCAGGGGGCGGAGAAGAATAGATGTGGCAGACAACTATTCATCTCACTGCCGGACAGAATTGTTAGCCTGCAGTGAGAGAGAAACTTTTTGCCAGGGCTGCTGGCGCTCCTTAATAAAGGAATCATTGATTTAACTTCAGAGGGCTTGTCATGTTTGGGGAGCTGGGTCAGAATAACCGGCCTTTAACAGGCACTGAAGCTGAGGGGTTCTAAGCCCAGATTTGGTACCCGTCAATTTCGAATGATTATTTGCAGAGCAAAAGAAGACTTAATTCAGAAAACAGGACCGGGTCTCGGGGAACTGAGCCGAAGTGAGGGCTGCAGTGGTTGACTCGGGGGGTAGTAGAATCGGGGTTCTCATGCATCTGGTTAGTGGATGGCTTGATGCCATAGGAAGGCAGGAAGGTGCACAAAATTCTGCTGAAGGAAACCAACATCCGTGACATCCCAGCCACAGCTCGATGTCAACAGATCGGCCGAACGTTTCCATCGCTCCAGATGGAATTTCAACCTCGGGAAGGGAGGAACATGAGGCGTTACGGTGGGAGAGCAGAGAGGAGAGCGGGAGAACCACATATAGTTCAGATTAACCACGGTTGACGTGCTTCTGCCGTTATGTTTGGTGGCCGAGGACGGTCTTTGCCATGTCATTCTGGGGAACGGCCCTTTTCGCGGCTAGTGGGAAACAGGATCGGAGTGTGACGCACAACACAGGAAGGGAGGGTTGGTGTGGGACGAAGAAAACGCAAGCGAATAAAATCCAGCACGACAAGACAGCGGTGGGAGGGGGTAGAGATCAATCCGAACCAGGAAGAAAGCAAGAATTAAGATACCCAGGAACCAGCCCTGTCCTGTGACGGTTAATAGAATTAGTGGTAGAAGAAGGTCCATCATCCGTTCTGTGGCCTTGGTCATTAATGAAGATATGAATCCAACTTTGGCGTGAGGAGGGCAAGGACTGGCAGCCTGCCCACCCTCCCCATTCACACGAAGGCATTTTCTTCCTTCTGTGGGATTCATATGTCCCAATTGATATCAATGACCGAACCCTTTTCCACTGTTGGTGACGTTGCCTTCTCTGCTTCCAGGATGAACACAGGTCGTCCTTCCCCATGAGAACCGCCATCTTCCCTTCAAAACTGGGGGACAGATAGTCCTCGACGTACAACCACAACGGAGCCCAAAATTTCTCTAGTTAAGCCAGACAGTTGTTAAGCGAGGTTTACCCCATTTTACGACTTTGCTTGCCGCAGCTGTCAGGTGAGACCACTGCGGTTGTTAAACAGTAACGCGGTTGCGAAGTGAATCTGGCTTCCCCATTGACTTGGCTTGTCCAAAGTTCGCCAAAGGGGGTCACGTGACCCCGGGGACGCTGCGACCATCATCAATACGTACCAGTGGCCAAGCTTCCGAATTTTGATCACGCGGCCACATGGGGATGCTGTCACGGTCGTTAAGTGTGAAAAACAGTCACAAGTCACTTTTTCCGGTTCTGTTGTGACTTCGAACGGTCACTAAACAAATGGTTGTAAGTCGAGGACTACCTGTGCAGTTGTAGATGGAAGCTGGGCTCAAGGGGAGGAAGAGAGAGGGACATTTGCTACTCCAAGTGACTTTGTCTGAAGGCAGTTCGAATCAGAAAAACCCCAGGGCATTCAAAAACCCAATCGAATAAAATCTGGAAAAGCGGAGGAGCTAAGCAGGACAACAGGGTTACGACGTTTTAGAAAGACAGGACAGCAAGGAGGCTACAACCTCAAGAACACAAATACTCAAATCTGGAGACTCCGAGATGTGGCTCTTCCAAAACTGGCCTCTTAATTGTAATTTTTAACAAAAGAGGAACGCCCTAAAATACTCGGTGTGCAACGATCAATGCGTTGCATTAATTTAAATTGAATTAAATTGGAATGGGATGAATTTTTTTTTATCCAGACCTCATTATTTTTTTAGGGTCCTACCTGAAAACGCTGCACATTTCTGTCTAAAAGCACAAAACACAGGAGGTGTACGAGGACAAGGGGTTAACGTTATGTATGGATATGGCAATCGTGCCAAGGTGAGTTACTACAAGGAAGACCATAATGTGGTTGCTATACGGTTACTATAGCAGAAGAACATTTAGTACAGAGAGAGAAAGAAAGATTATATTAAATACTAGAACAAGCACTATTATGAGAGCTTCTTAAAAATATGCTAATATAATATTAGAGGACCACTTGCAAGGCTAATACTGGATAGTGGTATAATAATACAGGCTTTCCTGCATTAACCAGGAATTTAATAAGAATACTGTTGCAATTTCAGATGCCAAAAATGTCCTTTATCTCAATTTCTACAGATTTACTATAATGTTACTCCTGCCAATTGCCAAGTGTCCAAATATTGATCACATCACTGCTAGGATTCTGCGACGGTCATTAAGTTTAAGGACTGTTGATAATTCATTTTTTTCAAAGGTGTTGTAAATTCAGTCACACAAGTAAAGGGCTACCTGTATGTACACAACATTTCTTAAGAGAAGGACAAAGTTTACCTACGAGACGGAGGCCCAAGAAAGCGTAGTAAATATACTACACTTTTACTCTGCAACTTTTCTACTTGCTTAACCCACCGGTACCTATCTCGCAAATACACAGACACACACCGTTTCAAAACACAAAACATCAGAAGGTAGCTACACAGGTACGGAAGACAAAGGATTCAACAGCTAGTTGTTACAATGACGCTGTACTGTTACAAAGCACTTATGCCACCAACACAGCCGCAGAGTTATACAACTTGCACCCTCCTTTGTCACCAGTCTAAGCTGGGACGACACTGCTGTGGACAAAATGGCGGGAGGATGCAGGCACGCAGGCAACAAGGTGTGCTACACCAAAGACTTCTGAAAACGAGACAGAGAAGAAAAGGATAGGTGGGTGGGTGAAGAATTGAGGTCTGCACCAAAAGTAATCAGGGGCATCACTTATAAGAAGACACTGTGCAGAACGCCAATTTGAATTTTGGGGGGAAAGGTAGAATATGATACTGGGGAAAAATTCATCAACTAAAGGACATGCACCAAATAGAGTTCAGGACACTTTCCTGCCCCCTTTGAAAACTGATCAGAACCCCCTCCAACAGTTCAGGGTTGACACGGGTGTAATGGGTTGCGTGTTTATTCAGCCAGGTTCTGGCTGATCATGATGCCTTCACCCAAAGTTGAGAAGAACCCAACCGTCTTCCATGGTGGGGAAGCAACCCCATCATGAACGTTGGACATCAACTGAGTCTCTTCCCCAGAAAGCACCAGGCTTCAGGTGTTTCTCCAAGCTAGGACTTGAAACCTATCTTGGCTGCTGGTCTTCCGAGTTGACTGTCGAGAACTGCTCATTTCTTGGGCCCTGAATGAGAAAACTAGCCATCCTGTCCATAAAACAAGGCCCAGTTTCCAAAGAACAGACCAACCTAGCTAGTCAACCCACCTCCAACTGTTAAGAACAGATGGCTCAACCGTGGGTTGATCTATCTACCATTATCCTTAACTGGACCACAGATTATAAACTCCCATCTGCTTCGCTTGAGATTCCAGGTAAAGGCCAGATTCTCAGTTGAGGTCATTCAGAGATTTGATCACCAATATCAAGTCCGGTCTGAAGACTGTAGAGTTGGAGCTGTCTAGAACTTCCAAACTCTAAGGACATGTGGCTCAAGGCGACCCAACAATTCCCAACATACACTTCAGCAAACATCATCAAAGTTCTTTCTAAGGATCCCTGTCACGACATTCATCTTGCCCATCGTCTAGTACAGGGGTCCCCAAACTTGGCAACTTTAAGACTTGTGGACTTCAACTCCTAGAATTCTCCAGCCAGCTATGCTGGCTGGAGAATTCTGGGAGTTGAAGTCCACAAGTCTTAAAGTTGCCAAGTTTGAAGACCTCTGGTCTAGTAGATCCAAAATCCAGGAGCTTCTGCTCTCCCTACATTTTCAGCCCCCAGTATGTTAGACGCCCATGGTGAATTCCTCTGGGGTTCTAAGATCCTAGATTCTAAACCAGGATTGGGAGGAAATGGGAGGAGGGTGTTCCGATCAGTTTTATTTATTTATTTTTAGCTTTCAATTTCTCAGGTTAGAAAGGGCAATTAAAATGAAAGAAAAGAAAAGAAAAAAAAGAAGCTGAGAAACCGACCATCAAAGAAAAACGCAATTTCACAAAAAAAAGCAGGAAGAGATTATTTACCATTTTCACGACTGATGACTGAGGGAGGGGCAGCAGTGACACCAGGAGAGGGGAGGGGAAGGGAGAGAAGGAGGAGAGAAGGAGGTGAGTGCCGGAAAGAAAAGGAGACCATTATAAACCAGAGAGAGGGAGCAAAATAAAATCAAAATAGATTAAAATGCCATGAAGGTGGAACAGAGAACGGATGAGACCAGAGAACCTGGGGTGGAGGAAGGTGGATGGGGAGGAGGGGGGAGGGGAAATCCATTATTGGTTTTAGAAATCTCAATTAATTCGCGCCTTATGAGAAGGAAGCAGTGAACACAAAGAGGATATGCAGAGGACTGGGGTGGATTTGGAGGAAGAGGAGGGAGAGGATGAACACTTGGCAGGCTTGGGAAAGAAGCCAGTGTCCATCTTGAAAAAAAAACTCTTTTGCATCCCTCCTCGGAGATGCAAACTCTGCCCCCATCTTCAAAACAACGCTGAGCCTACTCCACATCCAACCTGGAGAAATGCCTGGGAAGACATTTCCCAGCAAACGAAAACCAGGAGATGATGTCCCACATGCAAAGCTTCCTGGTCTCCCCTGCTGAATTTTTTTGGCCGTTGGGGCCCTTCCCCAAAAATCCAGTGGCCACACTCAACCTTGGCGTTGTCGGAAGGAGGGGTAGAGTGCTGCCTCCCGCCTGCCTCGGGAGGCAGAAGAGCTGAGACAAGCAAGATGAGCTTCGTTCTCGGTCGATTTGCTGGAGCACCTCAACCGGAGCAGAAGGACTTACTTGTTCCTTCTTCTGTTACCATCCCAAGTCCTTCAGCCTTGTTTTGCCTCTCAAAGGCATTGAGGTCCAGCACGCTGCGGATGAAGGGGAGGAACGAAACAAGAGAGGAAGTGAGGACACAGTAGAATGGCAGTTGCAGGACCAATATAGCAATAGCACTTACTTATATACCGCTTCATAGTGCTTTACAGCCCTCTCTAAGCGGTTTACAGAGTTCAGCCTATTGCCCCCAACAATCTGGGTCCTCATTTTACCCACCTCGGAAGGATGGAAGGCTGAGTCAACCTTGAGCCTGGTGAGATTTGAACAGCTGAACTGCTGAACTAGCAGTTCAGATTGCAGTGCTGCTTTTAATCACTGCGCCACCACAGGCTCCTACTACGCCAATAAACACTGGCGTAGCAGCAGCTCCCAGGATGATGGTTATAACATTGACCTAGTTCAGGGGTGTCGAACTCGATTTCATTGAGGGCCGCATCAGGGTTGTGTTTGACCTCGGGGGGCCATGGTGGGAATGGCCATGGTGGGCATGGCCGGCTCAACGTCACTTGTGTCGGGGCGCCTGTGGTGACCCGAGCGCTCTGCCAGCGAAAATGGGCTCCCGAGCTCCGTTTTCAGCTGTGACAGCCTCCTGCAATCCTCTGCCAGCAAAAACGGAGCTCGGGAGGGCCACCCACAGCCCTTGCGAGCTCCATTTTTGCTAGCAGAGGCACCGTGGGCCGGTCCTTCGCTGTTTCCAGGGATCTAAGCATCTTGCAGGCCAGATCCAGCCCCCGGGCCTTGAGTTTGACACCCTTGACCTAGTTTAACTTCTACTTAATTTCTCTGGACCAAGGCAGATCCAACAAGAAAGCTTCCTTACTACGTGTCCTCTCATTCACAAATAATCTTACTTTTTGGTGCATTAGGACTCCATCTTGAGCAGTAACAGGCAAACCAACCGCTTGGCCAACAGATGCCCTAATGCAGTGATGGCGAACCTATGGCACGGGTGCCAGGGGTGGCACGCGGAGCCATATCTGCCGGCACGTGAGCTGTTGCCCTAGCTCAGCTCCAGCGTGCATGTGCACGCCGGCCAGCTGATTTTTGGCTCGTACGGAGGCTCTGGGAGGGTGTTTTTGGCTTCTGGAAGGCCTCCGGGGGGCGGGGGAGGGTGTTTTCACCCTCCCCAGGCTCCAGGGAAGCCTCTAGAGCCTGGGGAGGGCGAAAAACGGGCCTACCAGGCCCACCGGAAGTTGGGAAATGGGCCGTTTCCAGCCTCCAGAGGGCCTCCGGGGGTGCGGGGGAGGCCGTTCTCGCCCTCTCCAGGGATTGAATTATGGGTGTGGGCACTCGCACATGCACGATAGCACGTGCGCACGCGCTTTCGGCACCCAAGGAAAAAAAAGGTTTGCCATCAGTGCCCTAATGATTTTACCTCTTGATCTGAGTCACCATCTTAATTTCCTGTGATGCCCCAACTTAGCTTTAAGGCTTTGTGGGAAATTAAACATCAGACAGACCCAGGAGTCCCACAGATGGAAAAGGGGGCTTATAGGAAGCCATCCTCAAATCTGGAGTTTCCATAGTCCTTCCCAAATTGCTTTTATGGAGCTCCAGGTTTTAGGTCACCACATGTTCTTGGGGCGCATCTCTCATCTCTTTCTATCTCTTCCCAGAAGATGCACATGGTGACCTCAACGTTCTTGGCATTTCCCTATCCCCAGAAAGGACCCATCAGTGAAGTGAAGGATCTTCAAGTCTTCCACAGCCTTTCTTTTTAACCAGAAGTATGTGAAAGAGACACGGACTGAAGTTTGCAACTTTATAATTCCACAAATCGATCTTATCCAGTCAGCAGCCCTTGCTGAATCTAGAGGATCTCAAACGCCAGACTGCGGACAAGAAGATAATGAGAAGTATTGAAAATAAAGAAAAAAGTAGAAGACACCGCTAAGTACCTGCAGGTCTGCATTAGTGCCTGGACACTCTGGAAGAATCCCACCTCACGTTTCTCCTTCAGATAATCCAGCATTTTCTGAAGAAAGGGAGAAAGACAACATTTGGAAAGGAGCAGAGAACCTAATGTTTAGCTTTTGGTGAATCAAACAACATAACACTGCAGGTTCCTATCTTCATAGATCATCGTTCTTCACATCTACAGATCTGAAGGTGTCACGTGTGAATATTGTCAGTTGTATGTCTATGCAGGGTGATGCACCCCTATCTAATATTATGGTACATTCCAACATAAGCAGAACATGTGATATGATGAGTGCGCATGTGTGCATTCCTAAACCACCATTAATTCTCTTCTGCCTTAGCTGTTGACCCGAATGGTGGTGTTACTCAGCACAATGTAGTTTATTCAGGATTTATTGTTTTTGTACCGAAATAAATATTTTCTATTAGACTTTTAATCTCGGCTTTATTTCTAACTGTCTGAATTCCAAGTAAAAGATCCAAATCGCCTCTATGAGATTTATTCTCACCCCAACAGAAGGTCTAATCTACAGAAGGACCATACTATAGATGGGGAAGGAGAACCACACCGTCCTCCATTGCATGGACCTAGTCAGACCCATCCAGTTACCTTGTGTGAGAATCTGGTGATGTACCCCAACCCTGAAAATCAGATGCTTCAAAGGGGACTATCTTGTGGTGAGATTGAAAGGCCCAAGTCTGCCTCCTTCAGTTAATTCTACAGTTCTGATTTATGCTGGGGAGGATGGTCCATGGTGGACATCCAAAATGAATACACATTTGATACCATCTGTAGCTTGCTCTCACTCTTCTTTTAAAGATGTCTCCCACCACCAGCTGTTCTCCAGAATGCATCCCACTGAACCACCGTTCTCCAACTCTGACCACCTCTCTGTCCTAATTTTATACTCCATCCAGTGTTATCCGAGTCTTTTAATCTTGGGTTAAAACTATTTCTCAGTCTCCAAGAATTAGCAAAAGGAAGAACCTTCCCAGAATCCTGGTCTCCTTCTTCTTACCTGCTGTACTTCCTCATTGCCACCATTCAGGATGGAGATGCCCAATTTCAGAGTAGAGGAAACCATGGCCCCAGGCTCCCCTGTCAAGACAGAAAACCAAATTATTTCATGATATCTCTTGTCTTGGAACATAAGTGACTTTCTTCTCCAGGAGATACATCTGGAGACCAAATGAGGATCCATTCTTTGCCGGAGATAAGAGGGAGGAAAAAGTAGGATCGCTTCTAACCTTTACAGGCGCTAATCATTTGCAGGACCATCTCGGCTGCTCCACGATTGTGAAGTCGGGATTGTTGGTACAAAAGTTTCTGCTTCTCCATCTCCTTTTCCTGCAAGAAGACAAAGGAGCAGGAGGGAGAAGGTTACAGGAGGAAGACGGGGGGGGGGGGGGAGAGTTCTTCTGTTGGTGTGCAAAATTCAGATAAAAGCATTTCAGGTATTTTCTGGGGCCTGCCTGGGTGGTGTGCAAAGGTGCAGCTTTTTAGAAGCTCCCAAAAGGTAGCGTTTCTTCTGTTTCTTACATTTTCCAAGTCAACCACTAAAATGAAATGCATTTATTTGTTTGCTTATATCCCACCGTTATTATGTTTACAAATAAGGCAACAACATATCCAACACATCTTCTTTCTATTTTTCCCACAACAATAATCCAGTGAGGTAGGTTGAGTTGAGAGAGAGAGTGACTAGTCACCCAGCCAACTTTCATGCCTAAGGCGGGACTAGAACTCATGATCTCCTGGTGACTGGCCCAAAGTCACCTAGCCAGCTTTTATGCCTAGGGTGAGACTAGAATTCACAATCTCCAAAGCGATTGGGCCAAAGTTTCCCAGCTGGCTTTCATGCCTAAGGTGGGACTAGAACTCACCATCTCCTAGTGATTGACCCAACATCACCTAGCTGGCTTTCATGGCTTAGGTAGGACTAGCCTGGTGCCTTACTCAGACCAAACTAGCACTCTATGTGAAGATGGGAAATTACTAAGAGGAGAGGCTTCTTTATATAATGCAGAATTGAATCTTCATGGTCATTTAGAAGATTCTAGAAGGGGAATGGACAAATTCATGGAGGTGTCTTCAAAAGCTATTACTCTTGATGGCTGTTTGTCACCTCCTGTATTTTTGGCAGTAGCCCTGACACATCAGCGACTGGAAAGTGACAAAGATGGTTGACGTCCCAATCTGCATCTGTTTGGCCATTAGGAGGACATGGAATGATGGATTAGATGAGCTTGACCCAACCCAGGTCTCTCCTGCTGCTTTTATGAAAGTTCACTAGATCAGGGGTCTCCAACCTTAGCAACTTTAAGACTTGTGGACTTCAACTCCCAGAATTTGCTGGCTGGGGAATTCTGGGAGTTGAAGTCCACAAGTCTTAAAGTTGCCAAGGTCGGAGACCCCTGCACTAGATAGTTTGAGGTTTTGAAGGGATGTCCCTTTTCCCACCTCAGTAAGCAGAAGTGCGCCTACCAACTGCGCTAGGCTGTCATTTCCCTATTATTGAAATGTAGGATTAAGTTTCACATCTGGACCATTTTGACCTTCTTGGCAAGTTGGGAGCACGCAGGTCATCTGA
The DNA here is from genome assembly GCA_023053685.1 of Diadophis punctatus similis. NCBI lineage: Eukaryota > Metazoa > Chordata > Lepidosauria > Squamata > Dipsadidae > Diadophis > Diadophis punctatus. The sequence continues at coordinate 2,676,159 of JALIGW010000022.1, forward strand.
TCAAGAAGGAAGATTTGACCAGCTGCAGGTTAAAGTGTCCAAAACCAATTTGGGAAGTTGAGAAGAGAGAAGTCACTAACCTCAAACGGCACTTCTTCTTCCTCTTCCCCATCGCCTTCTTCTCCTTCATTAATGTGACAGCTCTAAAGTCCCAGGGATTTTAAAAAAAAGGAAAAAAGGGGTGAGCAGCAACATAAGATATATGAAGATTTTTCCCACAACGGTCTGCTGGAAAACTCCCAGTCTGGCAAAGGAGGAGGGATCAAGCGGGGAACTAGCCTTCAGTCCTTGCACAGCTGCAAAAGACTTAGATCTGACACCGCCTAAATTCCATGGGACCTTAGCTTTTTGTTCCCAAGCGAAGGCAAGCAGACTGAGGAGATTCTTCTAGTATAGGTAGCAGAGGTGGGATTCACATAATTTACCTAACGGTTCGTCCAGCACCGAAAATGTGAGAGAGAGAGCGGCCCTTTCACACATGTGCACGGCCTTCCGTGCATGCGCTTTGCTTGAAAACATGGCTAAATAGGACGGCATAGCACCGGGGTGGTTGGGAGGGGGCCCACCCGCAGGTCGCTATTACCGGTTTGCCCAAACCGGTCCGAACCGGTTTGGAATACCACCTCTGATAGGTAGCACACAATAAAATACAGCAGCCAACTTGAAACCTTCACATGTGGGTTTGGTTGCTTGTATCTAATACTGTTCCAGTCATGATCCATTCCAGAGTACATATAAGATGCAACAATGGGTTGCACCCCCTTTCCCCCAATCCCTCCCACCAATGGGTCCTGCCCCTCCCTTTTTTGGAGAACAGCCGGCATGCCACAAAAAGTCTGGTGCAGCCACAGAAGAGGTGACAACATAGCAAGACATTCAGACCAGCTTTTGTAGCAAGACTGAAATGGTCCATCTCTTGCTTACCTTGGCCATGATGTCAGCGTAGGCCATGTACAGATAGTCTTCATCCAGTTTGCTGAAATAAAGTAAAGACGTTCAGGATCAGCACCAGTCTATCATCCTCCAGATAGACTGAATCCCAACTCCCCAAATCGGCCAAGAATTCTGGAAGTTTCAGGGCCACCAAGCCTGAAGGACCTCAAGTTGTAGAAGGCTGGCCATATAAGCCACACAGACTTTTTGCACCATCAACTCTAGGAGAACCTCTATCGCTTCTATGGAGGATAAAGGATGATTATGGACAAGAGTGAGGATGGGAAATCCCAGGGATTTTTTTTGATATGAAATTGAGCATGGTGGTGTGGAGACCCTTGGTCCATGCTTCTTCAAGTTCCTTAAGTAATTTCCCTCCAACCATCACTGCTACTTCCAGTTGAGCTGGGAAGAAGCAAATTGAAAGGATCTCACATACAAGTTAGGGAGAGCTGGTTGGCTGAATCTGATGCTCCCCAAACATCTCCCTCACTCTTGCTTTATAGTGCAGGATCAGGCCCACACATTAAGTCCCAGCTAAGCTGAATTATTGCTCATGCCTCTAGACAAGACTCTAGTCAACTAACGATCAGCACTAAATTGTCACTAGATAAGAGCTAACAGAATTCAAGAAGGTTGGACTTAGACCACATGTGAGAACGCAATGATTCCAGGCTGATTCCTTGCTTGACTCCACCCTCAGGCTCCACCTGTCCTTCTCCTACATCAGGGCAGAATGTTTCAGCTTCAGCTACTTCATCCTTTTTGCGCCCAAATTTGCCGGGCTCTGACTCTACCACCACTACAAACCTCTTTTCTGTTAATGCTGTCCTGCTAAAATGGAGAATGAGCTGATGCAAAGGGTCTGGCTTCTTTTCCTCCTCCTCTTCCTCTTCCTCTTCCTGTGGCCCAGGTTTCTACATCCCACATCCCACAATAGGAAAAACAGCAATTAGAAATAAGGCTAAGGCACCTGTGAAATGTAGCATTTCCCCTAAACAAATACCAGGGGATGAGCATTCAAACCAGAAGTGGTGTTCAGCCGGTTCGGACCGGTTCGCTCGAACCGGAACCGGTAGCGGAAATCACGGGTCGGCCCACCTACCCGCCCCGGCTCTATGCTATTCTATTTGCGCACTTTTTGAGGCCGTGTGCATGCATGGAAGGCTCACGCACCAGTAAAGTGCATGTGCGGGAGGCTGTGCACATGTGTGGAGGTTTTCACTTACCTTCCCTATCGGTTGGCAAATGTAGCGTAAGGAAGGTAAGTGAAAACCATCCCTGATTCAAACCATTCCCCCAGTTGACCTCAGGTTTTTTCCCCCAGGAAGACTCACAGACAGATCGTCAATCATTCTGTCCTCAAAGGGATGCTCTTCACTGAAGATCCAGGAATACTTGTAGCTCTCCAGGAACATGTTGCAAGCCCGATGCCTGAAAAGCAGAAAGGGAGGTCAAGCATGTCCTCCACCCCAGCCAGATGATTCCCATTTTGGCAATGTTAGGGAAACACAGACCTCCCCAACTGCTGGAAGGGGTCTACACCAACTCGCCTTGGCCAACTTGCCACAGGACAACTCACCATGGCCAACTCACTGCGGAACAACTCACCGCGGGAAAAGAGCTACATTAATATCGAAGGAATAGCCGAATAGAATCATTAATCATGAGCCGTGGTGGCACAATGGTTAGGAACTTAGGATGCAATTCCGAAGGGTCCTTCTGCTGACTGCCGGCTGACTGCAATTTGGCAGTTTGATTCTCACCGGCTCAAGATTGACTCAGCCTTCCATCCTTCCAAGGTCAGTAAAATGAGGACCCAGATTGTTGGGTGCAAGAGGCTGACTCTGTAAACCGCTTAGAGAGGGCTGTAGAGCACAATGAAGCGATGTATATAAGTCTAAGCGATTGCTATTGAAGAAAGAATGCCAAAGAAGGGACAAAATGAAATGTAAATGACAAAAAATAAAATTATTCTTAAAATTATTTTAAATAATTAAATTGAATTGTCGAATTGTCCTGCATCGAGTTTGTTAAGATATTCATGAACTGGGAGAGCCAATGGTAACAAGGTTAGCCAATGAATAGGCATAGCAACTGAACCAGCCAATGGGAGCTAACCACTTCTGAGTCTGTGCAGAGAATCGAAACTGGAACTTAAGCTTAAAGCTGGGTGTGGCTCCAGTCCTTTCTCCACTCTGTACTCTCTCACTCTGAACTCTGCTGAAATGAAACTAACTCCTGCTTATGTTTACTTGAAGAAGAACTCTGCTAATGGTATTGTAAATATATATATTACTATGTTTATAAAGAAGTTGACGAATCCAGCTGAATCAGTCATCTGTGTGTGCTTCTGGAAATTGATTTTTTTTGCAACAAACTTTAATAGAGTTGTCCCATGGTGAGTTGTCGGAGGCGAGTTGTCCCATTCCGGCTGGAAGAGGTGAATCCGTGTATGGAATGACCCTTATTCCAATCAGCGCACCAGCCAACCGAGCTGTATTAACTCACCTGGGCAAGTTATAGAGCGGCGTCATGCGGAAGCACGCAACGACTGCACGACGCCGTTGCTTGGAGAGCAATTTGTGCCACGCGGCTTTCTTGGATTTGTACGGGTGCTCTAACTGTGGAAAAAGGCAGAAGAGAATCGGGGTTGGAAGATAAGGTAACCAACACTTCCCTCCTCCGACCGCTTTTCCTGATCAGTGGCTCCCTTCCCATTTCTTTGTATTTCTCCTTTGAGGTTCCTCCCTCTGGAAACTCCATGATCCTTACTAGGTCCCAATCCTCTCTTATCATATCCACAAGGCCTTCCCGGGTGACTTATGGTTAGCTGGACAGCTGACAAGTCCACTGAATTGCCTTGGAGGCTTATATGCTCTCAGCATGCACAGTTATTGAATGAATGTCTAGAAGGATGATTTTGATATTAGAAAAAGGAATTTTTTAAAAAGGAAACAAAGTGGAAGTAAGTTTTTTTAAAAAATCCAACAAGGACTTTTAACAAAATGGGCCATGAGTCCCTGGGCATGGGGGCTGGGAGATTAAAGGGTCCTGAGTAATGGATGTTATTGCAGGGTTGATGTTAACCCTAGCCTGCCATTCTGCTTATATTTATTGTTGGTGCTTTTTTGCTGCTGTTGGATTTTTTTTTTTTAAAGTTGACTTTTAAATTTGGCAGCCACCGAGAATCGTGGTCGTGAAATTGTTCAAATTTGGAAAGCTCTCAGCAGCCATCAAAAACATAAATAGCAAATCTTATTCTTCAACCCATGAACCTGCCAAATCCCTTTGTGGGTCCATACCTGTTCCAGGTGGTAAAGCACGGCAGAGACCTCTTGTACCCGTTTGACAATCTTCTCCGGCTTGTTGGAGTCCTCGGCTTTCCCAGCCATCTCCTTGTAGAGGGCCATCTGCCAGCGCATGGAGGAGGAATTCTCACACTGCAAGGCAAATGGGGACATCCACAGAGCATAAGCCATCTGAAACATCACCATTCCCCCCCCCAACCCTAGCTCTATTTAAATGAGGTCCCCAAATTAGTCTCTATCCTCAAATCCTGGTAGAATGAGTGATGGATCCCTTGTGGGATGTTAATGTTTTTTCCAGATTCTTTTTGGTGCTAGAGTCTGAGTTTTATTATAGTCATTGTTATGTAGTAGTTTGTAAGCTGCCCAGACTAGGAAGAAAGGAAGGAAGGAAGGAAGGAAGGAAGGAAGGAAGGAAGGAAGGAAGGATAAGAAAGAAGGACAATAAGAGAGGGAGGGAGGAAGGATGAGAGAAAGAAAGAAGGAGAGGGAGGGAGGGAGGGAAGGAAGGGAGAGAGAGAGAAAGAAAGAAAGAAAGAAAGAAAGAAAGAAAGAAAGAAAGAAAGAAAGAAAGAAAGAAAGAAAGAAAGGAGGGAGGGAGTGGGGGAGGGAGGGAGGAAAGAAAGAAAGAAAGAAAGAAAGAAAGAAAGAAAGAAAGAAGGAGGGAGAGAGGGAGGGAGGGAGGGAGAAAAGAAAGAAAGAGAGTGGGGAGAGGGAGGGAGGGAGAAAGAAGGAAAAAAGAAAGAGAGAAAGAAAGAGAGAAAGAAAGAAAGAAAGAAAGAGGGAGGGAGGGAGGGAGGGAGGAAGAAAAGAAAGAAAGAGAGAGGGGAGAGGGAGGGAGAAAGGGAGAAAGGGAAAAAAGAAAGAGAAAGAGAGAGAGAGAGAAAGAAAAAGAAAGAGGGAGGGAGGGAGGGAGGAAAGAAAGAGAGAGAGAGGGGGGGGGAAGAGGGAGGGAGAAAGAAAGGGAAAAAAGAAAGAGAGAGAGAGAGAGAGAGAAAGAAAGAAAGAAAGAAAGAGAAAGAAAGAAAGAAAGAAAGAAAGAAAAGTTAGATTCTATTCTGTAACTTATGTATTCATCCAGACAGGAAGGGAGGAAGTCTATTTATGGCAAAACCTAGAAAGCCTGAATTCCCAAAACATCACTTTCTGGAGCAGTTCCAGGTCCTCACCTTTTCTTGAAGATGAAGGTTGTTGTTGAGATATTCACGCACCTCTTCATCGGTGTCTTTCTGCAGAAAAGGAGAGCATTCACATGAGAGAACCTGTTCCCCAGAAAGAACCTGTTCCCACCAGGTTTATCCTTTCTTATCAATTAACCATCAACTGTGATTTCTGAACATTTGTGTTCCTTGACTGACAGGACCTTGATGGCAGGATATAAATCACTGAAATCAAAGAGAGAACTGGAGGAGGAACATGGTCATTGTGATCGTGTGTGTGTGTGTGTGTGTGTGTGTGTGTGTGTGTGTGTGTGTGTGTGTATGTGTGTGTGTGTGTGTGTGTGTGTGTGTGTGTGTGTGTGTGTAACAAAGTTGTCCTTTGTAGCTTTTCTATCCTTCCTCAACTAGGAAAGTGAATGTCTATTTCATGCTCATCTCAATCATCTGCCTCGTCCATGCTCTCCAGCTCCACAGTTGAGAGGACCTTCCAACATTGCTTCATGTCTAGTCAATCACGATCAGCCTGGTCAACAGTTGGAGATCTGGAGACTTTGCCCTTGCCTCCTCCCTCGTTTCCTTAGCAGCCCCCACCCCAGGACCCTCACCAAGGCGTAGCGTATCTTGGCCTGGCTGATCAGCTCTTGGTCGGTTGGGGAACACATGTTCAGGCCGATGGGAAGCATCTTCTTCAAGGTGGCCACGATGAGGGACGTGTGTACGGAATAGCGGTCCCCTCGGCGTTTCTTCTTGTGCCGTTCTTGGTCTGAGCCACCTGACTGGGAGAGGAAGAGCCAAGTCAGCCTGGTGGCAAAGGGAGGCTGTGCCACTCAGGTTGTCTCCTGGCATGCCAACAGCTTGACCGGGCAAAAGCTTCAATGACCAAGCACTGCTTCAGATATGAAGACTCCATGACCTGGTGGGAAAGCTGGACCAGATCCTCCCTCAAGACAAGATGGAAGAGAAATCTAGGGCAGGGCTGTCCAACTTTGGTCGCTTGAAGACCTGTGGACTTCAACTCCCAGAATTCCCCAGCCCAGCATGTTGAAGTTGAAGTCCACAGCTCTTCAAGTTGACAAGGTTGGACACCTATGATCCAGTGCAGGGGTTTCCAACCTTGGCAACTTTAAGACTTGTGGACTTCAACTCCCAGAGAAGCTGGCTGAGGAATTCTGGGAGTTGAAGTCCACAGGTCTTAAAGTTGCCAAGGTTGGAGACCCCTGATCCAGTGTGTCAAAAGTGACAATCCAGAGTCTTGCTGCCTCTAAATACTCAGGGATCTGGGATCGTTCACCGTTGCTTCCAAGACCATCTGTCAGGAGCGTGTGGATCAAAATCTCATTCCATGCATTTGCTTTTTGATCCACCAACCGAGAGACAGAAAGGAGGACTTTGACCGGACTTCAGAAGTGACGATGCACATGCAGAGGTTATGCCTGGATAGGAGGAGGGTGTTCTGGGGATGAGAAGGGGGGGGTGTTAGCCAGCGTAGAGAGGACCCATTTGGAAGAACTGGAGAAGAGATACGGAGCTGCAGATCTAGGAACGTGGAATTAAAATGAGTAAGACAGAGGCAGATGCTGGGAAAGGGAATTATGGGACATTTTAGCAGGATCTGTGGAAATGCTCACGCCAAGAGGTCAGGGGTATCTGCAGTCAGAAAAGTCAAGATGGCAGCTGCCATGATGTGATCCAAGCTCTGCCTGGTTTTTTTTATGGAATGCATCTAAAGCAGAGGTTGGATCACATCATAATGGGCATCAGTTTGATTTTTTTTTTACCACATACTACAACAGGGGTGGGCAATTAATTTTCCCAAGGGGCCACAGGAAAAATGGGGACTGTTGTGGAGGCCGAGCCAAGAGGGCTATGAGGGTGCATAAAAGCACATGGACCAGATAGGGACAGCCAAAAGGCCAGATGTGGCTGAGGGCCATAAAATGCCCAGGTCTGCCCCACAGAGTTGTAAATGGAAAGGGGATTCTGAACTTAGATTTCGTAGACCAGCCGTCTTCAACCTTTCCGGCTGGGTGGACCGGCAGAGGTGGCAGCGGCGGGACGGGGGAGAGGGGATGGTTTCGAGTGCGCGCTCACCCAACACCTCTGCGGCCCAGTTCTGAATGGGCTGCAGCCCGGCCACGGCCCGGGGGTTATCATGGACCAAATTTTCAAAGCGGGCAGGATTGAGTTGGCGTGGCACGGACAGGCCCTCCCTCCCTCCCAGGGATCAAAGTGAAATGAATTAATTCGGATCAATCAAGACGACAAGACACCCTTCCAGCATCTTTGGCCACTTAACAGTCAGCCTTGCAAAACAGCCTTGCCAACCTCTACGCAGAACCGCACACAAGCACGGTCGGCAGCCGGGAGACGAAGGGGCATGAACAGGCAACCTCTTCCTCCCCACCCCACCCTCGGAGAGTGGCAGGGCAGGATGATGGGCTCTGGGGCGTACAGGGGGAAAAGAAAAGGACCCAGAAGGTGGATTGAGATTAGGAGAAGGACTCCCAAGGCATGCTGTGAGTTAAGGGATGTCTTGTTTTAGTACTGGGTTTTGGAGACTCCGGGACCAATCAGTTAGTTAGGAGGAGGAGGAAGAGGAGGACATGCTGTGGCATGTCAGAACTACACCAGAGTATGGCTGCCCGCTTCAACATGGCGTGAGTCCCACTAACTGGGTGACTGACAGGCAGAAGGTGCCACCCATCGCATGTCTGATGCGTTGCGGCCAGACCTGCAAAAAAAGCTACTGCACTTTTGTCATCATCCATGCAGCCGCAACCCCTTCCCTTCCTCCCGGGCCCCGGTTGACTTTGCAACGACAACTCCCCCACCCCACTCGCCCCACTTCTAAACAGGGAGGGAGCGAAGGGTTGCGGCAGAGATCCCCCATTGCTCCATGCTGCCTTGACCTTCGGGCCAGTGGAACAGCTGTGCTTTTGCTAACCTGGCTTTCTTCAGACTAAACCCACATGTGGAGATGGGGAGAAAAGAGAGACAAGACAGGAGAAAGAGAAGGTTAGAGGAGGAGGAGGAGGCGTCCCCGCCTTGCCGTTACTCAGAGGAAGGACTCAAAGCAAGAATCGTCTGCCCAGAACTTGGTGGATCTAAGATCCTATGAAATCTCCCATAACTCAGATGTTGGTTTCTTCCTTCCCCCCCCCACCAACCAATATGATCCAAAGATAATATTTGTAGCTCAGGGTTGAATTGTGAGATCCTTAGTGCTCTCTGAGCTTGGCTGTTTTCTCGCAGGTGTTTCATCGCCCAACTAGGGAACATCCTCAGTGCTAGAAGGAGTGGGGTTTATAAGCAGAGAGCAAACCCCACTCCCTTCTAGCACTGACGATGTTACCTACTTGGGTAACGAAACGTCTGCAAGAAAAGAGCCAAGCTTGGAGCGCACCAAGGGCCCGTACAACGGATCCAAAGTATCTGAAATGATCAAACAGGATGATTAATTTCTCACCCTATCTTGCCACTTTTTTTTCCTTCCCAAAGTTGGAAAGGGGAGGGGAAAGCATGTTTCTAGTTCTTGTTACTTGCAAGAGGACGGAAAACAGGCAAACGAGATGGATGGGAAAATCCTTGACCAAGGAAGGAATCTGGATGGTTTGGGGTTCGGGGGCAACCCACACCGCCCTTTGCTCCTTCAAATCTCCTGTTCTCCACCAGGACAGCTTTTCAGGACAACGTTTAGGATACTGTGAAAGGATCAACAGGGACCTGGACATTGTATGTGGTGAGACAGGGGGACAGGGAAGAAAGGAACAGATCTGATGGAGTTAAAAGAGCAGGCTGAGCTCTTCCTAGCCAGGTGGACTCAGGACAACATGTATGCCCAGTAACAGCTGACCAGGAAAAGGTTTAGGTGTTTCTTTTATTGTGAGCCACACTTAGAGGCTTAGGAGAGGGCAGCACAGCAATTATTATAAATATATAAGTACAACAAATAAGAAGGAAATTGGGAAAGAGAACATTTGACCTTCGTAGCCATCGCAATAGCCCTTAGACTTATATACCGCTTCACAGAGATTCACAGCCCTCTCTAAGCGGTTTACAGAGTCGGTCTCTTGCCCCCCAACACTCTGGGTCCTCATTTTACCGACCTCGGAAGGATGGAAGGTTGAGTCAACCTTGAGCCGGTCAGGATCGAACTGCCAAACTGCTGGCAGTCGTCAGTCAGCATAAATAGCCTGCAATACTGCATTCCAACCACTGCGCCACCACGACTCCTACCACCAAACCTAATTTCCATTGGGATTTACCCTATCTGCATGTTGTTGCAAACGACCTACATCCCACCATTGACATCGTTTGCATACCTTACACATTGCTTTTTTTTTTTTTTTTTGTAAATTGTAGCAAACGATATCGTTAGGCAATATCGATGGACGTAACTGATGGACTTGCACGGTTAACCCTGTCGCACAAAGGATGTCAATTCCCACATTTGTTATACGCTCTAGTTTGAGTAAAGATTCCTGAATAACAGGCACATTTTTCCACCGTTTGGGGCACTAAAAGGAGGTTTCTGTACTGTTCCCTCACTTCATGTACCTCATTAAGAGAGGAATCTACATAAGAAAAAATCTGTAGGGTTACACCTACAAGTTAAATGTTTAGAAAATGAGTAGCTAAGCCAAGGCCACTTCGTAAGTTTACACCTGCCATGAAACCTGGAATCTGCAGCCCTTGGACACTTCCTGTTCACCTGGAGCTCAGCAGAGTTAGGTCAGAGACCCTTCTCCCTCCTTTTTTTAAAAAAAATTGTTATTTTTTTATTTTTTACGAACAAATCAAATCAATGCGTGAACAGTATGGCACCTGGGTGTCATACATTCTAATACCAATCAAACGAGTAAAATTAATCATAATTATTACATTCAATCAACTTGTATATTTCTAATAATGATACACAATTATAATAAGTTGCAATCTGTCATTATTCAATTATTCCATGTTTTCTCTTATTGTTACTTTTATTTTATTATATAAAAGTGTATACACTAACATTCCCCGTTCTCTTATTTCTATCACTTATTCTAACTTTTAATCATGTCACCTTTTACTAAAAAAAACATTTTCTTTCTATCCTACCTAACTCCTAGTCATATCACCTACCTAAGAAAAAAAAGAAAAGAAAGAGAGAGAGAAGGAAAAGCAAATCAGAACAACAACATAAAAGGGAAATCATCTATCCATTGTCTCTTGTCCGCTTCAATACTTTAATTGTTATGTTTTTTTACTTAAAATTTTTTTTTTCTTTCTAGCCTACTTAACTTCTTTCCCCTCCTGAGACAGTATCGTGGCTTCAAGGATGGCAAGAGCCGCTAAGGAGGACATACCCACTACCTTCTCCCCTTCCAAAGGAGGAGACCCCGGCAACCTTCTCACCTTGGACATTTTGCTTTTGCTGTCGGCTGTCAGGAAGGACATGTTGTTGATTTCGTTCTGAACCACAAAGTTCTGCTCTTCTCGTTTAAAATTCTGCAGGAGGAAGAAAAATCAGACGGAAGACTTCTGCAGAGGGTTTAACCAGGGGTGAAATCCAGCAGATTCTGATAGGTTCTGGAGAACCAGTAGCAGAAATTTTGAGTAGTTTGGAGAACCGGCAAATACAACATCTGGCCTGCCCCAGAGTGGGGAGGGAATGGGGATTTTGCAGTATCCTTCCCCTGCTGTACCCACCAAGCCACACCACGTCCATCAAGCCACACCCACAGAACCGGTAGTAAAAATTTTAGATTTCACCACTGACTTCAACCCAGGGGTGGGCTGTTGGGGGTTTGCAGGGGTTGGGGAGAACCTCTAGCTAAGATTCTGTGCAGTTCGGAGAATCCCCAAATCCCACTCCTGGCTGGCCCTGCCCACCCCTCCCCTCCCAGGAGTCTCCACGCGGCCCGTTTTGGATGCAGATAAGTGCAGGGTGCGCGCGGAGTCTCAGGGAGGGTGAAAAACGGGCCTACCGGAAGTTTGGGAAGGCCTGAAACAGGCCCGTTTCCAGCCTCCCTCCAGAGGGCCTCCAGAGTCTGGAGAAGCCGTTTTCGCCCTCCCGGAGGCTAGAGGAAAGCCTCCAGAGCCAGGGGAGGGCAAAAATGCCCCCCCCATGGTGCAGGAGGCCGACTAGGCCACGCCCACAATGGCCACGCCCACCCAGCAACCGGGCAGAGAACCCCTTGCTAAAAATTTTGAAACCCACCCCTGGTTCAACCTAATGCATATGTGGGCCAGGTTACCTACATAACTGTCTTTGTGGCATTGTATCGGCCCGTCCCACCTGGACAGGCAGGGAAGGTATGTTGCAGGTCCTGTCACTCAATGAATCCTGAATGGCAGGGTCCAGGAAGAAAGGCTACTCTGCCGTTGCCCCCGCCTTGTGGAATATTCTCCCCCTGGAGGTGAGGCAGCCCCCACCCCCACCCCCGTGGCCTTCCAAAAAAGGAATTATGTTAAGAATACTTCTACCCGGATGGGTCCTAGCAGTCAAAAGACAACAAGCAGCTTTTCTTGCTCTGTTCTTCTCCAGCGTTTTCAAAGGAAAGGCAACTTGGACATCGAACCCACAAACCTGCCGCTCTGCTACCCCCCCCCCCCAAAGCTCACTCACGTGGGACTTGGACCAATAAATAAAGATTTCCCCAATCATCCGGAACAGCTCCTCAGCATCAGAGTTGGGCTCGGTTAACCAGTGGGCCCTGCAGATGCAAAAGGAAGGGCTGGTGAATGCTTTCGTCTACGTTCCACAGTTCGTGTGATCTACCCTGTGGAAACACAGCACTGAGATTCACCCTATCAACAGAAGAGAATATTTGGAGCTCAGGGTTGAGCTGCGGTGTTCTTGGTGCTCTCTTTTTTCTTACAGACGTCTCCTTACCCAACTAGGGGACATCATCAGTGCTAGGAGAGAGTGGAGTTTGCGAAGGAGAAGGGTGGAGGACTGTGGGATCCTTGGCGCACTCTGCGCTTGGCAGTTTTCTTGCAAACATTTCACGACCCAACTAGGTAACATTATCAGTGCTAGGAGGGAGTGGGGATTGCTCTCTATTTGAGTCAGCAAACTCCCCTCCCGTGTAGCATTTATCACGTTACTAAGTTTGGTAATAAAACACCTGGAAGAAAACTACCAAGCTCAGAGAGCACCAAGGACCCCCGCATCAGCCACCATATAACATGCCATGGGAAAATGGGATATTAGACCTTCTTTTGACCCTCTCCTCTTTTTCGCTTTCCATCTCTTCAAAACAACCCTGCCTTGATTTCGTTTAATAGAAACGGGGACAGAAAACTACCCAAAACAGGCTTTCAAGCTAACAATAAAGCAGGACTTATTTATTGATTTATATCCCACCTCTTCAATTTTTACCAAATAACTCGAGGCAGCGGAGAGAGAGAGAGTGGGAGGGAGGGAGGGAGAGAGGGAGGGAGGGAGGGAGGGAGGGAGAGAGAGAGAGAGGAGAGAGAGAGAGAGAGAGAGAGAGAGAGAGAGAGAGAGAGAGAGAGAGGAGAGAGAGAGAGGAGAGAGAGAGATGAGAGAGAGAGAGAGAGAGAGAGAGAGACACTGGCGCAAAGTCACCCAACTGGCTTTCATTTCTAAAGTGGGACTAGAACTCACTGTCTCCTAGTGATGGGTCCAAAGTCATCGGATCGGATTTTGTGCCTAAAGTGGGACTAGAATTCCCCGTTTCCTGGTGATTAGCCTGACGTCACTGAGGTGGCTTTCATGGCTAAGGCGGGACTTGAACTCACAGTCTCTTGCTTTCTAGCCTGGTGCCTTCACCACTAGACCAAACTTGCTCTCCCGAAATCCCTGTGCTGTGTTTCTTAATTACAGCCACCCCGAATGCCCGAGGCTGTCGTTACCTTGCAAGTTGCAATCTGCACCTTATGCGCGCGCATGGATTTTGTTCGCCAACTGTGGATTATTACCTGTTGTTGTCCACATAGCGGATCAGCAACGGGTACAGGGCGTAGAGGTCGCGACACAGCACCGAAAACCTCATCCCGGATGAGAAGCTCCGTGTCCTCCGATTCGGATTTGGCCTCCAGCCGCAGCTGTTCCTCCTCCGCCACGACCTTCCCAGACCGCTTCTTCAGCTTCTCCATGGTGGGGATGAAGTGGGAACGGAGCAGTTCGGGCTTGGCCTTGCTGACAATGGGCTGTGCAAAGACTGCGCAGGGAAGAGCCTCCTCAGTCGGGAGCAGGCTACCTTTCTACAAGTCTAAGTTAAGAGTCCCTCCAACAATTCCAGAGGGCTTGGAAACCTTTGGACCTCGAGTTGCTTATTGGCCCGGATAAGTCCCTTCTGATGAGTGAAGTCAATGGGGAAGCCAGATTCACTTAACAACCGTGTTACTAATTTAAGATCTGCAGTGATTCACTTAACAACAGTGGCAAGAAAAGTCGTAAAATGGGGCAAAACATTCACTTAACAAATTTCTCACTTAGCAACATAAATTTTGGGCTCAATTGTAGTCGTAAGTTGAAGATGACTTGTATTCCAGTATTTGAGGGGCTGCCCCAAAGAAGAGGGGGTCAATTTATTTTCCAAAGCATCAGAAGGCAGGACAAGAAACAACGGATGGAAACTAATCAAGGAGAGAAGCAACCTGGAATTAAGGAGAAACTTCCTAACAGGGAGGACAATTAACCAGTGGAACGGCTTGCCACCAGAAATTGTGGGTGCTTCATCACTGGACATCTCTTTTAAAAAGAGATTGGACAGTCACCTGTCTGAAATGGTATAGGGTCTCCTGCTTGAGCAGAGGGTTGGACTAGAAGACCTCCAAGGTCCCTTCCAGTTCTATTCTGATTGTTATGCTGTGATGGTAACTTTAACAGTGCTAAACAAATGCTGGGTGGGGAATTCTGGGAGTTGAAGTTCACAGGTCTTAAAAGTGGCCCAGGTTGGACACCCCTGGCCTAGTGTGTCCTTCAAGAGTCACCATTACAGGTTCAAGGCTTAGCACAACACGCATGAAGGCAGCTTGGGGGTCCTTACAACCTTTGCTTAGTTTTATACCTTTCTATGCGATTTCTCTCCAGAGCAAAATTTAATTCCACTTTTAAAGAAAGGTCTCAATCCCACCACCCAGGCTCCCTACGTACCTGCCAACCGCTTCATCCAAGATGCTTCGTCTATGCCCAGGTTGTTGACGATGATCTTCAGGATGTTTCCCAGCAAGGTGTTGAGCTGGTCAGAGGTCACTTCGGTGCACCAAGGACCCTGTGCGTTGGTCTCCGGACCTCTCTCCCACCAACGGGGCAAGTAGTTGCAAAGCATCGGCAGGGTGACCTCGATTACGTGGGGCATTTCGGTATAGCGAGCCCCCGACTCCGCCAGCCCGTTGATGTCCTTCATCAGCTTCTCCAGGATTGGAATATCTGGACACATCTCCTCCACACAGTTCGGTAGGCCTAAGACTGGGGTGGAAGATAGGCATGGTTACATTTCTGGAGATCTGGAAGGAAAAAAAGAGCTAAATACAGAGACGACGTCTCTTCTGGAAGGTCTCCAGAAGGCGAATCTGGACGAGGCCATCGTGGAGGCTTCAGGGTTGCCACAAGGGAGAAGAAGGGACAGGGAGGGGGAAAAGAGCTGGCTGGGGTTTTGTGGTCAAAACAAATAGTTTTCCTGTGGGAACCAAGGACATTCCAACAGGTGGCTGCGGAAAGGAGGAGCGAAGTAACCAAGCAACAGGCCAGCACCTCGATTGGACAATGTGACTGATGACTTGGAGGAAAGGGGGAACTTTTACTTTTTAATTAGGGGAAAAACCACGGGAACCTTCAGAGTCGGTTTTCACCAGTTGTGCCAATATAAAGTATCCAATAAATCGTTCCTTGAGGAATCGACCTGCCTCGGAGTTCTGTTTCCTCTGGAACGCTGACATTAGATCCCGATCACTTGGGTCAAGGGGTCAAAAAAGCAAAGAAAAGTGAGATTGCGATGCTTACAGGCAGTCCTCGACTTATGACCGCAATTGGATCAGAAATCTGGTCGTAAGTCGAGGCACCACATGATCGGGCCTGATTTTTATTTTTACCATTTTTATAGCAAATAATAAGCAAATCAGGCAGTTGTAATCTGAATCACGTGGCTGCTCATTGAATCACACGGTTGTAAATCTGTATGGTCGTTAAGTGAATCCCACGGTCGTAAACCCAAATCCATTTTCCTGAATGGGCAGGTTTTTTTGCCAGAAATCAGAAAAAAACCTGTTGGGAATCAGCAAAAGAGTTGCAAATCCTGCTCACCTGTCCGCAGGATACTGCAACCGGTTGTAAATGCGAGCTGTTTGCCAAGCACCTGAACTGCGATCACATGACTGGGGTGGGAATATTTACAGGCTATAGAGCAGCATTCC
Organism: Diadophis punctatus similis; assembly: GCA_023053685.1. NCBI lineage: Eukaryota > Metazoa > Chordata > Lepidosauria > Squamata > Dipsadidae > Diadophis > Diadophis punctatus. The sequence continues at coordinate 2,691,925 of JALIGW010000022.1, forward strand.
CGAGGCCGTCATAACTTCAAATAACCAGTTGTAAGTCGAGAACTTACCTGTATACCTGTGTGCGAGTCCTTACTGAAGAGTTTTAAACTCTAGCACATGAGTGGGCCACTATGGCCCCTTTACAACCTGTGGACTTCAACTCCCAGAATTCCTGAGCCAGCATGGCTGGCTCAGGAATTCTGGGAGTTGAAGTCCACAGGTCCTAAAACAGCCATAGAGGCTCACCCCTACTCTAGGAGGACATGGTAAAAAAAAAGCCTATCTTTTCCAATTAAAAAAAAAGATGGAAAAAGATGACGGAAAGCAGGAGAAAAAATGGGGGGAGCCTAGATGGGCATTAACCCCCTGCCCAATGAGGAAGGGGAGAGCATTGGAGGAAATGTCAAAGCGAAAGAGGATTGCAGTCCCTCCTTCTTCCTTCTGTCACACTCACTGGCTCTCTCTCTTGGGGATTTGGTGGTATAAACCGAACAAGGGTTGTATTCGTTGATATGCGGCTCCAGGAAAGCCACGGGCATCGCCGCTGCCAGCCGTGCCAAGCATTCTCCAAGTTGGGGCCTCTGTCTGCAGATGGGGACAAGAGACAAAGCTGCAATGTGCAATGACTCCAAGCTAGGCCCTCACTTGACGCCTCCCTCCATCCTAGCTGGCCATTCCCCAACCTCTTCGCTCCATCTCACCACAAAGGGTCCATACCAACCCAACCCTGTCCTCATGCTTACCTCTCCACATATGGGTTTTTGGTTGTCCCCAGGGAGTAGATACTGCACAGAGTTCGGTAGCAGGAGACCTGGACATCATCCACTGAAGGGGCACAAGAGAGAGAGAGAAAGAGAGGGAGAGAGAAGAGAGAGAGAAAAGAGAGAGAGAAGATAGAAATAGGAGAGAGAGAGAGAGAGAGAGAGAAAAGAGAGAGAGAAGATAGAAATAGGAGAGAGAGAGAGGGAGAGAGAGAGGGAGAGAGAGAGAGAGGGAGAGAGAGAGAGAGAAAAGAGAGAGAGAAGATAGAAATAGGAGAGAGAGAGAGAGAAGGAGGGAGAGAGAGAGAGAGGAAGGGAGAGAGAGAGAGAGGGAGGGAGAGAGCGAAAGAGAGGGAGAGAGAAGAGAGAGAGAAAAGAGAGAGAGAAAAGAGAGAGAGAAAAGAGAGAGAGAAGATAGAAATAGGAGAGAGAGAGAGAGAGAGAGAAAAGAGAGAGAGAAGATAGAAATAGGAGAGAGAGAGGGAGGGAGAGAGAGAGAGAGAGGGAGAGAGAGAGAGAGAAAAGAGAGAGAGAAGATAGAAATAGGAGAGAGAGAGAGAGAGAAGGAGGGAGAGAGAGAGAGAGGAAGGGAGAGAGAGAGAGAGAGGGAGGGAGAGAGAGAGAGAGAGAGAAGGAGGGAGAGAGAGAGAGAGAGAGAGAGAGAGAGAGAGAGATTGAACAATGGGAGCCATGCAACTTAACCATCCCTCTCTTTGATGTCAAGAGATGCTCCCTTGTTGTCGCTCCTCCAAAACCTTATCCCAAAGGAGAGTCTTTTGGAGTTTAGACCAGGCCTCCTCCAGACCATTTCTGCCACCCCTGGAGTAGATAGGCGGCATTCTCACTCACTCCTTGCTTCAGAGACTGCTCAGCCCACCCTCCCTTCTCCTGTCATACTCACACATGACATCGTCCCCAAACTGGTGCTGGGCGATGTGTTCGAAGAGGGAGGTGAGGATGGGCAGGAGGGCCACTGTGGTGTAGGTGATGTTCTGCCCCACGCCTTTGACTTGCGTGCGGGATTGGGAGACTTTGCCAAGCTTAAGGTTCTCCACCATCTTCTCAATGTCATCTGACGCACTTTCGAAGAAAGACCGCAGTCCCGCCTTGACAATTTCAGGGCCTGATTTCATGACTGTCCTTTAGGTAGGGAAAAAAATAATAGTCAGCGCCTAGATATTTTTTTCCAGATGCTCATCTTCTTTTAATGACCCCATTATCCCTTGCATCAGGGTGGAGTCTGGGCAACTAAATGGAGCTGAGTGTTTAGTGGCCAGATGCCCTTCCTGTTGCCAATGCGGAGTTATATTTAACAGATATATTCTCATCCTGTCCAGAGAGAGAAATATCTGCCTCTACCTAGGATCGAACTCACAGCCTCCTGATTGTGAGCCCAGAGCTCCACCTCTAGGCCACTGCACCACTCTGGATATTTTTCCAGATGCTCATGGATAAAGCAACCAAGCGCTCATCACCAGAACAGTAAAACCGAACCGAACCAGTTTTGTTCTTCACATTTGCAAAAGAAAGAAAACTTCTAAGCTAGAATAAGTGCCCCGTTTATCAGACTATATTCGGTTAATACCCAATGTAAACAAAACAAAACCAGATCGAATACAAATACACATACAAATAGTCCTCGGCTTAACGACCAGTTGGGGCGAGAATTTCCACTGCTAAACAAGGAGATTGTGATTTACACCCAATTTTACAACCTCGTGTAGTTTGTTGTTAGAGAAATGGCTAATACATATTAAGTGTGCAAAAGTAAAAAAAGTTGAGGCTGTAATGTGGTTACAGGTAGTCCTCGACATACGACCTAAGTTGAGCCCAGGATTTCTGTTGTTAAGCGAGACATTTATTAAGTGACTTTTGGCCCAATCTTACGACCTTTCTTGCCACGGTTGTTAAGTGAATCATTGCAGCTGATCATTTAGTAACACGGCTGTTAAGCGAATCTGGCTTCCCCATCGGTTTTGCCTATCAGAAGGTTGCAAAAGGGGATTATGTGACCTGTGACCATCATAAACATGAACCACTTGCCAAGCGTCTGAATTTTGTTCACGTGACCGTAAGGAAGCTGCAACGGTCTTAAGTGTGAAAAACGGACATAGCTCACTTTTTTCAGTGCCGTTGTAACTTCGAATTGTCACTACATGAACTGTGGAAAGCCAAGGACTACCTGGATATTATATATATATATATAATGACGGAGGAAGATTGCTCACCTGGCATCCAAGGACCGAGCCAGGATGTGAAGGCAATTAACCACAGCAGCAGAATCCGTACCTGGAGGAAGAGGATGCAACAGGTGGGTTTAGAAACCTGGGTGAGAAGATTGGGCAGGAGAAACAGGGCCAGCATGGCTTGGAAACAGAACTGACCTAGCGTCAGGAAAGTCAAGATGTAGAAGGGGGACCAGGGCAGGTGGGGTTTAGCCCCCCTGAACCAGTGACAGGTAGAAGGGGATGGAAGAGGTGGGCTGAGCCCCTCCCTAGTCCCGGAAAGTAGGAGCAGAGAGGGAGGGAGGCTTACCAAAGAGAGAGACCCGGTGCCTAACCAGGGCTGCCAATTTGCAGAAAAGGCTGAAAGGTGGAAAAGAAAGGCAGGACAGAGAATGAAAAGAGATTCCTCCCGACAAGACAAGGACATACGACAGGACAAGATGGCAGACAAGCCAAGGACATACGACAGGACAAGATGGCAGACAAGCCAAGGACATACGACAGGACAAGATGGCAGAGGAAGCGTCTCTTTTAAGGGGGTGCAGGCTCACTCACGCGTAACGCTCAGCCGCTGCTGGGGTTGTCTGCTACTCACCTGGTTATCATCTCTTTCTCCTTGTTGGAGGCGTGGCCGCCGCTGCCCAGGACCTTGGCCGGGGTGGACAGGAAGTAGAGGCAGTGGTTAGTGAAGTACTGGTTGATGAGGGGCAGCAGGATCTGGAAAGGGAATGCAAATGAGTTGTGGGAGGAAGATTGGGGATCCCCTGAGTGCTTGGAGGAGGGCAGGGGAGCAATTCCAAGGAAGTTCTCCAGAAGTTGGTTCCGGGCCCTGTTTTTTTGAGTCAAAGCAAAACACTCAGCAGCTGATGCAACTTGGAAGGTATGCACCCTTCTCTTGGAGGGGCTGTGTACCTGTACCTGTATCTATACCTATATATCTATATCTCTATAATCTCTATATCTCTATATCTATGTCTATGTCTCTGTCTGTCTGTCTCTGTCTCTCTCAACATTTATGAATAGAATAGAGCTGGAAGGGACCTTGGAGGTCTTCTAGTCCAGCCCCCAGCTCAAGCAGGAGACACTATTCCAACACAGATAAGTGGCTGTCCAATCTCTTCTTAAAAACCTCCAGTGATGAAGCGCCCACGATTTCTAGTGGCAAGCTGTTCCACTGGTTAATTGTCCTCACTGTTAGGAAGTTTCTCCTTAATTCCAGATTGCTTCTCTCTTTGATTAATTTCCAACCATTATTTATTGTCCTTCTCTCTCTCTCTCTCTCTCTCTCCTCTCTCCTCTCTCTCTCTCTCTCCCTCCCTCCCTTCCCCTCCCTCCCTCCATATCGTCTTCTTGACCCAACAGTAACATAAAATAAATAAAACCGCAAAGGCAGATTTTACCTTGGCAAAGAACTTGATCTCCTGTTCATGTGGGGACTTCTCTACCCGTCCGCTGCTCACCACAGCCTCTAGAGTGGGGGCAGAAAAGATCAGGAAATAGACCCGCGAAGAAATACAAAAAGTCTACTTAAGCTGGCTTAGACTATAATAACAGAATTTTGAAATCTGGGCAGCCTCTTTCCCTCTTATGCCAAAGAGACTCAAGGTGTGGCAATCTTGAGCTTCTTTCTCACACGGTCTTGTCCTCCTGGGCTGAATTCATGTTTTGCTAATGGCCCCTTACCTTCTTTTTTTCAAGGTCAACTCTGCAGTGCTCTACAACTTTATCCTGTTGTTCTGCTTGGATGACTAAAATTGGCACTGTGCGACCTCTGACCACAGAAGAAGTGATCTCGAGAACCCAAGGTAGATCTAAAACGGTCCAATCGTATTTGACTATGGCAGGGGTCAGCAGGGCTCTGGAGCCGCATGTGGCTCTTTCATCCCTCTGCTGTGGCTCCCTGTCGCCAGTCAGCTCCACAATTGATAGGTCTTTCAGTTAGGATAGGTAGAGGAAAAAGGACGCCGCGCTAGGAGGAGACTCTATGATGGGGGAAACCAGACTTCCGGTTGGCTCCAGAATTGAACAGAGGGGCTTCCGGTTAGGAACTTTGTGGCTCTTTGAGTGTTTAAGGTTGCCGACCCCTGGATTATGGGATCCAAGCATCCCAGCAATGGCTTCTTATCTGTTTTTCCCACTATCAAAATGGAGAAATGAACTCAGAGATTGTATCTCAAATGCTTCTAGACCAGACCCTGTTCCCTGTCCAGCAGTATAAAAAAGAAGCTAGGATTCTAAATTCCAAGCCTTCTTCTATCTTCTCACTTCCCATCTTCCTCTCCCAGGAAATCATGGGGTAATGCTATGGAGCCCAGGGTACGGCCCCTAGCAATTTGCTAAGGACAGCAACCAGGAGAGGAAGGAGGACAGCTCTTACCCAGGTGGGCAATGAATTCTTGGGAGATATCCATCCATTTCAGCAGCTGCTGCAGGAATCCAAAGGCGAAGCGTTTCTCAATGGATGAAGTGTCCAATTCCATGTCCTTCAGACCCCTGGGAGAAATGACGGAGTTTAAATTCAGGGGGTGACAAAGGATTGTGCCAACGCTTTAAAAGAGGCAATGCTAGAAAACACACAGAGCAAGACAGGAAATTGCTAAAGGTTCTTCCTTTGGCTGAACCATTGTGTTAATCCAGAAAGTGGTTGGGTTGGTTTTGCTTTAGGTATTGATGGTGAATGGATATTATCCATTCAGTTCACATCCGACTCTTGGAAGATTCTCTGGGCCAGGCCTCTCCACATCTTCCGATCTTCTTTGAGTTGTTCTATGCTCTGGCTGCTGTCAGCTTTGATAGTTATCCATGAATGATGGACCAATGCATTTAAGTCTAAAATTACTTTTATTATTACAGCGATAGTAACAGAATCTTGTAAGTCTGAATGTGCATCCCTCTTCATTTTATCTTCATGTGAATTAGAGAAGGGCTTATTTGAGACATTTGCTTGGTTACTTTCTTGGCCAAGGCTAAAGTCCCTCTTATCTAACCACTGAGTTGGTTGCTGTTCTTCCTTCTGTCCCTCCAAGGCCGTTCCCTATGCCTTCTACAAGAAGAGACCACAAAACCCTTTTCCGGGAATTCTCAAATGCCCAAAATACACAGTGCTTTGCTCGCTCTGTAATCATTTTATTTATTAGGCACTTAAACCTAAGGGCAGCTCAGACCCAGATGAAAACGGTAAATTGACTAATATATTAAAATCAACGATCATCTTAAACTAAAAGCAGTTTAAGCATATGCAGCTATATCAATCCTTCTACATTCAAAGCTGCAGAAGAATTTATTGATTTTAAAACAACTTTAAGAAGAAAAGAATATTTGTAGCCCAAGGTTGGACTATGGGGTCCTTGATGCTCTCTGAGCCTGGTGGGCCTTTTTTTTTTTTTGGGCAGACGTTTCCTTACCAAACTAGTTAACATCATCAAGTGCTAGAAAGGAGTGGGGTTTGCAGAATGGAAGAGAAGGAGAAAGGGAGGAGGACAACTGTGCAGTCCTTGGCGTTCTCTGAGCTTGGTTGTTTTCCTGCAGACGTCTCATTACCAAACTAAGGAACATCATCAGGGCAAGTGTAAGAAGACACCCTGGATCAGCCCTCTCCTGCTTTTAAGCCCCTTTTATACTTACCGAGTCACCGCGTAACCGTTGAGCTGTAGGAATTTAAGCAGCTCCTGAGCTTTTTCCCGGTCCCGAGCCTTCTCCTTGGCCGTCAGTGTGTCATACGGCACCAGCAAGGGGTGGGTTCCACCTCCTTGTAGACAAAGAGAAAGCAGGTGAGTTTTCCCCCTGCAGGGGCAATAAGAAAAGAGAACACCAGCAGCCTTCAAAAGTCAACGCAAGGCTCAGAGTCTCACCTTTGCTTTCCAGCTCCAATTTTTTCTTGCGTCCCCAGGTGTTATGGTAGTTCTCAGCCAGCTGTTCTGCCATGGCCTGTGGAGAGAGACCCGTAGGGTGGATAGGAAGGACCCCGTCATAGCCAACTGAATCCTAATTTACATACAATTATAGGGCTGGTAGGGAGAGTGGTGCGGTGGCCTACAGGTGGTGCTCTCGCCTCACAATCAGGAGGCTGTGAGTTCGATCCTAGGTAGAGGCAGATTTTTCTCTCTCTGGGCACAATGAGAATATATCTGCTGAACAAAGCTCCGCATTGGCGACAGGAAGGGCAGAAGGCTGAGTTAACCTTGAGCCTGGTGAGAATCGAACTGCCAAATTGCAGGCAAGCCGACAGTCAGCAGAAGTAACCTGCAGTACTGCGTTCTAACCACTGTGCCACCGCAGCTCTTTGAAGTCGCTAATATTCACAATTAAATTTAGTTAGAGCAACTGAAGTAAGTTTAAGGGAACTTCTACGCCTCTCTTAACTTCTGAGAGAAGATCCTTGAAAATGTTTCCGTGGTGAAAGTAACTGGGCAGAAAGGATGGCATCCCATTTACTGGGTTATTTGTTCGGCCTACAGATTATTCCTTCCCTATTTGCCTGAATGCAGTTGGTAGGTCATAGACACCTGTCAGGTCAGACTTCCTCACCTGTAATTCTCTGGAGAGGGTCACTGCAGATAGATCTATTGGCTGAGGATTGTAACCATGGCTGGGGTCGTAGGCCTGAAGGAAAACAGAGAAACAGGCATGCTTGACATCCATTGTCCCCATTCTTCTCTTGCCGGGTTCATTTTCCTAACCTGATCCCATCCTCCAGATTCCTAGTTCTACTGCCTATTCATTTTTTAATTTTAATTTTTTTGGGGGGTGGGGCCTTGAGTGCTCTCTGAGCTTGGCTGTTTTCTTGCAGATGTTTTGTGACCCATCTACGTAACATCATCAGTGCTAGAAGGGAGTGGGGTATGTGGAGAGGAGGAGGACTGTGGGGTCCTTGGTGCTCTCTGAGCTTGGCTGTTTTCTTGCAGACGGTTTGTGACCCATCTACGTAACATCATCAGTGCTAGAAGGGAGTGGGGTATGTGGAGAGGAGGAGGAGGAGGACTGTGGGGTCCTTGGTGCTCTCTGAGCTTGGCTGTTTTCTTGCAGACGTTTCGTGACCCAACTAGGGAACATCATCAGTGCTAGAAGGGAGTGGGGTATGTGGAGAGGAGGAGGAGGAGGACTGTGGGGTCCTTGGTGCCCTCTGAGCTTGGCTGTTTTCTTGCAGACATTTCGTGACCCAACTAGGGAACATCATCAGTGCTAGAAGGGAGTGGGGTATGTGGAGAGGAGGAGGAGGAGGACTGTGGGGTCCTAGGTGCTCTCTGAGCTTGGTGGTTTTCTTGCAGACATTTTGTGACCCAACTAGGGAACATCATCAGTGCTAGAAGGGAGTGGGGTATGTGGAGAGGAGGAGGAGGAGGACTGTGGGGTCCTTGGTGCCCTCTGAGCTTGGCTGTTTTCTTGCAGACATTTCGTGACCCAACTAGGGAACATCATCAGTGCTAGAAGGGAGTGGGGTATGTGGAGAGGAGGAGGAGGAGGACTGTGGGGTCCTAGGTGCTCTCTGAGCTTGGTGGTTTTCTTGCAGACATTTTGTGACCCAACTAGGGAACATCATCAGTGCTAGAAGGGAGTGGGGTTCACTCTCTTTATATACAACACAGCGAGATCTCGATTCAGACTCTGAGGAGGCGATTTTGTCAATTGTGGAGCTGATTTTTAGGATAACCTTGGGGTTTACATCTGAAGAGTGAGTTGCGCATTATGCAGAAAGGCCTGAATCAAAATTCTGTTGGTGTACAACCTTGTGAATCTATAAAATCACTTTTTAGAACAAATTCTAAAAAGTGATTTTATAGATTCACAAGGAACCATCACTGATCCTAAGGACAATGTTAAGAACAATAGCTAAGGAAAGTGTTCCCAAACCTGCAACTTTAAGATGTGTGGACTTCTGGCATAAAAGCCAGAAATATTTTTGCTAGGCATAATACCTGAAAAGTATGATAAATATTTAATATTACATGTTTTGACAGCAGCAAGAATTGTGTATGCACAATATTGGAAGAATGAGGAAATGCCCAAAGAAGACGATGTAATTAGAAAAATTTTAGATTGTGCAGAAATGGATAGATTGACATTAAAAATAAAAGAAAAAGAAGACATTTTCGAACATAGGACTTATTTTATAAATGGTTGAATAGTAGAGGTAGAAATTAGGAGTGGGAAGAGTATTAATATATAAAAATAAACAGATTCAGACAATACGCTGTTCATTAAGCACTTATGTATGTAATGAAAAATATATAAATAAACTCTTAAAAAAAGATGTGTGGACTTCAACTCCCAGAATTCCCCAGCCAGCATGGCTGCCTGGGGAATTCTGGGAGTTGAAGTCCACACATCTTAAAAGTTGTCAGGTTTGAGAAACACTGATCTAGAATAATCATATACTTGGAAACTCTCAGTAGCTAAGATAGGAAGACAATATAGTCAGAAAAAATGGATGGCAAGGAATTTTCTAGAAACCAACCTGGGCTGTCTGTGAGACTTTGCGGGTTTTTTTCTTCTCAGTTTTCTCCTCATCGCCCTCGCGGGCTTTCTCAACCATCCACTCCCAAGCAATCATGGCCTTCAGAGACTCTTTGATGGGCCATCGGTAAATTTCCTTATCCTGTAGGAGGAAAAGAAGAGATAGGTGGTTAAGTAGGAAATATCTTTTTTTTCCCAGGAAGGTCTCCAAATGTCACATTCGCCTCCCAGTCCTGCTTGGACATGGGGGAATCAGGCAATCCCTGGGCCCATTTCCGGTGGGAGGAATGGAGAGAAGGAACTCTACCTTTTCAGAGAACGTTTTATAAGGACGCAACATAGGATTGGTCTTGGCCTGCTCATCAACCGCCTCTCCAAAGGACCAGTTATTCTGAATCTGTGGAAAAAGGAGACTGTGAGACATAGTAGGTAGAAACCAGGAGACTCTGAGTTCTAGTCTCGCCTTAGGCATGAAAGCCAACTGGGTGACTTTGGGCCAATCACCAGGACACTGGGAGTTCTAGTCCCACTTAGGCATGAAAACTGGCTGGGTAACTCGGTCAATCACCAGGAGATGGTGAGTTCTAGTCCCACCTTACGCATGAAAGCTGGCTTGGTGACTTTGGGTCAATCACCAGGAGACTGGGAGTTCTAGTCCCACTTAGGCATGAAAACTGGCTGGGTAACTCGGTCAATCACCAGGAGATGGTGAGTTCTAGTCCCATCTTACGCATGAAAGCTGGCTGGGTGACTTTGGGTCAATCACCAGGAGATGGTGAGTTGAAATCCCACCTTAGGCATGAAAGCTAGCTAGGTGACTTTGGGCCAATCATCAGGAGACTGGGTGTTCTAGTCCTGTCTTAGGCATGAAAGCCGGCTGGGTGACTTTGGGCCAATCATCAGGAGACTGGGTGTTCTAGTCCCGACTTAGGCATGCAAGGGTGTCTTTGGGCCAATAACTAGGAGATGGTGAGTTCTAGTCCCTTAGACATGAAAGCCAGCTGGGTGACCTTGGCCAGTCTCTCTCTCTCTCTCTCTCTCTCTCTCTCTCTCTCTCTCTCTCTCTCTCTCTCTCTCTCTCTCTCTCTCTCTCCCCCCCCCCAACCCACCTTACAAGTGGGAAAAAATTGTTGTTGTGGGAAAAATAAGAGGAGGAAAGCATAGTAAGTACGTTCACCGCCTTGAGTTGTTTATAAAAATAATAAAGGTGGGGTATATCTGCTCTTCTATGCCCAACCAGGGAGCAGGAAGTACTTGCTGAGAACACCGTTAAGCCAGCAGATCCGATCTCAGGGATCTAGAGAGGTTGTGTGAAGGGCTCTTACCTTGTCAAAGGCCCATTTCTCATGAGTGAACTCGGCATACTTATTGATGAAGGAGTCCAACTTCTCTGGAATGATAACACTAAGAAAAGGAGAAAGAGAGAGAGAGAAGTTTGGAGGGATGGCCAACGGATGGACCAGTTCTGAGCCTGCTCTGTCATTGCAGGAGAGGGAAGTTGGAAGGGCAGGATGCTAATTGGTGACTTTCCAGATCTCCTCCACAAGATTCTTTTTCAGCAAAGAACACGATGTTCTCCTGAGGAAGAAGCAAATTTGGGAACCTGAACAGAGCAATGTCAGGGAGGGGGCAGCGATAGAATACCTAACTGGAGCACAAACAAGGTGAGATTAAAAAAGCAGGTGCATTTTTTTAAACTAATAAACAAATACATATTTAGCTTTCTGGTTACAATCACCCAAATTCATTATCCTTACCAATCCTGCTGTCTATGGTAGAAACCACTTTACAAACCAGAGGGATGAGAATGACATTCTAAGCATCTTGATGCAAAACTTGGCCAATCAAAAACGTGAACAACAAGGTTGGTGGCGCAGTGGTTAGAATGCAGTACTGCAGGCTAAATTCTGCTGACTGCCGGCTGACTGCAATTTGGTAGTTCGAATCTCACCAGCCTCAAGGTTGACTCAGCCTTCCATCCTTCTGAAGTCGGTAAAACGAGGACCCAGATTGTTGGTGGGAAATATGCTGACTCTGTAAAACTGCTTAGAGAGGGCTGGAAAGCACTGTGAAGCGGTATATAAGTCTAAGTGCTATTTGCTATTTTCTCCTGGAAATCTCACTCACTTTAGTGTTTCCACAGGTTTGGGGTCAAAGTTGCCCTCGGCGTCCACCGAAGCCTTCTTTTCAGTTTTCGAAGAATAGCTGGCGTCCACGTAGTCTGGAGGAATGGCGCCAGCGATGGCACACAAGCAGGGCATGGTCAGCTTAAACAGATCAGAGTCAAATTTCTGAACAGGAAGACAGAAAAAGACGCTCAGTCAGGCAATACCATCTATTGAAATGCTCCCTCCCACCAAGAATATTTCTGCTATTTTTCTTTTCAAAATTCCACGATCATTTCCAGTAATGCCTCCCATCGGATGCCTGGAGCTCAACATTAATTGCCGAGAGTTTGATGGCACCCAATCGTACAGACAAAGCAAGTTGCCCAAAAGGAAGCAAACTTCAGACGCCTTCCCTATGCTGGCTGGGGAATTCTGGGAGTTGAAGTCCACGCATCTTCAAGTTGCTGAGAAACACTGCTCCTAGACTTAGTTGAGGTTCCCATGTTGGGGAGAGAATATTTATTCTGGAAGCTTGCCTGGAACTACCTCTGCACCAAGCGGGTTCAGACCAATTTCTCTGCTTTCAAATATAGGAAGAAGATGATTTGCGTAGAGCTCAGAGGTGTTCTCCATTTTTAATAATCACTTGTTGGTTGTTTCTCAACCTTGGCAACTTGTGGACTTCAACTCCCAGAATTCCCCTGCTAGCCATGTTGGCTGGGGAATTCTGGGAGTTGAAATGCACACGTCTTCAAGGTGATAAGGTGGAGAAAACCTGTTCTTGTTGATCGTTTCTCAGTTCCTACTCAAGAGCCCATAGTAAGTGTTGACTTTCTAGAATGGGAGATGTTGTTTCTAGAACAAGGGTCTCCAACCTTGGCAACTTTAAGACTTGTGGACTTCAATTCCCAGAATTCCTCAGCCAGCTTTGCTGAGGAATTCAACTCCCAGAATTCCTTGGCTGAGGAACTCTGGGAGTTGAAGTCCACAAGTCTTAAAGTTGCCAAGGTTGGCTGAGGAACTCTGGGAGTTGAAGTCCACAAGTCTTAAAGTTGCCAAGGTTGGAGACCCCTGTTCTAGAACCACTGCAAACCCTATTTTTGGCTGACCTCAAAGCCCCTCCTTGAGGTCAAGGATAAGCCCACTGCTCACCTTATGAGACAATGACTCAAAGATGCCCCAGAAGAGTTTCCGTGTCAAGTGAAGCTCCTCCTCCGAGCTGACCCCATAGTTGGCCCAACCAGTGGGAAGACAGTAATATTTCCAGCAACGCTCGTAATGGTTGGTCAACAGCTGGACAGAGAACAGGAAAAGTAATATGTGGTAAGCAGGAAGGCTGTTTATTTAAAGTCACAATCAGACTGGGGAGGGCTACAGCAGACAGTGTGTCCCGTTTCATATGGTAATATGCACCCCTAATACAAAAAAAAAAATCTAAGTTAACAGTAGCCAAGCATTGCATGTTGGCCTGTTATGGCAATGCATTTGCTACTCCTTTACCTAATATGGTTATATGGCAATGGTTTCTTACCTTGAGAGACATTTTGGCAAATTCATTGAGGATGGGCACATCAAACACCAGTCGGCGGAGAAGATGCTGGAGCATGGAGGGCCTTATATACCTTGAAGGGCAAGCAGGGTGTTAGGACTCTGTCCATAACGATTGGGTAGACAATATATGTCTAGCTATTAACAGAGCTATGTCAGTTTAGCTGAAGTGTTGCAGACTGCCACAAGAGGGAGCTAGAGTTCACAGCTTATTTCTCTGGGAGTCCCTCTCTGTTTGTCTTTGTCTCTGCTACTCAGTGTTCTCAACTACTCACTAGACTAGAGCAAGACATTGTGTATGTATGCTCTGCATTTCTCTCTGTGTTGTAGTTATGTATTATAGCTAAAATGTATTTGTACTTGATAATATCTGGATTGTTATTATGACTATTAAATGTATGACTTTGGACTGTTTATAGGAAAATGCTATTTCTTAAAGTAAACTTTAACTCAAGTTAGTGTATCTGTGTGTGGCTGAGTACTTATTCACAACTGATCTCAATCTAAACGTTTCTGTATGCACAACCTTGGTAACACAAGAAATACTCTGCTAATACATTAACACAGGGCAATGAGTAAGCAGAGCCAAAAAGGTATTTTACAAAAGAATGGTGCGTTTTTCCTTTTGGCTGGCGATCCAGTTGCCTCCAGATGATGCTACCGTGGGTCTAAATGGCAGAATTTCACGTGGTGGCCACGTTACGTTGTTTTCCATCACTTCCTGTGTTTCTAAGATTTCCCCCCTTTTAAAAAAAAATATCCTTATTGGTTAAGAATGGAAAAACAGAATAGGTTCCTAGTTCGTTTTAAGTAGGACACTTTGGAGGTCTCCACCTGGAAGGAACTTAAGGAGAAAGAGGGAGAGAAACTTGTAGGAATGATCATTGGAAGGTCTCATGTTGAAGGGCCAAGCTACGCTGAAGAAGCTGCCACGGTGCAGGAAAGTCTGAGCTGATCCACAAATTTCTGATTCTTTGCCAGGCGTGAAAGACCACGTCCACATGGGAAGTTCCAATTAAAGTATTTTATTGCTAAAGGGCCTATGCACTTGAAACTTCTCAACTAATGGCTAGCATCTGCTTGGAGTTAGGTGAATTCAACAGAATTCAAGAGAGGCTGGGTTTAGTCCGCTTGTGACTACGTAGTGATTCTAGGCTGATTCCTCTTTTAACGCCACCCCCGGGTTCTACCACTCCTTCTCCTGCATTCTTCTCCTTACTTGCACAGTGCCATGAGGCACTCTTCAATGACGTCGCGCTGGGCCTTGGTAAGGGAGCGACCACGAGAAAGCCGGTAGATGGTATGCAACATGGAGTCCACCATGATAGCCCGGTGTTCAGTGCCAGCAAAAAGCGGAGCGCATTTGGTGATGAGCGGTAGTACAGCCAGGCAGAGGTAGCGGTTCATGGCCAGGGCCATCTCCGTGGTGCTAAAGGCAGCCTGTGGGGAGGAGAAGTGTCACGGTGTGATTATTGCCTGTTACATGTATATGCAGGGGAGATGCATCCCTATTCATTATAATAGTTTATTCCTGAGCACGTGATTGAAATGTTCTTGTACGCATGTGTGCATTCCTTTCTCCGCTCTGTCCTTCTTCCTCTGTCTTCCATTGAGAGAAGACGCACTTTATATTAGAGATGTAGACAAATGAGGGTTTATTGTTTTTGTACCAAAATAAATATTTTTACTTAGACTTTTAAACTGCGGTTTCTTTTCTAATGTCTGATGTCCGGGAAAAGATCAAACGTATCTTCTGTGAGATTAATTATCACCTCTGTCAAGAAGCTATGAGGGACATTTGGTGGAGAGAAAGAGAAACAGGATGCCAAGACATGACCAAGGCACATCATGGCCCGCTCCACTTTTTCAGAGCTGTCAGATTAAAATCCAGGAATAACAAAGAGCAATTCAATCAAAGTTCAGGTTTTTTATTTTATTTCCTTGCATCCAACAGACAGAATCTTGCCAGACTAAACTGTTTGTGTGCAGTTTGAATGTTGTGATGATGCCATCCTGCCCCAGTGCTACTTACTGTGTCCAAGGAGGCTGCAGCTCTCATGTCAGGCAGAAAACCCACTTCCAGGACATGGAGGAGGAAGTCCTGGTTCTCGATGCCGTACACACGGTCCAGAAACAACACCATGGGTGCCTTGTGGTCAGGCACAAAGCTGGCGGACATCTTGGGTTCAATGACACTGCCATCTAGAGTGGGAAGGGTGGATTATAAATCAGAGGAGATGGAGGTGGGGTAGCGGCTGTAGAGAGGAGGGAAAGGCAGACTTTCCAAGGAATGAAGGTCAAATGGTATCAAGCACAGAACGTAGGAGAAAAGCAGGCAGAGTTAGGGGAGCGGAGCTAAGTGTGTCATTAGCTCAGAGTCATTACGTTGCCATAAACAAGTAAAAAATCCAACCGCTCTTGAATTCCGCTGACCCTTATCTAGCGCCAATTTATTATTGAACTTTAGTTGACCAGATTCTTGTGTATAGACTTGAGCAATCTTACTAACTGCCACTTAACGTACGGTCCTGATCCTTTGCGCCTGACGTGAATCTAGTCACTAAAGTTCAATACTCAATTGGCACCAGATATGGGTCAATGGAATTCAAGAGGGGTTGGAGGAGCGCTTGTGAGAATGTAACGATTCTAAGTGGTGACACACTGAATTTAGTCCCCCTGGCTCTGCCCGGTCTTTTCCTACACAAGCAACCAGTGGGATAGGCTGAAACAGGTATTTTATTGCTGGTCGCCTACATTACAAGAATCTTCCCAGACTGTCTGCCTTCACTTGGGAAACGGCAGATATAGACCTAAGACTTTGATCTTTGATGTTTCATTCCCCTAACGGACTCTATGCTGGAATCTCTCTTCACGCCACCTGGTAGGGTGCCCTCCCCTTCAGCCATGTCACGATGTGAATATTGTCAAGTTGTATGTCTATGCAGGGTGATACACCCCTATCTAATATTATGGTATATCCCAACACAAGCAGGACACGTGATATGATCTGTACGCATGTCTACATTCCTAATCCACCATTAATCTTCTTCTGCCTCAGCTCTTGACCTGAACGGTCGTGTTTCTTAGCAAAGATGTAATTATTCAGGATTTATTGTTTTTGTACTGAAATAAATATTTTCTATAAGACATTTAATCTCGGTTTTATCTGAATTCCAAGTAAAGATCCAAAACGTCGCCTCTATGAGATTTTATTCTCATCCCAACAAGCCATGGTTCCACCACAAATGGGCAGTCGATGCCAAGATGAACTAAGTCTAGGAGCAGGAAGTAGAACCTCCTACGGACACTTTGCTGCCCACCGTACCTTTGCCAAATGAAGGGATCTGGAGCGGGAGGCTGATGACTCCAACAAGGTCCTCGATGGGCACTAAGGAACGCAAGATGGCCCTGATCCGGAGGGCTTCCCCCTTCCCAGCTTGGATGAGCTGCTCAGAGAGGAAGCCAGAAGAAGGGAGACAGGGTGAGGCAATAGCATCTAGTCCAAGCAAACGCCAGCTTGGGGGTAAAAGAAAGCTACAGAAGGGAGGGCTGTTTTGCAAAGAGATGGGATCAGTGGGAGGTGAGATGTTGCCCATGGCCAAAACCTGTGAATGCTTTACAGGTAGTCCTTGGTTTATAACCATTCCAATAAAGGAGAGGATTTGTAGCTCAGGATTGAAATGAGGGGTCCTTGGTGCTCTCTGAGCTTGGTAGTTTTGTTGCAGACGTTTCATTACCCAGCTAGGTAACATCATCGGTGCTAGAAGAGAGTGGGGGTATGTGGAAAGGAGAAGGAGAAGGGGGGAAGAAGGAGGAGGAGGAGGAGGAAGAGGAGGAGGAAGAAGCAGAAGGAGGAGGAGGAAGAGGAACAGGAGGAAGACTGTGGGATCCTTGGTGCTCTCTGAGCTTGGAGGTTTTTTTGCTGGGAGACATTGCATGACACAACTAGGTAACAACATCAGTGCTAGAAGGGAGTGGGGTTTGTTGGAGGAACAGGAAGAGGAGGAGGAGGAGGAGGAGGAGGAGGAGGAGGAGGAGGAGGAGGAGGAGGAGGAGGAGGAGGAGGAGGAGGAGGAGGAGGAGGAGGAGGAGGAGGAGGAACACTGTGGGATCCTTGGTACTCTCCACGCTTGCTTGTTCTCTTCCAGACGTTTCATTACCCAGCTAGGTAACATCATCAGTGTTAGTCCTAGCACTGATGATGTCACCTAGTTAGGATAATGAAATGTCTGCAAGAAGGAAGCTCTGACAGCACAAAGGACTCCTTGTTATAATAGCTCCTTTAGTGACCATTCGAAGTTACAACGGCCTTTTAAAAAGTGACATGACCATTTTTCACACTTATGACCATGGCAGCACGGTCATGCGTTCAAAATTCAGACGCTTGGCAACAACTGCCTCACTTAACAGCAAAAATTTGGGGCTCAATTGCTATCTTAAGTCAAGGATTACCTATACTTGGGGGAGCGGACTTCCTTCTATCCCTGAGGGGCAGGACAATGAAGGGAATAGAGAGGACCCTTACGTGCATCTCAGGGGCGCAGCGTCCCAGCAGATCAATGAGGGCAGCGTAGAAGGACATGACGGCGTTGCCCAAATGGACCCGGTACTCCTCGTGAGTTTCTTCTCCCCCAAATCTGGGAGCGAGAGAACGAAAAAGAGAGGAATGGGAGAGAGAGAAGCATTAGTTATGAGAGCGTGCCATTCTGGAAGTGATTAGCGGATTAAAATAGAAGGTCCCACCTCCACTCCATTGTGTATTACTCCCTATACTTGTTAATTACAGATTAACAGAGTTGAAAGGTATCTTGGAGGTCATCTAGTCCAACCCCCCCCCCCCCCCCCCCGCCTAAGCAGGAGTCCCTACACCATTTCTGACAGATGGCAGTCCGGTCTCTTCTTGAAAGCTTCCAGTGATGAAGCTCCCACAACTTCCGAAGGCAACTTCTCTTCCATGGGTTGATTGTTCTGTCAGAAAATTTCTTATTTCTAGGTTGAATCTCTCCTTGATCAGTTTCCATCCATTATTCCTTGTCTGGCCTTCAGGTGCCTTAGAAAATAGCTTGCCCTCCTCCTCTCTGTGGCAGCCCCTCAAATACTGGAACATTGCTATCCTGTCTCCCCTGGTCCTTCTCTTCACTAGACTAGCCATGCTCAGTTCCTGCCACCGTTCTTCGTATGTTTTAGCCTCCAGTCCCCTAATCATCCTGGTTTATTTATTTATTTATTTATTATTTATTTGTGAGATTTATGTACCACCTCACAGTGCAAGCACTCTCTAAGCGGTTTACACCAGTAAGCAATGTATATTTATATTGCCCCCAACAATCTGGGTCTTCATTTGCTCTTCTCTGCACTCTTTCTAAAGTCTAATTCTAATTCTAATGTTATTGTTTTAAAATATTGTTTTATCATGTTTTAAGCATCCTAGAGTCCAAGGAAAGCAAGATGGGCAGCGTATAAACTTAATAAAATAAATAAACAAGCCAACAATGTCTCCAGTCCAAATGACAAGGTGATCACAGGAAACGTAAAGACGGATTTAAAAAGTTAATGTAAAAAAAATGAAACTGCCATCTATACTCGCAGTCACTGTAGTGCTAAATATAGTGTGGCTGGCAGCTCATTAAGGTATATTCACAATACAGGTAGTCCTCGACTTACAACAGTTCATTTAGTGACCGTTCGAAGTTACAACGGTGCTGAAAAAAGGGACTGATGTGACCATTTTTCACACTTACGACCGTTGCAGCCTCCCCAAAGTCACAAGATCAAAATTCAGACACTTGGCAACTGCTTCATACTTATGACCGTTGCTGTGTCCCAGAAGCACGTGATCCCCTTTTGCGACCCTTCTGACAAGCAAAGTCAATGGGGAAGCCGGATTCACTTAAAGACATGTTCCTAACTTGATAACATCAGCGATTCACTTAACAACTGTGGCAATAACAGTCGTAAAGTGGGGCAAAGCTCGCTTCGCAAATGTTTCACTTAACAACAGAAATTTTGGGCTCAGCTGTGGTCGTAAATTGAGGACTACCTGTACTATAAAATGCAAAATATCCCTTAAAAATATCAATTTTTGAAAACTTATCAAGCCAGAAAGAGATGGGGAGAACAGAAAAACGAGGTGGAAGTTGGCCAAACCAAACCAGAATAATATTCGGTCAAACAAGAGAAGACCTTCCACATGATACCACAGAGGTTCCTCCTCCCACCGCCTTCCAGCAAGCCCTTCACGCACAATTCCCTTCGGCGATCTTTCTTGACAGTAGGCCCATCCCGGGCAGGATCCTGAGAGATCTGGATGGCTTCTTCTATGGCTGCCAGCAAGCCGTTGCCTCCTTCCCCACGCAGGGCCGGGCCGAAGCACTCGGGACGACGGATCAACAGGCGTACCACCACGTTGGCGTTCTCCTCCACACTCTCACCTATGGAAGAAGAAAGAGGACCTCAGGGAGACCTACGGGACCAACCGATTATCCCAGGAACCCAGAAAAGCAACATGGAGGTGGTAATGTTGGGACCAGGTTATTTATATATATATGAAGAAATGATAGATCAGCTGGGACTCGGGAGGCAGAGAATAGATGGGGGCGGGGCCAGTCAGAGGTGGTATTTACTGATTCTCCGAACTACTCAAAATGTCTGCTAGTGGTTCTCCAGAACTGGTCAGAACCTGCTGAAACCCACCTGTGTCCTGCGAGTCCCTTGGACTGCAAGGCGATCCAACCGGTCAGTCCTAGAGGAAATCAACCCTGACTGCTCTTTAAAGGCCAGATGCTGAAGATAAAACTCAAATACTTTGGCCACCTAATGAGAAGGAAGGACTCACTGGAGAAGAGCCTAATGCTGGGAAAGATTGAGGGCAAAAGAAGAAGGGGACGGCAGAGAACGAGGCTGGATGGATGGAGTCACTGAAGCAGTCGACGTGAGCTTAAATGGACTCCGGGGGATGGCAGAGGACAGGAAGGCCTGGAGGAACGTTGTCCATGGGGTCGCAATGGGTCGGACACGACTTCGCAACTAACAACAACAATGCTGCCATTGGGGTTGGTGGGGGGTTTAATGGATTTTATTATGTAATGGATTTTCAAAGATTTTTTAAAATGTTGTTGTCACTTAAGGGTGAGTTGAGCGGCTATTCAAATTGGTTGGTTGGTTGGTTGGTTGGTTGGTTGGATGGATGGATGGATGGATGGACGGACTACTACTTTAGCTTCCCGGTACTCTGGAAGGGTGAGTTGCCGAATCGGGTTCCCCGAATCCTTCTTTAGTGACCCCAACCTTCTTATGGATAGAAGACATGCCCTACATCTGTCTCAGTATGTGACCACGTTGGCCACCCAACTCACCATTGACGAAGACGGTGAAGCGCAGGAAATCCAGGTAACGCTCGCCTCCACAAGGGTTCCAACCAATGTCAGGATATCCCTTGGAGAGCAATATGGGACAGCTCTGGAGGCCAGTGCCAGCAAGGTAAGACACCACCTATGGAGGCAAGGAGGAAAAAAACATCTCAAGATTTCCACTGGGCTCCACGGAGCTCCTGTCAAAGCAAATCCATCAAAGTGAGCAGAACTGATCGGAGGGACCATTTCATAATCATTGCCTTATCACAACGGAAGGGCCCATCCACATAATATCCTCACCATAATCAGAGACTGGATGAAGGTAGAAAGGATGTTACCAATAAAAGAGAATCTCTGAGGTTCAGGGTTGAACTACGAGGTCCTGGGAGCTCTCTGAGCTTGGCAGTTTTCTTGCAGACGTTTCATGACCCAGCTAGGTAACGTCATCAAGGGAATGGGGTTTGTGAAGAAGAGGAGGAGGACTGTGGGGTCCTTGGTGCTCTCTGAGCTTGGTGGTTTTCTTGCAGATGTTTCATTACCAAACTATGTAATGAGTCTGAGGTGCCTCCACTGGGATTCCTGCCCTGAGCAGGTAGCCTCGAGGCCTCCTTCTCCCTTTAGGACATGGGTGGGATATTCTTTGCCACCCATCCCTGCATGTAGCCATCCTCTTAATTGGGCAATGCTACCTTTTCCAGATCTTGCTCCTGCAAAGCCAGGGCCAGCTCATTGTTATCGATCACCGAAGCAGCAGCCACATCCAAGGGCGTGGATCCTCGCATGCCTGGAAGGGAAGGGAAGGGAAGGGAAGGAAAGGGAAGGGAAGGGAAGGGGAGGGGAGGGGAGGGAGGGAGGGAGGGAGGGAGGGAGGGAGGAAGGAAGGGATGGTAGATGGTAGATGGTAGATGGCAGATGATGGATGGAGGCAGGAAGGAATAAATGAAGGGAGGGAGGGAGGGTGAGGGTGGGAGGAATAGATAGATAGATAGATAGATAGATAAATAGATAGATAGATGGATGGATGGATGGATGGATGGATGGATGGATGGATGGATGGATGGATGCAGAAGGAAGGAAGGAAGGAAGGAAGGAAGGAAGGAAGGAAGGAAGGAAGGAAGGAAGGAAGGAAGGAAGGAAGGAAGGAAGGAAGGAATAGATGATAGATTAAAGATGGTAGATGATGGATGGATGGATGGGAGGAGGGAGGGAGGGAGGGAAGGGAGAGAAGGAACTTAGTAGTGCCCCAGAGGCTGGAGCAACCTGGCAATGCCACCTGAGAACAGGGCATTAAGATCACACCACTCTCCCCTGCATCAAATTTCAAACAAATTTCATAACCCCAATAAAATATTTCAAACTCTGCGGGAAAATTTTGGGTTTACATCACGAGGCCCAAAACAGGTTCAACGCTAACCCGCCGGCTTTTTACTCTCTCTAGTAAGAGTCAATATCCTTAATAGGGTATGGATCATCCCTGGTGTTGATTGTCTCCATTGCATCCCAGGCGGTTTCCTGAGCACAGCAACTCACCCAGCCCGATCCCGCTATTCTGCAGCAGGTAGCTGAGATGGTCAAACATGGAACGTTGGTTCTGGCGACTGATGCGGCAGAAGTAGCACAAGAAGCGGCAGCAGTTGGTCACCATTTTAGGGAAGCGGATCTCCTGTTAGGGGAGAGGGAGTTTCCTTGATGGCTTGGAGGTGCACCTGCACCCTCAAGCCATTTTCCACTAGCTACATACTACTCAAGCTCTCGCTATCATGAACTTTACACCTGGGTGAAATGGTGCATCGTAGGGCAAGCATTTTTGAACCAAGGTATCTCAAAAATGGGCTAACTTGCGGAAAGTATCCAAAATCCAAGACCCATGACCTTCCTGTGGGGATGAAATTCGGGGACGTTGTGGCTATTTCAGTGCTACTGGCTGCTTCTGCATGGCGGGGCTGCTTTTGCAGTCATGTGATCTTCATTTTCAATGTTCTGTGACAGTTTCCCAGCCAGTTTAGCAATCCCTCACTCCCACTTATCTGCCTGTATGGGAAGGGAAGGGAAGATTTCCAATGTTCCCAGCCAGATTCCCACATGTAAACTCAATGGAGAAGTCAGCAGGAGGTCAGAAGTTGCTCCTGCTCCCACCACCTGCCCTTGGTCTTTCTGTTTCTCTCCTTAGGTAAGGAAATACCTCTAAAACAATGACCTAAAGAGACACCTTGTCTAGTTCTAGCTTAAAATTGTATCAAATATAAAGGTTTTTAAGGAAAGGGTAGACAACCCAGCAAGGAGAACATTCTGTCTGAAATATCCTCCTTGAAGCTCAGGAGATGTTTTTCCCCTTATTTTTTTTTAAATGGGGAAATATTGAAAAATGTGGCCCAGATATTACTATCAGAATAGAGAGCTGGAAGGGACCTTGGAGGTCTTCTAGTCCAACCCCCTGCTCAAGCATGAGACCCTATCCAGGGGTAGGCAAACTATGGCTCTTTGAGGACCTGTGGACTTCAACTCCCAGAATTCCTGAGCCAGCCATGCATGCATGGCTGGCTCAGGAATTCTGGGAGTTGAAGTCCACAGGTCCTCAAAGAGCCATAGTTTGCCCACCCCTGCGCCTATACCATTTCAGACAAGTGGTTTCCAGTTTTCTCTTAAAAAT